>CAWUFW010007254.1:0-600000 GCA_963921515.1 Calotriton arnoldi
CGCACAACGCAGAGGCCAACCGCAGCGCCATGCATGCGTCGCACACAGACACAGGGACACAACCAAGCAGCACACACATCAGCCCCACCCCGAACGCACATGACACGTGACAGGCCTGCCACAGACATGTCCCCAACGCCCAATTCACGGACAACACCCAACGCCACACAACCGACGCACACATGTCAGTGAAGTCACGCAACAGCAGGACACACCCCAGTGTAACAAACATGGCGTAGCACACAGCGGCGGCAACACCAACTAGGAGAAGCAGGGCCCCTTCGGGAAGAGGAACGCCAGTACCACACTGAAACACCCATACCACCCTGCACATATGAACAAGACATATAAAACGGAACACCAAAGAGCCCGGGGACCGACAACAGGTGGCCCAAGAATAACATTCACACACAAGGCCCAACGCAGAGCGGAAAGGCAGCCTGCCGCCCACACAAGGGAGAGCAGACAGCACTGAATGACCTTCCATTCCAACTCCGAAACCACAGCCCTACGACAGAAGCCGGTGAATACAGCCATTGTCCAAGAATAGACCAACACAGGCATGCCGAGGAGACCGACCACAGGGCAGATAGCGCATATCACAGAAGCACACAACGGACGGGGAAGAAAGAAGAAAACACTCCCCCATGTCGGCCACATGCAAGTTAATTGGAAGGAGTCACACATCACTGACCTTGAACTGTCTGAGAAGCATGTGGGATGAGGGCCCGTGTCCTCCAAACAAGCCAACAGAACACAAGTCCTGTCTCCCTACGACTACACAGAGCTCACAGCAACCTCGGAGCGTGCACATTGCAGACTGCACACACAGCCGGAGCACGCCACCACAACGCACCGCTGCGAAATGGCAACCGCAACACACCTACCCAACTACGCCGAACAGCTCAAGCTGTACAAAACCAACCTGTTTCATACATTGGGATGCGATCTCCTGTCCCTGCTGAACGTAAGTTACCGACTGACTTACCGCATCACATTGTTCAGCTGCGTCATGCCCGTCTTCTACTGTCGGAGGTGTCCCTACCAGCATCCCGTGGAGATATGCCTCTCCAACCCGGCATGTCTGAAGGCGGACCTGCTACCACTACTCCTCCCTCTGGACGCACACGACAGGGCCTGCTCTGCCTATGGGGGCATGGCGTATGTGGCCAACATCGCACCCGCACTGAAATGGGACCACTGTGCCTCCACACGACGGATCATCGAGAACAGCTACATCGAATGTCACCCAGCATGCCCCATCATGGTCCTCCAAGGGACAACTTACGAACAACACCTTGACAGCCACCATCCGCTACATTGGCTGGCAAACATGTACACCACCAATGACATGGAAGCCCTGCTGGACGGCATCGCATACCTGACAACCTGTAAATTCGTCGGACCACAACGCAGGTTCCCCGATTGACCTATGATGTCCAACCCCGCACCCATGCTTAGCTTCCGCACGGACTGGCCAGTCACCACCACAACAGCCATACCAAACGACCGGCAACTGTAACCACACCATCAACGACATCGCCATGACATCGGATATGACCGGGACATGCACACTGTTCCCCATCACATCCAGGAACACCGCATGCATCGTGGGAGGCAGTGGCATGGGCTCTGTGTATCGCACCCACATGGACGGAACTGCACGAACAACCAGGACACGACATGGATCCAGCGCACATGGACACACACACCGCTCAGTGGACATGAATAGGTCGCCTGGAGTCTGTGGGTGCTGCACCCCTCCCACCCCCGCCCCGGGAATCCCATACCAGGACCTTTGCATGGACGACAAGTGCATACAACAACAACACGACCCCAGTGACTGTGACATGTCCAGTAACCACCACAGTGCAACAACAAGTGGCACGCCGCTGCATGCACGCAAGCACATGCCCTGATGTCATCTCACATGCACGCGTGCATGAGGAACAACCGCAGCAAACCTGTCACATGGAACTGAGATGGACTGTGCCCATGATGCCAAGCGGTCTGGTAGGCTACATGTATACCGTCTGTGTCAAAGTCCGCAGCTCCGCAGCTATACGTAAATGTACATTAGCACAGCCTTGGCCAAGCAGATGTCACTCTGAAGCCCACATCCCACATGCAACAGCCAATCACATGTAACCCCACACCCTATCCCATTTGCAATCATGCTCAGTATATCCTCAACATGTATTCCGCTGCCAGTAGTGTCCACTATACTGCATCACAGAGGACAGAAGACTCAATATAATGTTTGAAACCAAAACTGTCTCCGCTGACTCATTTCACAAGTACGAATGAGAGAGGATGAGAGTATGTGAAGTACACGGCAGTCGTGACATGACCATGTAGTCCACTGGTATTGGATGTCAACGCAAATGAGTAGCACAACTGTGGAAGACACACATGTGTCGTGTGAAGTCGTATGGACGCAGTGCTCAGGTGGGTGGGTGTGACGGGTAGATGCGCACATGCCAAGTTGGAGCACGCCGTGTTGGGAGGGGTCATGAACAGTACACCACCGTTTCCCTGGGCATTGTGAGAGGACACCTGTCGGGGGGAGTGAACACGTGTGTGCACAGCAGCCGGGCACACGTACAAAGCGGTACCAGGCGCACCTCAGCCCACCCTCTGTGGACAAGCTGGATCCTGTTGTGCGCCCGCCATGCCCCTTGACAAGGCACACACAGCCCCAGTCGACCAGGTGTAACCCCAACATAGTCAATCCGCACAGGCGATACAGGGCACGGGATGGCAGTGGAGCATGGTGTGTGAGAGGTCTCCTCGCGCTCCTCCTGGTCATATCACGCAGGCAATAGAACCTCAACGTCTAGCATGGCACAAGTCAAATGGAAGTGTAGGGGGACGCACCACAGCACGAGCAGCACTGACGTCACGGGAGGTGGCTCGCACCATCCCATCCATTGCCCATCATACCAACCACGCCACATGCCATTGCGACTAAGTGCAAGCGCGTGCGCCACCACCCCCGAGCCCTCCCCAGAGAGGCCAAAGAGTGAATGTGTGGGCCATCAGCCACAGACGGACGCGGCCTGGCCGCAAGGGCAGCCACAGCCACTGGGTGTCGCAGGTGGCGGATCCGGAAGGCGAAGACTGTGATGCATAGTCCATGCAGGCCGGGTCTCCATTTGGGGCACCACGCAGGTGGACGGCGTCCCGCCACACATCATACCCTGAGACAGCCCACTCGTGCAACTGGACCCACACATATACTCCTTGCCCTCTCTGGTGCGAGCTTGGGGCTGCCTGTGCAAGCGCTAGCCTCGCAGGTGAGCATGCATATTGGGGAGCGAGGGGAGGACATGAGGGCTGGGGCGAGGATGACTGTATCACTGTCAGTTAGTACAAGGGATGACCCAGATGTGGAAAGGAAGAGACGTGTCCCGTGTGTACTGCAACTAGTCGCCAATCCAACTACCCCCCATGTCCGGAATGTAAGCCCGCACCTAGGCCCGCCCATCCGCCACATCGAACATACCACCAGCACGACAACCTTCCCATTCGAAACACTGACTGGGGGTGGCGACCAGTGAACAATCATGTGTAGCCTACCCACGCGTACATGTGGGCCCTCCATGATCCATGTCACCTGCGGCAAAGTCATGACATGCGCAATGAGGGAAGTGAGGAGAGCTGTCCGCCCCACGCACAGAAGGTGCATCAGCTCCACAGACCCAGCAGCAAGTCCAGCAGGGGTCACATGTGCAGGGGCAGCTGTGCCTGGTGTGAAGGCACATGCATATAGACAGCACATCGACCAATGTGTAGTCTGCCCACATCTACAGTCCATAATCATGCGGACATAGGAATTGAACACAGGGCAACACATCTTAGTTGGTGCACCCACCGTGACCAACAATGCGCAATCATCGACGTACCCGCCCTGTGCATGGCCCCCACCCAACGGAGGCACATCCAGTGCCACCATCCCACACACACAAGCCTTCCACGGAACATGCTGTGTCCAATGGTCAGTACAGAGTCAGCGCCCATCTGGTGGATCCTGAACAGGAGACACATGCACACACATGCCAGCTCCCACTATGTACGTCTGCCACCTGGCACGTGCAATGTAACCTCTCACCTGTGACGTGTGACTGCAAGCACACAGCCGTCTTGGCATGGGGCTGTCAATGTGGACACCTGTCAATGTTTCGGGAGGTGTGATCCGTACAGTGCTGTACATAGGGTGCAGTGCTGACACCTACTACTGTCTCATATCCCCTCGTGCCACAGGTCCCACTTGTTTTGGCCGCTCAGCCTGTGCCCACATCGTCGTCGTCGTGTGCCATACTCATCCAGCCGCGGAAGCAGTTCCATGCTCAGCAGACATTCATGTTGCCGTGGCGTTGCCGCTTGACGGATATGCAGTCAGTCCCCATCAGCACGCCCCGCAAGTCATTGGGGCCTAGATCCCCATGTGCATGCACATGGCAGTGGTTTGTATCACTAGCCATTGCCATTGTTGGGAGACCTGTGTAAGTGTATTGTGGCCGTGCCGTCCCAGCTTGACAGCTGGGCTGTGGCTCATGTGCTTGCTCAGTCATGTCAGTGATGTGTATGCGAAATTGCTATGTGTCGTGTTGCTTTGACATGTGTCCTCTGCCATTGTCCCTAGGCGGAGACCGAACATTGACCGCCCATACCAATTGCTGGCGGACATGGACGATACAGAGGTTATTAGGAAGTTTCGGCTGGACAGGCCAACCCTGCATCGACTGTGTGCCATGTTAGAACCCCATCTCCGTCCCCGCAGGGTGTATGCGACTGCTGTCACCCCCACGGCTAAGGTGATGGCCGCCATGCATTTCTTCGCCACTGGGTCATTCCAGCACACAGTGGGCATTGGAGGAGGGATGTCCCAGCCCATGTTCAGCAAGGTGCTGAGGGATGTACTGGCAGCCATGATGCTGTACCGAAACAGGTACATCCGCTTCCCCAGGGCTCGTGAATTGGCGGCAGTGAAGGGTGCATTCTATGCCCTTGGCAGAATCCCACACGTCGTTGGAGCCATTGACTGCACACATGTCGGCCTTGTTCCACCACAGGCCACTGAGCACCTGTACCGCAACAGGAAGCACACGCACTCCCTGAATGTGCAAGTGGTGTGCCTTGCGGACATGGTGATCACCCACGTGTGTGCAAAGTTCCCAGTCTCGGCCCATGACGCACACATAATGCGCAACAGCATCTTGCCACGACTGATGTCCAATATGCAACAGGATCGTGGCTGTATTGTCGGTGAGTATGTGGAGTGGTGTAGCGTGCTGGTTGTGCAATGCTGTCCCCTGTCCAGTTGGAATAGCAACGGTTCTCTGTGTCCCTCACACCCAGGTGACTCTGCGTACCCGAATGGGGCATGGCTGCTCAGTCCATTGAGGAATCCTCGCACCCCAGCAGACGATCGCTACAATGAGGCACATGGGAGGACCAGACGTGTGGTCGAGCGTACCTTTGGCCTCCTCAAGTCCAGGTTCAGGTGCCTGGACCGCACCGAGGGTGCGCTGGCGTACTCCCCACAGAAGGTGTGCCGGATAGTGGTGGCGTGCTGCATGCTGCACAATCTGGCCATTCGGAAGCAGATCCCCCTCATCGTGGATGACGGAGATCAACCAGGGCCCCAGCCCGCAGACCAGGACAGCTCGAGTGAGGAGGACAGCGGAGAGGAGGAAGCTGGTAATGTGCGGCAGCAGCTCATCGCCCGCTACTTCACTTGACGGTGAGTGTCCATGTACGACGGCTGATGTGGCTGTATCTGTGCAGGTGTGTGTGTGCTGTGTCAGGGTGGCCGTTTGTTCACTGCGTGCTGTGTGTCAACGCTCCATGGCCAGGGTAGTATGCCACTGTTGGTGGCTGTGGCATTGTGCCCTATTGCTCTGTGCGATGTGTGTACATTGCTTGTAGTTGTTGACATGTACTGTGTGATGGGTGTGTGACACACTCATTGAATGTGCTCCTGTTCTGTCTCCCACCCCTAGGTCCCTACAGGCCCTCCGGATTCCATTGCCATGCCACGCATCAGGTGCCTTTCCGCCCAAGGTGGCCGTTGTATTCCGTACAAATAAAACACAGGGCACAAACAGCAGTTAGTGTAAGAGGTGCATTTATTTCAAACTGTGACATGTGATTGTGTGTAAGGTGATGACAAAAGTGGTGCGTGCAGTGACAATGAGCTGTAGGTCATGGCTGCGTGATGCTCAGGGTGTACCCACTGGTTCTATGTCCATAGTCCAACACACACATGCCATCCAGATGGCTGTGTGGAGTGGGATCGTAGTCCAAGTCAATGCAGTGGGTGGTCAAGGAAGGCTGGCTGGCTGCCTCACTTGCGTTTGGAGCGTGCGAAGTCCTCCCGGGAGATCTGTTTCCACTTCGGACGGCCCCTTCCACGTTTGCGAGGGGGTGCCTGCTTGCGACATGCTGGTGGTTGAGGTGTGCTCACTGGCTGTGGACGCAGGGGAACTGGACACTGCTGCTCGACCCTGCGCCCCGGCAGGTGGTGGCGGAGGGGAGCTGCTGTCCCTGGCTGTGACCTCACCGCCACCACCAGCTGGCCCATGAGGTCCACGAGTTGGCCCATACGGGCGTCCATGGACCTCAGCACCCCCAGCACCTCCCGCGTGTCTGAAGCAGACCTGACCCATTGTCCTTGGGCCTCTTCATAGGCCCCAAGGACTCTGGCCATTTGAGGCAGGGCATGGCTCCCAGGGGAGGCTGGCGTTTCCCTGACCCTGCTCCTCCTACCAGTCCTGCTGCCACCGGCCTGCCCACTAGCCACATTGCTCACCACGGTCCTCGCTGTGGCTCCCAGGGTGGATCCAGTCGGCCGGGCCACCACCTGCGCTGGGGCTGGTGCCAGCGAAGACGTGGTGGTGGTGGCGGCGGTGGTGGTCGGTGCGGCGATGGTGGCGGTTGCGGCAGTGGTAGTGGCCGCAATGACCGTGGGTGTGGCCGCAACGACAGTGGCAGCAGGGGGCTGGGAATGTTCAGCAGCCCTGGATGATGGGTTGGTGGGTAGGAGGGGTCCTGGGGAGCAGCTGGGCCCTGCCACACCAGATGGGCCTGCTTGGTGGTCCGTGTCCGAAGAGGAGGACAGATCCTCCACATCCGTGTGTCCTCGTTGGGGGCTTGTAGGCTGGCTGTGCTGGCTGCTGGCTCCATCCCCAGCATCCAGCAGTTCGTCACCTGTGGAGAGAATGAGATTTGTTATTGTGTTGCACCTGGCGAAGTATGTATTTGTCGTCTGACATTAACAGTTCGTGCAATCTCGTACATGGGTTTCCCGGAGGCGTGTGTGTGGCTGTAGCATTTGTAGTTGTGTGTGCTTGGCAATGGGACTGTGTGCTGTGCACATGTGGCATGGGACGGATTGGCCATGCCGATGGGTGTGTCGCTGTGCCCCTACTTATTGTGACTCTGGTGTATGCGGGCTCCTGGCCCATCCTGGGTCTGGTTTGTACTTTGCTTTTGGTGTTCAGATGGGACGCTTAGGAACGCATATGGCAACATGGGGGCCATGCCCCAGATTCGCATTTGGGTGGGAATATGCTTTTGGGGTTCAAATGGAACGCTTAGGAACGCATATGGCAACATGGGGGCCATGCCCCAGATTCGCATTTGGTAGGGAATATGCTTTTGGGGTTCAAATGGAACGCTTAGGAACGCATATGGCAACATGGGGGCCATGCCCCAGATTCGCATTTGGGAGGGAATATGCTTTTGGGGTACATGCTGTGAGCCATGGGTGCCGAACGTGACATGTGTTGTGGCAGCATGACAGTGCATGGTTTGAGGTGTGTGCATGCTTGACATGGCCTGCATATTTGCTGTCTGTTGTGATTACTGGACATGGCATTGGACGCATCGTTATGAGTGAGTGATGGTTGTGTGCCAGCCAACGTATTGCAGTTGTCCCATCTCCTTGGTGCGCGTGCTGCCCTGTGCCATGTGCATCACTGCAGTGCTCGGGGGGTGGCCCATGTTGTGTGTTGTTGCTCACAGTGTGTCGTGCGCTTCATTGACTTCTGGCACATGGTTGGTCATGGGCATGTATCTTAGCGTGACTGCTGTATGTGTGGCAGCTGTGCGGATGACATGCCTTTCATGAGACTGGGGCTGACGGATGGGATGGATGGTATGTTGTATGTGCATGGTGTGTCTGTGTGTTTGATGGGTTCAGTGGTGTTCGTGTGCATTTATGTTGTTCCGCTCTGTTGTGTCTAGTGTTGTTTGTCTTACATAGGCGTAGTTGTGGGGTGTGTGGTTGACAGGCAGTAGGGGCTACATGGACAGGACTTCAATGGTGTTTCGGTTGTGTGTGATGAGTTGCACAGTGGCTGCCGTGTGGTACTATATTCAGTGTGGCTTGTGCATGCAGACGTGGCTCCTTGGGTGTTGCTATGTCTGTGATGGGTCATGTGGGGTGTGAGTCTGTTGTTCATGTCCGTGTGCACATTGTTCACTTGTTCGTGACGGTGGGCGGTGCTGCGTGTTCGTCTGCTACGTGACATGTCCCATGTGTTGGTCGTGTTCCGGTCCTCATGCCTCCAGTAATCCAGCCCTGTCCAGTTTCCCACCTGCAAGTTGTTCGTGCGTGCACTGTACTGGATGCCACATGGGTCGAAGCGGGGGTGCTCCATGTTGCAGGTCTGTGGGGGTGGGGGGTGTTGTGGGTCGTGGGGGTGGCTGGACACCCACTGACACCGATTGCTGTGGACCGTGATGTCTGCCTTTCGGCTGTCGTTGTGCACTGCGGTGGCTGACACGTGGCTGTGGGGTGTGGGGGATGCTCCTACTTGCTGTGCTGTGGGACTAGGGGCCTGGTGTGTGTTGTACTTGGGCTGTCCACCGTCCCACCCACTGCACTTTGTGTTCCTGCCACTTACCTGTTACTTGTCGGTTAGTGCAGCTGTGGCGGACACATGGGTGTGGTGGTTGCTCGTTGTGGCGCTTCTGGCATATTTGGGGACCTGTTGGTGGTTACGTGGCTGGCTGAGTGTACACATGTCCCCACGTATCTTACAGTTGTTCGGTTTGGGCTGTGTGTGGTGGTGTCTGTTGCATGTGTGTGTGATGTGTTGTGTATTGTGTGCTGGACATGGGGGTGTTTGTCCCTGGGAGCTGTGGCATGGTGGTAGTGCATGTGAGTACATAGCGGTGTGCTGGTATACATTAGTTTGTACTTACCAGCCTCCACTCCCCCTGCTAATCCGGCGAGGATCTCCAGATGTATTATGACTCGCACCTTCTCCTCCCACGCTTTGAAGGTCTTGAAGAGCGCGGGATTCCCTCCGCCAGTGACGGCAGCCAGCTCTCTGTTTTTGCCCTCCTTCTTCTTGACCAGGCTCTTGACGTCATTCCAACGTTTGTTTATTTCTCCTCTGTTCCTGGGCAGGGTCCCGACTGCATTGACCTGGTCTACGATCCGGTTCCACATTCTGTTTCTGGTGGCTAGTGGTGTGTGCTGGACCATGTTCCCATAGATTTGTGGGTACACCTTGATGATCTCGTCGACCATGACCGTCAGCTCAATGGGCGTGAACTTGGGCATTCTTTGTGGTGCCATGGTGTTTGTGGTGCTGGTGCGGTGTGTGTTGTGTAATGTGCAGGGGGTTTGTGGTGCAGGTGTTTGGTGGTGGTGGTGGTGGTGGTGGTGGTTGTGATGTGTGCGTTTCTGTGGTGTGCTGCTGTCCTTGCTGTGTCACTGTGTCCTCTCCTCTCCTCTCTGGTTTGCAATGTTGCAAGGGGTTGTGGTCTGTGGGAGTGCTGCTTTTGTACTTACCTATGTGGGTGTGTCCTCATGGTCTGTTGTTTTCAGGTGTGTTGTGTCTGGGGTTCTGGCCTTTGTAGTTTTTGTTTGTCCGGGGGGGTGTTTTCGGGATGTGTACTGTGCTTGTGTATTTGTGCGTGCCTTGCTGTGTGGACTTGTTGGCCATGTTGTGTGCTATTGGTTTTGTGAGCGGATGGTTTCTGTGCAGGGACGTGGGCGCCATGGCTTCTGCCGTGTCGATTCTCATCGGCGTTGTTTGCGCTGGCGGGCGGTATATTTGTAGTTTTCCCGCACTCATGGCGGTGCGATCGTAATTTCACGTGCGGTGTGTCGGCCGTGAGGGCGGGCGGTTTTGTGTTGTCGTGCGTGTTTCCGTCCGTGGCGGGCGGTTTGAGTCCGACTCGGACGATGGCGGGCGGTATCTTGTGTGATTTTTCCGCCGATGGCGGTTTTCGGTTTGTGTAATCGTAATGGCGTGGTCGGTGTTCAGACGGTGTGTGCGGGCGGATTTTTGTCGCTTCCATGCCTGGCGGATTTTTTTACGCCGGGTATCGTAATGGGCCCCTATATAATTAAATACATTTTATATTTTTTATATGGTATAAATTATTAAATATTAATTTTTTAGGTATTTTCAAAAAAATATATTTTACTAAATATTTATTTTCACATATAAATAATATAATATCTACCTTAAATACCTAAATATAAATATTTCAATTTTAAATTGTAATTTAAAAAAATATATATAATTCTTAACAAATGAAATATTAAATAATTTTCAATTTTAACACTACATTTTTTAACTTCTTTAAATTTATTAATTATTAGTATTTAAATAAAGATAAATAATAATTGATTAAAAATTTACACTATAAACACATTATTTAGCTGAAATATTTGTAAATAATTTTTTTACATTTTTTCAATATTTTTATTAAATGTAAAAAACAGTAACCAACATTACATCCTATAAACACAACTCCAAAATTATAAAACAATGCATGCAATATACAAATAAAATATAACCAATTTAGAATATATAAACTGCAAATATTTTTTACATTTCATCTAATAATTTATAAAACACTCCCCACCCTTATCCCCTATAAACCCAACATCCCACTCCTAAATATTTTTTGTCAAATTTCAAAATTATATTTTCTAATTTATAAAATGTAATTTCGAATTTATTATAAATGTAAATTAATTCTTTTAAAACACTCACCACCCTTATCCCCTATAAACCCAACATCCCACTCCTAAAAAATATTTTTCTAAATTCAAAATTAATATTTAGAAATTATAAATTTAAATTTCGAATTTATTCAAATTAAAATCAATTATTTTAAAACACTCCCCACCCTTATCCCCTATAAACCCAACATCCCGCTCCTAAAAATATTTTTCTAAATTCGAAATTTATATTTATAAATTATAAAATTAAATTTCAAATTTATTAAAATTAAAATCAATTATTTTAAAACAATCCCCACCCTTATCCCCTATAAACCCAACATCCCGCTCCTAAAAAATATTTTACAAATGTAATTTTTATAACATTAACTAACTATAATTAAACTACAAACAAACTATAAATACATTAAAAAATAGTACAAAAACGATATTTTAACATAACGATATTTTAACAGTCGATATTACATACTTCGATATTTTTAACAACACTTAAAAACGATATTTTTAACATCGATATACACAACATCGATATTTAGTACTATCGATATACTAAAGTCAATATTTATGTATATCGATATAAAAATTTCGATATTATGTCTATTTACCGTGATCTTCACAAGTTCCACCCCCACATGTATGAGGTATCTAGTTTGTCCAGCTAACGCCGTAGCTGTGGGTTTTTACCTATTTGTTTCCTTCCACTAGTGTGAACAATGTGGTCCCTGACTTGGTGGTCCTGTTAATAAGCTAACACAAGCAGTTCTATTACAAGGTTACCTACTTATAGGACATTCCAATTTTTGTTAAACTAATTTTCACAATTTTATTTATTTTTCATTTTTTTTTTTAGGTTTCGGTGACACCAATTCTTTATTGTGGTTTTAGTTTGTTGACAGTTTGATATCATGCCTAAAAAGACAATACAAACAATTCATTTACACACATAATACAGAAAAGCACAAATTGTATTTAAAAGCTTCTACTTTTACCCAAAAATTTCTTTGTTACTAATATACTTTACCCACCCTCATACTAGCATTTAAAATCGGCAAATATTTGTTTTACCCGCTATCCTTCCATATCTAAAAGCTTTAAAATCTCTCCTATTTCCTGTCCATATTAAAACAACAAACGTTAACAACCTCACCGTGGGAGTATTTCTTCTATCTTATTTCCATTCAAGGTTGACATTATCTTTGTGCAAAATACAATCCACTTGAGTGCAAACTGGAGCAATAATATCATGGATGCAAGCATTTTTATCTCTTGGGCAAGTAAGCAAAATAAACATTAGATAAATGATTCATCAAGTGCAAAGAGTAATTTCTTATGTTAAATGATAATTAAATGGTAATACAGGAGGAATTATATTTCAACAATCATCTCTAGACCATACGCTCTAAGATAAAACAGACATTAAAGTTATCTATACTAAAGATAATCACTTATAGATGTGCAAAAATTCATTTTTCTTTGTGCAAAATAAGACAGCAAAGTGCATGTACTATTATACCTGATACTATTAAGAACAATTAACTATCCACGCAATACCCTTTCTTGTATTGGGATTATAACTGAAACATAGCGACTTTCGTATTAATTAGGCTCAATTGCAGCCTCAGAGGACTTTTTACAGGCCCTCTAGGTAGGCCCAACTATTTCTTCCAAGCATCCATTTCAATGGCTTGCTTTCTGCTTGCGTATCTTACGGGCAACATCTAACACCCATACAACAGCCAACTAACAATTTTAGCATTATATGGCTCTCTAAGCACTTCGGTGGATTTATGGCCCAATGCAACACCCATCCTAAATAGAGCACCTGCAATGGCCTTAACCCTCCCCTCCTGTATATCTATATGCAGTGTAAAATTTACATTATATCTGAAAAGAAGGGCAAGATAAGATAGCGATATTCTTTTATCTCTTCTACTGGGACGCCATTTAGCCACCACTTAGGCCTTCTCTTCTGTAGCCTCCCTATCGTAAAAACCATTACCTTAGTTTTAGCCATATTTACTTTAAAAAAATTTGACCTCTTTTTTGAGGTGAAAACCAAGCCCTCTTCATGACTGCCTTTGCAATTTTATGGGCTTAGCCCCTGGCTTATTGACCTTGTCTAATGACATTAGCTTCAGTGAAGTAATCATCCTGGAATGTACAAAAGAGAGGCTGTCTCCCACGGCCCTGAAGTGGAAACGTTTGTACTGTAATTACATATTCTTGACTGTGGGTTTTCAGTGCATTTAAAATAAGATGGTTATATTGCTATGGTTGTATGTGAATTTGAAGGCCTTTTGTACAGTATTTTTTAGGTGGTTTACAAATGTTTTAGTTATGTTATCAATTTTTAAAGTGCAATCGTTACTCCAAATGGAGCGCTATTGCACTAGAATTGCCCTATACAACCATCAGCAAAACTGCAGAAAAAGAGAAGATAGAACTGCACCAGGGAGCAAGAAGAGGCCGGAAGCAGACTCAAGCAATGGCAAATTAGGTCAACCTAAACAACAAGGTTTTAAGATTCTTCCTGAAAAGTTTTTCTAAGGTTTCTTGTATCTAGTGAAGGGGCAGAGTATTCCACATCTTTGAGGCCTGGAAGCCAAGGGAGCAACCACCCAAACAAGTTATTTTTGTGACAAGAACCATCAGCAACTCTGCGCCCGTCAATCTGAGTCTTCAACATGGTTGGTAGGGTTTCACTAAAGAGAAAAGATACCGGTGCTTCTAAAAGACTTGTCAAATGATAAAGATGCCATTTTTATACCTTTTCCAGAAATGGATGAGATCTTGGAAGGGGCTACTCGAGGAGACGAAAAATTACTTTTCAAAACTGTCCACAAAAAGACTAGGTAGGTCATAAACAAAAACTGCCTCACAGAAGTCCACATACACTGTGTGTAGTAATCAGTCGCGGTCCATGTAGGAGTGCTGGCCGGGCGGTGACGTGGGGCGGGGGAGGGGCAGGGTGGGGGGTAGCAAAGTACGGATTACGGACCAATACAGGTAAGTAAACATTTAAATCAATGAAACGAATTTCGTTGCGCGCACTGCATCGCATTTGGCGATGCAGCGCTCACAACGAAATTCGTTTTATTGATTTAAATGTTTACTTACCTGTATTGGTCCGTAATCCGTACTTTGCTACCCCCACCCTGCCCCTCCCCCGCCCCACGGCACCGCCCGGCCGGCACTCCTACACGGACCGCGACTGGTAGTAATGTTCATTGAATCAAAAATATTTAGGACATGATAAAGATGGTGTGCAACCGATTGGAGAGAGGCTTAATATTGAGCCTATCATTAATTACTCTCACTCCTTTGTTCTAAGGGACGTTTATGTACAACAATACAATATCCATTGAGACAAGAAGTTCAAGTTCTTTGTCAAAAGGAAGGTCCTCAATGAGGGTAATCATATGTAAACTGTTCATAACACAGCTGGATGATTTAGGAACAATGGGGCATATTAGCAAGACCGGCGATAAAATTATCGCCGTTTTAGCGGCAGGAAACTGCCGCTAAAGCGGCGATAATGGGCTTGCTAATATGCGTTATAGAATTCAATAGAAGCCCAGGTTAGATGTGCAGGACATCTAACCTGGGCTTCTATTGGAATTCTATAGGGCATATTATCAAGCCCATTATCGCCGTTTTAGTGGCAGTTTCCTGCCGCTAAAACGGCGATAATTTTATCGCCGGTCTTGCTAATATGCCCCAAAGGGACTTATTATGCCTATGCCGAACCTATGGACCACCGTAGCCGTGGTGACCGCCCTATTATGAGTTTGGTGGTCGGAACGCCAAATGACCGCTGCTATCACCAGGGATCCGTGATCCCTCGGCGGTGTTGCAGCGGTGTGAGGCCGCAATATACTGGTTATACTGCTGTGGCACCGCCAAGCATATTACAAGTTTCCTCACTGCCCTCCATTTCATTGCGGTGAGCTTGCCGTGGAAAGAATGGCAGTGAGGCAACTCAGGGGGCCCTTACAGGCCCCCCTGTTGCCTCTGGTTCTGAGAATACATGCAGGGAGGCACATGTTCTGCCCCTCTGTATGTTTGCAACCCTAAGCTCCTGCAAGGCATAGACTGCACGACATGGTGCATTCCATGCCGTGCAGGACCTTACTGAAAAGGTCCCACGGCGGTGCCTTTCTAAGGCTCTCCTATGAGCCTTTTAAATGCACTGCCACAATACCACTGCAAGATGCCCACCCACCAAGGATTACAATTGTAATCCGGCGGGCCATGTGCAGGGCTTTGGCAGTCCTCCCACGGAGCACTGGCGTGGTGCTCCATGGGAGTACCACCACAGTCATAATAAGGCCCCAAGGGGCCCATTACGATACCCGGCGTAAAAAAATCCGCCAGGCATGGAAGCGGCAAAAATCCGCCCGCACACACCGCCTGAACACCGACCACGCCATTACGATTACACAAACCGAAAACCGCCATCGGCGGAAAAATCACACAAAATACCGCCCGCCATCGTCCGAGTCGGAGTCAAACCGCCCGCCACGGACGGAAACACGCACGACAACACAAAACCGCCCGCCCACACGGCCGACACACCGCACGTGAAATTACGATCGCACCGCCATGAGCGCGGAAAAACCACAAATATACCGCCCGCCAGCGCAAACAACGCCGATGAGAATCGACACGGCAGAAGCCATGGCGCCAACGTACCTGCACAGAAACCATCCGCACACAAAACCAATAGCACACAACATGGCCAACAAGTCCACACAGCAAGGCACGCACAAATACACAAGCACAGTACACATCCCGAAAACACCCCCCCGGACAAACAAAAAATACAAAGGCCAGAACCCCAGACACAACACACCTGAAAACAACAGACCATGAGGACACACCCACATAGGTGAGTACAAAAGCAGCACTCCCACAGACCACAACCCCTTGCTCAGTCGCGGTCGGTGTAGGTGTGCCGGCCGGGCGGTGACGTGGGGCGGGGGAGGGGCAGGGTGGGGGGTAGCAAAGTATGGATTACGGACCTATACAGGTAAGTAAACATTTAAATCAATAAAACGAATTTCGTTGCGCGCACTGCATCGCATTTGGCGATGCAGTGCGCCAAACGAAATTCGTTTTATTGATTTAAATGTTTACTTACCTGTATAGGTCCGTAATCCATACTTTGCTACCCCCACCCTGCCCTCCCCGCCCCACGTCACCGCCCGGCCGGCACACCTACACCGACCGCGGCTGCCCTTGCTACATTGCAAACCAGAGAGGAGAGGAGAGGACACAGTGACACAGCAAGGACAGCAGCACACCACAGAAACGCACACATCACAACCACCACCACCACCACCACCACCAAACACCACCACCACCACCACCACCACCACCACCACCACACCCCGGCACCACAAACCCCCTGCACATTACACAACACACACCGCACCAGCACCACAAACACCATGGCACCACAAAGGATGCCCAAGTTCACGCCCATGGAGCTGACGGTCATGGTCGACGAGATCATCAAGGTGTACCCACAAATCTATGGGAACATGGTCCAGCACACACCACTAGCCACCAGAAACAGAATGTGGAACCGGATCGTAGACCAGGTCAATGCAGTCGGGACCCTGCCCAGGAACAGAGTCGAGATTAACAAACGTTGGAATGACGTCAAGAGCCTGGTCAAGAAGAAGGAGGGCAAAAACAGAGAGCTGGCTGCCGTCACTGGCGGAGGGAATCCCGCGCTCTTTAAGACCTTCAAAGCGTGGGAGGAGAAGGTGCGAGTCATCATACATCCGGAGATCCTCGCCGGATTAGCAGGGGGAGTGGAGGCTGGTAAGTACAAACTAATGTATACCAGCACACCGCTATGTACTCACATGCACTACCACCATGCCACAGCTCCCAGGGACAAACACCCCCATGTCCAGCACACAATACACAACACATCACACACACATGCAACAGACACCACCACACACAGCCCAAACCGAACAACTGCAAGATACGTGGGGGCATGTGTACACTCAGCCAGCCACGTAACCACCAACAGGTCCCCATATATGCCAGAAGCGCCACAACGAGCACCCACCACACCCATGTGTCCGCCACAGCTGCACTAACCGACAAGTAACAGGTAAGTGGCAGGAACACAAAGTGCAGTGGGTGGGAGGGTGGACAGCCCAAGTACAACACACACCAGGCCCCAGTCCCACAGCACAGCAAGGAGGAGCATCCCCCACACCCCACAGCCACGTGTCAGCCACCGCAGTGCACAACGACAGCCGAAAGGCAGACATCACGGTCCACAGCAATCGGTGTCAGTGGGTGTCCAGCCACCCCACGACCCACAACACCCCCCACCCCCACAGACCTGCAACATGGAGCACCCCCGCTTAGAGCCATGTGGCATCCAGTACAGTGCACGCACGAACAACTTGCAGGTGGGAAACAGGACAGGGCTGGATTACTGGAGGCATGAGGACCATGACACGACCAACACATGGGACATGTCACGTAGCAGACAAACACGCAGCACCGCCCACCGTCACGAACAAGTGAACAATGTGCACACGGACATGAACAACAGACTCACACCCCACATGACCCATCACAGACATAGCAACACCCAAGGAGCCACGTCTGCATGCACAAGCCACACTGAATATAGTCCCACACGGCAGCCACTGTGCAACTCATCACACACAACCGAAACACCATTGAAGTCCTGTCCATGTAGCCCCTACTGCCTGTCAACCACACACCCCACAACTACGCCTATGTAAGACAAACAACACTATACGCAACAGAGCGGAACAACAGAAATGCACACGAACACCACTGAACCCATCAAATTCACAGACACACCATGCACATACAACATACTATCCATCCCATCCGTCAGCCCCAGTCTCATGAAAGGCATGTCATCCGCACAGCTGCCACACATACAGCAGTCACGCTAAGACACATGCCCATGACCAACCATGTGCCAGAAGTCAATTAAGCGCACGACACACTGTGAGCAACAACACACAACATGGGCCACACCCCCCGAGCACTGCAGTGATGCACATGGCACAGGGCAGCACGCACACCAAGGAGATGGGACAACTGCAATACGTTGGCTGGCACACAACTATCACTCACTCATAACGATGCGTCCAATGCCATGTCCAGTAATCACAACAGACAGCAAATATGCAGGCCATGTCAAGCATGCACACACCTCAAACCATGCACTGTCATGCTGCCACAACACATGTCACGTTCGGCACCCATGGCTCACAGCATGTACCCCAAAAGCATATCCCCTCCCAAATGCGAATCTGGGGCATGGCCCCCATGTTGCCATATGCGTTCCTAAGCGTTCCATTTGAACCCCAAAAGCATATCCCCTCCCAAATGCGAATCTGGGGCATGGCCCCCATGTTGCCATATGCGTACCTAAGCGTTCCATGTGAACCCCAAAAGCAAAGTACAAACCAGACCCAGGATGGGCCAGGAGCCCGCATACACCAGAGTCACAATGAGTAGGGGCACAGCAACACACCCATCGGCATGGCCAATCCGTCCCATGCCACATGCGCACAGCACACAGTCCCATTGCCTAGCACACACAACTACAGATGCCACAGCCACACACTCGCCTCCGGGAAACCCATGTACGAGATTGCACGAACTGCCAATGTCAGACGACAAATACATACTTCGCCAGGTGCAACACAATAACAAATCTCATTCTCCCCACAGGTGACGAACTGCCGGATGCTGGGGATGGAGACAGCAGCCAGCACAGCCAGCCCACAAGCCCCCAACGAGGACACACGGATCTGGAGGATCTGTCATCCTCTTCGGACACGGACCACCAAGCAGGCCCATCTGGCGTGGCAGGGCCCAGCCGCTCCCCAGGACCCCTCCTACCCACCAACCCATCATCCAGGGATGCTGAACAGTCCCAGCCCCCTGCTGCCACTGTCGTTGCGGCCACACCCACGGTCATTGCGGCCACTACCACTGCCGCAACCGCCACCATCGCCGCACCGACCACCACCGCCACCACCACCACCACGTCTTCGCTGGCACCAGCCCCAGCGCAGGTGGTGGCCCGTCCGACTGGATCCACCCTGGGAGCCACAGCGAGGACCGTGGTGTGCAATGTGGCTAGTGGGCAGGCCGGTGGCAGCAGGACTGGTAGGAGGAGCAGGGTCAGGGAAACGCCACCCTCCCCTGGGAGCCATGCCCTGCCTCAAATGGCCAGAGTCCTTGGGGCCTATGAAGAGGCCCAAGGACAATGGGCCAGGTCTGCTACAGACACGCGGGAGGTGCTGGGGGTGCTGAGGTCCATGGACGCCCATATGGGCCAATTCGTGTCCAGTATGGACCAACTCGTGGACCTCATGGGCCAGCTGGTGGTGGCGGTGGGGTCACAGGCAAGGCCAGCAACACCACCTCCGCCACCACCTGCTAGGGCGCAGGGTCGGGCAGCAGTGTCCACTTCCCCTGCGTCCACAGCCAGTGAGCACACCTCACCCACCACCAGCAGGTCGCCACCACACACCCCCTCCCAAACGTGGAAGGGGCCGTCCGAAGAGGAAACAGATCTCCCAGGAGGACTTCGCACGCTCCAGTCGCAAGTGAGTCAGCCAGCCAGCCTTCCGCCAGCCTTCCTTGACCAGCCACTGCATTGACTTGCTCTACGATCCCACTCCACACAGCCATCTGGATGGCATGTGTGTGTTGGACTATGGACATAGAACCAGTGGGTACACCCTGAGCTTCACGCAGCCATGACCGACAGCTCATTGTCACTGCACGCACCACTTTTGTCATCACCTTACACACAATCACATGTCACAGTTTGTAATAAATGCACCTTGTTCACTAACTGCTGTTTGTGCCCTGTGTTTTATTTGTACGGAATACAACGGCCACCTTGGGCGGAAAGGCACCTGATGCGTGGCATGGCAATGGAATCCGGAGGGCCTGTAGGGACCTAGGGGTGGGAGACAGAACAGGAGCACATTCAATGAGTGTGTCACACACCCATCACACAGTACATGTCAACAACTACAAGCAATGTACACACATCGCACAGAGCAATAGGGCACAATGCCACAGTCACCAACAGTGGCATACTACCCTGGCCATGGAGCGTTGACACACTGCACGCAGTGAACATACGGCCACCCTGACACAGCACACACACACCTGCACAGATACAGACACATCATCCGTCGTACATGGACACTCACCGTCAAGTGAAGTAGCGGGCGATGAGCTGCTGCCGCACATTCCCAGCTTCCTCCTCTCCGCTGTCCACCTCACTCGAGCTGTCCTGGTCTGCGGGCTGGGGCCCTGGTTGATCTCCGTCATCCACAATGAGGGGATCTGCTTCCGAATGGCCAGATTGTGCAGCATGCAGCACGCCACCACTATCTGGCACACCTTCTGTGGGGAGTACGCCAGTGCACCCTCGGTGCGGTCCAGGCACCTGAACCTGGACTTGAGGAGGCCAAAGGTACGCTCGACCACACGTCTGGTCCTCCCATGTGCCTCATTGTATCGATCGTCTGCTGGGGTGCGAGGATTCCTCAATGGACTGAGCAGCCATGCCCCATTCGGATACGCAGAGTCACCTGGGTGTGAGGGACACAGAGAACCGTTGCTATTCCAACTGGACAGGGGACAGCATCGCACAACCAGCACGCTACACCACTCCACATACTCACCGACAATACAGCCACGATCCTGTTGCAGATTGGCCATCAGTCGTGGCAAGATGCTGTTGCGCATTATGTGTGCGTCATGTGCCGAGCCTGGAAACTTGGCACACACGTGGGTGATCACCATGTCCGCAAGGCACACCACTTGCACATTCAGGGAGTGCGTGTGCTTCCTGTTGCGGTACAGGTGCTCAGTGGCCTGTGGTGGAACAAGGCCAACATGTGTGCAGTCAATGGCTCCCACGACGTGTGGGATTCTGCCAAGGGCATAGAATGCACCCTTCACTGCCGCCAATTCACGAGCCCTGGGGAATCTGATGTACCTGTTCCGGTACAGCATCATGGCTGCCAGTACATCCCTCAGCACCTTGCTGAACATGGGCTGGGACATCCCTCCTCCACTGCCCACTGTGTGCTGGAATGACCCAGTGGCGAAGAAATGCATGGCGGCCATCACCTTAGCCGTGGGGGTGACAGCAGTCGGATACACCCTGCGGGGACGGAGATGGGGCTCTAACATGGCACACAGTCGATGCAGGGTTGGCCTGTCCAGGCGAAACTTCCTGATAACCTCTGTATCGTCCATGTCCGCCAGCAATTGGTATGGGCGGTCAATGTTCGGTCTCCGCCTGGGGAAAATGGCAGAGGACACATGTCAAAGCAACACGGCACATAGCAATTTCGCATACACATCACTGACATGACTGAGCAAGCACATGAGCCACAGCCCAGCTGTCAAGCTGGGACGGCACGGCCACAATACACTTACACAGGTCTCCCAACAATGGCAATGGCAAGTGAGACATACCACTGCCATGTGCATGCACATGGGGATCTAGGCCCCAATGACTTGCGGGGCGTGCTGATGGGGACTGACTGCATATTCGTCAAGCGGCAACGCCACGGCAACATGAGTGTCTGCTGAGCATGGAACTGCTTCCGAGGCTGGATGAGTATGGCACACGACGACGACGATGTGGGCACGGGCTGAGCGGCCAATACAAGTGGGACCTGTGGCACGAGGGGATATGAGACAGTAGTAGGTGTCAGCACTGCACCCTATGTACAGCACTGTACGGATCACAGCTCCCGAAACATTGACTGGTGTCCACATTGACAGCCCCATGCCAAGACGGCTGTGTGCTTGCAGTCACACGTCACAGGTGAGAGGTTACATTGCACGTGCCAGGTGGCAGACGTACATAGTGGGAGCTGGCATGTGTGTGCATGTGTCTCCTGTTCAGGATCCACCAGATGGGCGCTGACTCTCTACTGACCATTGGACACAGCATGTTCCGTGGAAGGCTTGTGTGTGTGGGATGGTGGCACTGGATGTGCCTTCGTTGGGTGGGGGCCATGCACAGGGCGGGTACGTCGATGATTGCGCATTGTTGGTCACGGTGGGTGCACCAACTAAGATGTGTTGCCCTGTGTTCAATTCCTATGTCCGCATGATGATGGACTGTGGATGTGGGCAGACTACACATTGGTCGATGTGCTGTCTATATGCATGTGCCTTCACACCAGGCACAGCTGCCCCTGCACATGTGACCCCTGCTGGACTCGCTGCTGGGTCTGTGGAGCTGATGCACCTTCTGTGCGTGGGGCGGACAGCTCTCCTCACTTCCCTCATTGCGCATGTCATGTCTTTGCCGCAGGTGACATGGATCATGGAGGGCCCACATGTACGCGTGGGTAGGCTACACATGATTGTTCACTGGTCGCCACCCCCAGTCAGTGTTTCGAATGGGAAGGTTGTCGTGCTGGTGGTATGTTCGATGTGGCGGATGGGCGGGCCTAGGTGCGGGCTTACATTCCGGACATGGGGGGTAGTTGGATTGGCGACTAGTTGCAGTACACACGGGACACGTCTCTTCCTTTCCACATCTGGGTCATCCCTTGTACTAACTGACAGTGATACAGTCATCTTCGCCCCAGCCCTCATGTCCTCCCCTCGCCCCCCAATATGCATGCTCACCTGCGAGGCTAGCGCTTGCACAGGCAGCCCCAAGCTCGCACCAGAGAGGGCAAGGAGTGTATGTGTGGGTCCAGTTGCACGAGTGGGCTGTCTCAGGGTATGATGTGTGGCGGGACGCCGTCCACCTGCGTGGTGCCCCAAATGGAGACCCGGCCTGCATGGACTATGCATCACAGTCTTCGCCTTCCGGATCCGCCACCTGCGACACCCAGTGGCTGTGGCTGCCCTTGCGGCCATGCCGCGTCCGTCTGTGGCTGATGGCCCACACATTCACTCTTTGGCCTCTCTGGGGAGGGCTCGGGGGTGGTGGCGCACGCGCTTGCACTTAGTCGCAATGGCATGTGGCGTGGTTGGTATGATGGGCAATGGATGGGATGGTGCGAGCCACCTCCCGTGACGTCAGTGCTGCTCGTGCTGTGGTGCGTCCCCCTACACTTCCATGTGACTTGTGCCATGCTAGACGTTGAGGTTCTATTGCCTGCGTGATATGACCAGGAGGAGCGCGAGGAGACCTCTCACACACCATGCTCCACTGCCATCCCGTGCCCTGTATCGCCTGTGCGGATTGACTATGTTGGGGTTACACCTGGTCGACTGGGGCTGTGTGTGCCTTGTCAAGGGGCATGGCGGGCGCACAACAGGATCCAGCTTGTCCACAGAGGGTGGGCTGAGGTGCGCCTGGTACCGCTTTGTACGTGTGCCCGGCTGCTGTGCACACACGTGTTCACTCCCCCGACAGGTGTCCTCTCACAATGCCCAGGGAAGCGGTGGTGTACTGTTCATGACCCCTCCCAACACGGCGTGCTCCAACTTGGCATGTGCGCATCTACCCGTCGCACCCACCCACCTGAGCACTGCGTCCATACGACTTCACACGACACATGTGTGTCTTCCACAGTAGTGCTACTCATTTGCGTTGACATCCAATACCAGTGGACTACATGGTCATGTCACGACTGCCGTGTACTTCACATACTCTCATCCTCTCTCATTCGTACTTGTGAAATGAGTCAGCGGAGACAGTTTTGGTTTCAAACATTATATTGAGTCTTCTGTCCTCTGTGATGCAGTATAGTGGACACTACTTGCAGCGGAATACATGTTGAGGATATACTGAGCATGATCACAAATGGGATAGGGTGTGGGGTAACATCTGCTTGGCCAAGGCTGTGCTAATGTACATTTACGTATAGCTGCGGAGCTGCGGACTTTGACACAGACGGTATACATGTAGCCTACCAGACCGCTCGGCATCATGGGCACAGTCCATCTCAGTTCCATGTGACAGGTTTGCTGCGGTTGTTCCTCATGCACGCGTGCATGTGAGATGACATCAGGGCATGTGCTTGCGTGCATGCAGCGGCGTGCCACTTGTTGTTGCACTGTGGTGGTTACTGGACATGTCACAGTCACTGGGGTCGTGTTGTTGTTGTATGCACTTGTCGTCCATGCAAAGGTCCTGGTATGGGATTCCCGGGCGGGGGTGGGAGGGGTGCAGCACCCACAGACTCCAGGCGACCTATTCATGTCCACTGAGCGGTGTGTGTGTCCATGGGCGCTGGATCCATGTCGTGTCCTGGTTGTTCGTGCAGTTCCGTCCATGTGGGTGCGATACACAGAGCCCATGCCACTGCCTCCCACGATGCATGCGGTGTTCCTGGATGTGATGGGGAACAGTGTGCATGTCCCGGTCATATCCGATGTCATGGCGATGTCGTTGATGGTGTGGTTACAGTTGCCGGTCGTTTGGTATGGCTGTTGTGGTGGTGACTGGCCAGTCCGTGCGGAAGCTGAGCATGGGTGCGGGGTTGGACTTCATAGGTCACTCGGGAACCTGCGTTGTGGTCCGACGTATTTACAGGTTGTCAGGTATGCGATGCCGTCCAGCAGGGCTTCCATGTCATTGGTGGTGTACATGTTTGCCAGCCAATGAAGCGGATGGTGGCTGTCAAGGTGTTGTTCGTAAGTTGTCCCTTGGAGGACCATGATGGGGCATGCTGGGTGACATTCGATGTAGCTGTTCTCGATGATCCGTCGTGTGGAGGCACAGTGGTCCCATTTCAGTGCGCGTGCGATGTTGGCCACATACGCCATGCCCCCATAGGCAGAGCAGGCCCTGTCGTGTGCGTCCAGAGGGAGGAGTAGTGGTAGCAGGTCCGCCTTCAGACATGCCGGGTTGGAGAGGCATATCTCGACGGGATGCTGGTAGGGACACCTCCGACAGTAGAAGACGGGCATGACGCAGCTGAACAATGTGATGCGGTAAGTCAGTCGGTAACTTACGTTCAGCAGGGACAGGAGATCGCATCCCAATGTATGTATCGTGTTGGTTTTGTACAGCTTGAGCTGTTCGGCGTAGTTGGGTAGGTGTGTTGCGGTTGCCATTTCGCAGCGGTTCGTTGAGGTGGCGTGCTCCGGCTGTGTGTGCAGTCTGCGATGTGCACGCTCCGGGGTTGCTGTGAGCTCTGTGTAGTCATAGGGAGACAGGACTTGTGTTCTGTTGGCTTGTTTGGAGGACACGGGCCCTCTTCCCACATGCTTCTCAGACAGTTCAAGGTCAGTGCTGTGTGACTCCTTCCAATTAACTTGCATGTGGCCGACATGGGGGAGTGTTTTCTTCTTTCTTCCCCGTCCGTTGTGTGCTTCTGTGATATGCGCTATCTGCCCTGTGGTCGGTCTCCTCGGCATGCCTGTGTTGGTCTATTCTTGGACAATGGCTGTATTCACCGGCTTCTGTCGTAGGGCTGTGGTTTCGGAGTTGGAATGGAAGGTCATTCAGTGCTGTCTGCTCTCCCTTGTGTGGGCGGCAGGCTGCCTTTCCGCTCTGCGTTGGGCCTTGTGTGTGGATGTTATTCTTGGGCCACCTGTTGTCGGTCCCCGGGCTCTTTGGTGTTCCGTTTCATGTGTCTTGTTCATATGTGCAGGGTGGTATGGGTTTTTCAGTGTGGTACTGGCGTTCCTCTTCCCGAAGGAGCCCTGCTTCTCCTAGTTGGTGTTGCCGCCGCTGTGTGCTACGCCATGTTTGTTACACTGGAGTGTGTCCTGCTGTTGCGTGACTTCACTGACATGTGTGCGTCGGTTGTGTGGCGTTGGGTGTTGTCCGTGAATTGGGCGTTGGGGACATGTCTGTGGCAGGCCTGTCACGTGTCATGTGCGTTCGGGGTGGGGCTGATGTGTGTGCTGCTTGGTTGTGTCCCTGTGTCTGTGTGCGACGCATGCATGGCGCTGCGGTTGGCCTCTGCGTTGTGCGCATGTGTGGCGGCGTCATCGGCGCTTTGTGGCCGTGACGGGGTGGTTGGTTCCTAGTCCCAGGTGGTGTGTACACATGTGTTCCGCGATGTTAGGATTTGGCCTGTGTGTCATATGTGGATGCAATGGTGGATGTGTAGTGTACACGCGCTGGTGGGGGTTGTCCGCTTTTCCGCCCTTGCACTGTGTGCGCTGTTTGCGTGCACTTGTTGTGTGTGTGCCTACCTGCGTCTCCGCGGTACGTTGCGTCCTTGGTGGTGCATCAGCAGAAGCATGGGAAGGGCCTGCAGTGCTGGATTCATGCCCGGGTGCCGCTTCTTCGCTGTCCGTGCTCTGCGTCCGTGTTACCGCCTCTCTTTCACGTGCGGTGTCTCTTGGCCGTGGGAGCCGTTTGTTTGCGGCATCGTAATTTATGCGCCCGGGCGGGACGTGTTTCGTCGGACGGTGTGTGTCAGTTGTGCTGCGCCGCTACGTGAACGGGCGCACTTTGATGGCGGACGGTGTTGCTGGCTTGCCGGCGGTGTTTGGCCTACTTTTCGCATCGTAATTGGGCGGGCGTGTGGACTGCTGCGTGCCGGCGGTAACTGGTGGTTTTTGCATCCGCCAGCACGGCGGTTGTGCTTCCGCCCGCCATCGTAATGAGCCCCTAAGTCTTTTATAAACAGAGCTATGCATTAGCCAAGAGTTCAAGAACTGACCCACAGCTGGACAAAATAGCTGGCCTTGAGAATTCATTTGGTTTTTATGGCTCTTTTGTTCAGCATAAAGCACTGATGTTCTAGGAGATTTTTACCTCAGTAAAAATTGCTCCACATATTTCAGTCTTGCATCTCCGGGTATCAAGTACATTGATCACATGCAGGGTCATTGGGAGACTGTCAGACATGATGCCAAACCATTGGGGCAGCAGACACGCTGCCTCCTCCTGCCCAAAGGCAATCTACATGCCAAATTAAAATCACACAAACAAGGAGGGGGAGAAACGTTTGTCGAAAGTGCTCCAGTTCACATGCCAGGATTTTTTTCTGCAAAACTGTCAATGTAGAAAGGGTTGCCATATCATGTTCCTCTAGTTTTCAGAAACAAAGCCTGAAAAGACAGTTTGCGTTTGGCAAACAAAAGTAAATGTCCTTGAAATTGCTGTGGACTTCATGCAGCATGTAGGGGAGAATTTTGTTTTTTACTGTGAAGAATTGCAATCCTTCACAATGTGTTCTTAGACTGCCAAAAACAGAGATTGATGGCCTCCCTTAAATAGGAAGGGCTGTCTGATGCCATGGAGCTGGTGGATTTGTGTCAGCTGGCCAACCGGGGAAGGGGTTTGGCAAAGTCAGGTGAGGCTCCAGCAGTGGAAAATTTGGGATCTATTCAGAAAAAAATATAAAAACCAGAGTGGAGATTTACATCTTTGCCTGAAGCATTTTTTTGTTCTTTTTTTGTTCTCAAACATTTCAAGTAGTAAACTTGGAAAGCTGCATTAGGTGCAGTTTTTCAGGCAGGCTGCTGGGAATAGCAAGTCCTACTGTGTCCTATTCCCCCTGTGCAGCACTCTACCTACTGTTGAATTATACACAAGGGAATGGAGACTCCTGTATAAATGTGCATATAGTTTTTCTTTGCGAGGAAGATATTTTTCTCTTTGGTGAAAGTTCTTCCCCTACCTTTCAAGTAAATCCGGAAGTGATCTGATCCTCTACTCATCCTGAAAGCAGACTAAGGGGCCGATTCCGATGTCGGACGGACTCATGTCCGTCCGACATCGGTCAGGAGCTGTAACCGACTGACCTGCTGTCATCGGTTACGGCCCTGCAAGTACGATGCGACCGAACCCTGTTCGGTCGCACTCGTATACTTCACAATGGGAGCATGCATTCCGAGAGGAATGCATGCTTGCATTGGGAAAAGCAGGGGTGCAGTTCATCCCTGCACCCTGTGGCCGGCACCCCAAGGTGCCTGCCACCGAGTGCAGGGTTCAACAGAGGGGCACCATAGGGGCCTCGCACCCATGGGGGCCCTACTGGGGGCCCCCAAATACAGTTTCCGACTGCCTTTTCGTGCCGGAAAGACCGGCACGAAAAGGCAGTGAAAGACTGCCATCGTACTCCCTCGGTCGTGAAGAGGCGGCCGGGGGAGTACTGAAGGATTTCCGGACGGTGGACGGGCTCTCCGAGCCCGTCGGAAGCCATCCGGAAATCCGAGACTGATTCCTTTCCGACCGAGCCCATCGGAATGGCTCGGTCGGAAAGGAATCCGGCCGGCACGTTCCGATTCGGTCGGAAGGGCTCCGGCCATCATTCGGTGCCCTTCCGGCCGAAATCGGAATCGGCCCCTAAATCTCTGACCAGTTCCAGGGAGGAAAGAAGTCAGATGAGAGTTTGGGAATGCCCACAAATGTATGTTTGTGGGCGGTCCCAACTTACAAGGTAAACCACGCCTTGGAACACCCATTGGTGGAGAAATCTTCAGTAGCAAACACATTTACACCTGACAGGAATAGTACATTTCTTGCAGATTTAATTTTCGGTCACAAAAACCTTTGTCTATAGGGCCCTGAGTGTTTCCCCCACCTATAAATGAGATGGGGAAACTGAAAGGTCGTGAACAGGACATCTGTTCATTTTTGCCAGATGCATTGCTTCCTCTCAAATTTACAATACTTAATATAAGTAACTGAAATGTATATAGTAAGAGGAAACTCATTGGGGTCTTGGTAAGGACCAAGGTGATGATGGAAGGCAAGCAGGTCTCACTACATTTACTGCAGGAAGACAACAATCAATTCTGAGCATGAGCACATCATTCTGCCAATATATAACCTGCATAATGATGAAGACTGCACACTTGGACATGTATTATTATATATAGGATGCCCTGGTTATTCATAAGGTGCACCTTAAACAGGCTGTAAGAGTGCAAAACCGATGAGTGTGCCCTATTAGAGATAATGATCTACCCCCAGGGAAGCTGCAAACTTGTGCCTGCCCTCAGGGCCATGTTTCAGTGAAAGGTCGAGTGGCTGTTTGAAACAGCAAGCTTGGCTTTCACTTTGCATGTGCACTGAGGCTTTCCTTTCAAAGGGGGACTGAAAACCCATGTGTGCATTAGTAAATGACTGCACTCACCTGCAGTGTTATTTTTGGGGAGACTTCCTTTCCCCTCTTTCATCAGTTACCCTTCTGGTGCACTGACCGTGTGATGCCTGTGTCTGTGCACACCTGACAGTTCCTTTGCCTCACCACCCAAAAATAGGATGCAGAGGCAAAGTATTCTCCCATTTGCATGAGCCACACCCCGTGTAAATGATGGCAAGTACCTTGAGATTGTGCCAAAGCTACATGTGCACCAGAGCGATCTTCATTACAGAAGGTATTGAGCAAGCATCTACAGCCCCCTTCTATATACCAAAATGATCCAGGGTCCCAGAAAGCGGGTGGACATACCTGTGGCTCCACAGGGGCACTTTCCATCTTATGACATTGAAAGACAAATTTGTTGAATAAGTAGACTCTGCATTTCCACGAACCGAACAAAAACAAAATCAGTATGATGCAGAACAGACGATTACCGCACCTGTAACTTTGCAACTTCTCTAACATATCATTCTATCTTTAACCTTTTTCAGTGATTATCTATGGTTTTTTAATGTAAAGTGAGATCTTATTACCATACCTAGCTATAACATCGCTTTAACCTTCAGCCTTTTCATTGAATGTCTGGGGCTTTTTGATCATTTTCAACCACCATACATGTACAGCATAGAATAATTGTATGTACATGCTGGCATTTATGAAATACAAATAGTGTAGTCCTGGAGACAAGTCTGATTCAGTATGGTATAATCTATACAGTTTGCAGTTTATGAACCAGGCACGTTTTAAGTACAAGCAGTACTTCATTTAAACATGGTAGAGAATGATCACTAATAGTATGAGTTGCAGACACACACTAATAATAGGTTGTGGCTTACATTAAAGTCCTGTTGCCAAAATATGTGAGAAAAACTAAGGGGCATATTATCAAGGAATAGCGATATTTATCGCTAACCGCGCTTAGCGCGAATTTGTTTAACGCCGCCTATCGCTGGAAAATATCGCTGCGATAACACCCTATTAACAAGGTTTATCTCCATAGCAATAACATTTCCAGCGATAGCGGCAAAATGTGAGAATATTGCTGGAAAAGCAGCGATATTCTCGCATTATCGCTAAGGTGGATTCAGCATTAGAATCCACCTCCTATACTTTAAACAGGTAAGTCATCCTCACTAGCAGGTGATAAAATCTAGCGATAAACGCGCTTAGCGCGAATTATTTTATCGCTTCGCCTGCCTTGCTAATAGGGGGTAGTGGTGTTAGCGACTGTTTTCAGTCGCTTTTAGTAGGGAACGCCTTCCTTGCATGTCATTAGCGATAATTATCGCTGACATGCAAGGCGATGTGAATCCCGGCCGCTAACGCCTAAAAGCTGTCGCTAACGCCTGTTAGCGACAGCTTGCTAATAGGGTGATAAAAATATCGCCGCGTTAGCGGCAAAAAGTGCCGCCAAAGCGGCGATAAAGCCCTTGATAATATGCCCCTAAAGCTTCTGCTTGCAATACATTATTCACATGTGGATTTTCTGTGCACATGCTACCCTCAAGAGTTGTCATGTATTGCTATCAACAATTTCTATATAGACTGGAGATTTATATGTTATTTAATACAAGAAGTTCAGTGAGAATTCGAGATATTATACAGTATTGAAGAATTTATAATGTGTGTGTGACCACAAACGGTTTAAGTCGCTGTATGATTGAAAGCGTCGCTATAATAGTGTACACCATTTTGCTCATTTTAAGAATATGTGTAAGGTATTTTTACTGACATAACTTATCAGTGGCTAATGAATAGATGTGAAGCAGTTGACTTAAACGTCTATGTCAGAATAAGTAATTAATAAGTACTGTAAGAAACTGAGTTGCTGGTTAAGGGCGGTGAAACCCTACTCAAGCAGCAACCGCAATCTTTGTCAGGGTCAAGTCACAAGCAAACCCCAAATTAACCTGTGCACAACCCTATGGTAGTTTGGCAAAGAGCGTCCCATCTTAACTTAGAGGCAGAGTATAAAGTATTTATGCAGCACTTCACACAGTAATACAGTGACAACTTGACACAAGGAAAATCCCACATCAATTTTGAAAAATAGAGTACATTTTAATAAATAAAACAAGACCAAAAAGAAAACATTCAATCAGTAGAACTGGAGGTTTGCAAGTTTAAAGATTTCAGTGAAAATAGCACCAAAAAGCACATAGTTCCAACTGTGGTTATCATGTCGTGCTGGACCAGGACAAAGTCACAAGTTCAGGCCGATTGCAAAGAAGCACAGGCGGGCTACAGGACACAGTTAGGCCCACTGATGTGGAGTCTCATGTCGAGGATGCATCGCGCAGCCAAGGCAATCCAAAGTCTGGGCAATTCGATGCGTTTGCAGTGGCAGTTCACTGTAGCTGTGAAGTGCGATGCGATGTCCTAGTGTGGAGAAGCATAGCACAGCTGTGATTCCGAAGGCTGCATTGGGCAGGTGATGTCCTTGCATTGAAATGAGTTGACTCCGTTGGCCTGCAATGGCAATGCAAAGTCCGCTCAGCAGAGATTAAATATGACCAAACACTATTTGAATCATATTCAAGTTTTACTAAATTCCCTATTACTTTCATATACACCGAGACAATATATTTCTTATGCACCTGAATACCAGCAAAAAAGAGCATAATCTTTATCAAATGTGAGTGCTTCCACAGATATGCTTTATCATCTGCATATTTCCAAAGGTTATAACCATTACAAAGAGGGTGATAGAAAATTGGATGTAGATATATCTCGTTGAATGCCTTCCACTATGTCATCAGTAATATGTCAGGTCATAATCAGTGCAAGACGCTGCCCAAATTATGGTTAGCTCACTGAACTACACATGGGGAATTTCAGTGGGCAAAACATAGTCAAACGTAAAAAATCACAATATTAGTTCCATCATTGAAAAAGAATTACCACCATGGTAAATTACAGATGTCAAGAATGCTACTTCACCGAGTAGTAATTTTGATAGTATTGCAAATAGGTATTACTACCAGCATTATTCAAATGCAAAAGTGGTGAATAATACTGGAGTAATTACAATCAAGCAGTAAAAATGCAGCAGGTGAAGCATATACATATGCCACTGGGTTGTATGACTGAAGCACGCATGGCTGAACCACGCATGCCTCTACAATGTGGTCCCAACAACAAATGCTTCTTAACCACACATTCCTTTACCATGCATGCCTTTACCACGCCTGCCTTTACAATTAATTTCATTGTAAAGGCATGTTTGCTAAAGGGATATGTGTGGTAAACTACCACTACCCTGACCCCCACTGTAAATCCTAAAATCCTATCCATATACCTCACCCCCCCCACCCTAAGCCCTAAATTGACGGGCCCTGACCTTAAAACTTAGCCATCCCCTCCCACACCTTGAAGCCTAAAACTCTGCCCCTATCAAAAACTACCACAGCCCCCCGCCCTGAGCCTTAAAACTTACCCCACCCCGCTCTTAAAACGACCCCACCCCTTTCCCCGCCTGGAGGTCTAAAACCTCCTGCCCCCTTTAGAAAAATTACTCCGACCTCCCTACCCTGAGAACCTAAAACCAACCTCCATCCCTAAAAACTCCCCCCGAATCCTGGCCCCAGCCCTTAAAACTATCCAGACCCCCTGCCCTGTGCCCAAAAACCCTGCCCCCCTTTAAAAAGACTACCCTGACCCCCCGCCCTGAACCCTAAAACCAGCCCCATCCCTACAAACTACCCCCCAAGCCCAGCCCCATCCCTTAAAACTACCTAAACCCCCAACCCTGAGACCTAAAATCCTCCCTCCTTCAAAAATCTACCCTGACCCCCCTGCCTGAGCCCTAAAACTGACCTCTACCCCAAAAAACTACCCCCCCAAACTTGGCCCGACCCCACTTACCTGTCTGCATCTGGAGCTTCCTGTTCCAACACTTCCTGTTTCTCTCTCCACCAGTCAGAACAGTAGACAGATATCTTCCTTAACCACACACATGCATGGTTAAGACAGATGCATGGTTAAGGCAAGAGTTGTTACGCTTGCTGGGAAATGGTACGCGTGGCTCAGCCCGCATTGTAAAGGCCTTTTCCGTAATAAAACCCTAGCGTTGCATTTAAAATACACCATCAGTCCAGAAGGGATACCCAAAGGCACCACAACATATCTACTCTCCACTAGGCCTAGAGAAGAATCATGCAAAAACAACAGTTGATGGACAGAATGCAGAACAATGTCATACATTCACCCCAGTACAGAGATCTGGGCCTAAATCCATCATTTTTTTGCTCACCATGCCATTCCAGTTTGAACCCAGCCATATGCAAATCAGTCTTGACCCTGTGCCTCATGGGAATAGTCCAGCCCGAACTGCCAAGCCAGGTCCTCCCTGGACTGGAAACAAGCATCCTAGGACCGGTTTCGGGGTTTCACCCCTCTTCAGCCAGGATAGCTTGATTCCAGTGGCATGGAGAGCACGGGACCCACGTCTGGGCATACCCGTCCCACTCGGGGTGACAAATGCAAAAACAACAGTTGATGGACAGAATGCAGAACAATGTCATACATTCACCCCAGTACAGAGATCTGGGCCTAAATCCATCGTTTTTTGCTCACCATGCCATTCCAGTTTGAACCCAGCCATATGCAAATCAGTCTTGACCCTGTGCCTCATGGGAACAGTCCAGCCCGAACTGCCAAGCCAGGTCCTCCCTGGACTGGAAACAAGCATCCTAGGACCGGTTTCGGGGTTTCACCCCTCTTCAGCCAGGATAGCTTGATTCCAGTGGCATGGAGAGCACGGGACCCACGTCTGGGCATACCCGTCCCACTCGGGGTGACAAATGCAAAAACAACAGTTGATGGACAGAATGCAGAACAATGTCATACATTCACCCCAGTACAGAGATCTGGGCCTAAATCCATCATTTTTTTGCTCACCATGCCATTCCAGTTTGAACCCAGCCATATGCAAATCAGTCTTGACCCTGTGCCTCATGGGAACAGTCCAGCCCGAACTGCAAAGCCAGGTCCTCCCTGGACTGGAAACAAGCATCCTAGGAAAGGTTTCGGGGTTTCACCCCTCTTCAGCCAGGATAGCTTGATTCCAGTGGCATGGAGAGCACGGGACCCACGTCTGGGCATACCCGTCCCACTCGGGGTGACAAATGCAAAAACAACAGTTGATGGACAGAATGCAGAATCAGGGCATAGGCATCTCCAGCCCTGGAGAGAGAGTCCAGTGAAAGTCCAGAGATGCAAACCAAAAACCACTACCCCAGACAACATAGGTCAATAGCAAAGCTGGTCCATTCTCTTTATTTATAAGCCTCGTGTGAACATTTACACTCTATTTCAGCTGTTTCTTGTGCAGCAGTATTTAAAGGAAGGTGGAGATTATAGTCATTGGTGGGACCTCCACCCAATCTGATTCTCAAACATGATCCCTCCACTTATTCTCTATTAGAGGTCAGCCCATTGGTTGTGCTACCCCTCCAGAGCACTCTGTGAACTTTCAAGATGACAAAATGCTCCTTAACAGAATTAACAGCTTTATTTCCCTTCCTTACTCTCTCAAGCCCACCCTCTTTAATCATCAGAGAATCATCCTTGGGTAAGGTGGAGTTGCAAGTCTGCCATTTGTCCAGGCTAAGAACATTCTCTATCCTCCTTATCAGCAGGATGCTACAACAGCCTGTGAAATTCATACCGCTGCCCCTTCCTCGCACTACAGAATCTAACCCATCTGTATGGGGCTTGTTGTATAATGTCTTTGATATGCTTGTAAGAAATGCAGCAATTATCCTGACTCAGCAACTTCACACAATAGTGAACTCCGGTAAACAGGGACTCAGAATATCATAACTCAGGTACGTGAATGACGAATTTACGGGTGAAACTAACCACAAAAATGAATTCTAGGTTCCTTTACCTCTAGCAAGTGATTCATGTCTGATTTCTCTAAAGTTTCTAATCAGAAATTATAATTTAGCCAAATCTAGGTATAAATGGGAACACAGGTTAAACACACAGGGGCATATTCTCAAGGAGCTATCGCCGAGTTATCGGCACTTTAACGCATCCAAAGTCACGCTAAATCTATCACCCCATTCACAAGCAGGTGCTAACAGCCCATAACACCAGTTTACCTGCGAAAGCAGTCGCAAAAAACATCGCCACAGATGACCCCGGCAACTAACGCTATGAGATGCAGAGTAGGCGTTCCCGAGCAAAAATCCGCGACAACACCACACCTCAACATTCTCAACGACCAGCCACATCGGCGATAAGACCACAAAACAGGTGATACAGCGCGTTACCAGCAGGAAATTAACACCTGCTCTGACCTGGTGCAAAGCCGGACGTCAACCTGCACAAGAAAAGGGAGCCCAGCCCACAGCCACACCTGAAGAACAACAGATGCCATGGAGCCACTCACCATGCACCCCGGAGCCCCGAGAGGGCAACAACACCCACCGCCACCACCCCCAGGACCACCACCACCCCCCCAACGGACAATACCCCGCCCACCCCGGACCACCACAGAGGCAGCGCAGACAAAGACAGCGGACCTTCAGGAAATGCACCAGCCCCACATACCTAACACCAGACAATGCCAATGCCCACTACAGGCCCAAATGGACAACCATCCTCCGCATCCTGAACATCATTGCCCACAGGCTGACGGTACCAACACAGCGGACAACCAACATCCCTCCGCAGACAAAGCTGCTGGCTGTGCTGCACCTGTTGGCCTCTGGTATCATCCCAAACAACCGCCCGAGTCGGAGGAGTCTCACAGCCAGCCCCATCCAAGTTCCTCACACCTGTCCTGGATGCCCTCACCAGCTAGGACCCCAGCACCCATACGTCCCCCACAATGCGCAGGAACAGCTGGAGACCAAGCAAGGACTATACGCCATAGCTGGATCCCCGCACGTGTCGGGGGCAATCGACTGCACACTTGTCCCACTTGTGCCCCCTGCCAACACTGCACACAATTACCGCAACAGAAAGCACATGCATCCCATCAACGTGCAGGCAATAGTGGACCACAGGGGACTCCTCACCAATGTCATAGCCAACTACCCAGGCAGTGTGCATGATCCCTTCATCTTCTGACAGTCCAACATCAACCAGCGCTTCCAGGATGGCACCCATGGGAATGCACTGCCCGTTGGCAAGTACCAAATGAACACACCACACACCTCAACCCCACAATCATGCAACTCACAACTCTGGCACTGCACACATCACAAAATCACATACAATATGCCAAACAACATGCCCCCCCACCAGACACGACAGCACAACTTACTGTGGAAACCTTGGTCAGACATGTACATGAGCCATCGATGGCATGGCACCTCAGCCACACAATACCGGAATGTGGGGAGAGGTGGGAGCCAGGCATGTGCGAAGGAGGCAAGTGACCCATGAATGAGTATGTACACAATGCCAAGTGTGGCGGAGATGTGCTGGACAGACTGCAGTATGCAGACCACCGACATAGCCATGTCTACATGCACTGCTGGTGTTTGGAGTGTAGTGGACAGTGGACGCAACCATGTCACCCCAGCCAGTGGGGAAGCTCGCGGAAATGTAGCTTGTGACGTCCCCCCCTGTAAGCGCGTGCGGAGTGGGCTGGCCCGGTGTACGCCAGGCCAGCGCAGGGGTGTGAATAAAAAGCACGTAGCTCTGGGCGTGGTTCTCTTCCGGAATGCCCAACGTGTCTGCCAGGGCGGTGCCTCCCACCCCACCACGTGGCCGACGCCGTCACCGTGAGCGGTGTGGCCTGCGATCCTGTGCGCCTGCTGCACCCCGGGCTGCTGGTCCCCAGACGCGTCATGCCCGCCCATGCGCAGCCAGGCCTCACTGCTCACCTGCCGACACCGGCATGTGTCAAAGAGGGCCCACCACGTGCTGGCGCAAGCTCCAAGCGTTTATATCACTGTACTCCCTTCGATGTGGTGACACCAACTCTGTGCATGACATCCCAACCACACGTGTCTGTGGGCCCCTGATGACTCCGCCTTCGGCCTACACTGCGGACGAGTAGGTCACACATGTTGAACTGATCCGTGACTTCTGCAAGGCGGAGTTCATATCATTGTACGCAGGGAGATGAGTAAGAGGAAGACGCGGTTCAGTCCGGAGGAGAAAAGGGCCATCGTTACGGAGGTGTTCGAACACTGCCGACAACTGCCCTGGTGTCACCAACCCTGTGCATCGTGGGCCAACGACACATGGCTGTGGGCCCCTGCTGACCGCTGCCTCGGGCATACACTGCGGTCAAGTAGGTCACACATTTGGAACTGAGTCTTGATTACACAATGGCCGAGTACACACTTTATGGCGGAGTTTATATCACTAAACTCCCTTCAATGTGGTGACACAAAGTATGTGCATGGCATCCCAACCACACGTGTCTGTGGGCCCTTGATGACTACGCCTTCGGACTACACTGCGGTCCTGCAGACCCCACACAAATCCATGCCAGTCCGTACCAGGCAGGACACGGCATTGTCGCTGGCTAAACACCCGCTCAGCTCGGTCGCTACTGCCTCGGTCAACCATGAGTCATCCCCACATGCCATTTCAACGCCGTGTGTCAGTGTTCCAGGAGGAGCTTGCTGAACAGCGGTTGGCCCGCGCTGGACGCTGCCTCCGGACTACACACCGGTCGAGTAGGGCACACATTGGGAACTCAGTCATGATTCATTTATGGCAGACCTGATATCATTGTACTGGCCTCGTCGCATACTGCATCCCCTTTCAGCTCCGGTGCCACTAAGTCTGTTCCCCGACAACCATGGACACTTTATTCTAGAGATTTGTTGGCGACTGAGTCCATGGGCTGGGGGTTGTCTTCATCATCATGTCGGTGATACTGACTATGTGGCCAAAACGAGGCTGTAGCATTCCACTCCTCCATTTGCCGCTTCCGGCAGGCTCCTGCCCTCTGCATCATGCCCTGGAGGACACCTACCACTGTCCCCCGCAAACCTCCTCTACATTCACCTTTGACATCGATGAGGACCAGCTCACCTCGCGTGGCCCTATCTCACTGCACTGCAAGTCACCGTCCCGTGGCCGTGTGCCTGTGCCGGCCGCAGTGCATCCGGGGCCACTAAATCTGTGCAGCTCAAACCATGGCCCCAGTCTGATGGCATGTTGGATGGCCTCTGGGTCGATGGTCTGGGGGTCATCAACGCCATGTGTCTGTGGCCCTGCGCTGTCCGCTGCCTCCAGCCTCAACTGCGGTCCACCTGGGCTCATACATCAAATCGAGTCCTGACCTGCCCAGACGTCGCATCACCGCAGGATGCGCACGCCACCACCGCCAGGATCAACTCCATATGACAGGGGCCAGAGTCGGAAGTGTCTAACTGCCAGACTGTCAGAGTTGCTCACACCTGTCGTGGGTGCCGTCATCAGCTTGATACCCTGCTCAGCTCTTCAGGTGCCACTAACTCAGTGCACCACAAATCAAGGAACATTCTGCTTGCATGTTGGGTGAACACTGTACTCCCTCCGGCTACCACCATGATGCTTCACAGTTGTTTCTGTTGTGCTGGTGTTTTATGTTTCTGCTTCAATTGGGATCACTGTTCAAGTTGTTGCCAGCACCAACGACTCTATGAGGGCTGGCTTACACTCACCCCACACACATCCAGCACATGCAACACTGCCAATAAAGGTGTCGAGCGCCCGTGCCCGTGGCCAGTTCAACGAACTATCTGTGTATGTCCGTGTGCTCATGATATATGCATTTGTGCCCCGGGCACTACACCATTACATTGTGCCGTGTACAGAGGACGCAGCCATGTCACCGCAGGCAGCTTTGTCGTCCCCCACTCAATACGTAAGAGGAGTGAACTGGGCTGGCGTACGCCAGTCTGGCGTGGGGTGTGGATGATCATCCTGCGGCTCTGGGTGTGGTTCAGTAATGGAAATGTGCAAAGGCATGTGTCTCTGTCGCAGTGTGGGTCTCCGTTGGGGAGTGTTGGTGGCCCTGATGGGACTTAGACACCCACGTATGTGATCTGGTTCGGCTTCCATGAGGTAGTACCCCACCCGCACATGTTCGGCCACCCCCTTCTGGCAGTCTGACACCTGGCCTTGGAATTCGATGTGTGCTTCGGTGGGCTGCTGGGAGCCAGCCGGGGTGGTGGGTGCGTCCAGCTGTGTTGTCTGTGCAGGGAGTGGGGTATCCTCGATGCAGCGGTGCTGCCCTGCTCCTGGAGGTCGATTGCCTAAGATGTCCATGGACTGTTGTGGGGCGTAGGTGTCGGAAGTGTGGTGGTCCTCTTCAGCATCACTGTAGAGTTGTCTGGTCTGCTCTGCTGGAGGTGTTGTTTGTCCCTCTGCAATGTGAAGGGGAGATGCTTGTTGACATTGTGTTGGCGTGTATGTTGCCGCATTGTTCAAGTTTACATTCAGACTTCATGACAATGTACATTGTGACTGTTTGGGAGGGGCGGACTATTTGATGCGGGTCAGTGGACATTTGGACTACATGACGTAGGTGAGGTTGTACACGTACATTTGCATCTCACAGTTTCCTGCTATGTCAGATGTGATTGGCCATTTTCTACGCACAGGCGGACCCAGTTGTGTCCTCTGTTCTGCAGTGTAGGTGTTGGACTGTGTACCACATTGTCATCCATGTGGGTTTGCTGTCATTGCTATGTGTGTGTGCTGCTTTGTGTGGGAGTCGCACCTGCAGCTGTGAGTTTGCTGCCCCTTAACCCTTGGAGGCGGTGTGACTTTGGCTTTTGTGCTTTTGAGGTGCTGTGATGTTGGCGACTTGGGTCATTTGTGCTCTTGGACGGTTTTTGTACTCTTGTGCATTGTTTGTCTGCAGATGTGTTGTTGACGTCAGTGGTTGTTTGTGCAGGTGGATGTGTCAGAGTGTGACCTGCTCCTTTCCGGATGTGGTCCACACTCAGCCACCTCAGTCTCGTGGCGTGCACAGTGTCAAGGTGATTGTACTCTAGCCATGCTGCTGGTCATGTGGTGTCACTTGCATTGGCAGGGTGGCTCTCACATATGCATCTTTGCTGTGTTTCGCACGGGTGCATTTGTGTGTTGTGTAATTGGTGATGTGTGGGGTGGGACCCCTCTGGGCACATGGTGAATGGGGGCCTACTTGATGTTTGTATGTGTGCTGCAGTGTGCCACGGGGATCAGGGACATGACCCAGGGTTATTGTGGGTGTGCGGTGTGCTACACGTCGTTGTGCATGTGTGCCATTGTGCCCGTCCCCCCCGTCCCCACAGTCCCTGTTCATTACTCACCCTGTTGCTGTTGTGTCAGGTCATGTCGAGCAGTGTCCAGACTCCCGACTCCTTGCACCATCTCCACACTGATGACTGTGGGCGCCATTTGCTCCAGCTCCTCCTGTGGCGCAGGACTCCCACCTCCATTCGCCATTGCTGCCTTCCTGTTGGCAGCGGGTTTCTGCTTGGTTTGGCGTTTCACATCGTGCCAGCGCATATTGGCCTCCTCGGCACTCCGACTGCATTCACGATGGGATGCCATTTTTCCGTCTGTATTACCAATGACACGGTGGTGGTGACGGACAGTTGTTGTTGGTGCTCTGTCACCTCCGTGACGACGATCGGGTTTTCCTGCGGACTGTACCCCGTCTTCCTCTTCCTCTTCTCCTTGGCCTTCCCCGACCCCGAGGTTCATTGCTGGTGGTCTGTGGGGCTTGTGGGGTTTGCGTTGACCTGGGCACTCGTTCCGGTTGCATCCATGTTGCTGCGCAGTTTGATTTGTATATGGTGTGTTTCTCTTGTTCAGCTTTTATGGTGCATTTTCCCGCCAGACGCGTGGGAATTGCAGGCCGATTGCTGGTTGTCGCTGTTTTTTTTTGTGGTTGGCCTCATCGCAACTTTATTCGCGTTGGTGTTTCGCATTTTTTCGGCATCACGTTATTTTTAACCCGGTCATTTGACGCGTTATCGTGGGACTATCGCATGGTGACGCCAGGTTGAGAATGCTACGTTAACACGGCGTTGTTTTCCCACGATGGACTGCGATGTGAGAAGTTGCGTTAAGCTAAACTTGCGGTCGTTATCACACGTTCTTGTGAATATGCCCCATAGTGTTTTAGTACCCAAATGGAATGTTCATTCCTTTGAAATCCATTTGAATTAGGTGAACAGAGCATCCCTATGCTTTGGGACCCATTCAAAAATTAGAATGGATCTCATCCGCCACAAATGTAACTTTGCCCAGATGACAAACTAAGTCACACAAAAGTGATCCTCTGTAAGCCGTTAAATTTACACAGGTGTTACACATATCACCTGTGATTTACCTACAGCCTCTTACCCATGTCAGTGCATGGAGCAGGTAAATAAATATCGCTCACAGTAAAGTTACCTCCAGGGGTAATTAGAAAGTAGATCTAGGAACATGTTTTAGTATTCCGATAAGTGATAAGAGTCCGCCAGAACAAAACATCCCTGCATCTTCCTTTACCCCAGTGGTTAGTGATCACACAGAAACAATTACTGACATTGTGAGTTTTCTACATGGCAAGAAGAACTCAGAGCTGATATTATATTGTAAATAAATTACATCATTTCCGGACACTATTACTTCCTAAAATAGGTGCTGCATACACTAATGCGGTTAGCATTGGGAACACTGAATTTCCTGCCAGCTGTAGCTTTTCTCTCACTGGTGACTTAGCAAAGTAGATTTAACTTCTGGACTGTGTTTCCTCATTACGAACTAGGGGCCAGATGTAGGCCCGGGAGGAAAACTCTGCTCTCTGCTCCACTTGCAGAGTTTGCAGAATTTGGGCACACCGGGCTCTGCTGGGGAGAGTGGAGTTCCTGAATTCTGCCTTCCTGGACGCAAAGTGGAGTTTTTTTTCCATTTGCATGCTTGAGATTAGTTTTTGCGCTCATTTATGAGTGCCACGATAAACTCGGGCCGCTAGTGAGCTTGTGCGATACTCCGTTCTTGCTTTCACAGCTTCTGGCCGCAACGGCACCAATGTAGTGCTGATAGCGATCCTGTACACACTGATCGAGCACCTTTTGTGCTCGAGAAGCAGCTGAGAGGCTTTTCAAGTGGATTTCTTTCTCCAGCGGGCCATTGGAGTTATTTTTTGTGTGCAAGAAGCCATGTTTTTCATCTTTTTTTTCCAACAGGAAGGAAGTGCCCTAGACACTCCAACTTCCTGTTCCTGTCCAGTAGGCTCCTCTCAGTGCTTTGTCTATCTTCTGGTCACTTTTCATAGGGATTTGGAGCTGGAATGATCAATCTCCTTGTCTGCTGCATATAGCATTGGATTTAAGGACTTTTGTATTTGAGATTTCACAAGTAAGTTCAAAACTGTTGTATAAGTTTGTTATTTGTTTGATTGGGGCATGTATCAGGATTTATTTGTATTTTTATTTGATTTTTAAAATGTATTTTCGTGTGTAGCCTGCATTTTCAGTAGAGGCCTAGTTATTTTTTTTGCATTTAATTTTTCTTTTTTTGTAAAGCAAAAATGTTGCATAGTTTAGTACATTTTCCCTGTGTTTTTTTAATACATTTACAATATTCATTTAATTCACTATGAGGCCTAGTCTGCCAATGGGCTTTCCAGTCAGTAGGCCCAGTAGAAGTCATGGGTGCATGAAACAACAGTTTCTGTGGTGTCTGTTGAATTGAAACATTATTTAGGCCATGGATGGCATTATATAGGTGTATAGATGGGGTAATATATTTGATGCCTTTGGAGAATGTGTGTTAGTAGTAAATCGTTTATTTCGGGCACAGCCCATAAAACACATCAGATTAATACAACAAGAATACTCTTAAATACATTAAAAGATTATGCAATGTAAAACATAAGACATCATGGTGCAGTTGCCTTACTATGAAAAGCAGTGAAAAATCATTATATCGACATAAAAAAGAAACAAAAGAAGAGAGGGGACATCATCTAAATAAATGGATTGTAGGTCTGGCGAGGCAACCAATTATACAATTTGATGGCTACTATTACCACCAATCAAGAGATGTTCATAAATTTACAACGGGGGAAATGTGCAAAATAGCTATCATGGGGGGGTATGCAAAAAAAAAAAATGTTGCCAGAATATATATGTACATCATTTCATAATCGTATGTTGGATTAAAATAAAGATAAGACAATGGGTGGGGAATAGAGAAGAAGAACGACAAAAGCACAAGATTTCCTAAGTGGGCCTGTGTTTGTCGAGTTCTCTTTCGTGGTTCAGGGTTACGAATGGCCTTCTTCCATAATGCCCAGGCAATATGCAAATACTTAGAGACCGCAAGAGCTAAAAGTTCTCTAGGATCACTCTTGAAGAGTCTCTCCGCTTCCCAGTAGTGTGTTGTTTTACATTTTTTTTAGCCCAGTTAGATTTAGTTTTTGGCATTGCTGAATTAAGGCGTTTTCTCTTGTGTTACCGATCACATGCCTCCTTTCTTTCTCTGGCCAGCGTGTGAGTGTGCTAGACATAGCCCACCATTTGTCTTTGTTCCCCATGCCATATGGACAGGGGCCATTTTTTTGCATAGTCAGTGTCCATAGCCTGTATGTGTTCTTTGTTTTCCATGCCTCCTGCTTGTTGTTGTTTGACCATGTGGCTGGTGGCCATTTTGTGTAGGCAGCCAATATGCTTTTACCATAGGCCTGCATGTGTTCTTTGTTTTTTTTGCCTCCTTGCTGTTTGTTGCTGTGACCATGTGGCTGGTGGCCATTTTGTATAGCCAGCCAGTGTGCTTTTTCCATAGGCATGCATGTGTTCTTTAGTTCCATGCCTCCTGCTTGTTGTTGTTAGCATGTGGCTGGTGATGATTATGTATAGGCAGTCAGTGTGCTTTCGCAATAGGCCTGCATGTGTTCTTTGTTTTCCATGCTTCCTGTTTGTTGTTTGACCATGTGACTGGTGGACATTTTTTTTAGCCAGCCGCTATGCTTTTGCCATAGGCCTGCATGTGTTCTTTGTTTTCCATGCCTCCTGCTTGTTGTTTGACCATGTAGTTAGCAGCCATTTTCTCTAGCCAGCCAGTGTGCTTTCGCAATAGGCTTGCATGTGTTCTTTGTTTTCCATGCCTGCTGCTTGTTGTTTGACCATGTGGCTGGCGGAATTTTTTTTTAGCCAGCCGCTGTGCTTTTTCCATAGGCCTGCGTGTGTTCTTTGTTTTCCTTGCCTCCTGCTTGTTGTTTGACCATGTATTTGGTGGTCATTTTGTGTAGCCAGCCAGTGTGCTTTTGCTATAGGCCTGCATGTTTTCTTTGTTGTGGCCATGCCTCCTTGCTGGTTGTTGTTGTGACCTTGTGTCTGGCGACCATTTTGTGTAGCCAGCCAGTGTGCTTTTGTAATAGGCCGGCATGTGTTCTTTGTGTTCCATGCCTCCTGCTTGTTGTTTGACCATTTGGCTGGCAGCCAATATGTGTAGGCAGCTAGTGTGCTTTTGACATAGACATGCATGTGTTCTTTGTTGTGGCTATGCCACCTTGCTGGTTTTTGTTGTTGTTGTGACTATGTGGCTGGTGGCCATTTTGTGTAGCCAGCCAGTGTGCTTTTGCCATAGGCCTGCATGTGTTCTTTGTTGTGGCCATGCCTCCTTGGTGGTTGTTGTTCACCATGTGGGTGGTGGCCATTTTGTGTAGCCAGCCAATGTGCTTTTGCCATAGGCCTACATGTCTTCTTTATTCCCCATGCCTTCTTGCTCGGTGTTGTTGTTGACCACGTGGCACTGGCTGGCAGTCATTTTGTGCATCTAGCTAGTGTGCTTTTGCATAGGCTTGACTGGATGGATGAGATATCAGTTACTATATATGCTTGGGGATAATTTTATTTTTATTTTATGTTACCTTTTTGAATGTTCATTTTTTATTGATTCTTCTTTTTTTTCTTTTTTCCTCGGTCGATCCATCATTCATCCATCCACCATAGGCGCACAGCCACAGAAGACCATTCAATATTTTAGCTATATAATTTAATTCCTCCTGGACACCCTGGCTGTGGTGCACTTTAGAGTAGACATATTATTATATTATCATCATTCATTTGTGTAATGATGTTAATTATTTCATCCCCTCCTGGACCATATTGCCTGCCATAAGTGCACACTAGCCTCCATTTTTTTTAAAGATTACTATTCCATTTACCCATTTAGTACCATGAGTGTCACAGGTGTTTCCTTTAGAATATATGAACATAAAGGGAAGAGTGCTATCATTCTGTATATGGTGTGTTATTCTGTTGGGGAATTATGGGATGTTGGTCTGGTTTGACTTTAAAATGGTTACTTAAGTTAACAAACTAACCACACTAATATTGCCTTTGTCTGTACTAATTCAAACTGCAAACAATGCCATGTTTCACACTAAAGGTTTTCCTTGCTTATTTGCTTTTAGGTGCACAAGAGAAGAGACATCACTCTCAGTACGGCCAAACAGAAGGACTGTGCAGTCAGTCACACATCAGTCTTCCAATCTCTTCTGCTTGTGCAGCTTAGTGCCATTGCCAACTGAGAGCTTTAAGATGGCCCCAAAGAATGATGCTTCCAAGAAAGTGGTCAATGAGAAGAAGCAGCAGTGGCATTTAGACCCCAAACCTTTTTTGGACCACCACGTTGTGTGCCTGGCACACCTGCCTCCATGGAGTAAGCTGATCGCAGCACTCCTGTATCAACAGCACCACCCCAACCTAATCCCAGGACCATATCTGTGTTAGAATAAAAATTATGTTTTCGAATTGTTTTTATGTAAGTTAGCACTCGCTGCGCCATTTTGTGTACTGGCGCCATTTTGTACTATGATCGAAACTAATTCTCTGCCATTTCTCGGAAATGGCCCTCTCTAGGTTATGTTTCTTTGGAGCTGAGTTCGGCCACACTAATGAATGCACTGTTTTATATTAGCGTATACCTTTCCTTAGTTGTAAGCCCTCTCCCACTTGTCTAGTGGCGGGCACAGGCAGGGTGGCCTTGGCAGATAGATAATGTGTGCCAGGCTTCACAACTGAAATTTACTCCTTTATAATTTACTGTCCAGCTGCATCTCTCTGGAAAATTCCATGGTGGGCGTGTTTCCATTGATTCTGAAATGTACATAATGTATTGTTATGCTTGTTGAATTCAGACTCTCTCTGCAGCACTCTTAACGATTGGGCAGACAGGGCTCCGCTCTGAGAGAACTTTGAATAAACTGTTATTGGTTTGTATTCTCTACTGTCTGACCGACTCTTCATATCGTAGAAGGCAGAGAGGTGGCCATGAGTGTCCCGAATCGGGCCACTTCCTTCAGTTGGCGCCGAACAGGGACTCCTTCGGGTTAGTGGCCCTTCCCCTTCCACGGACGGGGGGGAGGTCGAGGCTATCGTCGGGTCAGACGGACGGATCAGGGATCCCTGCACGAAGAGCTTCTAATGGTTGCAACTGCCCCTTCTGTCTGGCCGGTCGTTGCCTCGCCCAGTGGTCATCCTGACTGGAGTCCTGAATGATGAAACCCTTGGATCTGACCGTTTGGTCTGAAGAGTCAGCAGTGGAGAATAGATTTGTTTTGACCTACATATATCAGGTGAGTTTGTTTTGGTTCTTTATGGACATGGTACCATTTTGGTTTATATTTGGTATGGTCTAAGGACCATCTTTGGGACAAAAACAATTATAATTGTTTTGCTAGGCATAGAGTAGTGAGTCCGTTCTCTTTTGTAAATGCCTAGTCTTAGTAGAATGTTTACGTTGGGCTGTTGTTGTTGTTCTACTGATGCTCAATTGGAAGAAGTTCAGCTAGTGCCTCCAGAAGGCACCCCGAATTTTGATATGTATGTGAATCATGGTCTTGGGCCTATTATGTTTAGTACATTATGGCACAAATATACGAGAGACAATGCCGAATTGCAGTGGCTGTTAACGGACACTTTAGATGAGCAGAAGATTGAGTATTTACAAGAACAGTTGTTTAAGTCTATGTTTGATTCCCTTAGAACATGGCAGAAAGCAGCTAAGCAGAGACGAATGAAAGCAGAGAAAGAGGCTCGGAAAGGGAGAATGCAGACGTTGACTCAGAAGGCCGTAGCATATGATAGGGATAAGCAGGAGAAGGGTATTGAATGTGAGGATAAAAGGTTTCAATTACATATTGACAAATCATATGTGGCTCAGGAGGAAGATGATACTTTTGTGGAAGAAATGTTGGATGCTCGACCCCCGCCCCCATATGCCCCGCAGAAAATATATCCTACTGTTCCGGTGCCCTCACAGCCGCCCATTACAGTTGCACCTATTGTCTCTGTCCCTGTGTCCACTGTTGTTACGTCAATGGCTGTGGCTTCGGCTCCTCCTCCTTTTTTTTCTGTTTCTTTGCCGTCTGTGGAAACTGTGACTTTTAGTACTCCTGCTGCACCTATTGTTTCAGCATCTCTTTCATCAACTCTCTCCCCTGCGACACAACCACCAGCGACGATAGTGCCTGTTACTACTGTTGCCTCTCCCACTGTGGTTTTTCATCCTCCGACATTAGTGAGTAGTGGGACGCCGGTGCGTGGATTTGAGGATAGGGATTGGACAAAGTTCAAGGAGCGTATGGGACCGTTAGTAAGGTCTGATGTGGGAAAAGGCGAGAAACAGGTAATAGCTAATCAGGCTGCGCAGTGGGCCCGTAATCCTATTTAAAGTGTAGAGGATGTTTGGGTGACTATGTGAGATTTTGAGCCTTTTATACAGCAGCATGCCCTTAAACACATGTCAGCTGCTTTGATTGGTCTTTGGCAACAGTGCTTTGGAGCGGAAGCGCCTCAAATTTTATATGACATTAGGGACCGAGTTTATATTAATGAATTGGGGCCAGGACAAGTTTTTGGTAATGTTACGACAATCATAGCTTACAGGGGTCGACTGCAAGAGAAAACCCCCAGGTTGGTATCCCAGTTTCTGATGAGAGAGGTCCATCCTATATATCACCCAGAGATACCAGAGTTAACGGATGGGTGAGGTAATGTGACTCGAGCGGCACAGGCAGCCCGGTTTCAAGAACAATGGGTTTATACCTCATGGAAAAGGAGCGAGGTTTTATCCCTTAAAACTCATTTGCCTGACCCTAGAAAGAACCCCACTGCCTATTATAAAGAGTTGACTGAAGCTGCTTCTTCGATGGTAATGACTCTTGCTGACATTGAAATGTTTTTTGGTCTTCTTGTTCCAGTTGATATTTGGAGGCAGGTCCATACTCAAGATCATGTTCCGGAGTTGGGTGGTACTTGGGATCAAATTAGGGCATGGGATCAGGAAAGAAAGCCAGGTGACAAGCCTCGGGCAGAGATACTTGCTTTGCCAGGCCGCATTATTACGTACATGCATTCTCTTATTCCACCAAGAAAGGTGGATTGGGACAAATTGTCAGCTTGTCGACAGAAGAAAGATGAGAGTGTGTCTGATTTTTTTCACTCAATTTGAAGGTAGGTTTTTGGATTACAGTGGGCAGGATTTATCTATTGAGGGAGGTGTTCGGTTGTTTGTTAATAGATTTGTCTCTAATTTGCTTCCCAAAATTGCGACTCAATTGCATGCTTCTGTAAGTACTTGGTCTACCTCTTCTCCTTCTGTTATTTTGAAAATGGCACAATATTACAAGCATAGGGATAATGAGGAAAAAGAGAGGACAGAAAAGAGGCATAAGGATTTAAAGACAAAGGTGTTCGACAGCTTCCACGCACTAGTAGGCAGCCAACAACTACGCCTTTGGGTTCGAATCAGTGTGCGTATTGTAAGGAGGAGGGACATTAGCGTAGCGAGTGTCCTGTGCTTTTGTAGAAGGTAACTGCCCCCAGAGGACGGGGTTCTCATGGTCGGGGTCGTGGAGCTGGTGGGGCTGATAGGACACAGAGTGCTGTAGCCCTACAGGGTCGTTCTGATAACAATTATTTTGATGACCCTCGAGATGGACAGTACTATCATGATGATTATGATGATGAAGTGACAGGAATGTCTTACAGCTAGGTCAGACAGGGACTGAGTGGGGGACCAGTTCAGATACCTGCAGACCAGCGTGGTCCTTATGTGACAGCACAAATGCAAGGTTCAACTAAGGAGTTTTTGGTGGACACAGGTGCGACGAAATGTTCTGTTGCTCGAAATATGGTCCCTGGGGTGGCTTTGTCTGGCCATAATAATGTGTCAGTTGGTTTCTCTGATGTACCGGTTGTAAGCCCCATTTCAAAACCTCTTGCATTTGACTATTGGTCCTTTCACTGTGGATTCGCCATTCTTGTTGACATCTAATTGTGCTGAAAATTTGATGGGTTTGGATTTGTTAAAGAAATTGCACGCCACCATTTATTGTTCTCCGGCAGGTGTCTATATGACAATGGGTCCAGATGTAGTGCGTGCTAAGCAGTGTTTGTCCAAAGATGCACCCCTCCCTGTTGAGTTTAAAGAAGTGCCAGCCACTTTGTGGGCGACAGGTGACACAGATGTGGGATTGTTGCAGATATCGCCGGGTTCGATACAGGTTAAAGATGGTGCTATTTTGCCTCCTATCCCTCAGGGTAAGATACTGCAGGCAGGGGAGCGAGCTTTATTGCAGATTATACAGGATTTGGTTCGAAAGGGAGTGGTTGAGGTGACAACTGCTAATATTTGCCTTAGCCATATTCTTCCAATTCTTAAAAGTGCGCCCTCAGGTTCCTCTGATGACCATGAAGATGTTTACCATTTTGTGATTGATTTGCACGAAGTTAATAAAATAGTGGTCCCTCAGTTTCCAGTGGTTCTTGACATTACCACTCTTTTGACGCTGATTCCTTCTACTGCTAAATTCTTTTCCGTTATCGACTTGAAAAATGCATTTTTTTGTATTCCTATTCATCCAGATAGCAGGTATTTGTTTGGTTTTACCCTAGCTGGCAGAAGCTTTAGATTCTGTCGAGCTCCTCAGGGCTATACGGAAAGTCCGAGCATTTATAGTCAAGCATTAAAGAGCCAATTGGATTCCCTTTCACTTCCCCCAGATAATGTATTAGTGCAGTATGTTGATGAATTGCTCATTGCTTCTTCCACGGAGCAAGGCTGTAGGGACAGTACTGTTAAGTTGTTGTTTCATTTGGCACATCACGGCCATAAAGTTTCCCTTTCCAAATTTCAGTATTGTTGACAGGAGGTCACCTATGTAGGTCACCTACTGTCAAAGGAGGGTAGGAGATTGACCCCTGAGTGCATTAGTACCATTGTTAAAATGCCCGTTCCCCAAACTCAGAAGAATGTGCACGCTTTTATAGGTATCACATCCTATTGCCGGCAGTGGATACCTAGCTACTCGCTATTAATCAAACCCCTGCTTGCTCTAACACTAAAAGATGTGCATGAGCCCCTGCCGTGGATGTCTGAATGTCAGCAGTCTTTCGAGCAATTGAAAACTGCGCTTTGTTTGGCTCCAGCACTCAGCACCCCAGACTATACTAAACTGTTTGTGTTGTTCGTCCATGAGATGGCTGGTTGCGCGCTTTCTGTTTTAACACAAAAATTTGGAGATAAACAATGGCCATGTGCTTATTTTTCTGCTGTCCTTGACCCTGACGCGAGAGCCCTCCCGAGCTGTCTAAGAGCGGTCGCGGCTGTGGCCTTCTCGATAAGGCAATCGGCTGGACTCGTACTTGATACTGATCTCACAGTCATGGTACTCCATGCTGTGGATACCCTTTTGAATAAGACCAAGACACAGCACCTCACCAGTGCACGTCTGACAGGCTATAAATTAACATAGTTTGCAAAACACATTATGATTAAAAGATGTGCCACTCTGAACCCAGTCATGTTACTGCCCCTCCCTTCTGAGAATGATGAGATTGATAAACATGATTGTATCTTCCGGACGGAAGAAGAGACGAAAGGACGGGTAGACTTGACTGATGTTCCCTTATCTGACCCCCAAGGGGAACTATATGTCAATTGCTCTTGTTTTAAATTACCAGATGGCACTACAACTGCTGCGTATGCTGTCACTACGCTGCATACAATAGTTGAGACATTACGAGTTCCCTATCAGTCGGCCCAAGCTGCTGAGCTTGTTGCCCTAATTCGAGCTTGCGAATTAAGTGAGGGACTGGTTGTCAATATTTATACCGACAGCCAATATGCCTTCGGAGTTGCGCATAATTTTGGGCGACTCTGGGCAGAGAGGGAGTGCCTTTACTTCACATGGGACTAGAATTCAGCATGGGCACCTCATATTGAGGATTTTGTTTGCTTTGACACTCCCTAAGAAATTGGCAATAGTAAAGTGTAGTGCTCATCGGAAAGTCACTGATGACGTAGGTAGGGGAAATGCTTTTGCGGATCAGACAGCTAAGGAAACAGCCCAGACCAAAATGAAAAGAATGTTGGTAGCAGGTCCTGCTAGGTGGGTGCCTGAAGTTACTATGTTTGAAGACACACTTGAGAATGTGAAGGAGATTCAAAGTGAGGCCACAGCAGAAGAGTTAGCAGTGTGGCAAGAAAGTACGGCACAATTGAACGATGAGGGATGTTGGATTGACAAGTCAGGGAAGCAAAGATGGATGTTGCCAGATGTATATATTCTCCCTGTAGTTACAATGGCCCATGGCTCAGCCCATATTAGTGCTAAGGGTATTTGCAAGTTGTTAGATCCTGTATGGCAGAATGATAACATTTTGAAGACTGCTGCACATTTAGTGAAGTATTGTATGGTGTGTATGATGCACAATCAAGGAAAAGGTACTCCTACCCCACCCGGTAATTTTGCACCACCCACTTTCCCTTTTGAGGTCCTTCAAATGGATTACATTGAGCTAGATAGGTGCAATAATTTGAAGTATGTTTTGATGGTTGTTTGTGCTTTCAGTAAATGGGTTGAAGCTTATCCTACTAAAGACAATACAGATGTTACGACTGCAAAGGTACTCCTGAAGGAGTTCTTTCCTCGTTTCGGCTTGCCCTGTTTGATTTGGAGTGATAACGGAAGTAATTTTATTGCCAAGGTCATTCTGCTTTATGTGCAAACCATCACAAATTAACTGAAGTTTCAAGCTGCAAACCACCTGCAGTCAGCAGGTTTGGTTGAGAAGTACAATGGTACCCTCAAACTGAAATTGGCAAAGATTCAGTAAACCACAGGGTTACAGTGGCCAGATGCTTTACCATTAGCTCTTTTGTCAACAAGAACAACGGCACATTCTAGGACAGGATTGTGACCGTATGAGGTCGTGTTTGGGTGACTGGCAATTGTTTGGGGCGTCCTGCCACCCCGTCGGTTCTCTGATATTGAGTACCCCCTGTTAATCGATTACCTGTGCCACTTAACTGAAAATTTGCGTTCTATTTACCAACAGGTCCGTGAGTCACTGCCAGCTACACCAGAGGGACCCGGACACGACATTCAGCCTGGGGACTTTGAGTTGATTCGAAACTTCCAGCGGAAAAAGAGTTTGGAGCCACGCTGGAAGGGACCAGAACAGGTCCTTCTGGCTACACGCACCGCAATCAAGGTCGCCGGCCAAAAGAATTGGGTGCATGGCACTCATTGCAAAAGGGTGCCCCTGCCTTTGCCTTATGACCAATGGATTAAAGATGGAGTAGGGGATTGTTGGACTTGGCCCTTTTTGCAGGGTCATCCCTGAACTTTTTGCCTTCTTCCTGTACTTTTTCTGACCTGTTTTTGTTGGTTTTATGACTCTGGGCACTTTACCACTGCTGATCAGTGCTAAAGTGCATATGCTCTCTGTTATAAATTGATGTATGGATTAGTGACTCCATGTTTGGCCTATTTGATTCACTGTCCGACCCTAGTACAGTGCACTGTTTGTGCCCAGGGCCTGTGAATCAAATGCTGCTGGTGGGCTTGCAGCACTGGTTGTGCCACCCACAGGAGCAGCTTGTAAAGTGTGTCTCAGGCCTGCCATTGCAGAGCCTGTGTGCAGTCTGGTACTGCCATGTTGACTTGGTAAGTGCACCCACTTACCAGTCCCCAAACCTTCCCTTTTCTGCATGTTAGTCACCTCTAAGGTAGGCCTGCGGGCAGGGTGCATTGTATGTAAGAGGTAGGACATGCCCTGGTGTGTGTGGCATGTCCTGATAGTGAATTGCAGCCAATTTCGTTTTTCACTATTGCAAGGCTACCTGTCCCCATAGGCCAGAATGGGCAGTTTGATTATAAAATCTTATAATCCTAACTGACCCAGGGAACATGGTAGAAAAACGAATTTAGTATGCCTGAACTCAGAATGATAAATTACATCTTTTAGTGAAGTTGGTTTTAACATTCTGTGTTTGAAAATACCACTTTTAGAAAGTAGGTATTTTCTTGCCTAACCATCCAGCCTGCCTCTGCTAGCTTGTGCATTGTATGTCTGGGTTTGTGAGTGACAGGGGCTGGGGGACTCCAGGAGACAGGTTGAGTCAGCACAGGGCTGAATAGACCTATCTACATGAAGAGTGGTGGGAGGAGTAGCACCTGGACCTGAATAGGGCTGTGCCTGCCTTCCACAATGCTGGCTCCACCTCCTGTGGCGCGTCTGATGTCCCTGGCCCACATTGACAAAGGAAGAAGGTGTGCACTGGCAGAATGCACCCAGAACTGGTTTGGACTAGGTACAGGACCCTCTGCCTTCAGAGGACAAAGGATTTGCTAGTATAAATATTGGGACCCAGACCCCAAGATTTTAGATCACTTCTGGGAAAGAAGAAGAACCTTTGCTGAGGAGAGGAACCAGAGAAACTGAAGGAGGAGACTATCCCTATGCTGTGTGCTGTTTGAGGGATTGGCCTGCAGTGGTTGCCTGATTGCCAAAGAAAGGAGAATGGAACTTTGTGCTTACTTTCATCATCTTGCAGAAAATCTCCAAGGGCTTGAAGATTGAGCTTGCCTCCTGCTGAAGTCTCAGGGATACAAGACTTCACCAACCAGCTCCCCTGAATTCCCTTGCTGGGAATTTGAAGTGCCTACTGTTGTGTTGGGCCTTCTGAGAGACTGCGTGTCGCTGGGAGCTGGAAGCACGACTTACGAAGAAGAAGTGTGTCGCCGCCGCAGCCGCTGTCGTCGCATCGTGGAGAAAGCGTGCCGCCGCCATTGCATCACCGAAGCGCCTCGCATCACCCCAGAAGAGTGTCGCCGTCGCATCAGACGCTGTTGCATCATCGGAGAAGCGTGTCGCAGGGCCTGTCATGGCTCAGAAGATTCATCGAGTCGCAGCACGGCCGTCGGGTATGCACGCATCGCGCCCTTCGTGTCACATCAAGAAGAAGACGCCATTTTGTTTCATTGCACCAGGCCGTCATCGCATCGCGGCGCTGCGGGTGGCATCGCCACAGAAGCGCAGTAAGAAACCGACGCATCACCTCCCCACGCGGTGAAGAACCGACGCATCACCTCCTCTCCGGTAAGGAACCGACGCATCACCATCCCCTACGCAGCAGTAGGGAATTGACGCATCACCTCCCCCGGAGCAAGGAACCGACGAATCACCGTTCTTGCGTGTAAGGAACCGACGCATCACCTTCCCTGCAACTCTTTTGTTTGTATCGCGTTACGCATCCAAAGGTACATTGAACGTTGAGTGTCGCATTTACCATCTTTATTGAACTGAACTATTTTCTACCACTGACAGTAATATTGTTCATAGTGTATTGTGGATTTTTGTCGTTTTGGGTCTTGTGTTAAGTCTATATAAAAATACTTATTTTTATAATACAACCTGTATGGTGTCAATCTGTAGTGTTGTCACTGTGTTACTGTATGTGTTCATAAATGCTTTACACACTGCCTCTGAGATAATCGTGCCTGCTCGTGCCAAGCTACCAAGGGGGTGAGCAGGGGTTATTTTAGTAGTGTATCCCCCTTACCCTGACTAGAAGCAAGGGTCCCTATTTGGACAAAGGTACCTACCTCTGCCAACTAGAGACCCCCAGTTCTAACATTGGTGGTCAGCGGTGAGGATTCTGGACTTGCATTTGTGACTCATATACAGTGATTGGTGTACACTACTAGTGAGTGCAGACCAAACGCAACCACTTACATTTTGGTAGATTGTTTTTTCCTGGGATTTCTATTTTTGCCAGGAACTGCCAAGTTTAGTCACTATGAGCAAAATAGCATCCATCGCATCTGTGGATTTAGATTTTGAAGAAGAAAAACTAGAAAGTTACACTGTAAAACAGCTGAAACACTTCTGCAGGAAATTTAAAGTTGCTATGACCAGTCTCTCCAAGAAGGATGAGTTCCAAAAGGCGCTGAGGGCCTGGGTGGAAGCAAGGAGTACCCCTGAACATGTGGAAGAGCATGAGGAGGGGTCTGAGGATGTAGGAGGGCAGCTAGATGGGCTATTGAGTCCAGGGGGGAGGAAAGCACCTTCCCCAGCATGTAGCAGTGTTTCTTCCAAGGGCCTGTCCCCAGGAGAGCTGGAGGACAGGGAGAGAAGTAGGATGCATGAAATGGAGCTGACCAAGCTTAAGATGGGTGGGCAGTTGGAACTGGAAATTAAGAAATTGGCCCTAGAGGAACTAGAATGAGATTGGAACATGAGTTGAGAATGAGAGAGCTTGATTTGGAGCTCGAGAGGCTTGAGGCCATGAGGGTCTCAGCACAGCAACAAGAAAATTGTGTAGCTCAGGAAGTGAGCTTTGCTGAGTTGGAGGCGGAATCCAGCTCAGATGGTGGCAGCAATATTGAGTTATCTAGTGCTGAGGGGGTAGTACACACACCCAGAGATGTGGCGCCTGACTTGGAGGGGGTTAACATACACCAGGAGGTTCAAGGATATGAGGTAGCTCCGATGGTGCACAGTGTCCCTGAGATAGTATGGGGAACTGGCCCAGGGGTTCATGGTCCTAGTGGTGGGAGGGACACTCCACTGACTCTAGATGAGAGGAGCAGGGAGGGGGGTTCCCCCATGGTTGAAGTCCTGGTGTGTGAATGTGGAGACCGCCCAGAAGAGTGTGGGTTGAGTGACAGAGACAGTCAGATACTGTCTTGCCAGTCTCAGGAGAGTGGTGTGGGGTACGTGTGCAAGGCATTGGATGGTGAGGTGAAGGATAGTTTGGTGGAACTGTGTGATCCAATTGTGGGATAGCATATTGTGGGTCCCTATTTTTCAGAGCTATGCCAACACCTGGTGGAGTGTGAGTTCTCTGACCCCAGGGAGCTCACCATGGAGCCAAACCTTTTGGTGGATTCCAGAGGGTCTGAAGAGGCATTGGGGAGTGACCCTAAGAGGAGTGGCTCAGGTGTCTTCCAACCCAGAGTGGTGGGAGAGGTTCAGTGTACCCCAGCTAGGTCCCGGTTTAGTGGGAGAGGTGTAGGGGCTCACTTCCTGTCTCTGCGGAGAAGGAGTGAGTGTGGGACTGCGTGTTCCAAGGTGCCCGAAACCCAGTCTCAGGGCCTGGAGGGTTCCTTAAGGGAACACCAGGTTGGGGGCCTAGGCTGTACTAGTAGGCCATTTGAGGGGGATCCTCTAGTGTCTGATGAACTAGGAGTGTCTGTAAGCAGGCCTCCATCAGTTCTGGTGTCTGGCAATGCCACTCCTAAGTGGAGGGTGCAGAAGTCCAGACTGAGGGGTGAGAGGGGAAAAGAGTCCCCAGTGGAGGAACCAGTTTGTCAGGGGCCACACAGAAGGGCTGAGCCACCAGTGAATGACCATGGGGACACCACTTCTGTCCTGGGGGATCTTCACGCACTGTCAGATGGACAGGGGTCGGGAGATCTGCGCCAGGCAGACTGTCACATGACACATGAGTTGTGTGTCACCCTCGGGGGGGCATATGTGCTCCCCATGAAGTCCTGGTGCGCCGGGCAAGATGTTCAACTGCAGGGGTTGGTCCCTGGGTTGGGAAGCCAGGTTCAGTTGTTGTCTGACCTGGAGGGAGGGACAACTGTACACAGTGTCCTGACCGGTTGGTCTTCTAGGGGTACCACTCCAGGTGGTAGAGTACAGCACTCTGGAAGGGGGTGCAGAGGAAGGGAGTCCTAGCCTCTGACCCCTGTTCAACTGGAGGGTCTAGACCCTAGGTTGGAGGGCCAGGTTCGGGGTGTCCCCCCTGACCTGGATGCCCAGTTGCAGGATAGAACCCCTGAACTGGTGGGCGAATTGTGCAGGACACCTGCCACAGGTGCCCTGGCAGTTCCGGAAGGGGGTACTGCTCCAGGTGGGAGGGTGCAGAGCCCCGAGGAGGAGGACCGGGTGTGGGAAAGCCCACCCCAGTCTCCGGTCCAGCCGCCGGGTACAGGCCAGGGGCTGGTGGGTCAGTGTCAGGATATAATACCTGACCTGACAGGAGGGAGAGTGGACAAAGGGTGCCAGGCACCTGGGGCTACTGGCCCCCGCTCTCTGATGCCACAGAGGTTTGAGAGCCCTGAGAGGCATAAGGCCTGGGTCTCATCACTGACCAATGTCAGTGGCCACTTTGGCTTACTGTCTGTCTGTTGGGACACACCTGTGAGCAAGCTAAGATTAGGTGCTGCACAGATGGTGTCCACAGGTGAAGAGAAGGGTTCCCCATGGGTTAGCTTAGTGGGCCCTGAGAGTATGGACAGAGGGATCCAGATAGGTTCAGATTGGCGAAGAACTGGAATATGCCCCTGCTGTTGCGGGCCAGGGTCCAGGTTCTATCGCCCAAAGCAGGGAAGCCCATCAAGGTAGTGATTGGTCTACCCTGCGTTTTGGCTGGAAGGGGGTTGTGTTGGACTTGGCCCTTTTTGCAGGGTCATCCCTGAACCTTTTGCCTTCCTCCTGTACTTTTTCTGATCTGTTTTTGTTGGTTTTATGACTCTGGGCCCTTTACCACTGCTGAACAGTGCTAAAGTGCATATGCTCTCTGTTATAAATTGATGTATGGATTAGTGACTCCATGTTTGGCCTATTTGATTCACTGTCAGACCCTAGTACAGTGCACTGTTTGTGCCCAGGGCCTGTGAATCAAATGCTGCTGGTGGGCTTGCAGCACTGGTTGTGCCACCCACAGGAGCAGCTTGTAAAGTGTGTCTCAGGCCTGCCATTGCAGAGCCTGTGTGCAGTCTGGTACTGCCATGTCGACTTGGTAAGTGCACCCACTTACCAGCCCCCAAACCTTCCCTTTTCTACATGTTAGTCACCCCTAAGGTAGGCCTGCGGGCAGGGTGCATTGTATGTAAGAGGTAGGACATGCCCTGGTGTGTGTGGCTTGTCCTGATAGTGAATTACAGCCAATTTCGTTTTTCACTATTGCAAGGCTACCTGTCCCCATAGGCCAGAATGGGCAGTTTGATTATAACATCTTATAATCCTAACTGACCCAGGGAACATGGTAGAAAAACGAATTTAGTGTACCTGAACTCAGAATGATAAAATACATCTTTTAGTGAAGTTGGTTTTAACATTCTGTGTTTGAAAATACCACTTTTAGAAAGTAGGTATTTTCTTGCCTAGCCATCCAGCCTGCCTCTGCTAGCTTGTGTATTGTATGTATGGGTTTGTGAGTGATAGGGGCTGGGGGACTCCAGGAGACAGGGTGAGTCAGCACAGGGCTGAATAGACCTATCTGCATGTAGAGTGGTGGGAGGAGTAGCACCTGGGCCTGAATAGGGCTGTGCCTGCCTTCCACAATGCTGGCTCCACCTCCTGTGGCGTGTCTGATGTCCCTGGCCCACATTGACAAAGGAAGATGGTGTGCACTGGCAGAATGCACCCAGAACTGGTTTGGACTAGGTACAGTACCCTCTGCCTTCAGCGGACAAAGGATTTGCTAGTATAAATATTGGGACCCAAACCCCAAGATTTTAGATCACTTCTGGGAAAGAAGAAGAACCTTTGCTGAGGAGTGGAACCAGAGAAACTGAAGGAGGAGACTATCCCTATGCTGTGTGCTGTTTGAGGGATTGGCCTGCAGTGGTTGCCTGATTGCCAAAGAAAGGAGAAAGGAACTTTGTGCTTACTTTCATCATCTTGCAGAAAATCTCCAAGGGCTTGAAGATTGAGCTTGCCTCCTGCTGAAGTCTCAGGGATACAAGACTTCACCAACCAGCTCCCCTGAATTCCCTTGCTGGGAATTTGAAGTGCCTACTGTTGTGTTGGGCCTTCTGAGAGACTGCGTGTCGCTGGGAGTTGGAAGCGCAACTCACGAAGAAGAATCGTGTCGCCGCCGCTGTCGTCGCATCGCCGAGAAAGTGTGCCGCCGCTGTCAACATCGCATCACCGATGCGCCTCGCATCACCGGAGAAGAGTGTCGCCGTCGCATCAGACGCCGTCGCATCATCGGAGAAGTGTGTCGCAGGGCCTGTTGCAACTCAGAAGATTCACCGAGTCGCCGCACGGCCGTCGGGTATGCACGCATCGCCCCCTTCGTGTTGCATCAAGAAGAAGACGCCATTTTGTTTCATTGCACCGGGTCGTCATCGCATCGCAGCGCTGCGGGTTGCATCGCCACAGAAGCGCAGTAAGAAACCGACGCATCACCTCCCCACGCGGTGAAGAACCAACGCATCACCTCCTCTCCGGTAAGGAACCGACGCATCACCGTCCCCTACGCAGCAGTAGGGAACCGACGCATCACCTCCCCCGGAGCAACTAACCGACGCATCACCGTTCTTGCGTGTAAGGAACCGACGCATCACCTTCCCTGCAACTCTTTTGTTTGTATCGCGTTACGCATCCAAATGTACATTGAACGTTGAGTGTCGCATTTACCATCTTTATTGAACTGAACTATTTTCTACCACTGACAGTCATATTTTTCATAGTGTATTGTGGATTTTTGTCATTTTGGGTCTTGTGTTAAGTCTATATAAAAATACTTATTTTTATAATACAACCTGTGTGGTGTCCATCTGTAGTGTTGTCACTGTGTTACTGTATGTGTTCACAAATGCTTTACACACTGCCTCTGAGATAAGCCTGCCTGCTCGTGCCAAGGTACCAAGGGGGTGAGCAGGGGTTATTTTAGTAGTGTATCCCCCTTACCCTGACTAGAAGCAAGGGTCCCTATTTGGACAAAGGTACCTACCTCTGCCAACTAGAGACCCCCAGTTCTAACAGAGATAAAGATTGTGAGACCGTGCCTCAGTTTGTCCCCTTCAGTGATGCCAGGCTGACGTGGACTAAAACGGATGAGGAGAATGATGAAGTGCTGAATGCAGCAGTTCCATTGGAGATACGAGCTATCCAGGAACCCCTTTTCACTGATCCATCTGTGCCTGGAGTCAAAGTCAAAGACAGCTTTATTCGATTGCTATTTCATACAATCATAAAAGCACATATATAAAACATACATATTAATTAAAATAAGTATTATAAAATGAACATCCTGTACATAAATCACTATTCAATTGATTGTTCATACAGTTAAAAAATCACTAAAAACAGACACATTATTACACGAAATAGCAATTACCATAGTTTTCCTGAGGTTAACTACTTGCTTTAAGAACATTGCTATCTTCCAGATACTATGTACATTATCCAAAAATTGCAGAGCAATAAACGCTGGACAGCATTGTCTAATCCCTAAACGTTTTAGGATTGGAACAATCCACACATTCCTCAATTCTCTATAGAATTTACAAAACAAAAACACGTGTATGGTGAATTGAACTGAATGGTTGTCACATGGACACAGTTGCAATTCTCGGGCCCAGTCATTCATTATTGGAAGACTAACAATACTGTGAAAGATCCCCAGCCTAAATCTTGTTAGTAAAAACCGATCATAACCCCCAGGAACAACTGTTAAATATGGCTGAATATTAAAAGTGGTTAAAATCAGCTGGTTCTGCTGGACGCTAGGCTTTAAAATCTCAGCTGACAATCTTATTGTGTCCAAAAGTTGGAGACCCTCTTTTTTTAGATCCTTTCTCCTAACCATATGTAAGGTGTTTGGGTCGGTAAAGTACTCAGAGTGTCCGAGATCCTCCATGAAGTCACGGACGTACCTTACCCAAGGAATCTTTAAGGCCCCTTCCAATTTCAGACTATCCATCAAAATGTCTCGATTTAGCTGGGTCTCTATTTTTGTCCACACTCTATGCCACAAGAGGATGGGCTCTAATTTTATGAGGTCCGAAATATGTGGCAGGCCCAGTTCCGCATGACAAACATACGAGGATGTACTGGTCGGGACAGACAGGATGTATCTCAAAAACGTGTTTTCTACTGTTTGCAACGAGTAGGTATCAGCAAAGCCCCAAACGCCTGCCCCACACATAGCTGTGGAGACCTTTTGGCTTTGTATATCTTAATAAGCTCCACGGGGTGACACCTAATCAATTTTCTTGAAAAATTTACAAGGGCAATAGTGGTCCTTGAAAAGGCTAGTTTTTTTGCTGATACGGCTTGAGACCATAAATCTTTTTGGTCAAAGAGTATTCCAAGATATGAGAATCTCTTTGTGGGCTCTATCCTTTGTCCGTCCACAAACATGTCCTTACATCTATGGCTTCCAGACCACACCTCATTATGAAGGTCTTTGGTGTATTAACCCTAAGGCCGAGGCCACTCATGAAGTTAGAGAAGTTATGTAACACCCTCTGCAAACCCACTTTCGTGCGTGACATTAAAACCGCATCATCCGCATAAAGGAGAGCGGGTATGGGACGTCCAGCTACTTGAGGAAAGTCATAGCTATAGACATTCAGCCTGGGGACTTTGAGTTGATTCGAAACTTCCAGTGGAAAAGGAGTTTAGAGCCACGCTGGAAGGGACCAGAACAGGTCCTTCTGGCTACACGCACCGCAATCAAGGTCGCCGGCCAAAAGAATTGGGTGCATTGCACTCATTGCAAAAGGGTGCCCCTGCCTTTGCCTTATGACCAATGGATTAAAGATGGAGTAGGGGATACAGAGTGTGAGACCATGCCTCAGTTTGTCCCCTCAGTGATGCCAGGCTGACGTGGACTAAAACGGATGAGGAGAATGATGAAGTGCTGAATGCAGCAGTTCCATTGGAGATACGAGCTATCCAGGAACCCCTTTTCAGTGATCCATCTGTGCCTGGAGTCACCAGGTACAATCTGCGACCTCGGTTGAGGAATAGTGCACAAAAGGAGAAGTCAGACTAGATAGGGATGGACTGTGCAAGTTAGGGTGTACTTTGCTGTGGTACCAATGGAGTTAGTTTAGGGTGATGTTAGATTTGTGCACTGTTTGAACATTGGACAGGATAGATGGAACGTGCTCCCTTGGAAGGGGGTACATTATCCTGATCCACGTGGGACACATCGTGAGCTTAGGACAGAGCAAGCTCCACCGCTGGTGCTCAAAAGTGCCAACGTTTTTGATGAACAATAGGAGCCTGTACCAGTGAGGCTCTGACGGACACTGGGAACTTGCATACTTCTCTTGCTGGAAATTTGCCCCTTGTTTTATTATTCACTATGCACCCCTTTGGCAGAATGGTTGCTGACGAAGAGCAACCAGTAATTCCCCTTGTTCATGTATGCAATGTTTGGTCTACTAAGCAAAAACTGCTCTGTGTTGTTCTTGTGTCACTGTTGTTGTTGATTTTGGGTCGGGTGTCTTGGGTTTTGGAGTGTGATCACAATGCACCATCATGTATTTCACCCAAGATTGTTTCTCAAGTTCCTACAAAAAGGACTGCTCCGAGTAATGTATTTCTAGATACACATAAAAGATTCTTTGGAGAAGGTACTGCTTGTTACCCTACTGAATCCATTACAAGTTTATGGACTGCTTACCCATTGTCGCTGGTTAATTATACCTATATTCTCCCACCCCAATTTATAGAGGTAAAGGGTGAGTTCGGGATGGGATATACCGGTCCTTGTTTTTATTATAGAAAGCCACGAGGGAAGGGATACCCAGGTTGTGACACTAATATGTGTTGTAACAATTTGTATATGGAGGAACAGAACATCACCTTAGTGGGCTGGCATTATCAAGATCTAACAGTTATTCGAAAGGCAGGTTATTATCCTGCATGTTGTCCGATAGTAAACAGTACTGACGCCTTTTCATATGTAAATTGTTCTGGAGTAGTATTGTTTAAAAACACAATGTCTTTAGTGAAAAAGAAGGATCCGAGTACAGTAGGAATAAATACCAGATATGCTCCTGTAGATTATCAAGGTCCGCTTTATGCAGACCTGGGATTTTGCTTTCTGTCCAATGGTACTTATTCAAATGTTTATAATAGCACAGAGGATATTGCTTTAGGAATGGTGCTTCCTCTTGGTGTACCCTGCAAGTATAGTAAGCCGAATATAAGATGGGTTAAGAGGACTTAGACCAAGGAATTTTGTGATGAAGTGACAGATCTGGAGGTCAATAATTATAGTAAAGATATCACCTTTGGGTATATTCTTTCCTCCATTATTACCTTTGGTGGTACCGCTATGGCCAGGGGTGAAAGGGCCCAGGAATACTTCGGATGTAAGCTGCAGATACTGTCTAATTCCACAGTAGCGGTTTTCGTGACATCACCACTCAATTAGAAAATATGCATATATATTCTGAGCAAAATAGATATGCTGTTGATTTCATTCTAGCTAAGAGCGGTGGTGTGTGCGCAGTAGTAGGAGACCAGTGTGTAGTCGGGATCACTAATATGGAAAAGAATATTACCCAACATATTTTAGATATCCTGGAGAACGTTAAAGGAATGGAGAGTGGAAATTGGAGTTGGTCCCGCTTTGGTGGATGGGGTTGGAAACTTGAAAGGGTGATCTATTTCATTGTGATTCTGATTGCTTGTTGCATTTTGGTGCAATGTCTCCCCTTATGTTGCTCTTATTGCACCACCCTTCTTGCCCCTAAGAGAATATCAATCCATGACACCAACGCAACAATTATGATTCAAAAGGAGGTGATCGATCGTATGCACATCGATGAAGGGATTTTTGAAACCTCTTCCCTCCTTCCTGTTTCTCTCCCTGAAACTGAAAACATGGAATGTTCCTAAAATCAAATAATTATGTTTTATTGAATAAACTGTTCTTTTTCTGTTATCCTAATACATTTGCTTAGCTCATGCTAAAAGGAGGGTCTGTTAGAATAAAAATTATGTTTTCGAATTGTTTTTACGTAAGCTAGCATTCACAGCGCCATTTGTGTACCGGCGCCATTTTGTATTATGATCGAAATTAATTCTCTGCCATTTCTCGGAAATGACCCTCTCTAGGTTATGTTTCTTCGGAGCTGAGGTCTGCCACACTAATGAATGCACTGTTCTTATTAGCGCATACCTTTCCTTAGTTGTAAGCCCTCTCCCACTTGTCTAGTGGTGGGCACAGGCAGGATGACCTTGGCAGATAGATAATGTGTGCCCGGCTTCAGAACTGAAACTTACTCCTTTGTAATTTACTGTCCAGCTGAATCTCTCTGGAACATTCCATGGTAGGCGTGTTTCCATTGATTCTGAAATGTACATAATGTATCGTTATGCTTGTTGAATTCAGACTCTCTCTGCAGCACTCTTAACGACTGGGCAGACAGGGCTCCGCTCTGAGCGAACTTTGAATAAACTGGTATTGGTTTGTATTCTCTACTGTCTGACCGACTCTTCATTTTGTAGAAGGCAGAGAGGTGGTCGTGAGTGGCCCGAGTGATCCGAATCAGGCAACTTCCTTCATCTGTCAGTGAGTCAGCCACTGCAATCATGGCGACACTGACGAGTAGTGATGTTGAATTGAATTTGTCCCTTTTGCAAAGTAGTACACAATCGTTTCAGGAAACAGAGCAAAGTGGGCAGCAGCTGCAGCCAGCAATAGTACATTTTCCTGATGGCGGAGCAGAACAGGAGGTTGAGCTTGCTTCCGAGCATGAACCTCCTCTTTTATAATCATTGGCTCCCAGATCTCCAGTAAGGAAAAGGAGCGGTACTACTCCGCCATCTTCACCAAGCCCCACTTCTGATGATGATAATAGGGACATGAAGTGGATCCCCACAGAGTCCAGGAGACAACAGGAGAGGCAAAAGAAAAGAAAAGTTCCTGAAATCCTTGGACTTATGGAAGGGGATGATGAGGAGGATGATGATGATGAGGCAGTCATTGTGGAAGGTGACACAGAGAAGTCTGACATTGCTATTCAACCTGCTCCTAGGGATGTGGCACAGGTAGCACCGCCACCAGCTCACATATTTGCAAAGCCACAGCTGAGACCTGCACAAGCACCTGCCTCAGGAGAAGCAGAGGGGCAATAAACAGCATGCCCACCTACCTCCAGTTCATCTTCAGGGATTGGCAGTGGCACAGTAAAAAAGTACTCTTCCCAGGTTTGGGACTTTATTCCGGTTAGCAAAGAGGGGGACCACATTCCAACATGCACCATTTGCCACAAGAATGTTCATCAAGGTAAGCCTGGTACAAATTATGCTACTAGAGGCCAAACAACCCATATGAAAAAAATACCACCCAATCAAGTGGGAGGAGCATCTTAAAAGAATTGCTAAACATGGTCTTGGTGGTGAGGAGAGCCTTGAAACATCAACTACAAGTCCAATCGCGATGGGAGCTGATGATGATAAGGAAGCAGAGGGTGACACCTTTCATGCAAAGCAGCCCTGTCCCCAGCAGTGCGCCAGCAGAATTACCCACCTCAGTGAATTCACAATGACACAAGACTCTGAGTGAGATTGAAACACCACGGCACACAGTGACTGCCCCACCATGATGCACATTGAGTCTACCACCACCATCTACTTCTCGAAAGACACCTGTGTCAGTGGCTCCAGAAAAGAAGAAAATCCAGGCTGCTATTATGGGCATGTTTAGGCAGGAGGGGCCCTACGAGCAGAATCACCCACCCGCACGTTTGTACAATGGAAGCTAGCAAAAATGTTAGCGCTGGACCTCCTCCTCCTCTTTTCCTTTGTGGAGGGAGTGGGATTCTTTGAATTTGTGGCAGCTATCTGCCCGAAATGGAAAGTACTAAGTCAGACCTATTTTTCCAGAGTTGTTTTTACAGTGCTGCATCACAATGCGCTGCAGTTGGTTGTACAAGCTTTGCAGCAAAGTGTTGTTCACACTATCCACCTGATGACAGAGAGTTGGACCAATTGTCAGGCGGCTGATTACATGTGCATCGCTGCACACTGGAACTCTTTTGCGGGGGTAAAGCAAAAGATATCTGCAGGTCTTGGCCTGAAGAAATTTTAAGAGCGCTCTTGTGGCATGCAACAGTGGCCGTGTTTGCCATGGAGAAATCACATACAGCTGTAAACATCTTGGACAAATTGAACAGCAAGGTGTATGAATGGCTGCAACCCAGAGATTTAAAAATTGGATTTGTTGCCACGGACAATGGCAGCAACATAGCCATGTCAGACGGAGCATATATCAGGTCCCTGTGTTTGGCCCTGTAGTGCTAGAGGGACTCTTGTGGTCTGACACCCTGTGATGACCTTTGACTACCATTATTTTGATTGACTTTGGTGTGCTATTTTATCTTAGCCTGAATGTACGACGTCCTGCATATGCCTTGTTTCTCTTAACCCCTTGGCCGCGGCGCAAATTTCGCCGCGGCGCGGAGAGGGTGGGGGGTGAGTGCGGCGCTGCCATGCTCGTGACGGAACCACGCCATCATGAGTCACGGGCGGTGTGTGCTCATGACGGCGTGGTTCCGTCACGGCCCTGCCCGCTCATTAATTCGCCCGCACAGGCGGGGAATTAATGCTGCGTGGGCGGAGCGGCAGCCGCATGACGGAACTACGCCGTCATGAGCACACGCCGCCCGTGGCTCATGACGGCGTGGTTCCGTCATAAGCAGGCAAGGGGTTAAAGGTTTCTTTCTTGTAATCTTGCAGTCTTTCAGTGGGGGCTGTCACGGAGTAGAACAACCTTGCCAAGAACAGAACGTGTGGGATGTGCATTTGAAAGCATGAGAGAGAGAGGTGTGGAATGTACTTTTTGGTCTCGAAGTGCAGTGATATGAGCAGTGGTGCACAAATGTGCACTGTGTTGTACATTGAGAGAGGAAGTATGTGATGCTATAAGTAGTGGTGCACAAATGTGCACTGTGTTGTACATTGAGAGATGAAGGATGTGATTCTATAAGCAGTGGTGCACAAATGTGCATTGTGTTGTACATTGGAAGAATTATAAGTTCTTATTATTGGCTTTGCCATGGCCTCATATCATCCTGAATTCTGACTCTGCCTGGCTTGAGCTTTATCTGCGCGCACAGCCACGCTTGCAAGTTGTTTGGGTTAATCATGTTCAAGCATTGTTTTGTGAGAGATTGTTTAATGTACCCTGGAAGGCTTTCGTGAGCTTCGTCAAGATAAAGGCTGGAACATGCGAGAATGTAGAGGGGACGTGGGAACTCCTTCCTGCCATGGAATGCTTGATTGGAAGCTGGCCTGTCCTAGTAAGATTCCTTTGGCGCAGGGGGAAAGATTCTCGAACCTTCTAGTGTGTGTTTTGAGACTATAAAGCTGGGGTTTGTTGACAGCGGAGTTGAGAGCTCACTTACAGAGTAGACGTACTGCTGTAAGACAAACGGAACTTGAGTCCCGGTCGAGAGTCCAAGCCAGCTGTGAACGGGCCCCCCAGTCGAGTGAACAATCGGGTGAGGTGATTTGTTTCTGACTAGTGCCATTGTGATGCGTGGTTCCAGTGGCTGTGGTCATTTGAGGTGTTTGAGTTTTGATTATTGCCATTGTGATGTGTGGCCGGTGGCTTTGATCATTTGAGGTGTTTTCTTTGTGATTCAGTGTATATATATTTTTGATCTCTTGCAGGACGTCCCATTATATCTGCTTGAGTCTTATCTCATATTATTTGCTGCTTGTTTATTCATTAGTATTATTCATGCATTTAACTATTGCATTTACCAAGTGTGTTATTATTGCATGCATATAAATATAGATATATCTATGTGTATTTGAATGATGTGCATTTGGCATCTGGGAAAGCCTTTCTATTAGAGAGCATTGTGTAAAATAAAACCCCAAGCCTTATTCTAAAAAGAGAGTCTTTGCATTTTGCAAAATAAAACCCTTTTCTAAAGGTGTTGTTTTGTTTATGTCTCCTGCTTCGCCGTGTGTTTTGAGCCACCGTGTGGGAGATTCTGTATTATCTGAAAGGCGAAGCAAGACATTTGGCGTCACTCAAGGATTTGAAAAAGTGCAATTTTAAAACGGGAATATTCTCTCTAAAATGCCTATGTTTTCAGTTGCAGAGTGCCAGATGCCAACTGAGTTATTTGAGTGGGAGATTGCCTCTCTTAAAGAGGGAAAACAACTTGGTATTTCAGACAGAAATAGTGGTGTCATTTTGAATGCATTGCTTAGCATGTATCAAAAATGTGAACAATTGGAAAAAGAACGTAGTGAGTTGCAGAGAGAGTTAGCTGATCTCAGTTTGAAAAGAACTCTTTGAAAAAAGAGTTAAACATGTACCAAGCTCTGAAGCCGTTTACTTTGCCAGGCTGTTCAGATAGCCAGAGTGATTCATTCGTGAAAAATGTGGACGTAGAGATGCTGCCAGTTAATCTGCAGGTTTCACAGGAGGTTTTAATTAATTCTTTTGAGGACGTTCCTCAACCAGAAATGAATTTGAACGGAGAAAATGTAAACGTGCAGGAAGGTAAACAAACCAGTCTGTTAGAATTAGCGATCGTTGTTTCAGTTATAAGTCAGACATGTCAGTGAATGACAAACCTTGCTTTACATGGAGAGATGCTATTTTAAAAACAGAAATGCAGATATGTGCTTTTGAATCTGTGAAGGAGATTGTGCAATGTGTTTTAAACGTGTGGCCAATACAGAAAGGTGACAATACATTTTATGTGATAGTTCAGGGGCAGTGTGCTACTTTGAGTATGTGGGAAAAACTAGTAAAGAAGAGCATGCTTTTAGACTTGTAGACTGAAACATTTTCAAATGCTGGAGAATATTTTGCTTGCACTGTGACAGATACAGGGCAAACACAGCTGAATTTGACTTGTGCTCTGACAGATACAGGACAGAAACAGATGCTTTTGTGCTTTTGCACGCTGACATTGGGCAGATGACAATAAGGCATAATGTGATTTTGACTTTTGAATTTTCTCAAATGCATTGGCAAGAAGCAAATGTGATCAAGTGGTACATACAGACAGAAACTGCAGTTTTGCATGAACAGTTGGTGCAGGTCCCAGTAGAAAGTTCAGGGGTGGTGTTTGAGGTGCCTGAGATACAGGATTCCCCAGTGAAGTGGCAAATTTTACTGCAATGCGCAGCTACTGTGTATGCTCATGGTCCTATACATTCACTAGACAGAACCTTTAATTCCCTTACAGATGAAAAGGCTAAAATCTTGGAGACAGAGGTGGTGACACATGATTCTGATTTGGTGTGCATGACTAAGTGCGAGCACCTAGGAGAGAAAGACCATAGAAACAGGTGGGCAGAGAATGAAGGGATGCATATTGCCCTAGACTTACTTAGAACTGTGATTCCTATGTTTCAGTATGCACAGCGCAGACCAGTCCCACAGAAGGTGAGGGGCCAGTTGAAGAAAGGAAAATTACCAGAGCAAATAGAGCAGATGGATTGCCTTGGGCTCATGTCAAATGATAAAGGGTGCACGTATTCAGCAGTGAGTGGAGAAATAGTCAGGAAGGAGACTGCCCCAGCCCTTCTTACTGTGCAGCAAAAAGGAGAGTTTCACTCCAATACCAAGAATTCAGAGGCCATAGTGTGTGTAGAATTCCCAGATAATTCCCTAGATCTAGCAGAGAACCGTGCAGACATGAATGATAATATTGTGCCTTCAGACCAAAACAGAAAAAGGAAAACGTGCGCTTTTTGAAAAATATTTTTTGCAAGAAGAGTGATGCCTGTTTCTTTTGCAGATCATACTGCGACGTGTTGGTGTACCTGTTGTCCCTGTCCTGCGAGTGGGTGCCCGTGTTTGAGTGGGCCCGTGAGGGTGTGGGACCCCCCCAACCCTGGAGTGATCACCAGACGATTCAAGCTGACATCCTTTGGCTGAACAAACCGGAGAAACTTACTAAGCCAAGAATCATGAACTGATATCTTAAACATGAAGTAAAATATTCACAGTTATAATTTTGAATACAAGAAGCCTGTGTGTCTTTCCCACAGAAGGACATTATTTGTTCAGTTTGAAGGAAAAAGAAAAAAAAAATGTTGTGAAATCGAAATTGAAGAAGATGTTTTTCAGTTTAAAGATGTTGATGTGGCCTTTATTTTTTAGCACAAAATATATAAGTTTGGCTGCTTCAACAGCAGAAGTTCCAGAATTAGCCATTTGTGACATTAGGAGCATTACTGAGTTAATATGCTTGATTCTATTTGTGCATTTATTTTGTGTATCCATCATACATTTATTCTTGTTGAATATCCAGACATGCATGAGCTTTTTAAAATGATTGTTACATGCTTTTATGATTTCACGGTTTTAACATGTGCTTCAATCATAGTTGTGCTTTCAGTTAAGAAGTTTCGTTTTTTTATATATGTATATGATGATAGTCAAAGGTCATGAGGTGGAATGTATTGCTAGAGTCACTGTTGTGGTCTGACACCCTGTGATGACCTTTGACTACCATTATTTTGATTGACTTTGGTGTGTTATTTTATCTTAGCCTGAATGTACGACGTCCTGCATATGCCTTGTTTCTCTTAAAGGTTTCTTTCTTGTAATCTTGCAGTCTTTCAGTGGGGGCTGTCACAGAGTAGAACAGCCTTGCCAAGAACAGAACGTGTGGGATGTGCATTTGAAAGCATGAGAGAGAGAGAGGTGTGGAATGTACTTTTTGGTCTCGAAGTGCAGTGTTATGAGCAGTGGTGCACAAATGTGCACTGTGTTGTACATTGAGAGATTAAGTATGTGATTCTATAAGCAGTGGTGCACAAATGTGCATTGTGTTGTACATTGGAAGAATTATTAAGTTCTTACTATTGGCTTTGACATGGCCTCATGTCATCCTGAATTCTGTCTCTGCCTGGCTTGAGCTTTATCTGTGCGCACAGCCACGCTTGCAAGTTGTTTGGGTTAATCACGTTCAAGGATTGTTTTGAGAGAGATTGTTTAATGTACCCTGGAAGGCTTTCATGAGCTTTGTCACGATAAAGGCTGGAACATGCGAGAATGTAGAGGGGATGTGGGAACTCCTTCCTGCCATAGAATGCTTGCTTGGAAGCTGGCCAGTCCTAGTAAAATTCCTTTGTCGCAGGGGGAAAGATTCTCGAACCGTCTAGTGTGTGTTTTGAGACTATAAAGCTGGGGTTTGTTGACAGCTGAGTTGGGAGCTCACTTACATAGTAGACGTACTGCTATAAGACAAACGGAACTTGAGTCCTGGTCGAGAGTCCAAGCCAGCTGTGAACGGGCCCCCCAGCGAGAATTGGCAAGGATGTCGAGTGAACGATCGGGTGAGGTGATTTGTTTCTGACTAGTGCCATTGTGATTCGTGGTTCCAGTGGCTGTGGTCATTTGAGGTGTTTGAGTTTTGATTATTGCCATTGTGATGTGTGGCCCGTGCCTTTGATCATTTGAGGTATTTTCTTTGTGATTCAGTATATATATCTTTCTGATCTCTTGCAGGACGTCCCATTATATCAGCTTGAGTCTTATCTCATATTATTTGCTGCTTGTTTATTCATTAGTATTATTCATGCATTTAACTGTTGCATTTGCCAAGTGTGTTATTATTGCATGCATATAAATATATATATCGCTATGTGTATTTGAATGTTGTGCATTTGGCATCTGGGAAAGCCTTTGTGTGAGAGAGCATTGTGTAAAATAAAACCCCAAGCCTTATTCTAAAAAGAGAGTCTTTGCATTTTGTAAAATAAACCCCTTTTCTAAAGGTGTTGTGTTTATGTGTCCTGCTTCGCCGTGTGTTTTGAGCCACCGTGTGGGAGATTCTGTATTATCTGAAAGGCGAAGCAAGACAGGCCCATTGCATCACAAGAGTGTCTCAAAAAAAGAAGACTTTGTCAGCAACATACTGACCACCTGCAAAAGAATCTGCACTCATTTCAGCCTTTCTCTTGAAGCCCGGAAGCAGTTGCGGATTATTCAATGTACTAATAGAGCACCAGTTAAAGTTCAGATACAGGAGGTGCCAACACTTTGGAACTCGACCTATTACATGTTGCAACATCTGTGTGAGCAGCACAAACAGATCAATGACTATATCATTCAAAGAGGAGGGGATGCTGTTGGGTAAGCTATGACCATGGATGCAGACAAATGGGGCCTAGTCAAATGCCTGACACAGATGCTACTCCCTTTTGAGGTTTTCACATGGGAAGTTAGCAATTATGACAATACAATGGGCCAAGCTATCCTGTTGTTACATCTGCTACAGGACCAGGTACAGAAGGTGTCTGAAAGTTTGCCCCCTGAAGATGTGAATTAAAATACAGAAGCACATGCCCTGGTTGAGAGCTTAATCATTCACTTGGCTTGTAATTCAAGGCTGCAACAGACATCATCACGTCCAAAGAGTACATCTATGCCACACTACTTGATCCAAGGTACCAAAAAATTCTGCACACTTTCTTCCTTTTTTCTGAAGGGGATGTTTATAAATACAAGAGGTGGATTGTTGAGCGAGCCAGAGACCTGGAAGAAGAATGGCTGGAACTTAGAGTTCCATGCCGCAATTTGGGGGTGCTGCCTATACCTTCCAGAGAGAGCAGTCTTATCTCACAGCAGCCAACAACACTATCAACCAGAACACTGGCAACAACAGAAGGAGAGGACCCAACCTCTGCATTGTATTGGTTTCAATCGGCAGGGCTTGAGTCCAGTACAGAGGTGATGGCAAAAGAGGTTGAGTAAGTGCCAGCACCAATGACCATCCACAGGATGTTCCAGGAGTATCTGAATGATCCAAAAGAGGTTTATGTGGATTAAAACCCATTGATGTATTGGTATGGAAAGGTGTGCCAATGGCCAGAGCTCAGTAGGCTGGCAATAAAGTATTTGGCTTGTCCTGCAGCCAGGGTGTCTGCTGAGCATGTTTTCAGTGCAACTGGTGCAGTTATTAGAGTGAGAAGGACATGTCTCTTGCCTCAAAATGTGGAGGGATTGAATATGATCAAATTGAACTAACATTTAATACCACACAATTACACCATTCTTGAAACAGCACAGGAGAAGGATGATTGGTCAGAATCAAGTGCGTTAGTGGACCAACTTCTAGGTGAACCACCTAATTTTGAGGACAAACTCTACTTCCTGGACTGAGTATGGCAGTGCCCCCATAGAACATTTTAATTATTTCTCGTTGAACTTCTGTCTTTGCAAACAAACAAAAAATCAGCTAAAGGAACATTATTATTTTTGTGTCAGATTTTTCTGCCTTACCATTTTTTGTCATATATATTGCTAGATTGCAGTTGGAGCAGTGTGCATTGAAGAAGCCTCCACAATTCCTTCATGACAGTGGAGACAATGCCTGCCCCCCTCGTATGCCTATCCTTTTCTGCATCACTTAACACTAGCAGGGCTGTCCCAGAAGATTGTTGGTTTCCAACAGTGCCAATATGAAATTCCGATGTGTTGCCTGAGTCAAAGATGAATACCTACTACCTAAGCTATCTGTGCTTGGATTGGTAGAGATAACTACAACTATTGCAATTGTGGGTGAGTGATTGTGTGAGCTATGATTCTAGATTCATGTGGTGGCAGACAGTGAGGGAGAGTGTTCAACTGAAATTTGTGAACTTGTCTGAGATGATTTGCAATGTTTAGGGCCTGAATGATGGGTGATCATTTTTTCCTGGAGTTGCTTGGGCTTCATCACCTAGGAGGACTGCCCCATGAATTCATTTGATTACAAGACTGCCGAATTCCAATCTGTTGTTTGCATCAAAGGGGAGATAGTATACCTACCAACGTGCTTGAGTTTGAACAGGTAACCATTGCACCAACGAGTGATCTGATTGTTGAGTGATTGGCCCTGTCACACTTAGCCATGTTTGCTAGCAGGGTCCTCTACCAGAACAGTCACTTTAGTTAACAAACAAAAACCTATAAAATACTGCAATTCTGTTTCTCTACATGTTCTTCAACAGCAGTGCACTACATGCCTATATTGCTTGGGTCATGACTGGTCTGGGACAGATTTGCTCGAAGTCAGGAGGATGATGGAAGAACTCAGGACGACAGCCACGGGACTACCTCATCAACAGGTAAAAGCAAGAGGTTATCGACTTCAGAGGTGAGTCTAAGGCCTAGTTCTCAGCTATGTGGATTGGAGAGAAGTGCACTGATTTGTGAAATGCTGCTCTGTGTGTGTGTGTGTTCCACTAGTGACAAAAGTGAAACTCTGAGTCCTCCTCTTTTTTTGCTCTGCCTCTGAGTCTTCTTGATACACTCCTCATGAAGCTTACCTTCCTTCTGCCCTTCTCCTTGACTCTAAAATACAGTTTCTGTTTTACAGTCCACAGGCCGTCTAGCCTCCTGCACGAACGAATGGCAAAAGCTGAGCTCAACACTCCTGCTTACCTACCGGAGCAGTCCTGACAGACACCCAAGGGTGATGGACATTCCCAGGGAGAATGCAGAAGCACCACCCAATTTTGCAATACACTATTATTTCTCTTTTAAAAATCATATTTGGAGAACTAGGTCAGTGGGTTCACTCCCAACCTAGAAGACAGAAAATTTAGATATCTGATAACCTGGGTCTCGGGGGCAGAAGGACTGTTTGCAATTCATTTAACTGTACTGTGTCATACTAATTCATTTGTTTCCTCCAACAACAGATTGATTGTGAATGATGTGCTGCTCATTTCCCAGATGAATGTCCTTGTGTAGTGTTTGTCTTTGTCAAACCTTTCCCCAAATCCCCTTTCCTATCCATTCATCAAACCCCTAACCTTCTTCCCCCAAGCTGTGTGATTAATTGAGGTGTGACTTTATTTACACCATCAATGGATCACATACTTGGTGGGGTGGATGTGATGAAAGCAACACGAACTCACTGAAGGATCTTCTAAGCAATAGCACACACTGGCCTCATTTACCCACTTGCACAAAAAAGTGATTTTTTTGTGACTCAAGGATTTAGTAAGTTGCTAGCAGTTCCATTTTGCTCAAGTTACTACTATTGCTATTTTTTGTTATTTTATCACTATCAGGAAGGTGCCCCTTCCTGCACAAAAACAATTGTGCCAACAACACAGACACGATTGCACCATGGTACAAGGGCACCTGCGTTAGCGCAAATTGTGCGCCCCGGTGCTGGCTGAAAGGACAGGATTGCACCATTTTTTGTAAGAACAAAAACACAGTTGCCCTTTTGAATTGGCATAGGGCAGTGCAGCAAGAAGCCCCTGTGTGCATTACTTTTTTGTTTGATTCCGCTGAATAATAACTGTATCTGTTCAACATTTAAGAGCCTCCATTAGTCAAAGGTTCTGGTTAATAAACATTTAGGGCCTCATTTACAATATTTTGCCACATGGAAGCGCCGCTAGCCTTTCTGCTGTGCTGCCCTATGGCAAAAGAAAACATCAGGAATGCGCCGTATCTACCATGGTGCAAGGGTGTCTGCATTGTAGGGATGATTGTTTTTGTGCAGGAATTCCTGCCAAAAAACAATCAATGGAGGAGATTTCCTCTTTCTCTGTGTGCTGGTGAATACAGCATACATGGAAAGAGGAAATAATAAGGAGAAATAATGTTATTTCTTCTCATTGCACCTCTCCAACACCTCCCCTGGGGAGGTGTAGGCTTTTGACGCATTCCCAGGTTTACAACTTGTTGTAAATCTGTGAATGTGTCAAATCCCATGGATATTACGTGGGAACACCCACCGTAACGCCCATGGCAGGCCTCCCCATCATACTGTGAGGCAATGCAGCAACTTGTGCTGCTGTGCCTCACTCCTTATCTACAAGGCCATGAAAAGTCACGCAGGGTGGCTTTACGTGGCCTTGTAGATAAGGCTAAGCCCTGTTCGCCAATGGGACGTTACAAAAAGTGACGTTCCGGCATCGCACAGGGCTTGTAAATGAGCCCCTTATTGCACAACAGTGGTCTCTTATCGGGTGTGGCATGCTCGAGATGTACTGCCACAAACTGTGATATAGTGCATATTTTGTGGGAATGTGGACAGACAGGTGGACTGTTGTGTTAAAAAACCTGGGGATACAATCACCTGCCAAGCCTGACGGTCCTCCTCCATGATGACTCCCTTCACCCATAGGTCACACTGAGAGTAGGCGCTGATTTGTCACAGCTCTAGCAGTGGCTCAAGTGTGCTTCTTGTCATTGTGGAGGTCCCCACTTGTCCAAATATTCACACATGGCATCAGGTAATGCACAACACGGCAGCTTTGGAGCAAGTCATGCATCGAATTAATGACCAAATGGAGAGATTTGAGAAGGTATGGGGCATCTCCCTGTCCACTGGAAACATTCTGGCACCATCCTACACCACACTTCTGGAGGGGGAACACTCCGACAGGGGACACATTGCACACCCAACACCACCAGGACACACCCAACAACCACTGCCCTGTGACTGTACACTACACGGTCCATAGGCCCAAAATGAGCAGTCACCAGTCCTCACACTAGTCCAGACAGTTACCACCTATGAAAATGAAGTGCTACTGGCAGACTATTGAAGTTGTCATCCTTCCATGGCCCCATATGTCCCTGTCAGTGCAACATAATTGCCTTGTGCGATGTTCTCATGGGTTTGCTCTCTTGTAGGGCCCACACAGGGTTTATTGCATTTGGAACTATGTACGATGCATATTGAGCATGTTATCTGCAGTCTTCCAAATTGAATGGGTGATGGTAGATGCCTGGCTCAGGAGAACCGGACTTGACGTCTCCCTATTTGGAGGGAGTTTATACACGTGTTTCACTTTTGATACTGGCTGAACTGTATTTGTCATTGCTCTGGGAGATAAACACCCCCGATTATCTTTGTATGAGCTCCACCGATTGTTCCAGTGGGACTATTAGACACTACAAATGTATGAACATTGTAAATTTGAAACAACTGTGTTTTTGTTCTTAAAACTGAAAAGAATGAGAAAACATGTTTAAAGACAAAAATAACTATGGTTCAATACACTTCAGGAAAGCTCAAGCTGGAGTATGGCAGCAAAAGGGTTAAAAGATTTTTAAAACAACTATGGGTCAAGACATATTGGGATGGCTCATGCTAGGGTACTCCAGTGGGGCTGTTGGAGGATGTGTAGAGGGAAATGGATGGGCAAGTTTAAACAAATTCCACTATAAGAAATTGGGATACTGGTTGACTGTGGTTTGAGCCCTGGTCAGGCAGCAACAACAATCCCTGTCAGGGTAAGTAAGGCACATGCACACCCAAAATTAACCTGTGCTCAACCCTCTGGCAGCTTGGCACAGAGCAGTCAGGCTTAACTTAGAGCCAATATGTAAAGTATCTGTCCAAAATTTCAAACATAAAACAGTGAAAACACCATGCAAAAATATCCCGAACCAGATTAGAAAAATAGAGCAAGATTAAATTAATAAAATAATACCAAAACAGCAATAACAGATCAGCAGAACCGGAGTTATGAATTTTTCAAGAATATAGTGAAAAATAGCACCTAAAAGCACAAAGCAGAAACCTCAGCTATCTGGTTGTGCTGTACCAGGTGAAATTCAAAAGATCAGGGTGACCATAATGGGGTGCAGGTCAGACACAGTCTCAGATTAGTCCTGCTTAGATTTTACCTCCTCAAGTTTTGTGCCAAGCATCCCAAGGAGAGCATCGAGGGTGGTTGTCAGCAAGGCGCAAAGAGCAGGCCGGGTGTCGCAGACGGGTGGGTTTGAGCTTCACGTTGGCATCCCCCACGAACGTTCGATGCTGTAGTGCAAAGAAACTGGCTGCCGGCGCTTTCCCTGATTTCTGGTGAGAGCAGCGCGGTCTCGGTGTGAATGGACCCATTCACAGTTGTGAAGTGCCCTAAAGCTTGATTTCAGTGCCTGACAGCCACACCAGGGGTCCGGGACACCAGGAGCTTCACTTGGGGGTCAGAAACCCGCTGCATCTGGGTCCATGAGCTGTTTGGGGAGCCCTTTATGTCCCCAAGGCTCAAATCAGGAGGTCACAGCCTTGCTCTTGTATTCACTCTGAGGTCCTAGGTTCAAGATGAAGTAGCAGGTCCTGTTCTTCTTCCCCAGGCAAGTGGGCAGCAAGCAGCAGGTCAGCACAGCAGGGCAGCAGTTTTCCTTTAGAGGAGCAGTCCGACAGAGTGACAGTCCTTGTATCAGCACAGCAGTCCTTCTTCCTGGCAGAATATGCACAGGTCCAGAAGTCTACTGATGATTTGGTGCCTAAGGTCCAGTATTTATACACAGTTGTGCCTTTGAAGTGGGTAGAAGCTTCCAGAGGCATGCCTTTGAAGTGCACAGATGCCCTGCTTTCCTGGCCCTGGCTCCAGAGTAACTGCAGGGGATATGCAGCCCTTTGTGTTGGAGACAGGACACAGCTTATTCAAGTATGGGTGGGGACTGAGACCAGCTTCTCCCACCCATCTTGCCAGTCCCACCCATCTTGCCAGTGATGGTCCATCCAGTCACACCTAATCTCCCCATTGTGTGATGCAGTCTAGGAGGAATACACAAACCCCAACTGCCACCCACAACCAGTCATGTGACCCAGGCAAACTGCAGGCACCAAATGGCTAAAGCAAGAAAAGGCCAACTTTCTAAAAGTGACATTTTCATAATTGCATTTTAAATCTGACTTCTCCATAAGTTAGCATTTTGAATTGTGATTTCGGAGACATCAAACATGAAGGGGTTACCTGTTTCCATTTGGAAATTACACTTATAGAATGAGATAAGGTAGCTCCAATTTTATCCTATAGGAGAGGTAGGCTCTGCAGCAATTAAAACCGAATTTAAGAGTTTTTCACTACCAGGACATGTAAAACTTAAAAGTGCATGTCCTACTTTTTAAATACATTGCACCCTGCTCTGTGGGCCTGTGTCATGTTTAAGGGGCTACTTATGTGGGTGGAACAATCAGTGCAGCAGGCCCAATAGGAGCATACAATTTACAGGCCCTGGGCTCATATACTGCCACTTTACTAGGGACTTATAAGTAAATTAAATATGCCAATTGGGTATAATTCAATGTTACCATGTTTAGAGGAGAGAGCACAAGCACTTTAGCACTGGTTAGCAGTGGTAAAGTGTGCAGAGTCCTAAGGCCATCAAAAACAAGCTCAGTAAAAATATAGGAGGGAGGCAAAAAGTCTGGAGATGACCCTGCAGAAAGGGCCAAGTCCAACACCCACGGTTTGTGCCCCAGTCAAATTTCACTAGTTGGCTCCAAGACTAATGCCAGAGGGTAGATATTCAAGATGGTTGTTTCAACTTTCACTATGGCCAGTTGAAGGTTAAGACTGGGGAATTCGGTCTGATAACTTTTAAAGTTATCATTTCCACCGTATGTTGTTGATCTCTATGTATCAAACATCTAAAAAGATTAATATTTGCAACCCGTACTCAGAGCTGCCCATCATTACCTGGGCTGCTTCCAAGATGGTGTCTTCTGGGCATAGCTTAACTTTCGCAAGTTGGTGTCTGTGGACAGAATTGCCATTACCAAAGTGATGTTGTTTAGTAAGTGGTCTAATTCCTGTCATACAAGCTAATTTCAAGGAGCATTATTTAGAGAAGGTTTTGTACAGAGGAGCTTGAGGTGAGGAGGAATATGCTTGCATGGTTTCTTGCATTTCAGATATTTACTAAAATGCTAAATCAATAAAGATGTGTTTATATTAAACGCAGATTTCATATTTCTTGAACTATTTCATGAAGTGTGCAAAAGGGAAGTTACCTGAAATTTGTACCCTCAATGTCCTTTATAATTTGTGGAACCAAGAGCGAATGAAAAATGATGGAATCTGAGTTTTCATTTTATTTACATGCAGGGAAAGAATATTCTCTACAATATACAATTCACAACGTACAATTAAAAAATGAATTAAATAGCCTAGGACTTTTTAGGTCGAGCATTCGAGACCTCTTGTGTATACTTTAGTATATACTTATATGTGTATGTACTTTGTGGGCTCTGGAGATCAGCCCTAGGACTTGTCTGCTTCCGCTTAGGGACATTTTTTCTGTTCAACTGCCTCTATTTAACTGTCTTAATAGAAAACAACCAGTAGAGGTCAGTAAAATACCAGAATTGCTTTCTTCTTAGGGACTTTATTTTTTTTATTTTCTGGCAACTGCCTCTATTTAACTTTCTTGATGGAAAACGACCAGCAGAGGTCAGTAAAATACCAGAATCACTTTAGCATTCTCTAGATTCCAGTCCATAGAAATTGTCTTCCACGAGCACCCGTAGACAATAAACAAAATTTCAAATCTTGTCTTTTCAGTGATAAGACCACCAAAGCCCCTGATTTTATATTAGAAACAGAGTTTTGGACTATACCATTTCCCGCTGAAAGGCAATATTTCTCTCCATGTGTTCCCATACCTGGCGTGTCACGCAGTTTGGTGCTTACTTTCCCTCCATGTTAAAGAACAGTAGATGTTTCCGCACCCAGGCTAATGTGCTGCATAGCTAAATACATATAAGGTCCCAAAGGCGAGACCGATTGCGTTGCAAATGCTTTTTTATCCATCAGTAATCATTTGATTCCTTCGTAATCTGGGATAATTATGTCATTTTAGTCTAACAAATTTCTTCAAAGCTGCCTTGACTTCATTGTTTCTAAAGCTGTAAATCATAGGATTCAACATTGGCGTCAGAACATTATAAAGAACACAGAGGATCTTATCCTGGTCCATAGAGTAGCTGGACTTCGGTCTTAGGTACATGAAGAGGATAGTGCCGAAGAAGATGGACACGACGGTCAGGTGAGCCGCGCAGGTAGAGAAGGTCCTTCGTCTCCCTGAAGCAGACCGAATCTTCAGGATTGCAGTAATAATGCAGATGTAAGAAGTGAGAGTCAACACAAATGAGCCCCCTGCCACCATTCCCCCAAAAATGAAAATTTCGAGGATAGTGCTGCGGACATCAGAGCAGGACAGCTGCAGTAGTGGAGGAATATCACAGAAGAAGTGATTCACCTTGTTGGAGGCACAGTACGATAAGCTCACAGTCATGGACGTGTGCCCAAAAGAGAACAGGAAACCGCTGATCCAGCTGGCAGAGGCCAGACGGCAGCAGACATGTCTGCTCATCACCTGCATGTAGCGGAGTGGGAAGCAGATAGCCACATAGCGATCAAAGCTCATAATGGTCAGAAGGAAACATTCTGCGCTGCCAATAAAGTGGAAGAAGTACAGCTGCACAAAACATCCCACAAAAGAAATACTTTTCTTTTTGGCTAGGAAAGTGGTCAGCATTTTGGGAACAGTCACAGTTGAGAAGCACAGGTCCATGAGAGACAAGTTGCAGAGAAACATATACATGGGAGTCTTAAGTGATGTATCATACCAGGTTAATATCACCAAGAGCATATTGCCAATTAGCGTGATCATGTATGTAACAGTGAAAGCAGAGAAGAGTCCAATCTGCACTTTTGGGTCGTCTGAAAAACCCAAAAGTATGAACTCTGACACTTGTGTTCCGTTACTTATGTCCATACCTTTGCTGCAAAGAAAAAATAAGCATTAATATAAAGCGGATGTTACCATTTCTGATCATTTAATGAATAGAATATAATGCTTGTCATGATATGGACACACTTTCTCTTCCTTGAGAAAGTTATTTCCCATACTTTTTAAGCAGACATTTCCCATACCGTGGTTGGTATTATCAACTTTTTTTATAACATATCTTCAATCAAAAAATAAAAGGCCAGACTCACAAATGTAGGTGAGCAAAAGGCATTTAATATTCTAAACTGTACACTCCGATTTAATGATTCATTATAAGTGGAATTTTAGTATTGTAAATTACAGCAGTATAGAATTGGCCAACATAGTGTATTTTTGTAAGAAATTGGGCTATTAGTTAAGGTGGGGAAACCCTTCTCAAGCAACAACCACAATCACAACCACAAAAGTCACACAATTAACCAGTGCTTAACCCTCTGGTAGCTTGGGACCAAAGCAGTCAGGCTTAACTTTAAGGCACTGTGTTAAGTATTTTTTTTTTTTGATAACCAATTTCATTAATTTTTGTGAAAACAAACAAAAATAGAACTGGAGACCAGCAGCAAAAAGAGACATTAGTATACAGCAAATACATGGCAACATTATAGCATCGAGCAAACCCTTTGAAGAGCATAGAACATGAAAAAGGGCAGAGTAGACTCTCACAGCGAGGCCACAGAAGCACAGGCGGAATGTCAGTCATCCAGCACCCCCACCCATTTGCCCCATACTTTGCGGTACTTCGCTGGACATCCCCTGGCTTCATATAAAGGCTTTTCCTGCGCTGCGCACCAATCCACCCCCCTGCGCCATCGTGTCATGGTGGGCGCAACCAGGTTCAAACAGTTAGCCGCAATGTCCCTCTTGGCCACCATCATGGCTGTGTTCAGGAAGAGTTTGTCCGCTCTGGACCCATCCAATCGCTCAGTAACCCCCAGGAGCACATTCAGTGGGTTATGGGGAACCTCCCAGCCCAGGACCTCAGTGAGTTCCCCCACCACGGAGTTCCAAAAGCGTGTAACAACGGGGCAAAGCCATACCATGTGAAAAAATCAACTTGTTGTAGGCTACAACGGGGGCACAATGCATCTGGTCTGAGCCAAGCGCGATGGAGGCACAACGGTGTGAGGTAGGCGGCGTGGAGATAGTATATTTGGACTAGACGGAGCCTCGGGGAGGCTGTGATTATTTTGGGTGTCATTAGTGCATCTCACCAATCTTCATCATCCAGGGTTCCGAGCCATCCCTCCCACTTGTCTCTAAGTCGGTGCAGTGTGGTGGGAGTATTATTCGTGAGGGAACGATAGTTGCGCAAAATCCCCCCCTTCCCCAGGTTGCCCGTCATGATTTGGGCTTCGGGTGGGCTGTATTCAGGTAAGGAGGTACCTTCTGAGGTGTGGGAACGGAGGGCGTGACGCAATTGCAGGTACCGGTAAAACTGTGAGGGGTGCAAAGAATACCCGGCCTGAAGGTCCTGAAAGGTACGTATGCGGTCGCCTCCCCATATGTCCCCCAGCTGCGAGACACCAATGAGATCCCACGTTCTAAAGCCAGATAAGTTGGCAACCTCCTGAAGCCAAGTGCCCTGCCAGAGCGGGGTATATTGAGTCAGTTTACCTGACCAGCGGGTGTGGCGCAGAGAGGCCCGCCAGGCCAGGAGCACTCCCCGCGTCACGGCTGTTAGGGTTCTGGAAATGGTTCCCCGTACATCATCCCATGGATTTTAGACAGGCCCAGGGCATGTAGTTCTACTCTGTATACTGGATCCGACCAACCGCCGTTGAACCAGTCGTGTATGGTGAGTAGCCGGGTTGCTAAATAATATAGATACAGGTTAGTCATTCCCAAACTTCCATCAAAGGGTGGTATCTGGCATTGGGCAAGAGCCAGACGGGGCCTCCGACCTCCCCAAAGGAACTTGGTTGCTAGGCTGTCCATATCCTTGAACCATGTTCGTGAAAAGAGGAAAGGTGTATTCTGAAGTACTTACAAGAACCTGGGCAGAATCATCATTTTGAAAAGGGCTATTCTGCCCATGGGGTTCAGCGGCAGCGCCTGCCATCTGAGGCGTCAGCGCGGACCCTCTTCACTAGCGGGGTCACATTGAGCGACCAAGCAAGGTCAGGGAGGAGGGCGATCCAAATCCCAAGGTACTTGAAAGACTGTCTCCGGAGGGGTATCGTGGTCTGCCAGTCAAAGCAGTCTCTCGAGATATGAAGGGGGACCAGGACGGACTTGGTAGAGTTCAATCGCAGGCCGGAGGCCTGTTCAAAGAGACTCAACGCTCGAAGACACCGGGGTCCAGACTGGGCCGGGTCAGCCAGAAAGAGCAGAGCGTCGTCCGCGTAGAGAGCGATTTTGTCCTCGCCCAGGCCATTTCCATCCCAATAATCTGCGCGTCCGACCGTATGAGACAAGTGAGGGGCTCCATCGCTAAGGCGAAGAGGAGGGGCGAGAGGGGGCACCCCTGCCTTGTACCTCTCCTGATAGGGAAGGACTGTGATAGCGCCCCGTTGACCAGTACTCGGGCTTGCGGCCCACTGTATAGGATCTTCACCAATTTACGGAAGTGTTTCCCCAATCCCAGTTCCGCCAACACCTCCTCGAGGTACCGCCAGTCTACGGAATCAAAGGCTTTCTCAAAATTAACGAGAACTGTGTTAAGTATTTATGCAGCAGACAAACAGTAATAAAATGAAAACACAACTCAAGAACAATCCCCAAACCAAATTAGAAACTTAGAGTACATTTTAATAAATAAAATGAGACCATAAAGCGAAACATCCAATCAGAAGAACCATAGATATTTAATTTCACAGTTTTAGGTAGATATAGCATCTAAAAACACAAAGTGCCATTCATGGTCAGCTGATCGTTCTAGACCAGGGGAAAGTCACAAGTTCAGGCCAACTGCCATGAGCATGGGCCGGATACTGGGACCAGGTTAGTCCTGCTGAAAAAGTTACCTTCTTAAAGTTCAGCGCGAAGAGTCCAATTCACAGTGGAGAAGGCCGAACGGAGCAGGGAGAGATCATGGATGGTTATTTCTGTAGCACAAAGAACAGACCTGGTGTCGGGGACAGTGATCCATGTAGCTCAAAGAGTCGGTCTGGCGTCATGGACGGTCATTGCTGGAGCATCACGTTAGCGGTTACCGTGGGCTGTTGTTCCTGTAGCGTGAAGTGCAGAGCTTGCATTGCCAGTCGTTGGTGGTGGTTGCTGTAGCACGAAGACACGGGTTCACCAGAGCTGCGCTTTGGCAGTTGTTGTGGGTGGAAGAGTCTCAGTGCGAACTGACCCATTCGCGAAGAGCTCAAAACTTAAGGATTTCTCAATCGTTTTAAGAGAAGTGCACTCTGACTCCAGCCAAGGGTCCAGGACCTGGGGAGGCACCTCTGTGGGAATCAGGGACTCACTTTAGGAGAGGTCTGCAGGGCTCAGGCAGGTCCAGTTGCAGGTCCAGGAAGGTCCAGTTGAAGCAGGTCAGCTGGGCAATTGCAAGGAGGCCTCTGAGGCTTGTTGTGTCCCTAAAGCTCAGTCCAGGAGGTCAGCGAACTGACCCTAGGAGTCACTCAGTAGTTCTTGGGAACAAGGAGATGGCCCAGTTCTCCTTCAGCAAGGCAGGCCTCACGCAGCAGGACAGTCCTCTGGGGGTTCAGGCAGGCCTCCAGTAGCAGGGCATTCACCCGTAGTGTATTGATGAGTGACTCAGGAGGTCCAATATTTGTACCTGGAGCCAGCCTTTGACGTGGGGGAGCACCCTGGTCTACTCCGACATCTTGCTCTAGAATGTTCCTATCTTCACATGCCAAGGCTTTAAGAAGTCTAGGGTCACAAAAGTCTAGTGTCAGGTTTCTTTGTGTGTGTTGGAGGCAAGCCTCATTGAATTGCAATTGGGGTAGGGAACAGCTCTGCCCCCACCCATCCTTCTAGGCTCACCCATGCTTCCCATACGTGAGCCCTATTGTTTCAATGTCTGGGAGGAATACACAAAGCCTAACAGCATGATCATGTGACCCATTAATTGTGACTTAAATCTGACTGAACCATTAAAGAGAATTTTAAATTACAATACATTTGAGACCAAACATGACATTTCTAACTGTTTCCAAGCAAAAATTAGCACGTATTAAATGTAATCTGGTGACCCAATGTTATCCTATGGGAATGGTAAGACTTACTTTAGTGAAAAAAAGAATTTAGGAGGTTTGTATGACCAAGACACGTAAAACCTGAAAACACATGCGAAATCTTTTAAATACAATGCACTGTCCCCTGTGAGCTGTTTAGGGCCTATCCTAGGGTTGAATAATATGTATTAAAAGGAAGGTGGTTTGGGCATGATAAAAGATTTCTTTTGCCAAGTCATATTGGCAGTTTAAAACTGCACTTCAGGCTGCAATAGCAGGCCTGAGGCATGTTTTAAAGTGCTGAAGGCCCACTAGTGATACAAAAGGGGATGATGGACGGAACGTTTGAGCCAATCAAACACTCACCCCCAGTCAACTGATCTGGGTTTAATCCATCATCATTCTTTAGCTCACTCCACCACCCCAGTTCAGACATGGCCATATGCAAATCAGTCTGACCCTGTGCCTCATGGGAACAGTCCAGCCCGAACTGCCAAGCCATGTCTTCCCTGGACCGGTTAACAAGCATCCTAGGACCGGTTTCTGGTATTCCAGCCATCATCAGCCAGGCTTGCTTGAATCCAGTGGCAAAGTGAGCAAGGGACCCACGTCTGGGCATACCCCCGCCAACTTAGGACGAACAAAGCGATACAAAAGGGGATGATGGACGGAGCGTTTGAGCCAATCAAACACTCACCCCCAGTCAACTGATCTGGGTTTAATCCATCATCATTCTTTAGCTCACTCCACCACCCCAGTTCAGACATGGCCATATGCAAATCAGTCTGACCCTGTGCCTCATGGGAACAGTCCAGCCCGAACTGCCAAGCCATGTCTTCCCTGGACCGGAAACAAGCATCCTAGGACCGGTTTCTGGCATTCCAGCCGTCATCAGCCAGGCTTGCTTGAATCCAGTGGCAAAGTGAGCAAGGGACCCACGTCTGGGCATACCCCCGCCAACTTAGGGGCGAACAAAGCGATACAAAAGGGGATGATGGACGGAACGTTTGAGCCAATCAAACACTCACCCCCAGTCAACTGATCTGGGTTTAATCCATCATCATTCTTTAGCTCACTCCACCACCCCAGTTCAGACATGGCCATATGCAAATCAGTCTGACCCTGTGCCTCATGGGAACAGTCCAGCCCGAACTGCCAAGCCATGTTTTCCCTGGACCGGAAACAAGCATCCTAGGACCGGTTTCTGGCATTCCAGCCGTCATCAGCCAGTCTTGCTTGAATCCAGTGGCAAAGTGAGCAAGGGACCCACGTCTGGGCATACCCCGCCAACTTAGGGCGAACAAAGCGATACAAAAGGGATGATGGACGGAGCGTTTGAGCCAATCAAACACTCACCCCAGTCAACTGATCTGGGTTTAATACATCATCATTCTTTAGCTCACTCCACCACCCCAGTTCAGACATGGCCATATGCAAATCAGTCTGACCCTGTGCCTCATGGGAACAGTCCAGCCCGAACTGCCAAGCCATGACTTCCATGGACCGGAAACAAGCATCCTAGGACCGGTTTCTGGCATTCCAGCCGTCATCAGCCAGGCTTGCTTGAATCCAGTGGCAAAGTGAGCAAGGGACCCACGTCTGGGCATACCCCCGCCAACTTAGGGCGAACAAAGCGATACAAAAGGGGATGATGGACGGAACGTTTGAGCCAATCAAACACTCACCACCAGTCAACTGATCTGGGTTTAATCCATCATCATTCTTTAGCTCACTCCACCACCCCAGTTCAGACATGGCCATATGGAAATCAGTCTGACCCTGTGCCTCATGGGAACAGTCCAGCCCGAACTGCCAAGCCATGTCTTCCCTGGACCGGAAACAAGCATCCTAGGACCGGTTTCTGGCATTCCAGCCGTCATCAGCCAGGCTTGCTTGAATCCAGTGGCAAAGTGAGCAAGGGACCCACGTCTGGGCATACCCCCGCCAACTTAGGGCGAACAAGCGATACAAAGGGGATGATGGAAGGAACGTTTGAGCCAATCAAACACTCACCCCCAGTCAACTGATCTGGGTTTAATCCATCATCATTCTTTAGCTCACTCCACCACCCCAGTTCAGACATGGCCATATGCAAATCAGTCTGACCCTGTGCCTCATGGGAACAGTCCAGCCCGAACTGCCAAGCCATGTCTTCCCTGGACCGGAAACAAGCATCCTAGGGCCGGTTTCTGGCATTCCAGCCGTCATCAGCCAGGCTTGCTTGAATCCAGTGGCAAAGTGAGCAAGGGACCCACGTCTGGGCATACCCCGCCAACTTAGGGCGAACAAAGCGATACAAAAGGGGATGATGGACGGAACGTTTGAGCCAATCAAACACTCACCCCCAGTCAACTGATCTGGGTTTAATCCATCATCATTCTTTAGCTCACTCCACCACCCCAGTTCAGACATGGCCATATCCCCTTTTGTATCGCTTTGTTCGCCCTAAGTTGGCGGGGGTATGCCCAGACGTGGGTCCCTTGCTCACTTTGCCACTGGATTCAAGCAAGCCTGGCTGATGATGGATGGAATGCCAGAAACCGGTCCTAGGATGCTTGTTTCTGGTCCAGGGAAGACATGGCTTGGCAGTTCGGGCTGGACTGTTCCAATGAGGCACAGGGTCAGACTGATTTGCATATGGCCATGTCTGAACTGGGGTGGTGGAGTGAGCTAAAGAATGATGATGGATTAAACCCAGATCAGTTGACTGGGGTGAGTGTTTGATTGGCTCAAGCGTTCAGTCCATCATCCCCTTTGTATCAGCTTGTTCGCCCTAAGTTGGCGGGGGTATGCCCAGGCGTGGGTCCTTTGCTCACTTTGCCACTGGATTCAAGCAAGCCTGGCTGATGACGGCTGAAATGCCAGAAACCGGTCCTAGGATGCTTGTTTCCGGTCCAGGGAAGACATGGCTTGGCAGTTCGGGCTGGACTGTTCCCATGAGGCACAGGGTCAGACTGATTTGCATATGGCCATGTCTGAACTGGGGTGGTGGAGTGAGCTAAGAGAATGATGATGGATTAAACCCAGATCAGTTGACTGGGGGTGAGTGTTTGATTGGCTCAAACGTTCCGTCCATCATCCCCTTTTGGAAGGCCCACTAGTAGCATGTAATTTACAGGCCCTGAATACATGTAGGACCATGTTACTAGGGACATAAAAGTAAATTAAATGTGCCATTCGGGTGCAGCTAAGTTTACCATGTTTCAGGGGGAGAGCACGAGCACCTTAGCACTGATTAGCAGTCCTAATGCCATCAAAATCAAATTCAGAAATCATCTTCACTTTATTTCGATCACAAAGGATCATAAAAGTACACAACACATACATTATACTATAAAAGAGGGACAGATAAATAGCATAGTTAAGAACATTTCATATAAAAACGGAAAACACATAATTATAATTGATAATTTCATCATAAAGTGCTTGGTGTGCGCTAGTCTAAAATACATATCAATTTTTAGCCAGGCCCATCATAAAGTGCATTTTGTTCGCTTTAGCCACAGTGCATACTAATATCTGGACAAACCAAAGACCACAACTCTACATGTGTCCGTACTCAAGATTCTTAACACCTCCAGATAGTGGGCGGGTCCAACTAATTTACAGAGTGGTATTATCCATTTTTCCCTAAGAGATTTATAGTCCGGGCAGAAAAATAGCAAATGCACAATAGATTCGGGACTTGCATTACAGGCAGGGCAAAGATCATCAGTGGCAACGTCCTTACTCCATTTTTTACAGAAGAGTTTAGTGGGTATGGTTTTGTACCGAAACTGGAGAAATAATTTCCGGGCCAGAGAAGGGACAATTTCATCCAATGTGTCCTCAAAATAGGGGGCACATTTAACATTGAGAAAATCAGTAGTCAAATGACCCTCAGCTTTTGTCAAAACTTGCAATAGTGTTGATTCCCAGAACATTTCCTTCAACTTCATTCTCGATACAGATACCAGGCTGTCTGGGTCAAACCAGAACCCCATCATTCCAAGCCTCCCTAGTAAATCTTTTAACACCCTGAACCAGGGGTTCGAGGTAATCGATGAAGACTTTAGTAGCTCTGAGAGAGGATCCCGGTATGGTAGAAGTTCATCCACAGTCCACAGTCTGTACCAGAACATCAGGAGTTTATAACTTACTTTATGTGCCAACTGCCTTTGCACAAGATCCAAGTATAAGGGCACCAATGGGGTACTTGCAGGTAGATCTACCAAAGATCTAAGAAAGCGATTTTCAATTGAAGACAGGCAATTTATCAAACCTGTACCCCAGAGTTCAGCCCCATACAGGGCACCCCCTAGTACTTTAGTATTATAAATTTCCAGAGCCGGTGCCAGTTGTCTTGATAAAGTTTTCCTGTGAATTTTAGAAATGTTGGTGGTCTGATGTATAAGTTGCATCTTCACCTTTTCAATATGTGCCATCCAATTTATTGTTGGAGTCAGGCGGATGCCCAAATAATCAAAAGTATCGACACGATCCAAATTAGTGTTGCCAACTAACACTGGTCTTTTGTTGGGCTTAACCATTCCTTTTCTAAAAATCATATATTTAGTTTTTGTTTCATTTAGGACCAACCCTCTCTCATTACAAAACATATTAAAATCATTTAAAAGCTGCTGCAGTCCCTGTGGTGTTTTTGAGATTAAAAGTGTATCATCGGCAAAAAGCAGGGCAGGTACTCTCTTGTTGCCTATTTTTGGGGCATCACACCCATCTCTATCTAAAAAATTAACGACATCATTGATAAAAAGGATAAAAAGTGTGGGGGCAAGGACACAGCCCTGCCTTACTCCGCACTGAACCGGGAAAGGATCTGTGAGTTGGCACCCCTCCCCACACCTCACCTGTGCTGTGTTTGATGAGTATAATCGAATTAAAACATCTAAAAGGTTCTTAGGTATACCCTGCTTCTTTAGGACCCCCCAGAGGTTTGCTCGCGGGACTACATCGAAGGCTGTCCGCAGGTCTATGAAAGCCACATAGAGCTTTCCGCCTTTATCTTGGACTTCCTTCCAGTATATACACAACAAACGGAAGGTTTGGTCCAGGGTGCTAACTTTGGCTCGGAAGCCTGCTTGGAGGTCACTCAGGATATTGGATTCTATAATTCAATCCTGTAATCGGGCTAGGATTTGCTTGCAAAAAATCTTTTGCAAAGAATCAATAAGGCTTATTGGCCTATAACTGGAGGGGCTCGCTCTATCCCCTTTTTTGTAAATTGGGACGATCTCAACGTTTTTCCACGAGGAAATGTTACATTGTTATAATTTTGGGTCTATGGTAAGAAAGTAGAAACTTGAAAGAGTGGTCATCCAACATACAAGGAACAGTCACAAACGTGCATTGGTGTGATTGTCATAGGTGAAAGAAAATATATACTATCTTACCTCACAGAGGCCACAGTTACCGCAATTAAAGTGTGCAAACACATTACAGCACAAAATGTAAGGGAAATATACAGGCAAAATCTGCAGATGGTGAAGCATGTACAAATGCCTCAGTGTTGCCTATCACACACCAGATGACATGCTATGAGATCCCCATTTGTGGCTTTCTATATGGCACATTTCACAGTAGGATGCATTCTGAAAGTGGTGTGTGAAATTGTAATTTGCTCTCAAGGTCTGTGAAGGTATGTCTTTTCAAGAGATTTCTGGTACTTACAACACAGAATTGGGATTCTAGGAAGACCTTCTTATATGTTTTTATGTGTTTCTGTTTTTACTCATGTTTTATTTAGTTGTATTGTTTTCTGTTTAGCGATAGTAGCATGTTGCGCCGCAGGCCATGGCTCAGCCCGTGGCGCTGTCCGCTTCATCATCCTGGGCCGCAGTGCAGCCTGCGATGCCCCCCCCGCAGCGCCTCCTTCTCGGGCGCGTCGCTGCACGGCTGCCCGCTGTTTCAGCATCTAGTCGGGCACACAGCAGCTCATTAATACACAGTAGGAACACCGCAGGTCCAATCTTGGAGCTGCGGCTTCCAGTACTTCTCTGAGGCATATTTTCACTCACCTGTTGTTTTGCACATTTCACTGAGGCTTCCAGTATTGTCTCCTGGTGACATCTTGTTACTTCTTCTTCCCATGAGTCCTCAGTCTTGTTTCCCAGAGTACCTTGGGTAGGCTCTTTGTTTTACCCTTTCCAAGATGGTGACTTTTCATATTCCTTACGTTTCCTTTTCCCTATCCAAGATGGCAACTGCTTATTTCCTGTTACCTCACTTCCTGTTACATCACTTCCTGCCTATGGGTATTGCCTCGGGTTGCAACACTCCTTGCTCAAGTTGGTGTGTCCTCGCTCCTGCTAGGTGTGACCTTGCTCCGGCTGGTGACCTTTGCTCCTGCTTGGTGTATTTTTGCTTCCTGTTGGGGCACTTTTGTTTCCAGTTGGCGCTTCCTGTTCCAGTTTGGATTGCTTAAAACCTTTCACTCCTATTTGGAATTCTTGCCTTCTGTTCTCCACTCCTTGCTGGTGTTTGCTCTTATTTGTGGGTTCTTTCCTTTCTTTCCGCTCCTGGAGTCTCCGCCTTCAACAGAGGTTTTTCCTTACAGGGTTTTTTCCTCTTGGGATTCCTTTTGGAACGCACAGTCTGCTCTGGCTTTTCATTGTCGGCAGTGCCGTGGATACCAGAAAGGGTCCCCCTTACCTCGGACAGACCAGAACCCTCAAGAACCAAAGTCAAGATCCTCTCCAACGCGCCAGAACTGGTCAGAACATTACAAGTCGTGACAGATTGCAACTCCCAAAAAACCCGTTTTGATCCTGATGCCATGGATCTTCCTCAAGCATCACCTCCTGAAGGATCAGTAGAAGTGACACAGGCCTTAGTGCAGACTGTTCAACATCAAGCCCCAGGATCACAACAGTTACGTAAAGAAAATGTAGCTTTGCGCCAAGTGTTGGCTGCTAAGACATCTGATGTACCCGCAGTCTCTACCACCACTCCTCATTATTCCGGGGATCCAAATAAATTGAAATAATTTCTGGATTACTTAGCAGTATTTTTTTCTGCCCATCCCAATTTGCACTGGACAGAACTAAGGTTTGGTATCTGATTAGCATCTTGTCTGGTCCTGCGTTGGCATGGGCAACTCCCTTGGTAGCCTCGGAAGATCCTTGGTTGTCAAATTACATGTCCTTTCTTGCTGCCTTTAAACAAATGTTTCAAAGACCCGGCTTGGAGACTTCAGCAGAAGACGCCCTGTGTGACATTCAACAGGGGAACCAGGATGTCCTGCAATACATCATGCACTTCAGACAACTGGCCACAGAGACCACTTGGGCGGAACGAACATTAGTCACTCTTTTTCACAGAGGTTTACGAGAAGACATTAAAGACGAATTGGTGCATTCTCCTTGCGCAGAAACCATGACTGAACTAATGGATTTAGCATTGTCAGTTGAACATCGTCTCAATGAACGTCAATTGGAAAGGCAAAAAGCACGTGTCCATCACCATACAGGAATGACACGACCTAGTAATCGTAGAACAGAAGCTCCTGTACCAGAAACACTACCTTCGACAGGAGAAGAACCAATGCAGATAAGTCTGACCAGAGGACCACTGTCTGAGGTCGAACGAGAATACAGGAGAAAACAAGGACTGTGCCTATATTGTGGAGCTTCTGGTCATATGATTCGCAATTGTCCCACCCGTCCATCGAGGCAGTCAGAAAATGCCAGATCCCGTCCTCTGTAAGAAGGGAGAGGACGGGATGGTCTGCAATACCTTCAATCTGCACGTCAAAAGAAACCTCAAATTCTCTTTTTCCCCTACCTATGTTTCTACGGTTATCTGATGGTACAAAAGAAAGTGTACTGGCACTGTTAGATTGTGGTGCCAGAGGAATGTATTTGGACAAAAGATGGGCTACAGAGAGACGAATATGCCGTATTCCGTAGGAGACTCCGGAACAAGCACATACAGTGGATGGGACTCTTCTTGTTTCCGGACCAGTCAAAGAAATGACACCGTCACTACAACTGACTTTTGGAAGACACCAAGAGTACTTGTCCTTTGACCTGATTGCCTCACCCAATCATATCATGATTTTAGGAATACCTTGGCTAATCAGACACAATCCTTACATCAATTGGGAAGCTAGGACTATTTCCTTACCGTCACATTTTTGCTAACAATTCTGTTATCCTACTGATGAATACTGGTCTCCAAAAGAGATGCCTATGGTGAAATAAGAGGCTTGTAACTCCATTAACACAGTCCAAGGTGTACCTAGTCACTACCAAATGTATGTAGATGTGTTTCAGAAACCGAAGAACTTGACACTGCCCTTTCACAGGGAGTTTGATTGTGCTAGTCCTCTAGAACCAGGAGCGACAGTTCCTTTTGGAAGAATATAGTCTCTCACTGAACCTGAGAAGGAAACCCTTAGACAATACCATGAAGAAAACCTTCCAAGTGGTTTGATTACTCAGTCCTCCTCACCTGTTGGGGCGCTACCTCTTCTTCGTGCCAACGAAGACTAAAGATCTACGGCCATGTATAAACTTCAGGTGTCTGAACAAGATCACTATAAAAGATCGCTATCGCTTGCCCTTGATTAAGGATATCTTGGAGTATGTTAGAGGGGCACAAATATTTACCAAATTAGACCTTAGGGGTGCCTATCATCTCCTTCGAGTCAAAGAAACACATTTCACTGAGGCTTCCAGTATATTCTCCTGGTGACATCTTGTTACTTCTTCTTCCCATGAGTCCATGAGTCCTCAGTCTTGTTTCCCAGAGGGCCTTGGGAAAGTTCTTTGTTTTACCCTTTCCAAGATGGCGACCTTTCCTATTCCTTACGTTTCCTTTTCCCTATCCAAGATGGCAACTGCTTATTTCCTGTTACCTCACTTCCTATTACATCACTTCCTGCCTATGGGTATTTAAGGGGCTGCATCCTTCATTGCCTTGTGTTGCAACACTCCTTGCTCCTGTTGGTGTGTCCTCGCTCCTGCTGGTGTGTCCTCGCTCCTGCTTGTAACCTTTGCACCTGCTTGGTGTATTTTTGCTTCCTGTTGGGGCACTTCTTTTTCCAGTTGGCGTTTCCTGTTCCGGTTTGGATTCCTTTAAACCTTCCACTCCTATTTGGAATGCTTGCCTTCTATTCTCCACTCCTTGCTGGTGTTCGCTCTTATTTGTGGGTTCTTTCCTTACTTTCCGCTCATGGAGTCTCCTCCTTCAACAGAGGTTTTTCAATACCGGGTTTTTTTCTCTTGGGACTCCTTTTGGAAGGGACAGTCTGCTCTGGCTTTTCATTGTCGGCAGCACCGTGGCTACCACAAAGGGTCGCCCTTAGCTCGGACAGACCAGAACCTTCAAGAACAAAAGTCAAGAACCTCTCCAACACGCCAGAACATTACAAGTCATGACAGTAGCAAGGGAGCTTGTCTGCTGTCCACAGGAGCTGCTGGGTTCCAGTTATTATTAAGCTGCCCCAACATTTTGCGGCACGCTTAAGTGCCACTTCTTCCCCCTTGAACGCAACACTCTCTAGATCATCAAAAGACCACTGTTTTCAGGACTACTGCATTTAAATTAGATGGAGCTGCATGTCTTCACAGAAGGCACACCAGCATCACACCAACGGTGTGCCAAAGGCAAGCCAAACTGAACCTGTCCACACCCAGATTTCACCCAGCGACAAGACCGCTTGTCCTCAGGTCTCTGACTATCTTTCCAGAATCGCCCATTCCTTGCGGAACTCCTTTCCCATTGTTAAAGGAGGGCTGGAACTCTTCTCCCATTGTCAAAGGAGGGCTGGGTCTCCTGCCTCGCTGGAAAACACACTATTTCCCGTCTCCTATCAAGATGCGAATTATGAACCTGAGTCAGTGACCTGAAATGCTACCTGATTAACTTTGGATCTCTACTTAAACACAGCGTGCACTTATTTGAGTGTATGTACTTTTCATCATAGAAGCCTGGCTATCAGACTCAATGATGCCAGATATAGCCACTACTCTTCTTAATTGTCCACCAAGACGGACCAGCTCGTATAGGCCGTGGACTAGCTCTCATTCATCAGTCGCACTTTACCTGCATAGTAATCAAACATCTTAAGCTATCAAAAGCGGAGGGACTGATCTTTATATTCAAAGTAAATGTTACACGGTCCTTCTCGGGACATTTATTTATCACTTTCTAGGCCATCCAGGTACTTAAACCACTACCTTAATGGAAGTCCTGGCTCCCCATGTTCTGAAATTTGCAATTTTTCCCTGCTAGATGTGTTCAATATCCATAGCGATAATTAGGAAAACATTCACTCCATCACTGTTATAAATGTCCTGCTAGCACTTATTTCTTATGTAAATGGTCTCCACACCTATTCATTGGGCAGATCACACTTCAGACCTCATATTCACAACTGCCCAAACACCCCAACAGACCAAGCCATACCTCTTACTTGGGTAGACCGGTAGACCAAAACACTGTCCCCTTTCAACTGAACAGTATTGCTCCTCCTCCTGTCATACCTTGTAGGGATTGGTACTATATCAAGGCAAATAACTTTGCCACTGCCGTCAAGGTTGCCCCCCTTGATTTAGTGGCACATATCTGATGAAGTCTCAAGTTTTAATAAGTAGATATCTACAGTATTAGGTACCATAACAGCACTGAAAATAAGAAACTCCCAACAGAAGTCCACAACCACCCCCTAGCAGTCTGACACCCTAAGAGATTCTAAGAGACCTTGCAAATTCATGGGATGCATATGAAGGAGAAACTATGAGTCAATAGCCAAACAGATGTGCAGAGCAGCCATTAGCAACTATCATAAGATGATTAAGAAAGTTCATGTCTTTTTTATGCTGACAAGATTCCCTCCTCTGTCTAATCAACTAAAGAAACCTTTTTCATTTTAGAATAATTTCTACAGGCTCAAGCTTGCCAACAATCTACTCTCCCATCGCAGAAGTTATGCTATAACTTGACTCTGATCTTCCATAACAAAATGAACATTTTAACTGCTCACCATGCATTATTGACTCCACAAGGTCTCTGGGAATATTACTCGACAGGAATCTGAACATGCAGGACCACATCAGTACAACTCTCGAAGGAGCAAACTTCCAAATGAGCATTTTAAGGAAATTAAAACCCTTCATCCCTCAATACAACTTTAAATCAGTGGTCCAAGCAACCATTCCCAGATTGGACTTTGGAAGTGCAACCCTTTGTGGCCTTCCCAGATCCAAGTTGGCACCTCTAAGAGCATCTCTCAATGCGGCTGTCAGACTCATCACAGGAACAAAAAGAAACAAGCACGTCACCCCAGATCTAAAAGCCCTAAAATGGGTCCTTTATGAAGCAAGGATTCAGTTAAAAATTGCCTACATGACCCATAAAGCACTTCATCACAACACCCCTAGGTACTCGGCACAAAAGCTTGAATTATATGGTGGATGCAGATCCTCTAGAAGCACCAGCACCCTGGTACTGAAACCACAGAAGTTCCATAAAAAGAAAACTTGCAACAGAGCCTTCGTTTTCAGTGTAGTTTGGCGGGTGCTCTAGACTGTTCTCCGCTGAATGATTTTGGGAGAGGATGTAGCCTAACGGCTAGGGCCGTTGACCTCAAATCTGGGGAACTGGGTTCGAGTCTCAGCAACGACGCTCAACATCCTGTGATTCTGCGCTTCACTTAATCTCCCTGTGTCTAACAAAAAAAAATGAATGTGTTCTTGTGTAACTCAACTGGTGCTTGCATAAAGCGCTCTGATACCTGATACCTTCTGGTCAGGTTTGCGCTATATAAAACTCTGAAAAAAATAAATTGCTCCAAGAATTTTGAATTCTTTACCACCAGAAATCAGACTGATTTCCTCAAATGCAGCTTACAAAAAGAAGTTAAATTACTACTTATGAACAACTGTATGCTCTAGGTCAACTCAAGGTTTAACTCATGATCTACACGCATGATAACTACTAGACTGTCGGACCTTGCCCATTATCCAGTTTACTTGTCCTAGAAATATTACCCTCCTCAATTTGTGAACTTACACAGTTTGTACCTCTCTTGATTATGTTGTTGCCCACCTTCCTTTTTGCTTTTTCCCGCTCACCTTGACCTTTGACCCATTCCCATGATTATTACGAGACTGTTCAGACCATGCCTAGTGTCCCGTTGACTTGTGTAGTGCTAGAGGCACTCTTGTGGTCTGACACTCTGTGATGACCTTTGACTACCATTATGTTAATTGAATTTGGTGTGTTATTTTATGCTAGCCTGAATATACAACGTCCTGCATATGCCTTGTTTCTCTTAAAGGTTTCTTTCTTGTAATCTTGCAGTCTTTCAGTGGGAGCTGTCATGGAGTAGAACAGCCTTGCCAAGAACAGAATGTGTGGGATGTGCATTTGAAAGCATGAGAGAGAGAGAGGTGTGGAATGTACTTTTTGGTCTCGAAGTGCAGTTATGAGCAGTGGTGCACAAATGTGCATTGTGTTGTACTTTGATAAGTATTATGAAGTTCTTACTATTGACTTTGACATGGCCTCATGTCATCCTGAATTCTGACTCTGCCTGGCCTGAGCTTTATCTGCGCGCACAGACACACTTGCAAGTTGTTTGGGTTAATCACGTTCAAGGATTATTTTGTGAGAGATTGTTTAATGTACCCTGGAAGGCTTTCGTGAGCTTCGTCAAGATAAAGGCTGGAACATGCGAGAATGTAGAGGGGACGTGGGAACTCCTTCCTGCCATGGAATGCTTGCTTGGAAGCTGGCCAGTCCTCGTAAGATTCCTTTGGCGCAGGGGGAAAGATTCTCGAACCTTCTAGTGTGTGTTTTGAGACTATAAAGCTGAGGTTTGTTGACAGCTAAGTTGGGAGCTCACTTACAGAGTAGACGTACTGCTGTAAGACAAACAGAACTTGAGTCCCGGTCGAGAGTCCAAGCCAGCTGTGAACGGGCCCCCCCAGCGAGAATTGGCAAGGATGTCGAGTGAACGATCGGGTGAGGTGACTTGTTTCTGACTTGTGCCATTGTGATGCGTGGTTCCAGTGGCTGTGGTCATTTGAGGTGTTTGAGTTTTGATTATTGCTATTGTGATGTGTGGCCAGTGGCTTTGATCATTTGAGGTGTTTTCTTTGTGATGTGTGAATGAGTGAGGTGCATATCCAAAGTAATAATTTGATGTATCTAGTGTATATATATCTCTCTGATCTCTTGCAGGACGTCCCATATTATATTTTCTTGAGTGTTATCTCATATTATTTGCTGCTTGTTTATTCATGGTATTATTCATGCATTTAACTGTTGCATTTACCAAGTGTGTTATTATTGCTTGCATATAAATATATATATATCTATGTGTATTTGAATTTGATTAATTTTGGCATCTGGGAAAGCCTTTCTGTTAGAGAGCATTGTGCAAAATAAAACCCCAAGCCTTATTCTAAAAAGAGAGTCTTTGCATTTTGTAAAATAAAACCCTTTTCTAGGTGTTGTTGTGTTATGTCTCCTGCTTCGCCATGTGTTTGAGCCACCATGTGGGAGATTCTGAATTATCTGAAAGGCGAAGCAAGATAACTTGTCCTAGAGGTATTATGTTCCCTAATTTGTGAACCTAAACAGTTTTTACCTCCCATGATTATGTTGTTGTATGCCTTCCTATTTTTCCTTGTTGTTCAATTCATCTGTAGTGTTCTGATACCCTCATAGGTCATGTTTGCGCTCTACAAAACGTTATTAATAGAAATTTATAGTAGAGGATGGACACTACATTTGCACAGACATGCTGTTTTACTTATAAAACTATACAGCGCATAAACGATATTGTGTGAAAATCAGGTTTCAGTGAATATGTATCATGTGTGCATCACCAAGTGAAGTGTCTTGTTTTGTTTTGATCCAATTAAAATCTTTGGGGCTTATTTACAAGAGGCCTGCTCCGCCTAAGCACCACTTTTTTTGATGCTCTGGTGATGCAGGCCTCTCAATCATATCTATGAGGTGACACAAAGCCACCCTGTATGGCTTTGCATGGCCTCATAGAAATGGAGTAAGCAAGACAGTGCAAATCGCTGGTTTGCCTTACTCTGCGTCAAGGAGGCATTACATGGGTGTTGCAGTGGTTGTTACCACACAACACCCATAGATTTTGATGCTGCCCTAGATTTACAAAATCACGTAACCCTGGGGCAGCACCAAAACCTTAGGCCACCCCTGAGCAGGCGTAACAAGCAGAAATGTTTCCATTTCAATTTGTTTTTTCATGTTTCCATTTGTGCTGCATTCTGCAGCACACATAGAATAAGGAATAGGCCCCCATATACTTGTTTTTGTGCAGGAAGGCTCACCTTCCTGCACTAAAACAATCCTACCAACAACGCAGACACCCTTTGTACAATGGGGCAAGGGTGCTTGCGTTGGCTTTAGAAACCAAATTGTGCACCGGCGCTGACTGAAAGGACAGGAGTGCACCATATCTCAGAAATACAGTGCATTCCTGCCTTTTCAAATTGGCTTAGGGCAGCGCAGCAAAAAGACTAGCAGGACTGCCCCATGCCAATTTTTTGTAAATATGCCCCTGTGTTTCCTAACCTCTGATATATTTTGAAATATTTGTACAGTCCATTTAGTTTTCGTGTGTGTGTTATAAATAAATATGACCTCCTACTACCTTTCCTTTCCCATTCCCTGCACTCCAGCAAGATTTTCTTATAGTTCAGTTTACAAAAACCTCTCATTTAGCAATCAAAGAAATGTAAACACCAATCTCCATGCTAAAAGGATAAATAGTAATTTGTTAGAAGACAGAGTGTGACATTTGACCTCTTTGACAAACTAAAAATACAATTTAAAGACATCGTTATTGCTCATTGACCTTCTGAACTCCAACATGTTTATTTTGGATGTGCTGCAGCACACCCGCACCTCTACTTCCAAAGATGTATTATCTTTGCTCAATTCCGCCACCAGTAAAAACACACAGGTCTGTTTCTAGATCACCATGGCCCAATATATTTTGATGAAACCAGGAGTACTATCATTTATTTCTAGAATGAGACCATCTCACTGCTTCCAGCAACTTTCACGATCCTGAAACAAAATTGGGGACACTTACATTTTTCTCTTTTGGTCCACAGGATTCGATATCCAATCCTCCTTGAAAGTGTCTCCAATTTGGGGATATGATGCAGTAACCTCAATTGGTGTAAGTCCTTCCTTTCTGACCTCACTCAGCTCATATCTCCTGACCATCAATTGAAGACTGAAGTTCACTGGGCCCCACCCTCTTCAATGCCCACATGGCTCCTTTAGCTGAACTGGTCCCTGGCTATGGCTTCACCACAGTATTTTGCCCTACTGACACACAACTGACAGTTTCCATTGCTAATAGTTCTAGGTAGACTCAGGATATATGTAAATCCTGGTTTCTAGCAATGACAGCCTGGCTGCAAAAGAGCTGTTTAAAACTGACTTCACAAGCTTAACAAACCGTTTACTCCTCACACAGTAGCTAGAAGTCTTAGAATAATTATTGACAAAGAGTTGTCCTTCAGATTCCTATTTGCAATTGTATCTGTGGCTTGCTTCACACTTCTGAAGTCTCTCAGAAAGATCTTAGTCATCCTTCCATATGTACCAACAAATCAGTGGTGCATGCTCTGATCACTGCTTGTTTGGACTATGGCAATTCCCTTCATCTTGGGTGTTCTCAATAACTTATGAATCATTCACAGATTGTCCAAAATGCTGCCACCCTAATTCTTAACGTGGCCAGGAGCCAACCTATTTCACATCACCTTAATACACTGACTCCAGGTCCCTAAAAGAATAAGGGTAAAAACTCTGATTATGAAATTCAGAGCCCTAGCAAACAAGGACCTGGCTACAATCAGAAGATTTTTCTTCTCTACACTCTGGTAGGATCCCTCAAATCTTCGGAAGCCAACCTTCTGGTAATTCCTCAAATCAAGTGCTCAAAATTGGATGGATGCTCTTTTGACTACTTAGGGGGTCATTAGGATGGCGTAACGTTCGCCACCGCCGAGCCGCCGGTGGCGACAGTTACGCCATCGTAACGAGTAATACCCCCGCCATATTATAATGGCGGGGGTATGGTGGCGGACGCAAAGTGCGTCTGCTGCTTTTCCGCCGGTCGGCAATCGTTCCGATTGCCGGCCGGGCGGACTTGGGCCTCTAATATGGTGGCTGTGCCTAGCAGGCACCGCCATCCATATCATGATGCGTGCGGTGTTTGGCCTTTACATGGCGGCGATGCCGCCATGGAAAGGCTGGCGGGGAATTGCTTAAGGGGCCTGTTGCGGGCCCCCGGGGGCGTGGGGGGGTGGGATGGGTGCACTTGGGTGGTACCCATGGTACCCCCTCCTTTTCCATGCACAAGGTGGCAGGCACAGCGCGGTGCCTGCCACATTGTGCATGGAAATGCACAACATGGCAATTTGACATTGCGGCGGGTGCTGCTGTAAGCAGCACCCGCCGCAATCTTAAACAGCGGAATGCGACCGCCAGGGTGGCGGTCACATCCTGATCAGGGGTGCGGGACCGCCGCATGGCAGGCGGCCGTTCCCGTTACCACTAGGATGGCGGGCGGACTAAAGTCTGCCCGCCATCCTAATGACCCCCTTAGTAGGTAGCTAAGCACTTGAATGCACTTCCTAGTGACTTATGCCACACTGCCTATAAATCTCTGTTCCATAAGAAATTAAACAATGGGTTTCAGCTCTAACTGATACCATCCTTTTATTCCTCTGTGGACTACAGCCCCAGGCATCCTAGTCAGGGCACCTGTCACGATCTAAAAAAATCGTTATTCATGCATTCATTCTTTAATTAATTATGGCAAACTTTGCAACATCAGGAAACTGCAAAATTGATCACATTTGTAAATCTTTTCCTGAGGGTAAAAATTATTTTGTGTGACATTTTCCCTGAAAACACTTTTTACAAGAAGATTCTTTCAAACATCACATAGACTTTGCAGTGTTGTTCCCTACAAAACTGGCTTTACATGAGTCAGCTTCATGACAATGAGTCTCAAGAATGCATCACATAGAAAAGTTCCAAACCGGCTTGAAGTTGGCAAAAGCCAAGTTTGTAAAATCCACACAATCTTAATTCTGAAGAGTATCTGTCAATTGAGAGACAAGAGTAGTTAGGAAGAAATATATACTACAATTATTTTGCAGAATTAAAAGAGCTTGAAATGACCATTTGACAATATAGAAAGCATGTGTGTGATGTAAGGGACAATGCCCAGGGAGTCTTGGCACTGGAATTTCTCCTGCAATGTGCACAGTTACGTCCCCCGCCTTGAGTGCCCATCTGGAAATCTCTGGTATCCTAGTTTTTTTTTTTGGCTCAGCCTCATATTAATCTAGCATATGTGCAGAAGTCTGTTGCTGACATTCCTGAGGCTGGAGAGAGAGGATTGAGATATTGAAGTGAGCAAAGAGGAGACATTGCTGGCCTTATAAATTTGATTAGGTTCTTTTGTTACATGGGGCTGTTGATTAGTCTTCCTAAGATCTGCCATTTCATAGATGGTGAGGGTTTAGGGTGGGACTGAATGCAATCTCAGGTATTAACATTGTGAGGGGTCTTTAGTTGAGACATGCCTTTTGTCTCTCTTCCTGATCACAGACAGCATGGCTGTTGATAGCCAGGAATAGAATTCTCATGCTTCTTTGTGCCTCTGTTGTGGGCGTTCCAGCCTGGAGACGGCCCTGCTCTGAAGAGTATCAATCTGCACACAGGCTGAATCTGGAAGAAAGTCCGAGGATGACACATGAAGGGGAACCAACTCAAACTTGTCCTGAAGGTGCAGGCAGCTTTGAAGATCAAAGAGGTGGAGATCAGTTTGCAATCCACTGATGGGAATTCTTCTGATTCAGAAAATTGGAGGGGTGGGGGAGAACAGCAAGGAAGATGAAGAGGTAGACAGAGAGAGTCCATCATGGAATATTCCCTGGGCGAATGACAATAATTTTCCACTGCCCTATTTACAGCCACTACCGTTCCACCTGTTCCATCATTATGGGTGGGCAAACCACTATGATCAATACATACCACCAGGATTCCCACCAGCCAATAGATTACCTTTTAAGACAGAGGCCAGGGATGGCAGAGTGAAAAAAGAAAACTATTTACAGGTCCAATGGAAAGAATGACAAGAGAGAGTAAACACCAGGGACATGACCAAAAACACATTACCAGGGACAGGCTCAAACAGAGCTTAGTGGCCAATCTGACGAACAAACAGTTGAGTGACAGGCAAATGAGGGGCCCTAATAAAGGACTAGGATTTGTTCCAACAGCCCTTTTGAATGTGTTTAAACTACACAGTGAGCTATCTGAATTCTTCAGAAGAATGAAATGATAACAAAGAAGACACATCAGATAAAGGTGATACAGGACTGAGAAACAAGTCCAACTTTTCTCCCCCAACATTGCTTATGTAATGTAATGTAATGTAATAGGCTATTTATAGAGCGTGGCTGTCACTCCCAGGAGCATCATGGCGCTGAGCGGAACCCAGAGAAGGAGGCAAAAACTGGTTAACTGCTAACGGTAAAAGAGAGGCATCAAATCAGAGTTTTGCAGAAGGTGTCTGATGCAGTGAAGATCCAGGTTTTTAGGGCTTTCCTAAAGAGGGTCTCAGATGTGATCTGGCGGAGCTGAATAGGGAGTTTGTTCCATGCCTTGGAGCCTATCACTGTGAGCGATTTTCCTCCCTTCGAGGCTAATCTAAAAGCTGGCATTTTCAACAGATTAGCATTTGATGATCTTAGACTCCGAGAGGGAGTGTAGCGCATGAATCTGGTTCGAAGATATTGAGGGCCCAAGGAATGGAATGCCCTAAAAGTAATAATGAGGACCTTGAACAAGACCCGTTTATGGATTGGCAGCCAGTGGAGTGTTTCTAAGGCCGCTGATGCAGATGACCTCCTAGGCCATTTCAGCACTAAACGTGCTGCAGCGTGCTGGACCATTTGGAGCTTGTGTAGGACCGACTTATTGGCACCTGCATAGAGGCTGTTACAATAATCCAGTCTGGACATGATTAGGGCAAAGGCAACTGTCTGTCTGGCTGAGATGGGAAGCAGATCAAAACATTTCTTTAGACTTTTTATAATGTGAAAACAGGTGCCAGCAACTGCCAGTGATTGCTGTTTAAAAGAGAGAGTGGCATCACATTTTATTCCCAGGTTCCTAACCACGTTCACTGTATTTGGTGGAGGGGTGGTATTCCCAGTTATCCCAGTTGAGATCATTTCTTTTGAACAAGCAGTATTCAAAGAAGTAGACTCTAATAACACAGCTATCATTAAGACTTTCCACAATATGTCACAGGAAGAAAAAGCAGCACTCACCAAACTGAAGAGGGACACCATAATGGTGATAAAACCCACAGGTAAGGGAGGGGGCATTGTACTGCAGACCAGAATTAACTGCACCAGCAATGTCTACGCCTCTTAAAAGATTAAAGAAATTAGCAAAGGATTGATGTTGGCCCCACGCCAGGACTGATGAAGATAATCAATGATATGGTGGAGGAAGCAGAAACAGTGGGGTAGATATCTCAGAGAGAAGGAAAGATTTTAAGAAACAAAGAACCAGTGTTCCACATTTTTATACCTTCCCTAAAATACAGAAAAATAGGCTCCCCCACCAGGCTTCCCATAAGTATCGGATCAGTTTTGGAAACCCTGTCACAATTTTGTGTTGCATTCTTGAGACCCATTGTCTAAAAAGTACTGACGTACATAGAAGGCACCAAGGACCTTCTGATCATGTTTAAGAACGCTGAATTCAAATCAGGTCATAACATGTTAGTAGGTCTCAAGATGAAGCTTCTATATACGAGCCTACCATATGAAGATACTCTACATGTACTTGAGGAGGTCCTCTTTCAGGATACCTGGACATATAGAACACCCCTCCATTTCATACTGGAAGACTTCTGAATGATTACAATCCTTATATGGACGCTATCCTTCTCATTTGGGAGGGTAGCAATGAGTCTACCTCTCCTACTTCTCCTGACTGAATTCGCAGGACTAATTTTTGAAATTCAGCCAAATAGTCAGTAAAGAGGAACTTACCTTCTTGGATGTGAAAATCGTACCCGAATCAGGGGGTCTGTGCAGTGAGACATACCACAAGCCCATAGATAACAACTTACTGAAATTTGATAGTACGTTGCTTCCACCTCAGAACACAAAGTGCCCGATTCACAAAGGTAAAGTTAGACGAAAGTCTAACTTTACGACTTTCTGTATTCACAAAGGGCATTTACTACTCATAAATACCCTTTGTGAATACCAAAAGTCGAACTTTACAACTTTCAGTATTCACAAAGGGCATTTACGAGTAGTAAATGGCCTTTGTGAATACCAAAAGTCGTAAAGTTAGACTTTCGTCATACTTTACCTTTGTGAATTGAGCCCTGAGAGAGAATCTCCCTTATGAACAATACTTGAGGTTACGCAGAAACTGCAGCAGGATAGGGGATTTTAAAGGACAAGCAGAAGATCTTCCTAATACGTTCAAGAGATTATACAGAGAGCATTATACAGAAATCTCAAAAGAGAGCAAGGAATCAAAATAGAGAAGCACTCTTGGAGAATACGAAAAGGAAACACAAGGAGAATACACTGATCTGCAGTACTATGTATAATATTGCATCAAACTAGGTGAAAAAGATTGTTCAAAAGAATTGGCTCCTCCTGAATAAGGGGTCAGTGCATTTTGAAAGACCCATGTTTTCACATAAGCAGGGGATGAGCCTGAAAGATGCCTTGGTACACACTAGAGAGTAACTTAACGAATCATGTGAAATCCCTAGAATTGTGCCTAAAGAACCCTCGGAAACTACATAAACACACAGGGCTTGATTCACAAAGATAAACTTACACTTGTGTAAGTTTACGATTTTTTCCTATTCATGAACGGATTTACGAGTAGTATTTTTATGAGTGCGAAGTCTCCACAGATAAAAAGATAGGTCTTTTTATGTGCATAGATTCCGCACTCGTAAACATACTACTCGTAAATCCCTTTGTGAATAGCAAATAATAGTAAACGTACACAAAAGTGTAAGTTTACCTTTGTGAATCAGGCCCACAAATTCCAATCCCACGTTTGTGGTCTATATGATCACTTGCACCTGTAAACTAAGGTATATTGGGGTGACTTATGGAAAGGTTAAGATCTTAATAGGAATATTGGAATCAACTTAAGATGTAACATGAACTTAACAAAAATGGCCAATCATAATATCACAAAAGGTCATTCACCAGCAGACCTGAAGTGGGTGGTTGTGAGAAGTTGGCCTGGTATATGATGTCCACTAATTAAAGTGGGCACCTTGCACCAGTCCAAACAACCCTTATGGTGATTTAAGAGGTCAAAGATAACCTTAGTAAGCTATCCAAGTGGTAGCTGTGGAGAGCAGCCTTCAGGCTTAGTCTTGAAGGAATGTTAAGCAGCTTGTTTTACCAGAATGCAATCTTATTGTATTGGTTAAATGAAAGGTGAACCACACAGTAGTTATAAGAATATATATTTATTATTATAACACCTTAAATACCTCACAGTATCTGCTACACGCAGATAAACTCAAAGTACACAATACTTTAGCACAGAAACAATCGTAAGTAGCACTAATACACTGTGGGCCCCACGGGGAGACCAAACCATATACTAAAATAGTGAGAACCACTACTCGAGTCAAGACAATGTCTAGAATGTGTAGAATCTCATGGACTCCAAGGAACCACCCCAGGTGAGTAAGTAGGGACCCCACAGAGGACGGGTGCAGTGTGAGAACATGACCGTGTGCTATGTACAATTCAATGGGTTGCAATTTTAAAGTTAAAGGACCCTTCCCAGTGGATTACGAGGAAACCCTTTGGAACATAGAAGGTCGGAGAGCCACCCCACCCGTGGATACCAAAGTACCAGAGTTACCTATCCCAGGGAGGCCGGGTGCATAGGTCTGAAGTGGCGTCGGAAACCGCTGTTGTTCTCAATGGGAGTCTTCAAAGAAATGCCACTGCTGGAAAGAAGAAAAGTGTCCGGTGGAATCCACAGGTGGATTCTTGATGGAAAGGAACCTGAAAGCAGAGGGGACAGAGTCTGGGTCACTCAAGACTGACCGGGGGCTCAGTAGACGAATTCCCACCGATGTCGGCTGCTTCAGGTGCGAAGAAGGAGACCAGGAGACATCGAGGACAAAAAAGGAGCTGGATACGAGCTGTCCCATGAAGGATGTCCAGTGCTGAGGGGTCGGTTTCCGGCGGGAGCGCCAACAAGCCTTGGCAATGGCAACCCACGAAGAAGGGCAAGAAAGATCACGGTCTGGCCCAGCAAGAACCAGAGGACTCACCACAGCAAGGAGAGTCAGGGCAGGTCTAGAGCAACCAGGGGAGCCCAAGAAAATCAGGATTGTCCCTAAAATGGACCCACAGGCCGAAGGCACAGGAGTCGCGAGGGGACCTCTAGCAGTTTCACCAAACAACAGCTTGCAGGGCACAGAGTGCGAGGAGGCCAAAGTCCATGGTACAAAATGTGTGCAGAGGTTGGGGTTATCGACAGCCCAATGCACAAAGTTGGGGAACACCAACAAGCATATGCACTTGTAAATGTACCCAGTTCACAGGGGTTCAGGTTATGCGGTCCCCACGAGGGTTACTGGCCTCAAACTTGGTGAGAGGGCAGCTTGACCTCAAGGAACATAGAAAACCCACCTTCTATGTTGCTGAAGCCTTCGGAGTCTGCAGGAGCTCAGGATCAGCAGACCGGTCAGTTGCGTTACTGTGCCTGCGAATGCAGGGGAGTGACTCCTTCACCCCAAGGAAGATACTTCAGTTGTCCTTGATGCGCCACAGGTCCTGCACAGAGCCTGTATGGTGCACAGGCACAGACGATGCTTTGAACGGAGAGGGAGACGAAGTTGGGCCAAGTCGAAGTCCAGCAAAGTCCAGAGTGTCCAGACGGTCGAAGGTCAGTGGTTTCTTGTTCAGAATCTTTTCCACGTCGAATCTAGGGTCCTATAGCCAGGTAAGCCCTTTTGTACCCAAGGGAGAGGGTTGGACAGATTCAGGGGACCCTCCCAGGGGAGGGTCAGGACAGGGGGTGGTTACACCCATGTCCTTTGTTCAGTTTCACGCCAGAGCAGGAGCCAATGGCTCCCAGAACTGGTTTGAGCTGGGCTATGCACAGGGACACCAAATGTGCCCCTCGTGCAGACTTTCAGGCACTTTGGAAGTGCACCCACCCAGCTCCAATACACTAAATCCTCTCTGGGAGGTGGTCACACCTCCCTGTGACAGGATGCCTATTGTGCTGCCTTCCTCTGCTCAAGCTTGGCTCAGCAGCAGGAGGGCAGAAATGTGTCTCTGGTCGGCAGCATCCATTTTATGCTGTACGGGTCGAGAAGGCTGGTACCGGATAGACCAGGGACCCACGAAGCTTGCTTCTGGAGGGTGGAATCATACCTCCCACACTGGTTACCGGTGTGGGAGGTATGATTCCAAGGTGTTTGATACCAAACACAACATGTTTTGTTTCAGCCGTTTTCGAGGTAGCATTTACCGAGAGGTTATAATGCACCTCTACCTATATGTCTGGCTGTATCACAGACAACCCGGGAGAATGGTCTCCGAAAGCTGCAGAGAGGCTCTACTCATGCAGGGCACCCTCTCACATAAAACCCAGCACCCTGCCTTCAGGAGTGTTAAGGCCTGCTATAGGGGTGACTGATAGGTTTTAAGTGTAGTGACCTATAGATATAGTAAACCTATATCTATCGTAAGTGGTGCATGCACCATCTTACACAGGCTGAAATGGCAGGCCTTTAGTTCCATTTTGCATGGCCTCTCATGGGTGGCATAATGCATGCTTCAACCCATGAGAGGCCTCTGGGGTACCTATGCCCTGGGTACATGGGTACCATATACTAGGGACTAATAAGGGTACCCCAGTATCCACTCGGGAGAGTACCAAAGTACATGCATATCATTTTAAGGAGAAAGCAGATAGACTGGGGTCCTGATTAGCAGGATCCCAGTCAGACTAGTCAAAAACCAGCAAAACACCAGGCAAAAAGTGGGGGTAACTATGCAGTAAGATCCTACCTTCCTACAGTGGTGTTCGAACAATTTGATGACAAAATAAGGTACGCTGAGAGAGTACTCTTTGAGAGGAAACAGTAACGGATTACCTCCGCACCAATATCCAGGCTATGAATGATGACATCCCTTGGATCCCTGTGAATAGATAGCATAAGGTCTGGACGCAAACACATTGAACAGGAGTGCAATGAAGGGATCCTAGGTAAGGATGAAAATAGTCCCTAGAAGAAAAATGTCTGGGGATCAATTGACACATAATGTGAGGAGTGACCCTTACTATGTAATACCATTCTCTAGATATGCATAGCGGATTACCAAGAATCCGTTGCTGGGCACATGAGCACAATGTTGGGGTGGTTCAGCCACTTTTTGACACACCCATTTTTTTACACACATAGTGAACTCTAATGATTTAATACTGAACATATTAATCTGTCAGAACAGTGTCAAGGAAGACATGAGGTATTATAAAATGTTTAAATCACAACAAAGACATTATGGTTATACATACCACTCACACACTACGGGTGGGATAGATCTGTCCCTACACACAATGAATTAGACTCGGGCCTTTCACATATCTTTAACTGCAACTGTAAACACCATTTATATTGATCATGAACGTCTTGAGAATAAAAACAATTACTTACTTCTAACTCCCATATGGTACGTACGAATACAATGCAGTCGGAACTGGGTCTTCCATGTATATAACAATGAAAATGGGTAAGAAAGACTCGAAATGCATAGACCCATTTACATACAGCATTGATGTCAACAAGTGTACCACATGAGGATGAAGCTACGCCATGCTGGTAATGGCTGCTCCCTAGTCGAGCTCTGCATACCCTTCCTGCTACGAAGCTGACTACTGCGTGTTTTTACCCGGGAAGTTGAGCTGTGTACCATTCACCCTCTTACTAGACTATGGAGCATCTGTAGAGGTTGCTCCTTATCACTGTTCTGTGGCAGGTCCGCCATTGGATCACCTGCGGCCTTCCTCTGGTGAGATTCACCGTCTTCAAGGACTTTGCCTTACCCATTTACCTGCTACTTGGCGCCCACCCATACCTACTGCTCTGCAGCAAGAGGCACTACACACTCTTTTACCCGGGGGTGCTTTTGTGCCTCTCCCTACTATGGTAAGCTGCACCTCAGTGTGATATCTTGGTTGCGTGGTCCCTATGGGGCTAAGTGTAGCACACACCCAGTCAGCTGACCACACTCACCTGTAGATTAAAGGCCTGCTCTGGACACACTCTTATGTTGTCCTGGGGTAACCACTCCCGCTTACTGGAGGAACAGCCACCTTACTTTGGGCATCCTTCTCCTGCCTCCCACTCATAGCATACTATTCTGAAGGGCCCTGATGCATCTCTGGACAGAATGGCCTAAGCTCTGGACTTCACCCGTGCCACCTGTTGGATAACTGGGGCAATTATAACCACTCACAGGCCTCTCACCTCTCCTGTCCCTTGGCCTGCATCCCACAGGCTTGGAATCAGTGCATTAGTATATACAGCCCTCCACACAACATTTTAAGAGGTATTCTGACACACAGGCCTCTCAAGACCTTTCCTTCTATCGCCATCATGGTCATTTTGTGATCTACCTCCACCTGATCTTCGTACTGCAATTGAATGTCAGTGACCAAAGCCACCTGAAAACTCCTGTTTTCAGAAGCAGTAGCATGTAAGCTGCAATCAGATCCTGTAGGTTCATTGGGGTCAATCTGTACACCATTATGATGGAACTGGTAAATATACAGACCATTCTGCTCGCAGTGGAATGGTCCATGGCAGACATCAATTAAGAACTTAAAACTCTGATGGGCAAAATAACAATCCTCAAGTCAAGTATGGATTCACCTGACAAACAACTCTAGGCTTTGGAAAATCAATGTGACAGACTAATAAGTGGAGCTTTGAATGTACAACAAATTTGACGGGCCAAGAAGACAGAAGCTGCAGGGGTAACATACTCCTCTTTGGAGTCCCGGTATCATCCGATACGCAGGACATGCTCCCGTTCTTAACGTTGCTTCTACTGCAACTATTGCAAATAGACTATGATCCCTCATTGGAAATCCAACAAGTTCACAGGGTCCATGCACATCATCACCCCAACCATGACTCGCCCAGACTAATCATTACCCACCTGCTCCACTCCAACCAGTCAAAACGTATTATCTGGATGGCCAAAGAACATGGCCTGTATCTGTACAAGGGCAGCAGTCTCACAATAGCAGCTGACTTCTAGAAAATGCATGTAAAGCAGAAAAGGTTCTTGGCTCTCCACCCTCTCCTTAAGAAGCTAGACTACAGTCTCCTAGACCCAGCGACCATGCTCGTTACAGTAGATGGTAAAACATAACGTTCGTAGACCTGCTGGATTTGGATCAGTGGCTTGAGCAAATGGCCCTATGGCTGCAGATATGGATGTGACTCCCTTGCCATCTGATTCAACCATAACGTATCCAGGAGGGTAGAACATCGGCGCAGAGGTTTCAGAGAAGCCCCAACCTCAAGATGCCCCCAGCTGACCTCTGATAGGGAGAAATCTTGATCATTTCTGAAATTGTAATACCCCTCTCTGTCTCTCTCACTGTGACTGGTCTCATGGACACTTGCCAACTTTCTCGACACTTTCCTTACTTACTGACACATTATACTACTCTGAATCTAAAGTAACTACCTGCATTCTATGGGTAAAGGCTGAGTGGCAGGATACCTGTACTACCCGACCTAAAGTTTATTCTCTCCGGCCCATCTCACGCCTGTTGGCAAGTTCTTGACTCTGTACTTACACAGTAATATCTGTTTTAATCCATATCAAACTATTGTCATTACAGAACTTTCTAATGCCATTTGTTGCCACACCCCATAATCTTGCTTCCACTTCCGTGCTGGTCCAGATCCTCTCATTCTGTGAGCTGCAGAGTCTTTTGACACCATGCCTATTCACAAAGTTAAAGACTTATCTACGTGGTTACGTATTAAGCTGAAAAAGTTATTGAACTGGTTGAGGACTAAATACCCATCTCTCTGGACTTGAATCAGCAAGTTGAAGAGCGACTGAGTGGGCGGAGAGTTAGACGTTGGGTTACTGTTTGACTGGGGAGAGAGCCCTGATTGATAAGCAACCACAATCCTAGTCAGGGTAAGCACAAGCAAACCCCAAATTAACCGGTGCTCAACCCTCTGGTAGCTTGGCACAGAGCAGTCAGCATTCACTTAGAGGCAATGTGTAAAGTATTTGTACAACACTTCAAACAGTAAATCAGTGAAAACACAACACAAAAAGATCAAACCAGGTTAGAAAAATAAAGATTAATTGTATAAATAAAACAAGACCAAAACAACAAATATCCAATTAACAGAACTGGAGTTGTGACTTTTTCATCAATAAACTGTAAAAAAGCAGCTAAAAGCATAGAGCGCTAACTGGGGATATCTGGGTGTGCTGGACCAGTTCAAAGTCAAAAGTTCAGGCCGACCACGGTGGAGTATGAGTCAGATACACTGCCAGATTAGTCCCACTAAAGTTTTACCTTCTCAAGTTTTGTGCCAAGGGTCCCATTCGCATTGGAGAGGGTCGCCGGGAGTAAGGAGAGCATCACATGTGGCAGTTGGCATGGGACAAACAGCAAGTTGGGCGTCGTGGATGGGGGAAGAGATGGGCTTTTGGCATCTCACGCTGAATTTCGGTGCAAGCGGCGAGGTTCCGATGCTAACTGGCCCATTGGCGAAGTGACCAAAACCTGGAATTTAAGAGCTCAAGGGCCACACCAAGAGTCCTGAGCCTGAAAGACACTTCTACAGCATCAGGAACTTGCTGAAGATGGGTCTAGCAGCTGTTGGGGAGCCTGTTATGTCCCTGACCCTCAGATCAGGAGGCCTCAGACTAGCCCTTTGAGTCACTCTGGGGTACTGGGCTCAAGCTGGATTGCAGGTTCAGTTCTTATTCCCCAGGCAGCAGGGCAGCAGGTCAGCACAGCAGAGCAGCAGTTCCTTGTGAGCAGCAGTCCAGCAGAGTGGCAGTCCTTGTAGCATCACAGCTGTCCTTCTTCCTGGCAGAGTATCCACAGGTCCAGACGTGTACTAAAGTGGTGGTGTCTGAGGTCCTTCTTTTATAAGCATGTGTGCCTTTGCTGTGGGGAGACTATATATATATATATATATATATATATATATATATATATATATATATATATAGTCAAACAGTGTTACCGTGTTAAGAACCTCAGCTCTATGCCTGCAGTAGAATGTGTTGCATGCCTGGTTCTAAGCTTGAATGTGTTTATTTGAGGTGGTGATGGTTGTTAAACTGGGTAAAGCCAAGAGTGTCTTCATGTACTCCTTAGGCAGCTCCTTACTTTGTATGGAATAAACTAATTTATACAACCACTTCCAAAATGAGTCTGTAGCTAAATTACCACAGATTTTTGGGTGATGAGTGGAGCTGCCTTCAGAACCCTGCTGGCCTCTTCGTTTGGCTTGTGCCCCATAGGAGGCACATCTTGTATGACTGTCTATTCTGGCGTTGAAGAGGAGCGACAACACTGCTGAGCTGCCTTTTTGTTCCATTTTTGCTTACATTGAAGATTCCTACTGGAGTAGGTGTGAGGGGAAGGCTGGCATCTCTGTGAGTACTGTTATTTTCTTTTTCTGAAGAAAAAATAAGCCGGGGGGTGCTCCTTTCAAGTGGGAGGCGAGCATATTGCACGTTATTTTTCTATCTTCTATTTTCTGTGCCTTAAGTTCTCTTGGCACAGGATGCCAATGTGCCCGAAATGCATTTCAACTGTTTCCTTTTCGGTGCAGCGGTGTTGCAGTGATATGCTGTCTCAGCTTACTGAGGATTCCTAAATCTGTTTCCCAGGCTATATTGCCTTGGTGTTATGTTCCTATGAAGTTGCCATATTGTTTACCTTCAACCTCCTGTCCCCCACAAGCTTTGTACTCTGGGGAGGTAGCTGGTGTCTGGGGAGGTGCTCTAATTGTGGGTTGACTGGCCATTATGCTAGAGTGTGTAAAAGGAAAAAAGGACCAAAAGTGAAATGTATTGATGAGGGCACTTCAAGTGAGGAGGAAAAATTAGTAAAGAAAATTATGCATTGTTCCTTAAAAGATGTTTCGGATGAAACAAAAATTGAAAAGCAGTTTTTGCTAAACATAAAAGGTGATACAGGAGAAATCAGAAAAAAGCCCATTTGCAACATGATGATTGGAGGAGTTTCCGTTCAGATGTATGCGGACTCCGGTTCTCCATATACCATTGTAGGTGAGGATGTGTGGACTGCAAAGTTTAAGAAAAATTTGGGTAACAAACTCCTGGCTCCTGACATCAGTTCTGAAGGATATTCAGGAGAAAAACAGACATGGTGGGGTTTAGATCCCTTATTTTCAGATTTAAAAGCAGAGAGTCTTTGGGAAAGTTGTATGTGGCAAAATGCAGACCATCTGTTCTAGGGTGGAAAGATCAAGGTAAACTCAACATTATTCTTAATCTCAATAGCCCTGATCCTGTTTTAGTAATAGATGAGGGCCGGTCCATAGGCAATGTGATGGTAAATAAATTTGCCAAAGTTTTTAGTGGGAAAGTTGGAATTTTCAATGGTTTTGAACATTGTATAGTTCTAAAAAATGATGCTTGCCCTAAAATTCACAAAGCAAGAGACATTCCCATACTCAGAAGCAAAGTGGAAAAGGAATTGGAAAAATTGTTTAGTGAGGATATCATTGAGCCCATTGAGTCATCAGAGTGGATTTCCCCCATTGTAGTAGCCAGACGTTCCAATGGAAAAATTTGGCTCTGTATTGACTTATGCCACCTTAATGGTTATATTGTAGTCGACAAGTTTCCCCTTCCCAAGATGTCTGCGATGCTAGCACTTGTTAAGGATGTTAAGTGTTTCTCCACAATTGATTTATCTGCAGCTTACCATCAGATTTTGTTAAACAAGGAGAGCAAACATTTAACTGCATTTATTACCCCAGTGGGATGCTTTCAATATAAAAGGGTGCCTTTTGGATTAGCATCCGCTGCAGCTATTTTCCAAAGGTTGATGCACCAGCTTTTTGGTAAGCACCTCAAAGTGAGGTGCTTCCAAGATGACATTTTGGTTCTTGTTAAGGACAAAGCAGTACATGATTGCGTGTCAGAGGAAGTTCTGGTTATTTTGGAGGAGAAAGGGTTAACTGTGGATCACTGTAAGTGTAAGTTTGGAGTGAAATCTGTGACATATTTAGGTCATGTTTTATGTGGTGAGGGTGTTGCCACTAAGCCACAGTTGGTTGAAGCCATCAAGAATGCCCCTCATCCTGTCAATAAAGATGAAGTGAGATCTTTCCTTTGCATGGTAGAATTTTATGCCAAATTTGTAGAAGGCTTTTCTAGCAAAGTGTTCAACATCAGACAGTTGCTTAAGAGCAATGTGAAATTCTATTGGTCTGACCTGTGCAAAAGTGAATTTGAGAACATTTAGGAGGCTATAATTCAGGCTCCTGTTTTGAGTTGTTTTGATGTAGATAGTAAATGTGTTGTTACCCTAGATGCAAGCAACAAAGGCTTAGGGGGTGTTTTGTCTCAAATTAATGAGTGTGGAAAAGAGTCCATCATTGCCTACGTATCTAGAGCATTATCTCCTGCTGAAGAAAAATTCTTGATTATTGAGAAGGAGACCTTGGCCTGTCTTTGGGCTTTAGAGCACTTTCGTAGTTTTGAGTGGGGTAGAGAATGTATTGTTAGGAGTGACCACAAACCCCTTGTCAAGTTACTTACCACTGAGGGTCTGTTTAAAGCTTCAGCTAGGATCGCTAGAATGTCTATGCGATTGCAGGATTTCATCTATAGAGTGGAGTTTGTTCCTGGCAAAAGCAATGTTTTAGCTGATTTTCTTTCTCGAATGCTTTTAGACTTGCAAGAATGTCAAGTAAATGAATGGGATTCTTTGCAAGCTGCTTTGATTCACAATGAAGGTTCCTTTTGTGTGGAGGAAAAGAAATGGAAGGAGGAATATTTAAAAGAGGAGGATCTACAATCCCTTATTTCGTTTGTGATTCATGGATGGCCCGAAAAATCCAAGATTTCAGATAAGCTAAAACAATTTTGGGAAATAAGGAATGAACTATCTGAAAATGAAGATACCATTTTTCAGGGGGATAAAGCCATTCCTCCTACCTACTTAAGGGAACCCATTATAAAAATGTGTCATGAGGACCACTGCGGTATAGTAAGAGCTAAACAAAGAGTTAAAAGATGGTATTGGTGGCCTGGCATGGATGTGTGTGTGGAAAGGAATGTGAGAGATTGTGTGGTTTGTGCCAGCTCAGACAAATTGCTGAGGCCTTTAAGACCTGATATGTGTGAACCTATCATCCCACATGGGCCATGGTATACTGTGGCCATAGATATTATGGGTCCAATTGGTACCCCACCCAAGTACATAATTTCCATGATTGATGTGTTTTCCAGATGTCCAACCATCAAAGTTGTAGATAAAGTTGATTTATGTCCAAGTTAGCAAAGAACTATTTTAAGAGGATTGGGGTAAGGCACAGAACCACCTCGTTGTACAATCCTAGTGGTAATGGCATGTGCGAGAGGTTTAAAAGAGTGTTGAAAAATGCCATTCAAATTGCTGTTATGAAGGGTGAAGAGTGAGAAATACAAGTATATAAAATGGTCTGGACATATAGAACCAATGTTCATGAAGCTTTGAAGATGTCTCCATTTGAAATATGAGGGGACGCACAGCTAGAACCAAATGCAACCCGGAAAAGTTACTTAAAAGTACAGGATTTGATATTTCTATGGAGACTGTTAGGAAAAGCATTCTTGAGAAGCACTTACAGTACAAGTGTGTATTTGATTGCAAGCATGGATTTGGGAAGGTAGATGTTAAGGTTGGTATGTGGGTCAAGGTTAAAAAACCTTGGAAAGTTAGGAAAGGTGAAACTCGGTATTCCGAACCCTTACAAGTTGTTAAAGTGTTACGCAATGCTGTACTACTGAGTGATGGAAAGGTTTGGAATGTTAGGAGAATTGTGATTTTTAGATGGAGCAATGATTTTTACAAGAATGAGTCAAACTTTTTGATGAAAAGACGTTTTTGTCTTCTGGCTCTTTTCAAAAGTATGATGATATTAACTGTGGCGTCAACTCCAATTTGAGTGGTGAGGTCAACTCCAATTCGAGTGGAGAGGACGATTTGGGTGTGATTGGAGAGTTGGAGCATGTTGTGAAAAGGAATGGTATTGAAGAGGAACAGGTGGTGCAATGTTCTTGCGGTGAGGACATTTCTGGCGATAGCAATTCTGACGAGTTTGTAACAGAAGGAGAGCAGGAAAATGTCAAAGGATATATCAAGCCAGTTGAGGAAGGTGAAATGGTCAACAAAAGATTGAGGGGCATATTCTCAAGAACGTGTGATAACTATCGCAAATCCAGCTTAACGCAACACTTCACATCGCAGTCCATCGCGGGAAAATAACGCAGTGTCAACGTGGTATTCCCAACACGGCGGGACCATGCGATAGTCACACGATAACGCGTCAAATGAACGCGTTAAAATCAACGCGACCTCGCAAAAATGTGAAACCCCAACGCGAAAATAGTAGCGATGACACCAATCGCGATACAAAAATCTGCGAAAACCAGCCACAGGCCTGCAATTCCCACGCGTCATGAGGGAAAATGCACTATATAAGTAGAAAAAAAACATACAAACAAAAGCCAAACAACAGCGAAGCACAATGGAGGCATCCAGAGCAAGTACAGAGGACAACCAGAACCCCACAAGCCCCGCGGAGGACCAGCCTGGGACCTCGGGGTCAGGGAAGGGCAAGGACAAGAAGAGTAGGAAGAAGCGGTTCAGTCCGCAGGAAAACAGGATCCTGATAACGGAGGTGATAGAACACCATCAACCACTGTTCGTCACCTCCACTGTGTCACTGGCAACTAAAAATGGAATATGGCAGTCCATCGTGGACAAGGTGAATGCAGTCGGAGTGCTGAGGAGGACAATGGACGAGGTCAAGTGGCGCTGGAATGATGTGAAGCGCAAAACCAAGCTGAAACTCGCAAACAGCCGGAAGGCAGCAATGCAGACTGGAGGTGGGAGTCCAGCGCCACAGGAGGAGCTGGACGAGATGGAGGAAATGGTGTCCACAGTCATCAGTGGGGAGACGGTGGCAGGAGTTGGGGGACCGGACACTGCTCAACATGACCGGACACAACAGCAACAGGGTGAGTAACGACCAGGGACTGGGGGGACGGGGGGGAGATGGGCGCATGGCACACCTTCTTATCTAGATTTCTGTTTTGCAGGCTGTGACTTACAGAATGTCCTGAGAAGACCCGCCATGCCTCTTCAGAATTGTTGTTTTTGGTTTATTCTGTAATAAACGTATTATTTGGATATTATGATATGAATGTATGATTTCCCTTTTTCTGACCACACATGTATGTTAGGTGTTGTGATTGTGCGACTTCAGGCGATTTGTTTGGTTCATGATTTCGTGGAGTTGATGTGCAATATCTTTGTCCAAAGGGGGGGGGGTGTGGGGCGTGCCCGGGGTGGGGCCCGGGGGGGGGTGGGGGTGGTGGGGTCCTGGGGGTGGTGGTGGTGGGTGTTGTTGGCCTATTGGGGCTCCGGGCTGCATGATCGGTTGCTCCAGGGCATCTGTTGTTCTTCATGTGTGGCTATGGGCTGTGCTCCCTTGTCTGGTGCTGGTTGTCATCCGACTTTACACCAGGTAAGAGCAGGTGTTATTTCCTGCTGCTAACACACCTTATTGCATGTTTTGTGATCTTATCGCCGGTCTGGCTGGTCGTTGAGAATATCGTGGAGTGGTGTTGTCGCAGATATTTGCACGGGAACGCCTACTCTGTATATCATTAGCGTTTGTTGCTGGGGTCATCTGTGGCGATGTTTTTTGCGACTGCTTTCGCAGGTGAACTGGTGTTATGGGCTGTTAGCACCAGCTTGTGAATGGGGCGATGAATTTATCGCGACTATGGCTGCGATAAAGTGCCGATAACTCAGCGATAGATCCTTGAGAATATGCCCCTGAGTATGAAACCTAAATGGAAGGCAGACTTTGTTTGTCACATGATTGAGCAATTGTAATGTTATTCTTTATGTTTTTAATTTTATTCTGTAGCTCTGTTGTTCTTTATGCATATGGTTCTTGTTTTGTTTTATTTTGTTTTATGGAGGAAGATGTGTTATGTTCCTATGAAGTTGCCATATTGTTTACCTTCAACCTTCTGTCCCCCAGGAGCGTGGTACTGTAAAGTTCTATGTTCTTTGCAGGAGCTCTGGGGAGGCAGTTGCTGTCTGGGAAGGATCGTGGCATGTTGTCCCTTCCTGCATTGGTGTTTCGACAATAAAGCATCTTTTATACCAGATGAGGAAGCGTCATACTTTACACTTGGGTTCTCGGGGCTCATAGTTTTATGCAAAGTGATTAACCTGATATTTGTGCATGTCTAAATGCAGTGCATTCAACGCTAACCTCCTGCCCGCTATTTTGAAAGTACCATTTTCTCCTGCACGTCACACCTCCATTTTAAGTGATGAGCGGACTAATTTTAACTCTTTCAGTACCAACCTCCCTCAGCAAGTTGAATAGTTCTGTTCTACAGCATTTCTCCAGTGATCACATTCATTGAAATACAACTGTGTTTGGCACCCATATTGGAAGAACTTGGATTACAATAAAAAAAAATAGCATTCTGCACCTCTTCTGGCATCTACTGCTAATAGTGGATATTAAATGTTATCTTCATCAGTGACAAACACTCTAATTGAAGTAACAGCTTGTTTTCTTTGTTTATCTACTGCACTTTAAAAAAAAAAACAGTACATTATGTATCTACAGTTGGTAAGTGTAATTCTGATTTTTAAGCATTTATTTACCAGTGAAAAGCACACTAACAATTTCAAGTTTTCACTTGAATAAAGACACCATGAGGAGAAGTCTTGGGGTCTCCTACCCATGGAGAGCCCTACAACCTTTGGGGACTCAAAGGTCCATCACCCAAAGCGCCAGGAGGTGTGTTTGCAGTCTGTGAGCCCTAGGGGCAGGATCTCCTGCATCGGGCTGATAAGTGCCTCTGCAATTTCGCAGTGCAAGACACTATGAGGAGAAGTCATGTGGTCTCCTAACCCTAAAGAGCCCTACAACCTTTGGGAACTCAAAGTTCCATCACCCAAAGCGCCAGGAGGTGCATTTACAGTCTGTACGCCCTGGGGGCATGGTCTCTTGCATCGGGCTGATAAGTGCCTCTACAATCCCGCAGCACGGGACGCATGTGGGACACACCTGTGCATGCACCCGAGCGGCAGGGCTGGGCCCCATCTCTAATGTCCACTGTCTGACCTGTCAGTGTTAATCCTTGATCTACTGCCTACCTAGGCCAAGACTTGAGCAGTGGAAATTTTCCAGCTGATGTGACTTTGCACTATCCTACAATGGACAAACGGAAATCGAAAGACAGACCCCGTGGGGCCACAAAGATGGTGAAAAAACTATGGGAGATAAAGTGTTGAATAACTGTGTGGCTAATGACATTGATTATTTGATAGAAGAGGTGAAGATACTTCAAAGTGGTCAGACTATCCCCAGGCACCATGATTCAAGTCGAAAGGTGCCGGATACCTAAAAAAAAAACAAGCCACCCTCTGAGAAAACATTGTCTGGTTTTCCATCACCCCCAATGGGCAATGAAGTGGGTCATGCAGCCTGTTTAAATGTTTAAATGTAGCTGTGGGGTGAGGTTTACTTGATTTTCTGCCACCATGTAATATCATAGAAAATGTATCTGATGTGAAATCTATGACAGTGGTTGTGGTACCTGAAATCTCATGCTCTAAACACTTTAGTTTGCTGGCACAATCAAATTGTGGAAATCAGGATGTTGTAGTGACTAACCCTGTTGTAGCAGGGACTAGGAGAATGATTAAGGGTAAAGAAGTGGATACAAACTGTGTATGCCATGCAAAAGTTGGCCAGCTGATAGAAAAAAGCAAGTAGGGCATTGGACCCAAGGAAATCAGAAGGGAGCAGTCTCCCGGCAGTTCTGACCTAAACAAATGTTTTGTACCATTCCAGGCATCCCCAGGGAAGTTCCGAGGCAGGGTTTCACCAAAAGGCAGGATCAGTTGTTGCCTGCTTTTAAACCGGCACCTGTCCGACCCAGATTAGAGGAGCCTCTTTTGAATTTGACGCAATATGCTCCTGATAAGTGCTACATGAGGTATCCTTCAAAAACCTATGATCCAGGTGAATTTTAGTATTGAGGCATTCTTGTCCCCAAATGGCCAGGCTATAGGGGGCCTTAAATCTGGATTAAAATACACTTGAGCTAGGTCATCAAAAGGGTTGATATGAAATCTAGAGCTTTATTGGCTGTGAGACTTTTAACTACTAATGGCAAAGGGCCTATTCTTTTGGTAAATATCTACAACTGATTTACTTCTCAGAATCAGCATTCACCCACTATTCTAGGGCTAAAGGGGCTCTTGCAAAGTAATGAGGACATTAGCTATAAGATAGTGGCTGTGGACCAGAATACCACATGTGTACCCCTTAAAATGATAACTGACCTCACTGAACAAGAGGATAAGGAGAGGGGGATACCTAGTCTAGGCTAGAAGCACTAAAGTGGCACTTCAAATAGCATCCCTTGCACTAAAACATTACCTTAGAGCCTGGAATGGACAAACCAGATCAGATAAAAATCTTAGCCCTTTTTTTAATCTGGTGAATTGCAGAACAGGAATTGACTATATCTTGCTGGATATATCCCAGTGGCATCAGCTGCTTGATATAAAGGTAATACAACGATTAGACATCGACCACAATGCCTTGGCATTAGAATTGACCCACCCCTTCAAATCTCCCCTGGTACAAATAGAGGGGGACATAGATTAACCTGATAATTCTTAATAACAGTAGACAGAGGATCAAGTGGGCCAAAGTTGAGGATGATGTAGCTGTTTCTGCCCAAATCTATTCTGTTGTTGCGCAATCATTGTGTGATTTGAAAAAATATGAAGATGAGGTCCAAAGAGCTGATTGAGCTATATGTTGGATTATGTGCTCAACTTAAACCTTTTTTCTTTAAGGAAAAGAGGGGTAAGTTGACTAGTACCAACAAAGCTGAATGGTATGACGAGCATTGTAGGGCATCAAGGGCCGAGCTGATGGCTGGTTTAAAAAATGGCCAAAGGTTTTTACTGGTAGAAAAAGGTGAAGTTATAACACTGGACAAACTTCAGCTAAAGAAAAGGGAAGAGGCCCTATGGAGAGACCTTTCTAGTGCAGCAAAACTCAAAGTTAGCAAGCAGTTTTGGCACTTAATAGCTAATGGATCGAAGAGCCAAATAATTGAAGAAGTGCACCATATCTGACCACAGTTTGGGGTTCTTCACTTTAGATCAAACTACACGGGCCAGAGAAAATCAAAGGGTGGTGGATGGCAATGATTTTATTGAGCTATCTCTAAACTCGCGTAATGTCGATCAGATCATTTTCAGTTTAGAAGGGACTAGGGTGGCTCTTAATTCACTAAAAAGGACAAAGCACTGGGTTTAGATAACATTCTGGGTGACCTCTACCTATCTGAACCAGAAGTGTGGTGTGTTATCCTCAATCGATGCTTTCATGCAATTTTAATGGGGGCTGAGGTCCCAGACACTTTGTTGAGAGCTGAGGTGGTCCCTGCATTCAAAAGAGGTGACAAAGGAGACCCATTAAATTATAGGCCTATAAGCCTAATTGACATCTCACAGAAATTGTTCTGCATGCACCTGCTAGTGAGGCTAAAAGAGTGGATGCACGAGAATCTGATACTATTGCCCCTACAAGCTGGATTCAGAGAGAGCACGAGTACCATTGTCCAAATATCTAATTTTATGGGTGTATGTGACCATAAAAGAGAGCATATATGCGTGGTATTCATGGACTTAGGAGCTGCTTTTGATCTCACCCTAGAGAGAAAATTGTGGTCAGCTCTTGAGCAGATAGGGACCCACCAGAGCCTTTTGCACAATATTATAAAACTCCATACAAACTATTCTCAAATATGATGGATCCTAAGGCTGAACTCACAGAACGTATTACAGTGAACAGAGGAGTGCGGCAAGGTTGTGTGTTAGCACCGACCCTGTTCACCCTATATAGTAACGGGATGATTGGTGGATTGTAATGGTGACTCCCCAGTGATTGCAGGGCAGAAGGTGTTATCACTGTTATTTGCCAATGACACCCTATTAGTCTCAAGATCTCCTATGGGACTGCAAGATTTACTTGACCGATTCTTGTGAGAGATTGGGGCAGGAAGTCAATGTAGCCAAAATGAAATTCATGACTTTCAACCCTCACAGATCATTTAGAGGGCGGGTCAAACTGGGTAATACCTATTTGGATCAAGTCAAACCATTTGATTACCTAGGGGTTAGGTTGACAAATACATTATCATGAGCACCACAATAACCAAGAGTCAGCTGGCACACCAACATGTAAACTCTGCAATATCTAAAAAGTTGAAAACCTCAATTTTAGGCCAGCTTTACCAACAATTGAAATTTATCCGGCAAAGGGAATTGGATCTGCATTGTATGGCGCCGAACTTCGGGGCTTGAACAACATACGGGTAATCGAAAAGGTTGAGAATGTCTTTGAGATCTGTGCTTGCACTTCCTCGAAATGCACCCCTAATCCCTATAAGATTGGATTTAGGCTTAAAAACTATTGCTCATGTGGTGACATTTCGGCCCCCAGCCTTTTGGGTCAGAACATGGACCAATGATTCCCCACTTATGCTGCGCCAATCATTCCGTGAAATAATTGTATTGGTCTCCAAAGGAAACATACCGTGGTTCAAGTATGTCAAGTAATAGCTAACCTGACTAGGGATGACTAAATTGTGGTCTAATCCTGAGCACATTCAGAAAAAATCTCTAGTTTGCTTAAAAAAGAGATACTGGGATTACATTAATAAACACTGGTTAGGCCATACTAATGTAGGGAATGTAGGGTGGTTTTCCAGCAGATTTCTGGAGTTCAAGGACAAAATGAATGGGGAGGTTTTCTTAAATTAAATTGAGCCCCCACAGCCAAAATCAATGTATCTGGAATTTAGATATGGCATTGTACTGTTAAATGAATTTTGTAGTAAATGGTTGGGTAGTAATATTTCTCTGACTTGTCTTGGTTGTCTGTTCAACCAAGAAACTCTGGAGCATTTCTTGTTTTTTCCCCCTAAATACACTCCTTTCAGGAAAACATGGCTAGCCCTGGCCTGTTGCCTTCTATCAGTAAAACATCTAAACAATGCTGTCTGAATCTTTTGGAGCAACAGTATGGACTGGCTAGGGCGTGCTCTATCTAGGTATTTGTTGTACGTCTGATGGCAAAGATGAAAATACAGAAATTAGAAATTGCAAAAATGTGAATTTGCTTATCCTGCCCTAGTGGTCCGTAGTCCCCTTGTTTCATTTAGGGGAACAACAAAGTTTTAAGGAATCTTCAAAGAGCAGAGGGCTTCTCCCCAAACTTTTATATTGGTTCAATTATATGCACTTGCACTTTATGGCTCCAGAAGGATTTTGCTGAGGGATCATTTACTATTGGCTGCTAATTCCTAAATGTGCAGTTGAGTTGCACTGTAGGGAAATTATTCGACCAGAGGGGCTGTTTTTACATTATGTTTGCTTATATATTAGCACACTTGCACTTTTGAGTGTATGGTTTTATGTTTTTAGTCTTTTATGTATTCGTTACGATTGTTTTTAGGATGATTGTACTTATATGATGTACTTTTATGGCTTTCTTTTTAAAAAAGTTGAATTTAAAATATTACTACTTGAATAAAGATATTTTTCTTATTACAAGACAGTCACAAGCACACTTTTGCTTGTCTAAAAACTTGTATACAGTGACAAGCACACTTACTTATGCTTGTCTGAAAGTATATTACTGACATTAATACTATTTGTATTATACTATTTTTCAGTTTTAGAAGTATTTTCAGCAGTTTTGTGCAGTCGTTGTCGCAATACAGTCAGTGGTTCCACCTTCATTATTCCAAGACACTCCAGGAGATCCTCAAGTCAGGTGGTCAATATGGGTTGATGCATTCGAAAAAATGGCTGCTTTTACACTTGCTGGGCTTTGAGGAGAGATGCACATTCAAGCACTTACCTGAATTATTGTTGGATGATGGTGAAGTACTTGATGAGTATCAAGAGGCAGTAAAAGAACTCCAAATGAGGTTTGATACGCAACCCAGTTTAATAGTTCTCAGACACATGTTTTTCAAACACAAACAGAAAATTGATGAAGAAGTGGACGCCTACATCAAGGCTCTGTGTAGACTGGTTTCTGAATGTTAATTTGCAAATTTCACAGATCAGTTGATCAGAGACCAGTTTGTTTGTCAATGCAAAGATAAACAAATCCGTCAAAAACTTTTATCCATGGGGAATCCTTCTTTGGGTGACACCATCAAGACAGTAAAAAGTATAGAAATATCCCAGATCTGCAAAAGAACTTGAGGAAAAACATGTAGAGTCAGTGAATGTGGTTAAATTTGGCAAATCATCTTGAAAACTGCCCGAGGTTCACAAGAAAAATGTTAGCACCAAATCTTCTGGGTTTAAAATTGAACCGTCTATGTCTAATATGTGTTACTACTGTGGGAATCCCCGCGCATTAAAAATGGTAAACCTTGTCCAGGTAAACATGTTACTTGTAACTACTTCAAAAAGTTAGGGCATTTTGGCAAGGTTTGTCTGAAGAAAAAGAGCAACACCTTTAGGTCTGTGACAAGTGTGATGCAATCTGATTGTGAGGCTGATTCTGAATCTGATGTGGAGGGGTTGAATGATCTAGTACTTAATATGGGAGACAAAGTTTCCACTTGTAACAACAACCACCAAAAAAAAAGACTGTCCTGTTTTGGGGGATCCCTCATGTGTCGATCCAATTGTCAATATACATGTGGGTGATAACATTTTAAAACTGCTCATTGATTCTGGCGCAATAATCACCATGATCACCCAAAGATTATTCAAAGACACACCGGTTACCTATGAAGAGTGTAAAACTGAGCTCCTAGGCTACATAGAGTAAGTGCTGGAATTCAAAGCAGGAGAATCAAAAGTAAAATTTATGTTGCTATAAAAGGTTTTAACATTCTTGGAAGGTTTCATCAGAGTTTGTTCGGAATGGTCCTTAGACCTGGGCACAAAGGACAGTGTTGGTGGTGAAATGTAATCATGTTGCGGAAAAGTGGAACCACAAGTTCCCTGAAGTCTTCTCAGAGACCCTGGGTAAGATTAGGGTATTCAAGCACAAGATCAAAGCCAAGGAAGTAGCTGTCCCTGTCAAACACAAACTACGTGGGGTACCATTCAGTGTTAGGGATAATCTTGAGAAAGAACTAAAATAAATCATTATGAGCAGGGAATCATTGAACCCGCTGAGTCACCATAGTGGTTGTTCCCTGTTAGTTGTAGCACGCACGTAGAATGGCCAACTTCATGTGTGTGTTGAGCTAAGGTCCCTAAATAAGAAATTCTGGTTGATTCCCACTCATCACCCAAAATCAGATATGTTTGCTCACACTACAGGGGCAATTTTTTTCTCCAAACTCGATCTTGCATCGACATACCACCAAGTAGATTTGCTCCCAAGACACTTTATGGCTTTTATCTCTCGTATTGGTACGTTTCAATATCACCTTATGACGTTTGGGCTTGCCTCAGCAGCATCGGTCTTTCAAAGAATAATGTACAACATTTTGAAAGAGGGGCAAGGAGTCTTGGTTTTTCAAGATGATGTGCTGATTTTTGCCAATAACGTAAACGCACATAATGTCATCTAGAAAAATATCCTTGAAATTTTCAAAGACCATGGAGTAATACTCAAGAAGGAAAAGTGTCAGTTTTTATGTAGTGAGTTTGATTATCTTGGACATGTAATCTTCAAGGAAGGTTTCAGACCCAGGCCGGGGTTGACAAAGAGTACGCTTTCAGAATTAGACCCATCAGTAGTCTGCTCAGGCAAGGCTCAAAATGTGTTTGGGATGTGGAAAGTTCTGAAGCCTTTACATGGATTAAAGGTCAGATGGGAGAGAATAAACCTCTAAAGTCATTCGATTCTTTATCGTGCTGCATCACGGTAGATGCTAGCAAAGTACGTTTAGGAGCATTACTCACTCAAAAGAAAGGGGAGTCAGGGTATACTATTGCATTTGCCTCAAGGGTTTTGCGTGATGCTGAATTGCAGTATTCAGTGATCCTAAAGGAATTGCTTGAATGTTGGTGGACTATTGAAATGTTTTGCTGTTATGTCTGAGGTAAGCGATTGTGTCGACAAACCGATCACAAACCTTTAGTAACTATCCTGGGTGGAGGTGGTGGTAAATGTTGTATGTCAAGGATTTTAAGGTTATCTACTAAAATACTACAATTCCAGTTTGATTTGGTACACATTGCTGGGGGCTAGAATGTCAGAGCCGATTTTCTGTCCCAGTTCCCATGCAAAAGCAATGATGAGGATGAAGTTGTATGAGTAGAACTGATGGATGAAGATTTTGAAGAGTGTTTAGTAACATCCATTGAAGTACCTTTGTTAGGTGTGTGTTCTGAAGAAGTATGGAGAGTTTCTGTAATGGAGGACTAGGTGTTACAACAAGTATTAGTTTTAGAGTTTGTCAAAAATGTGTGGCCAAGGGAGAAAATATTACATATCATGCTTCAGCTGTTTTTCAAAGTTTGGGATGACCTTTCCATGGATTATGGCATGTTACTTAGGTCGGATAAATTGGTTCCACCGCTTAAATTGAGAGGTGGCATAATCAACAATGCCCATGAGGGGAAAAGGTGCATTTGTGATTCTTTCTGGTGGTCTAGGATGGACGCTGTTAGACTTGGCATCTTTTGGCGTGTTTCCCCTGACTTTTTGCTTTCTGACCTCCCGGTTTTGACTCTGTTTTTGCTGGTGTAATGATTCTGCGTACTTTCCTCACTGCGGTCCAGTGGGAAAGTGCAAGTGCTCCTGTATAAAATGCGTTATGGATTGGTGTTTCCATGATTGGCCTATTTGGTTTATCTGTCAGTCCCTTGTAAAGTGCACTGCGAGTGCCAGGGCCTATAGACCAAATGCTGTTGGTGGGCTGCAGCACTGGATTGTGCCACCCACGCAAACAGCCCGTAAAGTGTAACTCGGGCCTGCCACCGCAGAGCCTGTGCGCAGCCTGGGGCTGCCATGTCGACTTGGCAAGTGCACACACTTGCAAGTCCCCAAACCTTCCCTTTGCTACATGTTAGTCACCCCTAAGGTAGGCCCAAGGTACCCCTGTGGGCAGGGTGCGTTGTACGCGAAAGGTAGGACATGCCCAGGTGTGTGTGGCATGTCCTAATAGTGAATCACAGCCTAGTTCGTTTTTCACTACTGCAAGGCTACCTGTTCCCCCTAGGCCAGAACGGGCAGTTTTGATTATTACAGCTTATAAGCCTAACTGACCCCGGGAACATGGTAGAAATTCGAGTTTAGTATGCCTGGACTCAGAATGATAAAATGCAGCTTTTAGTGAAGTTGGTTTTAACATTCTGTGTTTGAAAATACCACTTTTAGAAAGTGGGTATTTTCTTGTCTAACCATCCAAGCCTGCCTCTGCGAGTGTTGTGTATTCCTTGTCTGGAATGTGAGTGACCGGGGCTGGGGATGCCAGGAGACAGGGTGAGTCAGCACAGGGCTGAATAGCAAGATCTACATGTAGATGGGTGGGAGGGAGTCGCAGCTGGGCCCTGAATAGGACAGTGCCTTCCCTCCACAATGCTGGCTCCACCTCCTGTGGTGCGTCTGATGTCCCTGGCCTTCTCACTGAAAGAAGGGACGGAGACTTGTCAACAAAGTGCTCCAGAACTGGTTTGGACTAGGCAAAGGCCTCTCTGCCTTCAGAGAACAAAGGAATTTGGGATATAAATATTGGGGCCCTGACCCCATGAATTTAGATCTCGCTGGAATCAAGGAACCTGCCAAGACGAAGAGCTGGAAGAGCTGCCAGGAGGAGTACTGCCCCTTTGCTGTGTTGTTGCTTTGTTGGGTTGGCCTGCAGTTGCTGCTTCTGTCTTGGGCAGTGAAAGGACTGGACTGAACTTTCTACAAACTTGTGCTGAGTATCTCCAAGGGCCTGAAACCGAGCTGGCCTCCTGTTAAGAAGTCTCAGGGACTACAAAGACTTCACAAGCCTCTGGGTACCGCTTCTGGAACGCTGTTTCAGTTGCCACAGAGGAAGGGAACTGCAACCGACTCCGTCAACCGAGTCTATCCCTGGCCGGTGACCTGTTTGCACCGCAGACCGCATCGCCCCGCTTCGCATCGCAACCCTGGTCTCACCGTGGGCGACGTCCGGCGCCGCCAACATCGAGCCGCTGCTTGCACCGTGACCTGTGGGCACCGCAGTTCGCATCGCATCGCTTCACTGAACCAACCGGACCCGACCGGCGCGGTCGCTGCAACTGGCTCAAGAGTCGAGACCGCACCGCATTTGGGGCACCGCTCGCACGTCTGCGACGCACTGCTCCGACTCGCACCGCTGTCCGACGCCAGCTCCCGCACTCCGGCTTGGTCGCCTGCATCGCAACCTGTCAGCACCGCATCGAGCATCGTCTCACCCTGCATTGCACGCCTTGGACTCACCGACTCCGTCTGCCCGACGCTCATCGAGCCGCTGCCTGCACCGCATCGAGGGACACCGCACCTTGCATCGCTCCGTCTTGCACCGCAACCCGCGACGAACGCCGACCGGCTCAGTACACTCCGTACCAGCCACAACGAGAAAAGGTACTGTGACCGAGTCTGTTCACGACTCTGCTGGCCCGTATCGACGCGGTCGGCTGGAACTGTTAGACTCTGTGGTTTTCAGCATCACGGTAGGCTCGGACGGAGCTACCGACTCGTACTGAACTTTGCTTTTGTGCTATTCCTGCAAAGAAGAAGTTAACGTATCAAGTATTCATTCGTAAAGTATAGTATTGTGGATTTTTGTCGTAATTGGTCTTGTCTTGAGTATATAAAATATTGGTTATTTTTCAAAACTGGTGTGGTGTCCGTTTGTAGTGCTTACACGGTATTACTGTTGGTTATGTGCAAATGCTTTACACACTGCCTCTGAATTAAGCCTGACTGCTCGTGCCAAGCTACCACGAGGGTGAGCAGGGTTACTTCACGAGTGTAACAACCCTTACCCTGACTAGGAAGAAGGGTCCCTACTTGGACAAAGGTGCAAGCCCTTGCCAACTAGAGATCCCATTTCTAACATTGGTTGTCAGCGGTGAGGATAGGACTTGTGTTTGCACTTGACTTACAGTGATTGGTGTGCACTACTACCATATCGCAGACCATTACGTACCACATACTGGTTCTTTTTCTTTTGGCCTATTTTTGATCTTGCCAGTTTTCAACTCACGACTTTTGTCATGCCTGAATCAATTGCATCATCCGTTGCATCTCTGGAAGTTATCTTTGAGGAGGACAGGTTGGAATCCTACGCCGTAAAGGAGTTACGAGGCGATTTGTAAAAACCTGAAAGTCCAAATTAAAGGCCTCACAAGGAAGGAGGAGCTACAGAAGGCGCTGAGGGCCTGGGTAGCAGCCAGACATGCCAATGGGCAGCCTGGTGATCTCAGTGAGGAGGTGGAGGAGCCTATTTCCAGGGTGGATGTGCTTTTGGGTAGGGGGAACCCGCCAGGTCAGGCAGCAGCAGTCTGTCCCCAGAGGAGCTGGAGGACAGGCGGGAGGCAAGGCAGTTCGAGCTGCAGAAGCTCAGGCTGGAGAGTGAGCGGGAGGAGAAGAGATTGGCCATAGAGGAGAGGAAGATGCTCTTAGAGCATGAGAGAGAACTGAAGGAGCTAGAACTTAGGAGTAAGTCAGGCTCAGATGGTGGCAGCAATTCGTCCAGAAAAGCAGACAGGATTGTGCACATTCCCAAGAATGTAGGCAAGGAGTTCAAGAAGGGGGATGACATACAAAGGTGGTTTCAGGGTTATGAGGCAGCCATACACATGAATGGGGTCCCTGAGGAGAATTGGGGAGCAGGATTGTGGCCACTCTTCCCTGAAGAAGCAAGGGATGCTCTGATAGCTTTGGGTAAGGGTATCACCTCACCTATGCTGACATGAAGGATGCCCTTCTCACGAAGTATGGTCTTACTCCTGAAAAGTACAGGGATCAGTTCAGGTCCAGTAAGAAGTCTGATGCCAACACTTGGTTGGAATGTGTGGATGTGTTCTGCAGGTCTCTGGACGGTTGGGTGAAGGGCAGTAGTGTAACAGATTTTCAGGGGCTCTACAACTTGATTGCATGGGAGCACTTGTCTAGTCTATGTTTTGCAGATCTGCGCCAGCACCTAGTAGATAGTAAGCTAACTGACCCCAGGAAGCTTGCTATGGAAGCGGACCGCTGGGTGAGTACCAGGGTCCACAAGAAAGCGTTGGGGAGACTCAGCCAAAGGTGGGCAGGGTCCCCAGCAGAAAGGTGGGGGGACAAGGGTAAAGCACAGGAGTTCTCTAAAGGGCCCCAAACTAGTACCCAGGGTAAAGGTTCCCAGCCCCCCGGTGATAAGAAGAAAGGGGTCTCTACAGGAAGCCTGTTGAGACCGGCCCCGCAAAGTGTTATGCATGTGACCAGGTAGGTCACTTTAAGGGGACCCCAAGTGCCCGAAGGGGACACAGCCACCCACCGGTGGACAATCCAAAGTGTTGGCTAGTGTAGCGCTTGGGGAGGAGGGGTGCCCACAGGAGGGTGGGGATCCGCAGAAATGACCCTTGTCTCACTAGGGGACAGTGAGATGGTCCCAGGAAACCAGGTGCCCCCTAACACAAAGAAATATAGCACCTGGGTGACCATCAATGGGAACAGGGTAGAGGCTCTCAGAGATACTGGAGCCAGTGTGACCTCAGTCCGGTGTCACCTGGTCTCTGAGAAGCAGGTAGTCCCAGGGGCATTCCACCAAGTAGTTGCTGTAGACAACTCTGAGCGCCAGTGTATGGTGGCGCAGGTTCCCTTTGAATGGGGGAGTCTCAGGTCCCTTGAGGGTGGTTGTGAGCCCTACCATGCCTGTAGATTGTCTGCTAGGTAACGACCTGGAGCAGTCCTTATGGAAGGATGTTGAGCTCAGGTCTCACTTGGAGATGCTTGGGTTGCCAGAGTGGGCATGCGTGTCTACTCGGTCAATGGCAGCCAGAAAGGGTGATCAAGAGGACTTAGAGCCTGGAACAGTGGCCCAAGTCCCTGCCAAGAGAAAGGGCAGGGCGCGGGAAACCGGCCCCGAAGTTCCCACGGACCGGGAGGAGGCGGACCTCGAGGGGGACGCCCGGTGCCTACAGGGGAGCAGGTAGCCGAACTGGGAGACATCTCTGAGCTGACCCATTGGCAGCAAGAAGGGGGTCCCACCAGGAGGAGTTCTGCAGGGAGCAGAGCGAGTGCCCTACTCTGGAGGGTCTGCGGCGGCAGGCTGCAGACCAGGCAGCGGGTAATCAGTATGGGTCACATCTGATCTACTGGGAGAGTGGTCTCCTATACAGTGAGCCTAAGGTTGCTGAGCCTGGGTCAGCCCGTGTGCTGGTGGTACCCCAGCGCTTCAGGACCTTCCTACTGGGTCTGGCTCATGACGTGCCTTTGGCAGGACATTTGGGGCAGGACAAGACCTTTGACAGGCTTGTCACCCACTTCTTTGGCCCCAAATGCGAAGGCAGTCAGATGCACACTGTAGGTCTTGCCAAACTTGCCAGGCAAGTGGTAAGAGTGGGAGGAAGGTCAAAGCTCCTCTCCAACCTTTTCCTGATGTTGGAACACCCTTTGAAAGGGTAGGGATGGATATTGTGGGGCCACTGGATCCCAAGACAGCCATGGGCAACAGGTACATCCTGGTCTTGGTGGACCATGCCACCCGGTACCCGGAGGCAATCCCTCTCAGGACAACGACCGGCGCCAGTGGTGGGCCGGGCGTTAATGGGGATCTTTTCCCGTGTGGGATTCCCCAGAGAGGTGGTTTCTGATAGGGGACCAATTTCATATCGAAGTATATGACATCCCTGTGGAAGGAGTGTGGTGTAACCTACAAGTTCACCACTCCTTACCACCCACAAGGAAACGGTCTGGTGGAGAGATTCAACCAGACCTTGAAAGGCATGATCAAGGGTCTAACAGAACCCATGAGGCGTAAGTGGGACGTCCTCTTGCCATGCCTGCTCTTTGCGTACAGGGAGGTGCCTCAGAAGTCTCTTGGGTACAGCGCTTTGAGCTCCTGTATGGCCACCCTGTCAGAGGACCTCTGAGTTTGGTTAAGGAAGGCTGGGAGGCAGCTCCCAGGAAAACTCCCAGGATGTATTTAGCTACATGCTGGCCTTTGAGAAACCAAACTGCCCGCTTCAGGAAACTCGCTCAGGCGAACCTAGAAGCCAGCCAGGAAGAAATGAAGAGATGGTATGACCAGAACGCCACTCTGGTCGAATTTCAACCTGGGCAAAAAGTGTGGGTCATGGCCCCAGTGGCACCTTGTGCCTTGCAGGACAAGTGGACTGGGCCATATGAGGTAAAGGAGCGCAAAGTGACGTCACCTACCTGGTGGATTTGCAGGCTCCAAGGAACCCTTTGAGGGTCCTTCACGTGAACCGCCTCAAGCCCCACTTCGAGAGGTCCGAAGTGAGTATGCTCTTGGCGACAGATGATGGGGTGGAAGAGGAGAGCGAGCCTCTCCTGACCTCCTGTCTACCAAGGAGCATGATGGGTCAGTAGAGGGTGTGATCCTCTCCCCTACTCTGACTCAGGAGCAGCAGGGGGACTGTCGCCAGTTATTGGGACAGTTCGCCCCACTGTTCTCTCTGACCCCGGTGTTACTCACTGGTGTACCCATGACGTGGACACCGGTGACAGCCATCCTGTGAAGCACAAGATTTACAGGTTGACTGACCGGGTCAGAGCCAGCATCAAGGAGGAGGTCTCTAAGATGTTGGCGTTAGGGGTGATTGAGCCCTCCCACAGTCCTTGGGCCAGCCCAGTGGTCTTGGTCCCAAAGGCTGCGGCGCCGGTGCCACTCCAGAACTCCGGTTTTGTGTGGACTACCGTGGGCTCAATGCCGTCACCAGGACTGACGCGCACCCCATCCCCAGAGCTGATGAGCTCATTGATCGGTTGGGAGCTGCCCGGTTCCTCAGCACGTTTGATTTGACGTCTGGGTACTGGCAGATTGCCTTAACCGATGGGGCCAAGAGAGATCAGCATTCTCAACCCCAGAAGGTCATTACCAATTCCGGGTGATGCCCTTTGGGTTGAAGAATGCCCCTGCCACCTTTCAGAGGTTGGTCAATCAGGTGTTGGCCGGGCTGGAGGATTTCAGTGCCGCCTACCTGGATGACATTGCTGTGTTCAGTTCCAGCTGGGAAGAACATTTACAGCACCTTGAGAAAGTGTTGAGGGCTCTGCAAGGTGCAGGCCTCACGATCAAGGCCAGTAAGTGCCAGATCGGGCAGGGTTCTGTGGTGTACTTGGGACACCAGGTAGGAAGCGGCCAGGTGGCGCCCCTACAACCCAAGATTGACACCATTCTGGCTTGGGAACCCCCAAGACCCAGACAGAGGTGAGAGCCTTCTTAGGTCTCACCGGTTACTATAGGAGATTTGTTAAGGGCTATGGCACCATCGTTGCCCCCTTAATTAAATGTGTGCACAGCACAGTGCCACAGATGCCTCTTCCAAATTAAAAAGCCAGTTCTGGCTGATGAGCAAATGCTGCCCCTGAGGGCAGATCGTCTTCGGACCTGAACCGGAGTTGTAAAAACAATCATGAGGACTCCTTTAAAAACTATTAACTATTTTCTCTAAAAAGGGACCTCCTCGATGTCATATGCCGCAGTAACAGTCCAGATAAGAACAGCGCTGTTAACAGGCGCTCTTGGAGCTAAGTCGGGTTAAATAAGCCATCACCGAAATAAAGAATAAACGCTGCTGAGGGTGCCCGGGGCTTGTGCTGCCTCACTCGATGCACACGGTATGGTTGGGGGAGGGAAACGCTGTGTTTGAAAATAAACAAGTCGGTGAACACGTTTAAAATAAAAAATGAAAACATGAGCGTTCAAGTCTAAAATGGCACAGTTTTTAACATCCACTAAGGACGGAGTCACGAAGCAGCAATCTAGCAGGGAAATGTTAGCTTCACCCGCTGGGGGTACACAGCACTGCTTTTTGAGCTTCTTAATCAAGGCTATTACATCTCCTCTGCCCCAGACTTTCAAACTACGGCCACGCAGCTCTAAGGCGAAGAGGTGGGAGGGGCTACGGAGTAGAATAAACATTCACTTTATCGAGACCCTATGTACTACCTACGCTTTACAGTTTGCTAGATTAGGTGAAAGAGCAGCAGGAAGCCTGTATGTTGGCGTCAGCGATATTTATTTGCTGAAATACGTTTTTTCGAGATCGCTTCAATATTTGTATCCTGATACTTTGCAGAAGAGGTGATTGAAATACCCTTGCCGTAGCAAAATTACAGACACATCTAGATTGAGAGAAGGAGGTTGTGAGAATTATTTTCCATTGCAAAATGAAAACATTGACTGGAAAAACATAAAAGCTTGCCACTTGGGGGTTAAACAAGCCATCACCCAAATAAACAAGCGCGGACAGAGGGATGCGGATTAAATAAAGCAGGGAGCTGGAAACAGAGCGAGAGACAGGCGGAGATCAATAGCCGCTGGCGGAAAGCAGCTGATTGATAGTTGGAGAGTGGTGGGAGGACAAAAGCACAGACAGGAGCAAAGCCATTAAAAAACAAATGATACAAACGGTGCGAGGAGGTGGCTCAACATATAACACTGCCGACTTTGGAGCAGGAAAACAGGGTTTAAACCTCGGCGTGGGCTGCATCATTTAAGCGCCTTTTAATTATGAATAAACTAAACGTAAATAAATAAACAGCGTCGGGTAAGGGCAGGAAGCTGCCAGATGTGGAAATGCGAGCAGCAAAGAAAAAAAGTAGTCCCTACATAAAAAGATAACAGCCAGCAGTGTAAGTTAACTGTATTTGGTCGATGCTGCTTCCTCCAGAAACGGAAGAAAAAGGAAGTGATGTATCAGACCACCAGCCAAGAATGAGCAAGATAAGAACAGCAATGCCAGATTCCACCAATGGCAAGCTACAAAACAAAGAGAAATGCAATGGGTGGAGTTTCAGTAGTAATACTGATTACTTGATGCCTCGTAGAGCCAGCGCATGCGCTGCTCTATGCGAGACCTAAAAAGGAAAGTAAGGGCCTGGCAAAAGTTTTATTTTGCCAGGTCAACAAGTCAGGTTAAAACTGCAAACAAAACTGGCAGTGGCAGGCCTGCGACATGTTTTAAAAAGGCTACTTAAGTGAATGGCACAATCATTGCTGTAAGTTCACTAGTCAGTGTTTTATTACGTGTAAAAACCAATAATACTTAAAGGTCAACTAGAAGCATTGATCTACATGAGAAATGATTACTGCACAATGCATGTATTATGGCGCAAGTACATGAAATTATCTATGTACAATGTACTTAAGGTTGGAACAGTGCACATGCAGAGTGACAAGCGAAAGGCAGGGTGGCTGTACACATAAAAAGACTATAACATTTAGAATATCGCAGTGGTGAAGCAGCCTGCAAGCTGTCTGTTCAAAACACAAGGAAACATCCTGTACAGTCACCCTACGTTTCACTTGTCCCTTTGCATGAGTACTGATGTCACACTGTTTCCACGTTTGGAGCAACCTTAAGTGCACTGTACATAGATAATTTCATGTACTTGTGCCATGCATTGTGCAGTTATCATTTCTACTGGTTGGGTTTTTTGTTTCATCTTTCTCTTGTCGATTAATGCTTCCAGTTGACCTTTAAGTAATATTGCTTTTTACATGTAATAAACAACCAACAGGATTTTTCTTTTTGTACTAAACAATACCCAACCCAACAAAACCAACCTCAGCAACCTCCGAGGAATCCGTGAATATTCTACCGACCGCGGAGACCTAGCAATATGGCCGATGCCCGGTGGAGCTACCTAGGTAGCGATAGAGGAGATTGGCTCTGGATCTCCCCCTCGGCCGTCACCTACCCAGCCGGACATTGGGCAGACTTACTTTCGTCTCCCCGCCGTGTCTCCTTCCTCCCCCACCTTCTGACAAATCAGCCGGCTTGTTTGACTTTCACTTTGTCTTTTTGGTTCCCCTAAATTACTTTCCCCCTTTCCAGTCTTTCCTGACCCGATCTTCATTCCAACCCCATGTTACTTTTCCCTTCTTCCTTCTATACCCCATAGGATGTGTGTATATGTTTAAGCTATGCTCTAGTAACTCATGTTACTGTGTAACACTGTTTTTTTCATATGTTATACTAGGCTCCGGTAACTGACGTAATTTTGTAACTCGCTAATCCTCATGTAAAGCGCTCTGATACCTCCGGGTATAGCTAGCGCTATATAAAACTCTGCAAATAAACAAACTAATAATACCCAGGTCCTGAGGTTTTCTGGGTCACCCCATTGGATTGTAATGGCAGGCTCACTAGTAGCATTTACTTTACAGGCATGTGCACATGTAGTACCACTTTACTAGGGGCTTACAAGTATATTAAATTCGTTAATAAGGCGTAAGCCAAAGTTATCATGTTTTAGGGAGCGAGAACAAGCACTTTAGCACTGGTTAGCTGTAGTAAAGTGTGGAAAGTCCTAAAATCCAACAAAAATGAATTTAGAAAACAGGAGGGGTGAAGGCAAAGGGCCTGATTTAGATGTTGGCAGACGGGTTGCTCTGTCACAACGGTGACAGATATCCCGTCCGCCGAAATATTATCCCATTATAGCCTATGGGATTTATATTTTGATGGATGGGCTATCCATCACCATTGTGACGGAGTATCCCATCTGCCAACATCTAAATCAGGCCCAAAAAGTTTGAGGCTGACCCTGCACAGAGGGCCAAATCCTACGGCAACATTTTTGTACCACGATATTTTTGTGGTCGATATTTTGTCATACAATCTCATATTGGTTGCATTGAAATTGTGCTTTCACAATGGCTGCTATTGCCATCTTTTTATGAGGAGGAGTTAGAGGTGTCTAATTTAGTCAGATAGTCTGACTCTTCATAGTCAATAGGTACTACTGTGGTAGTTAATCATACACAGAGAAACTGGGTACTTGTGATGTTGATATGGCTGCCGTTTGTCATTTTTTCATCTGCCATAGAGAAACGTTTAGTTGCCTACCAGACTTTTGAAGGAAACACAAAATTCTAAAATAATTCATATAATAAGTAGGCGGTGGTGAAATTTTATTTTGATTGTAAAATTGGTGAAATTAATTTAAAAAACAATTTAAAAATGTGTTAAGTGAACATAGTAATATTTCTGAACATGTTGCAATATGTAGTTTGCATGGCCTTTTAAAGCAAGTGCCGACCTCAAATAAAAAGGTCATGCTAGATGCCAGTTGAAGACTGGTGTACACAGAAATGTTCTGCCCTACTCCTGGAGACCTGCTTTCCTAGACTAGTTGGCTGGCCTCCTGATCAGAGCTTCAGAGACAGAAAAGGCTCCAACCATCTTGAACCCGCACCTGGACCCAGCCTGAGTGAGTGACCCTCCAAGGGGACCCCCCTAGTCCTGGACCCTTGGAAGGGGTGCTAAAGTTGCCCAGGTAGCCCAATTGCTAAACTTCAGACTTACAACATTTTCTGACAAAAAGTGATTTGAGAATCTAGAAGAGACCGGGACCTACCTGCTCACCAATCCGCCCAAGGTGCATGGCCAGTCGGCCTCACTTTGCGGTAGCTCACACTTTGTTATTCTCTGCAGCAGTAAATTCTATTCAGTGGTTCTTTGCAGACGGGATTTCCAGCCTTCAGGAGTCCTCTTCAGCTACAGCCTGCAGCTACGTCACGCTGGACATCTTCAACTTCCAAAAAAGAGATAAAGTCAGAATGAAGCAATCTCACTGCGACTTCGTCCAGTGGCTCCCTGATTACGACACCTCTTCCTTGGACACCGCCAGCTGCCTTGCCCCTATGAACTTTACTTTCTCAGATATTTTTCTTCAAAATTTCTTCTAAGTCCAAATGTAGGAGGAGACTGGGCCCAATCCACTTCATGTATCTAAACAGTGCTCCATTGAGGCCTGCTATAAATGCAGCCACGGCTGCTGCAGGTAAGAGCGGTGGGGCCGGCTGGGGGGGATTTTGAGAAACGACCACAAGGGAAAATTAAATAAATAATTCATTTTCTCTTGTGGTCCTCTCTCTAATTCCCCCCCCAGCCGGCCCCACCGCCCCACCGATCTTACCTGCAGTGGCCGCGGCTGCATAATTGTCGACTTTGCCCGGGTCTCGTGTGACTTGAATGTTGGCTGGTGCTTTGATCTTTTTTTTTCACAACATATTTTATTTGCATTTCAACCCTATATGTCCCGCAGGGCCTACATTATATAGGCAGTAATTAGAATATACAGGTATGGCACAATTTTCCTTCTGGCATGTATATTTAAACAAAGCAGTAACAAATATAAAAACTAGGCATGCTATGCCCACAACATGTCTCCCCTAGGGGTTCACATCCGCATCTATACGTCGTCTGGTGTATGCATAATGGACTAGTGTTGGTATCTGTATCCCTACCAGGGTGTGTCTTTTGTGTTCGGCGGCAGGGGTGGCAGCAGAATGCCTTGATAGTCTTCCCAGCACTGCCATATATTAGTGTGTTTTCAGGGGCACCCTGAGGCTATGAAAATTGGTCATTACAGGCCCCTGCAGAAGTCCATCCCTTGTTTCCAGACACCTATTAAGGGAGGGGAGGATGCCTTACAGAGTCAGGATATGTCTCTCTTGGCCAGGGTGAGGCCCTTAAATAGGAGAAGTCACTTGTATCTATTGCCCCCAATTTCACTGTAATATGTAGAAGGGCCAGTTTCAGAGACATGGGCCAATCCCAAGCTAAGATGTCAGATAGGCATGATAGGACCCCTCAGCAGAATTTAGCGAGAGCTCCGCAAGACCATGTTCTGTGTAGAAAAGTGCCCTCTCCAGTGTTACAAAGCAGGCAAGGGGGGGAGGCACCAGGACCGCCGGCCACAGTCTATGTCGTGTGTGCTATGCACAATGTAGGTATTTGAATTGGATGAAGCAGAGGCAAGATAAGATGGCTGCACTGCGAGGGGACTCAAGGGCTTCAGTCCAGTCATCGTCTTCTATTGGACTGATTTCTGTGTGCCATGTCTCCCAGAGTACAGTTAGTGAGGTATGACTGTTTGTAATGAGGGTCTGATATATTTTGGTAGTTTTGTGAACAGTTTACCCTCCAGGGGGTTGGATTCTGGGAGTATTTCTAAGTGTTTGATGTAGGGGGTCAGGGCATGTCTGAATTGTAGATATTTGTAAAATTGTGGGTGCATTATGTTGAATTCGTTTTGCAACTCTTGGAAGGACTTGAGTGTCTGCCCACGCATGACCGCTCCCAGTGAGGATATGCCTATATTATCCCAGGCAGGCCAGCCATCAGAGTAAGAAGGCTGTTGTGCCAAATCTGGGTATCCTGTGTTAGGCGTCCCCACCACCCCATTGGTCGCAATGATTGTTTCTGGACTCGAAAGACTACCCTCGTTGCAGGTGGCAATGTCCGAGCCTCCGGTTCGCCTTAGGTATATATGGACAGTGGTGTAGCCCATTACCCATCGTTCGACCGCATATGCTGGATCATCTCTGACACTGTGCCACGATTCATTTAGTACTTGCAGATGAGCCGCTGCGTAGTAAGACTGTATGTCAGCCGCTGCAATGCCTCCGCAGTATGTGGATTGATAACAGATGCGTAGGGCCACTCTGCTGGCACCTCCACCCCAAAGGAATTGGCTTAGTTGGGTATTGATTTGCTGAAACCAAGTGGCTAGGATTGGGTATGGGTAATTCTGCAGCTGAAATAGCAGGCGGGGTAAGAGACCATCTGGTGATTTGATCTTTTAGGCGCTATACTTACCTTAAATCCTTGAAAATGCATATCTCCGGTTCTATGGTTTGGATTTTTGTTGTTTTGCTGTCAAATAATTTATAAAATTTTGCTTTATTTTTTTAAAGTGGTATGAGATTGTTCTTGTGTTGTTCCTTCACTTTGTTAATATTTGAGTGCTGCATACCTACTTTACACATTACCTCTAAGTTAAGCCTGACTGCTTTTGTGCCAAGCTAACAGATGGTTAAGCACAGGTTACTATAGTGACTATTTATGGTTCACCCTGACAAGGATGGCAGCTGTTGCTTAAGTAGGGTTTCACACGCCTCAACCAATAACCCAATTTCTCAATTTGGGGCACAGTGGTGGGATCCAGTAATTGTGTTTGTGCAGTACCATAAAGTGATTAGTGTAACACTAAAATCTAAGATAAATAATGTGACACCAGACTTGAGTTCTTCTTAAATTCTCCTTAGTTTTTTATTGGCTATTTTTTTCTTTTTAGTCCTCTGTGCTTATGAGGAGGTCAAGAGGGTGCAGTCCACGCCAGAGGATGCATTCCACTCCAGAGGATCCAGAGGTCAACAACCCTGAGTAGGATTAGAAGGAGGAGGTGGAATTAAAGGAAGAGAAGGAGTGTCTGGCTATAGACCCTGAGCTGGAGCAGCAGGAGAAAGAGGATCAATTAGTTGTAGAAATTGGGCCCCCCACCAAACTAGGGTACTACTGTGTGTCCTTCAGCAGACTGTCCCATGAAGAGATGGCAGACAGGAAGGGCAGAGAGAGCATTCAAGCTGCAGATGGCCAAGCTTAAAGTGGAGGAAAAGAGGCTGACTCAAGAGGAAAAGAAGCTGGCTCATGCCTAGCTCGCTCCTGCAGGAGCTGGAACTGAAAGCCAAGCAAGCAACAGGATCCAGAAGCAGTGGGGGCAGCAGTCCAGTGCCCAATGGAGAGGTGAGGGTCTGCATACCCAAAGATCTGGTGCCCAGTTATGTGGTGAGAGATGCTATATATAAATGGTTTTCTGCCTATGAGATATCGCTGAGAATGCATAGGGTCCAGGGGAGGATTGGGGAGCAAGCCTGTTCAAACATATGCCTGCAGTGGGGAGGGATACCTTTATTACATTAGAGAAGGGGGACCAGATGAAGTACAATCCCCATGAAAGCCATTCTACTCTACAAGTTTCTGCTGTTCCTTAAGAAGTATTGAATCAGGTTCAGGGACAGCCAGAAACTTCTTGAGTCGATTTCCTGTACTGCTCCTGCAAGGCTCTGAGTTGTTGGGTGAGGGGCAGCAAAGGTGAGGATTTAACTGGGCTGTACAACCTAATTTTGAGGGAGCACATGCTCAAGATCTTGTTTTGACAGCTGCGCAAACACCTGGTTGATAGTGAGCTCACTGACTCCAGGGAGCTTGCACAGGAGTCAGACCTCTGGATTAGTACCAATGGATCTAAGAAGACACTCAGGCACTTTTTCTACTCAATAATTACACTCAACCGTAAATTTGTGGATTTTCACTGTTGCGCTAAGCATTTATTTTAGCCTGAACAATCGGTTTCCTTCTCACTCCTATAGTAAAATGCATTGTTTCCTAATGGACAAGTCATACAAATGCATCATTCAGGTCTCACTGCATTCAGCCCCAATCATGCACAATTAACAGGTAGAGAGCAAATAGGGATATGAAATGTTATGTTTGAATAAGCAATTCAACCAGGTTCAGTTCCAGCCCTGCTTTCTGCAGCATATCTGGTTTAGCAGGTAGAAGCATTGCTGTTGATAATCTGGCAGTTTTTTGTCATTGTCATGAGGGAGACACTCTTTTATGCTAGAAAGTTCGAAATATGACAATAAAAAGGTATCAGCTTATAAAGGGTACAGTAATACCCACCGTTCTCTTTGCCAAAGTGTAGAATCTTTGCTTCCACAATATCGAGGTTTTCAAAATAGTCTCTGACTCTCAATGAACTGCGCTGAAGAAGCTTTGCAATCCAACTCATACGCACAGCATCATCTACACACGATAAGAAGATTACATTTGCTACTACTTGTCCTACAATAGTTGTGTTCTGTAATGCATTATCAAAATCATCCTAATATTTAGTATACTATAGCAGAACACTAAAGACTCACTATCATGAAGATAAAACGATAATAGTGAGGTACCGTCCACATGCGTCAAGGAGGAATGCGAGCAAGGACTCCTAAAATCTTTAAGGAATCTACAGCAATAGTTGTCAGCTTAGCAAAAATACTCGAGGCAGTGGAAAATGTCTTTGATAGTCTGACCTCCATGAGCCATAAGAAGCACTCCCACTATGAAACGTGTTCTTTCTGATACAGGATGATGAGTTTTCAAGTCTCTTTTGTAATCACCAGGATAATGTGCAGATCTCCCCAGGGTTTCCATGAATAACTATCTAAATTATTCCTCAGGAAGTGCAATTAAAATGCCCTTAATTAGTACAGATAAATTCGCGTAAAGAGGCAAGAGGGATTATGCTTTAGTAATGTTGGGAGCGTGTGTGAAAACCTTTTCTGCGTGAATAATAGCCATGAACATATATTGAGACGCCTTGAAAATCCAAAGATTAACGGAGGGAACAAATGTGTTCCTCATTTGTGTGTGGGCTGGAAAGAAGATATATCAATAATTTGTTACCATTCCTGGTGTCAGAAAACATTGAATTGCTACTAACTTTCCTTGTCAATTGGTAACCATTTACATTTCAGAAGCTGTCTGTGAGAGGAATGACCTTTGTAAACGTTAAGGGGTAGAAGACAGTGATCCCACATCAAAAATGGACTTCACTAACTCCATTACATTTTTAGAACTTTGCTAACTAAACCTGCAACATGAAGTACAAACTTTAAAAAAAATCGTTAAAATGGGTTTACTAGGAGAATAATCCACCAACCATATGGCCTGATCTAGAGTTTTTTCAGTTTGTTTTAAACTTTATTGTGGAGCATAGATCATATAAATTCCTCGTGTTTCATCCATCCATATGAATAACAGTGGCAATTATAAACTGCTATTATTGGCACATAATCATAATAGTGTACATATTTAAGTACACCCTTACCCCCCCAAAACCAATTCATTGATAAACCTGTTCATTTCATGAAATCCACTTCAAAATAACCCAACATGAAGGTCGATGGAGTTATATGGTATGCTACCTCTAATCTTTAACATAACATTTTTGTCTAACAGTAATATTCAAGCCAAACTAAAGAGTCCAGTCCCCAACTCCAAATTTGTTCTCCAGCCATTCCGCTATTGGTGCCCAAATTAGGGCTGCATGCTTCCTCGCCCTCCTTCCCTTAAAGTTATATAGGGTTTTTTCCAGATTATACATATAGAGCAGTTGTGAAAACCACTGCTGAACTGTTCGGAGTTCGGCGCTCAGCCAGCTGCTATACCTAAGCGTGCCACTGCCATGGCTATGAATATGAAACAGAGCATCCCATTGTTACCCAGAAAGCATTGATTGATTCCAAATAACATCACAGGTGGAGTAATCTCCACTTTCTCTTTGAGTACCCCCACTAAGAAAGCCCTTATTCCATCTCTTGATGCCTCTAGTTTTGTACACAAAGAACACATTTCTGCTATATCTGCAGGGCCCCCCCACAGCAAAGACAATTGTCATCAAGTCTCTTTCTCCAACTAAACATCTTGGCGGTAGTATAGTACAAGTTTAAAACTGTCATAAAATGATGGGTTGTCATGCTCCCTTCAAGGGACTTCTGCAGATCTATGTCCTTGACCCTCAATCCTATCTTCCAACGTGACACTCTGGGGCATATTCTCAAGGACTTATCGCCCATTTATCGGCACTTTAGCGCCGCAAAAGTGGCGATAGATTTATCGCCCAATTCTCAAGCTGGTGCAAACTGCCTATATCGCCAGTTTTCCAGCGATAGCTTCCGCAAAAAACATCGCCACGGATGAGAGCGACAACTAACACTAATGCTATGCAGAGTAGGCGTTCCCATGCAAAAACACACGAAAACACCACTTCGTGATATTCTCAACGACCAGCCAGATCTGCGATGCGATCCAAAAACAGGCGATAAGGCGCGTTAGCAGCAGGGATTTAACACCTGCCTTTTACTGGTGTTAAGCAGGACGACAACCTGCAGTATGAAAGGGAGCCCAGCCCAGAGCCACATCTGAAGACCAACATGTCATGGAGCTACTGACCATGCAGCTCGGAGACCCAAGAGGTCCACAACACCCACCGCCACCACCCCCAGGCCCCCCCCAGACTACCACTGAGGCAGCGCAGAACAAGACAGCTGACCTTCCAAAAACGGCATGGCCCCTCAGCCACACAATTGCAGAATGTGGGGAGAGGTGGGAACCAAGTATGTGTGAAGGAGGCAAGTCACCCATGAATGAGAATGTACACAATGCCAAGTGTGGCGGTGATGTGCTGGACAGACTTCAGTATGCAGAGCACAGACATGTACATGTGGACATATACTGCTGGTGTTTGTAGTGTTGTGGACAGTGGACACAAACATGTCACCTCAGGCAGTGGGGAAGACCTCGGTCTTGTAGCTGTGTCGTTCCCCCCTGTAAGCGTAAGCGGAGTGGACTGGGCTGGCGTACGCCAGTCCAGCGTAGGAGTGTGAATAAATAGGCCGGGGCTCTGGGCGGGGTTCACTTCCCGGATGGCCAACGCGTCTGCCAGGGCGGCGCCCCTCACCCTGCCACGAGTCCGCCGCCGTGACCGCCAGCCTCCTCAGCTGATCGCTGGCTTCCGCGACACAGGCCCCCAGCGCACCCAGCGGCACAGCACCGTGGAGTCATGTGTGTGCTGACTACTGCCTTTGGCCTACACTGCGGTCAGCAGGTCCCCCAATTCAAATCGAGTCTTGATTTATTTATGGCGCAGTCCAATAGGCAACAGACATTGCTTCCAGTGCGGCCCGCCCGGACGACGCATCATCGCAGGCTGCGCACCCGCTGAGCGCTTCAGGTGCCACTAACTGTGTGCAGCTCAAGTCATCACCACGTGGCTGTTGGCCCTTGCTGACCGCTGCCTCCGGCCTACACTGCGGTCAGCAGGGCTCACACATATCAAATCCAATCCTGACCTGCAAGGACACGCCATCATCGCTGGCTGCACACCCGCTGAGAGCCTCAGGTGCCACTAACTCAGTGCACCACAAGTCATCACCACGTGGCTGTGGGCCCTTGCTGACCGCTGCCTCTGGCCTACACTGCGGTCAGCAGGTCCCCCAATTCAAACTGAGTCTTGATTTATTTATGTCGCAGTCCAGTAGGCAACAGACATTGCTTCCAGTGCGGCCTGCCCGAACGACGCATCATTGCAGGCTGCACACCCGCTGAGCGCTTCAGGTGCCACTAACTCAGTGCACCACAAGTCATCGCCACGTGGCTGTGGGCCCTTGCTGACCGCTGCCTCCGGCCTACACTGTGGTCAGCAGGGCTCACACATATCAAATCCAATCCTGACCTGCAAGGACACGCCATCATCGCAGGCTGCACACCCGTTGAGCGCCTCAGGTGCCACTAACTCAGTGCACCACAAGTCATCGCCACGTGGCTGTGGGCCCTTGCTGACCGCTGCCTCCAGCCTACACTGCGGTCAACAGGGCTCACACATATCAAATCCAATCCTGACCTGCAAGGACACGCCATCATCGCTTTGCTGCACACCCACTGAGCGCCTCAGGTGCCACTAACTCAGTGCACCACAAGTCATCGCCACGTGGCTGTGGGCCCTTGCTGACCGCTGCCTCCGGCCTACATTGCGGTCAGCAGTCCCCCAATTCAAATTAAGTCTTGATTTATTTTATGGCAAAGTCCAGTAGGCAACAGACATTGCTTCCAGTGCGGCCGGCCCGGATGACGCATCATCGCAGGCTGCACACCCGCTGAGCGCTTCAGGTGCCACTAACTCAGTGCACCACAAGTCATCACCACGTCTCTGTGGGCCCTTGCTGACCGCTGCCTCCGGCCTACACTGCGGTCAGCAGGTCCCCCAATTCAAATTGAGTCTTGATTTATTTATGGCGCAGTCCAGTAGGCAACAGACATTGCTTCCAGTGCGGCCCGCCCGGACGACGCATCATCGCAGGCTGCACACCCGCTGAGCGCTTCAGGTGCCACTAACTCAGGGCACCACAAGTCATCGCCACGTGGCTGTGGGCCCTTGCTGACTTCTGCCTCTGGCCTACACTGCGGTCAGCAGGTCCCCCAATTCAAATTGAGTCTTGATTTATTTATGGCGCAGTCCAGTAGGCAATAGACATTGCTTCCAGTGCGACCCGCCCGGACGACGCATCATCGCAGGCTGCACACCCGCTGAGCGCTTCAGGTGCCACTAACTCAGTGCACTACAAGTCATGGACCCTTCATGTTTGAATCTTGTGTGTGTGATTCCAGATCTGGTGCCCCTACCTCAGTGCACTGCAAGTCATGGACTATTTATGTTTGAATCTTGTGTGTGTGATGTCAGATCTGGTGCCCCTACCTCAGTGCACTGCAAGTCATGGACCCTTTATGATTGAATCTGTGTGTGTGATCCGATGATCACTGTTCTAGTTGTTGCCAGCACCAACCACTCCCTGAGGGCTGGCTTACACTCACCCCACACCCATCCAGCACAGGCGTCACTGGACATGTGACCCTGGTAATAAAAAGGGGCCAGGCGCACATGCCCGTAGCCAGTTCCACTATCTATCAAAGTGTGGTCATTATGTATGCATGATGGCCCCGGGCCCTACCACATTACATTGTGCTGTGGACAGCGGATGCAACCATGTCACCTCAGGCAGTGGGTAAGACCTTGGACACGTAGCTTTGTCCCCCCCCCTGTAAGCGTAATCGGAGTGGGCTGGGCCGGCGTACGCCAGTCCAGCGTAGGGGCGTGAAGAATTTGCCCGGGGCTCTGGGCGTGGTTCAGTTCTGGCCTGGACAAGGAAGTAACCAATGCGTGTGTCACTTTTGTAGTGTCGGCGCCACCCAGCCCGCAATCGACAATGTTGCAATGTAGCATGCACCCGGAGGGCGGGCTCGCATGAACGGAGAAATGAAGGAGCGCAAGACCACTGGGGGTCTTGGCTCATACATGCCAAGTGTTGTGTGTATCTGTATTGCCGCAGCATGAGCCAAATGCCTAGCCTTAATCGCAGCGCGAGTTCAGCCAGGCATGAACTCTACATCTGTGTCCGCCCTATCCTTACCATAGGCCTACACTCACATGGCCGCCCACCTTCAACGACCAACATCACAGTGTTGTTGTCAGGCTTGTGGACATGCGCAGACAGGCATGACAATGGTGTGCCGTAGGAGTGCAAGTGATGCAACCGCCCAGCGCACACAAGTAAATAGGCTCGGGGGGAGGGAGGAGCAGCTGTGAGGCAACGTAGCACACAGTGATGCCGCTCATTTGCCACATGCAAGACATGTCAAACATGAATCCCAAAGTCGCACACATCCCACCCCACCCCCAACAAGCCACATCACATTTCCTGAATGCAAGCAGATGACAAACTAACATTAGGGATGAAAGCTCCTTTGTCTGAAATATCAGGCGGAAGCACATCTGCACCTCCGACCTCGGAATTGCATGTGCCCGGCACCCCCTGACAGATACTATAGCAGCTGATGACGACTCCCACACTATGCACAGTCCGACGAAAGACCAACGTATACACACCCCACACACAGAAGTCCTTGCTCGAAGTTATCCTGCATGGAATTGCCTTCACACTTACTCCCACACCATCCCAGGTGTACAACCGTTGCACACTAAAACAAGTCATTGATCCAAGCTGTGGCATTTCATCTACAGAACTGGCGCAGGTCAGAACAGTGCCGCTTCAACCAGAGCCACTAACGCAATGGCAGAACATCCCGGACACATGTACAACCCCTGTCAGGTGGAACTGTACCGTGCACGTATGCTGCGTTTACTGGGGGCACTGCCATTGGCAGTGCTGCGGATCAGTTACCGGCTAAGCTTCCGCCTTGCCAACGTCACCTGCGTTCAGCCTGTGTTGCATTGTCGATTGTGCATATTCGAGTGGTCCATGGATGTCTGCCTATCCAACAGGACAGTAGCTGAACTGGATTTTGACATGTGTGTGCGCCCCCTGTTGGCCCACGCCCAGGAGTGTCACCGTGATACCCGTTTATGGGATGCCTTGATACTTGGCATACATGCTGGCAGCTGGACTTGGGCGATTGCACAACTCCTTGTGTGCAGTGACCACATTGAACCGCTCCCCTATTGGGCTGTAGTGCTAATTGGTGAAAGGGGGTGGACGCAGCACATCTGTCCAGACCTGCTAATGGATTGCCTCGCCATCCTGTTTGATGAAGTCGACAACGACCTCATGTTGGAAATGATAGCCTACGAAGCTGCAATCGCTTTCATGGACGAGTAACTACATACCTGCAGCCACAACAGATTGGAACCCATTGCACATGTCCCAACACCTTGTTGCATCTTGGAGATCTGGTCACATGTCCCACGACAACAGTGGACATGGCTGCATTCTCCTGGACTCCGAATACATGAGCGGACAACAACGGGGGTTAACACACACCTGTGAAAGGTGAGGCACTCCCCTGGAGTGGACAGTGGCGCTTGGCAACGTTCCTCATCCTGACATATTGCTGCATTGGTCTGCATGTTGTGGCACTTATCTTGCCCGTACTGACACTCATATGCTAAAAAAGTCTACACACCTTCACTTGGATTCAACTGTGATGAGTGTTGATTTGAATGACAATGTGTGTCTCACTGCCTATCTGGGTCACGGCCATACATGCCCATTGATAGCATTACCCAGGGTGTACCTTTTTGTGGAATCACTGTCCCTACATTCATCCATATTTTCATACTTGATTGCTCATAGCCACGACACATCTGTGTGAATTAGAATGTTTTATTCGCATTCAGTGGAGTGTTGAAGCTGGAGCAGTACAGGGCCATGTAAACCCCACTTTACATTGTTGCCCCGTGGAGGGCCAGCCAGAGTCCTTTAGGGAGTAGCAAGTTCATCGGAAGAGGGAGACTTCAGTCCGCAGTGTGATTGCTGTGTCATTGGTAAACAAGCAAAATATGGCAGTCCATGTCGAGGTCCAAGGTGAGCGTTGCTGAGTGTATTGGGGGACAGTGGAAGGTGTTATTCCAGGGCATGATGCAGAGGGCAGAACCAAGCTGAAACAGGCCATATGGCGGAGATGAATGCTACCACTTCATTCTTACCACAAAGCCAGATTCATCATCATCCTCGTCCTCTGATGTGTCAGGTGCCTCACATGTGGGTGGTGGTGTTTAGTCTGCATCACAGTGTGGCACTGACACTTCAGTGGGCGGAGATGTGGATGGAGTAGTAGCAGCAGCATTCATCCGCGCCAGGCCTTGTGGTGGCAATGCCATGACGAGGATCTGCAGGGCATGGAAGATCACAGCTACATCTCACTGGTGTGCAGTCGTGGCAAACATTCTTTCCGCCTGCATCCGCTCCATGTTCTCCATGATCCTGCGCATGTGTCCCAACTCCCGGCTGACATCGCTGTAGCCACTCTGACCAGACAGTTGTTCTTGGCTCAGAGTCATGACTCCAGCTAATTCAGCCATGGATTGTTGGAGAGCATGGAGTGGACAGTAGGTGTCCGTTAGGGACTGTAAGTGGTCCCTGATGGGACTTAGACACCCACGTATGGCATCTAGTTTAGATGCCATGAGGTCGAACCCCACCCGCAGCTGATCAGCCATCTTCTCCTGGCACCCTAACACAGGGCGTTGGAATGTCATGTGTTGGTCGTGGGGTCCTGTGAGACAGCCGTGGTGGTGGCTGCTTCCTGCTGTGTAGTCTGTGCAGGGGGTGGGGTCTCCTCGATGCAGCTGGGCTGCCCTGCTCCTGGAGGTGGGGTGCCGAAGCTGTCCATGGGCTGTTGGAGGGCGTCGGTGTCGATGTTGGAGAGGTCCTCTTCATCATCAGTGCTGAGTTGTTGGGTCTGCTCTGCAGGAGGTGTTGATTCTCCCTCTGCAATGTGAAGGGGAGATGCAGATTGACATTGTGTTCACATGTATGTTGACGCATTGTACAAGTTTACTTACAGACTGCATGACAATGTACATTGTGACTGTTTGTGAGGAGATGCCTATGTGCTGCGGGACAGTTGACATTTCTACACCATCAGGGATGTGAGGTTGTACTTGTACATTGTCATCTCACAGTTTCCTGCTATGCCAAATGCGAATGGCCATTTTCTACACACAAGCGGCGGCAGTTGTGTCCTCTGTTCTGTTGTGAAAGTGTTGCAGTTTGTACCACATTGTTGTCAATGTTGAGGTGCTCTGATTCTTATGTGTGTGTGTTGCATTGTGGGTGTGTTGCCCCTTCAGCTCTGATTTTGCTGGCCCTTCTCCCTTTCAGGCGGTGTGCCTTTCACTTCTGTGCTTATACAGTGCTGAGATGTTACAGACTTGGGTAAATTGGGCTCTTGGTCGGAGTTGTGACTCTTGGGCATGGTTTTTCCGCAGATGTGCTATACTTAATTGTGCATGTGTGCCATTGTGCCCATCTCCCCCGTCCCCCAGTCCCTGGTCGTTACTCACCCTGTTGCTGTTGGCTCAGGTCATGTTGTGCAGTGTCCGGTCCCGCAACTCCTGCCACCGTCTCCCCAATGATGACTCGGGTCACCATTTCCTCCATCTCATCCAGCTCCTGGTGTGTCGCTGGACTCCCACCTTCAGTCTGCATTGTTGCTTTCAGGTTGGCTGCGAGTTTCAGCTTGGTTTTGCACTTCACATCAGTCCAACGCTTCTTGCAGTCGTCCACTTCCCTTCTCTTCACTCCGACTGCATTCACCTTGGCCAAGATGGACTGCCAAATTGTATTTTTAGTTGCCAATGACACAGTGGAGGTGATGAACAGTTGGTGGTGGTGTTCTATCACCTCCGTAATGAGAATCTGGTTTTCCTGCGTATTGAAAGGCGGGTTCCTCTTCTTCTTCTCCTAGCCCTTCTCTGACCCCGAGGTCCCAGGCTGGTCCTCCGTGGGGCTTGTGGGGTTCTGGTTGTCCTCTGTACTCGCTCCGGCTACCTCCATGGTGCTTCGCAGTTGTTTGTGTTTTGTTTGTGTTTTTTGTTGCCGCTTTTATAGTGGTTTTTCCCGCCTGACTTGTGGGACTTGCAGGCCTGGCGCTGCTTATCGCTGTATTTTTTATCGCAGTTGGGCCCTATGCAACTTTTTTCACGTTAGGCCTTAGATTTTTATCGCCATCCCGGTAATTTTAGCGTGGACATTTGACGCGTTATCGGGACACTATCGCATGTTACCGCCGTGTTGAGAATAAGACGTTAACACAGAGTTATTTTCCCGCGATGGACGGCGATATGAAAAATTGCGTTAACCTATTTTGGCGATGATTATCGCACGTTCTTGAGAATATCCCCCTCTATATCATACAGCACTGAATCTATCAGTACTTTGTAAATTTTCCCAATCCTGCCAGCCTCAAGAGTGGGATTCTGTCAACCGAGAGTTAATCGCTACCAAGCTTTGAGTATAAAATCCCTGACCTGCAAGAAGAAATGTTGCTATGCCAGGCCGCACTTTTGCTGGCAGTCAGTAAAGGAATGCATTTGACCATGATGATGAATAAATCCCCCAGTCTGATGACCCCTGCTCAGTCCCAAGCATTAAAGACTTTATCATGGAATATCGATGGAAAGATCGTTTATCTCCAGAGCGGGGTGTATTTATTATATTTAATAATTCCTATCTAGTCTTAGCCTTAGGCAGTTTTCAGATTGTTTTATTTTTTTGTAAACAGATTTTATTCAGTTTTTATACTTGGTACAGCAGCGGCCCGAGGGCCTACACATCACTAAATTCAATATAAATGTCATTATGTACCAATAAGAATAATACAGAATATTAAGAAGAAAGAAAATAAACTGTTACCCTCTTCTAAAATGAGCACAGATTTGACACCCCAGCCTCTCCCCACACCACTCAATCATTGACTCATCATGTCTAACTGGATAATTATATCAAATTTTCAGAGGATACGCAATTGGATTGCTTTCCTGTATTATGAGGGATTTCGGGGATTCTACCACCGGTAAGTCTATAACTCTATAATCTGCCCATAGTTGTCATATTTTTTCGGTGCTTCTGCAGGCAAACCCATGCCTGGAACACTGCTAATTCCACTGCCATGCACCAGTCTAAGGCTTTTTGTGAGCCCTAGGAATAAGAGGTGTTGTTTGTACCTATTGCCACCAATTTCATCTGTGCTGTGAAGGAATACTAATTTGGGAGCTGATGGGATGTGCCATGATAGTACCCTACAAAGACAGAGCAATATCTTATACCAGTAGGGTTGGAGAGCACTGTAACTCCACACCGTGTGGAGGTAGGTGCCAGTTTCTCGGTTGCACCTAAGGCACACCGGTGACAATATTGCACCCATGCGCTGAAGGCGGTGCCTGGTGTAATAGGCTCTGTGAAGGAAGTTTAATTGAATCAGACGGTAGAGAGATGCTATAGCAGCACTGCGAGAACTCGCCAGTGCCTCTGTCCAATCATCATCGGAAAGATCAGGTATGTCACTTTCCCAATTCTGTTGAAGTGTGCCTAGTGTTGTATTGTTATGTGTGACTATGGTTTGATATATTGGTCTGATCTTATGTGTACCTATGTCGCCCATTAATAATCGCCCTTCCAATGGATGGAATTCTGGGAGATCTGTAAGTGTTGCAATATATGGGGTCAGAGCATGTCTTAATTGCAGGTATTTGTAGAATTTACTGCGGTGGACGTGAAATTCTTCCTGTAGTTGCTGGAAGGATTTAAGGACTGTCCCTTTCATTACATCTCCTAGTGTGGATATACCGATAAGATCCCACGTGAGAAACCCGCACAATGTACCAACATGTCGAATGTAAGATCCCTGCCATAGTGGGGTTGTCTGTGTTAACCGCCCTTCCCAACCCATCTTCCGGACCACTCATCTCCACAATTGAATCACTACCTTGGTGGCAGAGGGTAGATGGTTCAAGCGATTGCGGCTATACAGTAAGTCGAGCAACAATTGGTCCTCCATCATGCCTCTCTCAACCGCGAATGCTGGGTCTGTCTGAGAATAGTACCACCATTCATTGATGTTGAGGAGGTGGGACGGTGAGTAATAAGCGAATATATTGGCCGCCGCAATCTCGCCACAGTAGGTGGATTGTGCGCATGTTCATAGTGCGACTAGTGGAGCCCTGCCGCCCCATAAAAAGTTAGTGAAGATTGTGTTCATTTGTGTAAACCACGATTGGGGGATAGTATAGAGGTAATTCTGAAGCCGATATAGGATCCGCAGAAGTGAGACCATCTTGAAGATGGCGGACCTACCGTTTAGGGGTAGGGGAAGAGGGGACCAAGCCCGCACCTTGTCTCTGATCTTAGGTACTAGGGGATTTATGTTGTGTGTCCAGGACACTGTCTGATCGGGTGACATAGAAACACCCAAGTATTTGAAACCGCCTGATGTGTGTATCAACTGTGATGCCCACGTGCCTCGCCCCTGATCACCGCGGACTGGGAATAATATGGATTTGGTCGGATTTGTGCAAAGACCCGATGTTTCCCCATACAGTCTAAGGATCTGCAGTAATTGTAGGCCCATAAACCCCGGATACGTAAGGAAAAATAGGACGTCATCTGCAATAATGCAATCTTGTCTGATACCTCCTGGGACCACTTGAAGCCACAGACTATGGGATCCCGTCGCACCTATGTTGCCAATGGTTCTATAGCAAGTGCAAAGAGGAGCAGGGATAGGGGGCACAATACTGCTCCGCCCACACACTCAGAGGCAGAAAGATCAATGTATAGGAGGCGAATGTAAGATAAAAATCTCGGGCCGAGGTTTAAGGCTTGTAAGTAGAGGAATAAATACTCCCAGTCCAATGAGTCAAATGCTTTATCAATGTCTGCCAGTAAGACCCCTGCGGGATGTCCAAGCTTTGGTACCATGGCATGGGTGTTGTGCACTCGCCTGATGTTGTGGTGTGTGGACTGTTGTGGCATAAAGCCAGACCGGTCTGGATGGTCAAGTTTCAATATGTGTGGTAGGAGGCGGTTTGCAGTGATCTTACTGAAGAGTTTGGCTTCTCAGTTTAGTAATGAGATGGGGCGATATGAAGATGGGTCATCAGGGGGACACCCTGGTTTGAGAAATACTACAATTTCGGAATGGCGCCAATCGGGTTGGAAAATCCCCTGCTCGAGGGTCTCCTGAAGTGCCCAGAGCAGGTGAGGACCCGTCTGGGAAATGCATCCTCTGAGGAATTCACGTGGAAACCCATTTGGTCCTGGGGCTCGACCAGGGTGCATGGCATGTAGGGCAGTGGTGAGCTCTTCCAGCATGATGGGGGCATCCATTTGGTCACGTACATTATCTGGAAGCATCTTCAGTGGTATATCGTGCATGAATTCTCTAATTAAATCTGGGGATAGGAGTTCCCTTTTCCGTTATAGGTCTGTGAAGTATGCGGCAAATGCTTGGGCCACCGCCTTGGATTTGTGCATAGTGTTCCGTCTGCTCCCCGAAGTACTGGTATTGGGGCCTGTGACTGTGTTGCTTGACATAGGCGATGTAATGTCTTGCTTGACTTGTCGCCCCAATGGTATATTCTATGCTGGGTCACTTGCCATGCCTGTTGGGCTTCGTTTGTGAGTAATTGGTAAATCTGGGAGAAGAGCAGGCGGCGATGGGCCTGTCCTCCACCTCCTGCCCGCATTTAGTCCTCGAGAGCTCGCTAACAAGACTCCAGATCTACAATCTGTTCAAGGCAGCGCCATTTCACCCCAGCGCAGTAGCTGATATCCACTCCGCGTATAGTGGGCTTGAAAGCCTCCCATAGAATTACTCCCGAGCTGGTGGACTCTGTGTTGAATGCAAAGTAATCTGAGATGACCTGGTGAAAGGTTGCCACATACTTGGGGTCCCTTAAATGCCAAGGTGACCTTCTGCATCGGAACCGGGGTTGCTGAGGTCCTATGTGCAGTTTGAGTGTTATAGGGGAGTGATCAGAGATTGTACGCGGGAGTATAGAGGCAGATGCAACCCAGTGGACATACGACAGTGGAAGAAGCATGTAGTCTAGCCGGGATAGGGACTCGTGTGTTCGGGAAAAGAATGTATATTCAGTGTCGGTTTGGTGGTACACCCTCCACACATCAGACCATCCCAATGGGGATGCTAGGAGATATAACTTTGATTTGCTTGGGATGCTGTCGCGTTTGCCAATGCACCACCTATCTATGGGTTGTATGGTATCATTCCAGTCCGCTCCCATCACGGACAGACCGTCAGGTAGGGCTCCCCATAAACTTATGACTTTCTCCGCGAAGATGTGTCCTAGTGGGGGGGGGGGGGGGCATAGAAACTGCCCAAAACCAGGGACTCCCCATATAGTGTACCTTGAAATAAATATACTCTATGCTCTTTGAAAAAACATCCCTTGGCTTCTGCCCCTAAGGTCAGTTCATATATAGATGGTAACTCTGGCCGAGCAGCAACAGTTTCCCTTTTCTCTTTAATGAGGATCCCCATGTGCTTCAATAATGATGACCATTGGTAATATCTAAAATTAGGGATTGCCCATTCACCCCTGTTTCTAGTGAGCACCATATATCTTAGGGATCGCTGCACTCTTTTATGCCACCATAAGTTGTACAAGACAGCAGGCCCAATTCACAAAGGTAAACTTAGACGTTTGGTCTAAACGTAATCCAAATGTCTAAGTTTACGACTTTGGGAATTCACAAAGGGCATTTATAAGCACTATCTTTATGGCCGCACTCGAGCCGGATCTCTGCTGCAAGTGCGGACACAAAGATAGTACTAGTAAATGCACTTTGTGAATTTCCAAAGCCATAAACTTAGACGTTTGGTCTAAGCTTAGACCATGCATCTAAGTTTACCATTGTATCAATTTTTTGCAGCCAATGCATTTCTACCTCTTGCCCTAAATAAATACGAGACCTTGGGAAGTAGAATAATTTTTATCACATTGCATCTGCTGGCTAGGGTGAAGTGCAAATTGTTTGTTCCCCTCGGAACCTGCCTGGTTTTTGTCAATATTGGTGTAAAATGTATTCATGTAATTTTCTCCACGCTGGCCGTGATCTTAATCCGTAGATTTAGCTCACTATCTACTTGCCTGTTATCACTCAGTACAGTGTTGCTGGCGCAAACTATCTGGGTTTTCCCTTTGTTTAAATGATGGCCTGCAAATGCCCCAAACAGTTCAGCTTCCTTTTCAAATTCATACAGGGCACTCTCTGGTTCTGGAGTAAGACCGGCTATATCATTGGCATATGCCAGAACTTTAGTGTCTATCCCATTTGTGCTCATTGGCCTTCTCACAGAATTTTTCTGCAGTCAGCTAATAAAGGGGATGATATATAACACAAATAGGAGGGGTGAACATGGGCATCCCTGCCTAGTCCCTCTTGTGATAAAAAACAATTCTGATTCCACCACCATTATTTGCAGTCCGGCAGTTGGCTTGTAATATAACACCTTTATAGCTCTAATCATACCAGGACCAAACCCCTTTCGCTTGTGTATTTCCAATAAATACTCCCAGGAAACTCGGTCGAAAGCTTTCCCCACATTGAGCAGGAACATAGCCATTGGATTCCTGGTTACTTCCACAGTATCAAACAAGGTGATTACTCTCCTAATGTGTTCTGTGGTCCCTTAACCAGGTATAAACCCATGTTGCTAAAGTGAAACCAATTTGGCTATGATTCTACCAATTTGTGATGAGAAAATCTTTGAATACCGTTTTGCTTTGCTAATTATTAGCCCAATCGATCCATAAGACTCAGGATTCATGGGAGGCTTCCCCTTCTTTCTAAAGACTATGATATCAGTGAAGCCCCATGAAGTGGGAGCAACTCCCTCCCACTGTACGCTACGGAAAGTATCAGTCATATCTTTGACTAATTACAAAAGAAATGTCTGATAAAATTCTATTGGTATTTTGTCTGGCCCAGCTGCTTTACCAGATGCTAGGGAATGTAATGATACTCTGATTAAATCAGGGGTTGTGGCAGACTTCAGTAACTTCTGTTCTTCATTCTATAGCCCCTCGAATCCGATTCCATCAAGAAAGGCTTTCAGCCAACCCAATGAGGGGGGTGAGTCTTCTTGGTATTATTCCTCATATTAAACCCTAAAGGCTCTAGTAAAATCCTCGGGTGTACAAACCAGGGCCAGCATGATAACTGTTGATCTTAGCCTTAGCAAACTTGAACCTTTGCTGCTTCTCCTGATCATTCTGTCCATCCATTATCAACCTCATTTGTTGTGCTTCCAATTCTGAGATCTCAAAGTAAAGTCCCCTAATATTGTTAACCTACTGCCTCTGATTATAACAACCGAAACAAATTGTCTCGCCACATATTCCAGCTTTTAACAAGTTCCACACTGCCCCTCCAGAGGCGCTATTTTTATTTACTGCCAAAAAATCATCAAGCCATTTTCTCATATGCTCAATATATCCAGCATTGAGGAGTAGTATCCTATCAAATGTCCAATTCTGTAGTGTTCTGTTGGCCCCTGTGTCAGGGATTATCAGGAGCAGGGGGTTATGGTATGAAAAAACCCTGGGAATTCTCTTGATGTCAGTATTCTCTACTAGGCCAGCTGAGATTAAAAATAGAAAATAATCCAACCAGACATATTTCTTATGCAAGTGAGAGAAGTACGTATATCCCAGGTCTGGGGATTTTCACCTGGCCCATAAATCAACCAACCTATGGTCTCTCATAAGCTGGCAAACTGCCCTACTGCGGCACACAGCATGCCACTTGACATCATTCCAAAAAGGAGTCGGGGTGTCCTTGAGCTTTGTGCCAAGGTGTAGAGGAGGTTAGTTGCCTGACTACAACAGGTAGCACTGACCAGTGGATCACTGATTGAATTATTCCAAAAATCTAAACTCTGGCTTTGTATATTCTCTCCATTTTTGATTACTTTGTTATCTACACTGGTAGTAACTAACATGAGGTCCTGAAGAAGGCCACTGCACCTCCTATGAGGCATTAGGCTGAAACATGTTGACCTATGACTTTTCATGCACTCTTGGACGGATCTAATTTCACTCTGTCTGAGAAGTTTTTAATCCTGGTCAGAGGATGCATGAATAAACAATCTGCATACCTTGGAACTAGTTTTAACTCACATTCATAGTTTTCTGTTTGTCACCACACCTTTCTCACATAGGGTATTTAGAATACCGCTTTCAAACTGAATGAAAACATCCCTGAGCTTCTCCCTCTCAGAGAGAGGATTGTAGCCCACACTCTGATTAGGTCAGAGTGCAAGGAGGTTGCCCTATGATGAAGCATGCCACTTTTGGGTGGGTGAGGGGAACACTCCATTAGCAATAGTTCTCATTTCCTTTTTTAGACCCAGGTTTTCATTTGTGTTTTGAACTGCCCTATGTACCTGTGGTTTTTCTACCGCTATACTGCCCTGGCTGTATCATATTGCTAGTAACTTCCATATGCAGGTTAGGACCCACACACACAACCAGGGGGTTTGGCCACAAAGCCAGTTCTACATGCAGACCATCTATAATTGTAGCTTTGTCTAGATTAGAGCCATTAATGGAGCATATAGTGAGACTTAATCTCCCCCACTTGGCATTCTGCTATTACCCATCTACCAAGCTTGTCTGGGAGGCTCCGTTTCACAGCACCTCTGTCATTTCTTGCCAAGATTGCCACCCCCCTTGTAGAAGAGCCCTGAGAAGTACACGTCAGGAAAGTGTAGCCCTTGATCCCTAGGCAGTCTCTCTTGCCCCAGGGTATGTGTGTTTCTTGCTCACAAATAAAGTCTGCCCCCTCAGTTCTAAACACTTCCGCAACGTTCTACCTTTTAGTTCTATCATTTAGCCCGCATACATCGGCAGTGCAAATATATGTTTTTTAGTTTGCATTATTATTGCTAACCATTAAAACACAGTCTAAAAAAATAGTTGCCTACATTCCAAGCCAGAGGGACTGCCCCATTTATTTTGTCAAGCCAACCTAGCATTCTACTAATACAAAACGTCTGGCCATTCGTATTCGGCAATTCTTTTTAATGTTTGTCATTCTTGCTCCCCTATACCCTCCTACTGCCTCCCCCACCACCCTCCAGCCCACTCATGAAAAAAAACAGAATGGCTCTAGGTTTCTCTATCCCATGAATGGCTTCATCATTAACTGAAATCTATGTGCCCTTTGAAATTCATGGTCCCAATTCGAACCCTCAAGGTCGGGAATGCCTTCTGAAACAGATTGACCATGAACTTCCTTGTATCATTCCCCTCCAAGCCTTCTTCCGCCCCAGTACTCTCAAAGTATTGCAGTGTTGCCGGTTGTCGAATTCTTCCAACTTCCATTGGGTGTCCATAAGCTGTGCCTCATTGGCCTCTGTTTGTCCCTTAATGGCTTCCACATCCATCTCTATTGTTGTTGCTCTGTCTTCCAGCATGGACATCCCCAATGATATCTCTGAGCAAGTTTTAGCAACTTTTCGTACTACCCTTTGAAGCTTCCTGGTCAAACCCCGAGCTCCACGGCCTTTGGGCCGTGTCTCATCCCTGTGTGCCATGATTCTTTGATAAATGGCCTTGAAGGTTGGTGCTTCTGCTGACAGACCTGGTGTTAGCTGGTCTTAGGGCGCTATAGTGCTTCCCCCTACACCTGTGTGATTGAGTTGTCCCATTTTCAAATCTCCTACAGAACCCCCTTTCCTTCCACCTCCACCAGAAATCTTTCTGGCTGTTAGCCGAATGATGGTGTTAAGGGTTTCACTTATATCACTCAATGAGCTGTCGTTAGGATCGCCTCCAGGGGAGTCTCAGTAAGCGCCCGCCCACATCGGCCGCATTGGTGTCTGACCCCAGTTTCCTTACAATGGCGCTTCCCTTCTTGAGGCTCCCCCTCTCCACTTTTGCCTAGCCGGCTGTCCCATGGTCAACAGAGGTAGTTTTATCACTAGATGTCTTCTCCCTGATGTCCTCCTCCCTCTCAGAGAAATGAGGCACTTGTAGCCTATCCGCAGCCCCCTCAGTCACCCCTGAGAAGTTTTCACTAACCTGTTGTCCTGCAGCCTCAGTGGTATGACGCCCATTACTGACTGGACTCAGGGGGATAATGTCATGTTCGCTACCTGGAAGTGGTGGCATTGTTTCTTCCTGCTCCATGCCCTCTCCCACCTGTTGATGCCATTTGACCTACTCACTCAGTGGCATCTTCGATTCTCTCTACAGCGCTACTCTGCAATGCAGGGTGTAAGATCTGTTCATCTTGTCTATGCATGACTTGTCTCTGCTCCATGGCAGGCTTCTTGAAGAAATCCACGATAGATGCTCCTGAGAGTCTGGGTAGGGGAAGACGTGCTGCATCAACCTTCCTCTCTCTGTTCATCCTTTCCATTTTGACACTTGCTGATACTCCTCACTGGGAGCGTCCGCTGATTTTAGTGCACCCAATGCTGGGGCCAGCTCCTCCTCTGAAAGCCGGGTTCGCGGCGCCCTTTGTTCTTGGTAGTGCACATGCTCTTCGGCCCCATAAGGCTGACAGTTAACCTGTGGGGATATGCCCCCTTTCACTGACCTTGTGGTGTCACTGCTGAAAGCCTGCCGCAGCTTTCTCACTGCAGCTATGGGGTCAGCTCAGCCAGTCTATCTCTGCAAACCACCACAGTGCACACATGAGAATTTAACTGTTCCGGTTCACATACTCCAGAAGGAGAGCAATGGCCTCTGCTCAATTTGTCACCACTGTCTGCTGACTCTGGCAAGGAGGAGGGCTGGGCACAGGTGTCTCACATGGGCGTCATCATGCTCCTGGAATAGAATCACTGATCTAGAGTTTGGCAGATGGTCATTTATTTCTCTGTCATGGAGAGAATGATCCGCCTGTCAAGGTGATGTATATCCATCCACTGCATTTAGGGTTTGACCTGACCAACCGACCACTGTCCATTATGTTGGTGGATGGTCCATGGAGGTAGACTCAGTTCTCCACCATCAGTCCCTTCTTCAACATCATGGGATACAAGTCGGTCAACATATATATATATATATATATATATATATATATATATATATATATATATATATATATATATATCCCACTACAGCCGCTCCTTCCGGACTGCTGGGACCCATGGAGAGTGGCGCACACACCGGCGGAGCACACCGGTAGTCCAATTCTCTAAAATAACAAAGTCAGCGCGCTCTCAGTAACACACGACTCCGTATGAATGCCAAACCACCACTCTGATGGCCAAGAAACGCGTCTTAGAGCATTATAGAGCTATCATACACTGTGATCAGAAATATCCTGTAGCCCGTCACTTTCAGGATAGACATTTTTCTAACGCCAATAGTCTCGGTTTTCTTATCCTAGAACAGGTGAGCAAAGGGCCCCGGGGGGGGAACAGGGTCCTTAAACTCAGACAGATCGAGTCCAAACAGATTATTCATTTTCAAACGAAGAACCCTGGAGGACTTAATCAGGACGAAGAATTAGCCATACATCTGAAGGAATAATGTTTCACCAGTGTGCATGTCAGGTCCTCCATACTCCAGGAGATCAGAAAATAACCCCTCCACACTTAACCCCCCACACAACACCCCCTCCCTCGATTCCCTTCCCCCTGCCCCCCCTTTCCCCCCCCTCCCCTCCCCCCGTCTTCCCCCGCCCCCCCCGTATTTTTGATTACCATTTAATGTGGGGGTTACGGGGTTTGTTCCTTAGTTCTGCTTAGGGTAGTTTGTCCCACTGTATATGTTTTTCCTCGAAGTTATTCCTCAGAGTTTTCCTCCATGAACAATTTAACTGTAATTTGATTTTGCAATTTGATGTTATTGATGTGGAATATGATTATGTTGAGGTGGAAACTGGGATCCACACTCTTTTTAATTCAGTGTTTTTGTTCTTGTTTTCAGATAGGAAGAAGGAAGGGGCCCACTCACCTGTAATCACCTGCACGGGCCGCCTACCCTTTCTTCCCTTATTATTTTTATCGAGGCACTTCAGCACTTAAGAGAGACTGTAATGGGCATAAGAGCAGTGAAAGAATGGGGACAGGGCTCTGTCTCCACCGCCAAGTACAGTAGGACTTTTGTTTGGTCTGTTTGACATGTTTTGCACATTTTTACTGTAGTTTTCGGGCACTTGCCCGTTATGTGGTTAGACCCTTGTCTCTGCCTAGGATACTTGTCCAAGTTAATGTGCCTATGGATATTGGTATTCCCGAGTTAGCACCGCTACATGGCGCAAGCAGGTTAGATATGGTACGATACCAATCTTTACGGCACGTGCCGGGAGACGACTTCAGGGTTGTTGATTTGTAAGGAGGATTTCGTCCACTTGGACATGTATTATGGGGCAATATTGTATGATTTCAGCCTAAGTACCCCCGGTTCTTTTATTTTTATTTCACATTTATTATTATTATTTTTATTTATTTTTTGTCTGTAACGGGGCAGCAATAAAGTTTTGTTGAGACTCTGATGAATGCTTGGCGCTTTGAACAGGTATTGATACCCAGGGTTCATGTTGACAAAATGGCCATTGCTTTCTCACAAATGAAATGAGTTGCATATGTATTCCAATATGTGATTGTTTTTGTTTAACATGTGTATTGTTTGTACTCAGTTTCGTATATTTATCATGATGTATGTGTCATTTCAACATGTCCGCCATGTATTGCTCATCTGTCCTTTTTCACTTTCTACACTATGAACTACTTGAGTCTCTCTGTTTTGGTGTAAGATTCACATGATCAAGGTTCTACGGAATCGAAACGCGTTGTGGATTAAACGGTGGTTTGGCATTCATACGGAGTCGTGTGTTACTGAGAGCGCGCTGACTTTGTTATTTTAGAGAATAACACACAATAGGAGTCCAATTGAGGCGCGCTCACTGCGGGTGCATACGGAGGGCTTGACTCCAAAGCCCAAAACAGTTTTCTATGTACAAATTTCGTCGCACTCAGTGATTCTTTTGGTTTACTGCTTTATCTACAAGACAGCACTACTACACCAACGCGTTTCGACCTCCCAGGGTCTTTTTCACAGTGAGTTGGGCTTGTTACAATTACTATTTATACTCTCTCCATCTTATGCCTATTAGGGTGCATGATGGGAGTTGTAGTTTTCAATATGAAACATGAAGAAAGACATAATTTCTCATACTGTTGCAATTCATGGCATTAACATTTTACATTTCAACGTCATATTGACCTTGCTGAGTTTATGGGATGGTATATCTTTGCTGTTGATTAACATCATTAATCAATTGATTAATTCATAGATCGTGGAGATATTATGACATCAATATTCAAATGTTTGAACAATTTCACAATTGTCATGTGAGAATGGGAGTAGGAGTATGTTGGTATTGTACCAACACTTTACTGCTTTTAAACTCCAAAGATTTACAGTAACATATTATTAGTTATGGTTTAGTACCCAATATATATATCAGTGAATTTCAAAGGTTTTTAAATCATAATTTCTAACTATGAAGTCCCTGAAACCTATGGTTTTTCAGTGAATTTCAAAGGTTTTTTAAATGAAAATATCTAACTATAACGTCCCTGAAACCTGTGGTTTTTTCAGTGAATTTCTAAGGTTTTTTAAATGCTAATCGCTAACTATAACTTCCTTGAAACCTCTGGTTTTTTAAGTGAATTTCTAAGGTTTTTTAAATGCTAATTTCTAACTATGCCTATATAGGTAGGGCAAGTGCAAAAAGAGGCAAGAGAGGTGCAGAAAGAGGAAGAAAGGTGCAGAAAGAAGCAAGAGAAATGCAGAAAGAGGCAACAGAAGTCCAGACAGAGGAAAAAGGTGCAGAAAGTAGCAAGAGCTGTGCAGAAAGAACCAACAGAGGTGCAGAAAGAGGCCTACTTTGACTGTACCTTACACCAGACTCATACATCACTAATCTGTCTCCCAATATGTCTTAAACCTCACTTTTCTCTTGAAGGTTCAACATTCATCGACTGCTCAGAATGTTAGGCCTACCAAATATAAAACAGCAATCCTAAGCATATCACTGTTGTAAGTCTGAACTAACCCTGGGCGGTGAACTACGCTATGCTCGCGGAGCTTGCGAAGTTTCGGTAACTTCGCGATTCGCGTAGAACGCGAAGTTACCGTGCACTACGCAATTTGCGGCGTAGCGTAGCTGTTTTTCTTCTTCGCGCGTTCAATATACGTTCTCGCGCGCGCGGTAACGACCTACCGTGATTCTGCGTTCGCCGACGCGACTTCCTATCCGTTCGCGGGCACCACGAGATTTGGAATCCGGCCGCACGATCCCGCGAGAGTGTGCGAACGCGAACACGTCATTCGGACGCGCGATCTGACTTCCGGCGGCAGTGTTGGTAAGATCGCAATCCCGAACACGAAGAAACTACAATCTGGCGAAGAATATCTCTCGAGCATCATAAAACCTTCTCGAAAATTATGGTTTTGCTCCAAAAAACTCCTCAGATTGTGATTTGGCTGTAGTTTTTTGTGCAAGGAGTCCTTTTTCTTTTTTTACTTTTTTTCCCAAGAGGAAGGAAGTGCCCCTGATTCTCAAACTTCCTGTTCCTGTCCAGCAGGCTCTTCCCAGTGCTTTGTCCATGTGCTGTTCACTTTCATTTGGATTTGGAGCTGGAAGGATCACTTTTTGTGTCTGTCTGCTGCATCATATCTTTGGATTGGATTTGAGGACTCTTGGATTTGAGATTTTACAAGTAAGTTGGAGAGCTGGTGTACTTGTTTGTTTGATTGGGGCTTGTTTGTACCTACATTTTTTGGGGGATTTCCATAGTTTTTAAAATTTATTGTTGTGGCCTGTAGTTTCGGCAGGGGCCTAGTTGTTTTTCTTTGATTGGAATTTCAGCCAGTAGGCCCAGACTAGAGCCAGAGGTACCCATGGGTGCATGTTTCTGTGGTGTCTGTTGAATTTAAACATCATGTAGGGCATGCTTGGATGGCATTGGATTGAATTGGTAAATGTGATTTTTGGGGTGTATTTCACTTTTTGGGTGTAATATATATACCTTTGTTGGATGTGTGTGTGTGCTTGTTGTGTAACTTTCCAACCTTTCGTAGCCCTGTGGATTTTCGTTTTTGCATTTTGTATTAAAGCTGTGTTGTTTAGCACTGCAGGCCTCCTTTGTCTGGTCAAATTTATTATTATAGGCCTGCTTGAGTTCATTGTTTTCCATGGCCTGTTGTGACTGTGAGTGACCACGTGGCTTGGGGCCATTTTGTGGGGGTACTTTAGTAGTGTGCTGCTTTTTCCATATAGGCCTGCATGTCTTTTCTTTGTTCCCCTTGGCTTATGCTTGTTGTGAACTTGTAGGTGGCCTGGTCATGTGGTGGCAGCCATTTTGTGGGACCAGCCACTGTGCTTTTGCCATAGGCCTCCAAGCTTGCGGCCTAGTCTGCCAGTAGGCCCAGAGGTAGTCTTCCTCATGGGTGCATAAAAACTGTTTCTGTGTTGTCTGTTGAATTGTAACATAATTTAGGCCATGGATGGCATTGGATTGATTTGCAAAATGTGGGTTTTGGGGTGGTATTTCAGTTTTTGGGTGTTTGTTAAATAAATAGGCCTTTTCAGCCAGTAGGTAACCCTGGGCGTTCAGCTCGCGGACTTTGGGCAACTCCGCACTGCGCGACAACGCGGACTTACCCTTTTATCTTCTTCGCGCGCTCAATATACGTTTTCGCGCGCGATAACGACTTTTTGTGACGATCGCGATGCCGAACACGCAGAATTTACAATCTGGCGAAGAATATCTCTCGAGCAGCATAAAACCTTCTCGGAAATGATGATTTAGTTCATTTTGCACAAAAAACTCCTCAGGTTGTCATTTAGATGTAGTTTGGTGAGCAAGGAGTCACTTTTTTTGTTTTACAATTTTTTTCAACAGGAAGGAAGTTGCCCAGAGTCTCCAACTGCCTGGTCTGACTCCTGTCCACTCCTTTGTCTTCACTTTCTTGTTATTTTGGGTGGCCTGGCCATGTGGGTGGCGGCCATTTTGTAAAGCCAGGCATTGTGCTTTTGCCATAGGCCTGCATTGTCTGCCTTGTTTTCCTTTTCTTGTTGTTGTGGGTGGCCTGGCCATGTGGTGGCAGCCATTTTGTGGGACCAGCCACTGTGCTTTTGCCATAGGCCTCCAAGCTTGCGGCCTAGTCTGCCAGTAGGCCCAGAGGTAGTCATCCTCATGGGTGCATAAAAACTGTTTCTGTGTTGTCTGTTGAATTGTAACATAATTTAGGCCATGGATGGCATTGGATTGATTTGCAAAATGTGGGTTTTGGGGTGGTATTTCAGTTTTTTGGGGGTTTGTTAAATAAATAGGCCTTTTCAGCCAGTAGGTAACCCTGGGCGTTCAGCTCGCGGACTTTGGGCATCTCCGCACTGCGCGACAACGCGGACTTACACTTTTTATCTTCTTCGCGCGCTCAATATACGTTTTCGCGCGCGATAATGACTTTTTGTGACGATCGCGATGCCGAACACGCAGAATTTACAATCTGGCGAAGAATATCTCTCGAGCAGCATAAAACCTTCTCGAAAATGATGATTTAGTTCATTTTGCACAAAAAACTCCTCAGGTTGTCATTTAGATGTAGTTTGGTGAGCAAGGAGTCACTTTTTTTGTTTTACAATTTTTTCAACAGGAAGGAAGTTGTTGGGTGGCCTGGCCATGTGGTGGCGGCCATTTTGTGGGACCAGCCACTGTGCTTTTGCCATAGGCCTCCAAGCTTGCGGCCTAGTCTGCCAGTAGGCCCAGAGGTAGTCATCATGGGTGCATAAAAACTGTTTCTGTATTGTCTGTGGAATTTTGACATCATTTAGGCCATGGATGGCATTGAATTGAATTGCAAAATGTGTTTTTTTTGGAGGGTCTATTTCACTTTTTGGGTGTGTTAAATAAATGCCTTTTTGCGTGTGTAATTATAATTATATGTTGTTGTAGTGGTTGTCTAACTTTCAAAAGTGTTTTTAGCCATGTGGATTTTAGTTTTTGCATTAAAGCTGTGTGTGTTTTATAAGGCATCCTTTGTCTGCCCATATATAGGCCTGCTTGAGTTCATTGTTTGCCGTGCCTTGTGCCTGTGAGTCACCATGTTGCTGGGGGCCATTTTGTGGTGGTAGTTAGTAGTGTGCTGTTTTTGCCACATAGGCCTGCGTGTCTTTCCATTGTTCCTCTTGTCTTACTGCTTCCAAATCCAACCCCATTGCCAGCTGCAGCTCCCTGATGCTGCTACATTCATCCCACGTGATGCACAAATTTAGGCCAAACATGCTCCACTACATTTTAGTTTTTGTTCTTTACTATTCTTATTCTTCCAGAGTGTACACACTAGCACTACACAGTAGCCAGGAAAGCCCTGGCCTTGTTTTCAACGTCTCATAAATGGCTACACTGTGTGTTGTTGTTCACTGAGTTTCTAAAATTTAATAATTGAGGCCACCACACACTAAGTTCTATATTATATTTGTTTGATTTGTGCTATGTTTGACTGATGTTCTGGCTTTTTTGCTTTTAGGTGCACAAAGACTGAGGAGGAGGTGTGTCTCTCATCATTGCCCGTTGCACTGCCAGACAGACATCCTGCTGCTGTACACACAACACAACGTGACGTGTGACCTGACCAGACATCTCTGCAACTGAGTGCTGCTGACATCTGAAGAAGATGGGCCCAAAGAAAGCAGATACCAGGTCCAACAGTACCAAGAAAGTTGCTATTGAGAAGAAGAAGGAACAGAAGAAGGAAGTGACACTTAAGTCTGGTGTGCCGGCCAATACCTTTTTTGGGCACAAAAAAATTACGCCTGCAGCAGCGGTGTCCGGGGGGCAAGCTGGGGGCAGCACTTCCGCATCAGTGGGCCCAACCCACCAACCCAGGCCCAAGCACATGAGTGTGGAAGAGGTAGCCAGCCTAATGGTGGAAAGCAGTGATGCTGAGCCTGAGATAAACTCATCGCTATCTCAAAGTAGTACCCAATCAACGCAGGAGGAAACACAGCAGATAAGTGGTCAACAACAACAGCCGCAACCACCGCCCGCAATAGTAGTTGTTGTTCCTCCTGAAGTAGGGGCAGTTCAGGAAATTGAGCCTCATGCAGAGGTAGAAGAAGAAGCCACTCATTCAGAAGATCCATTGTCTTCCAAATCCCCAGCAAGGAAAAGGAGGGGTAGTCCATCAAGTTCTTCGCCAAGCCCCCTTCTGATGATCTAGATGCCACTTGGAAGCCACAAACTGAGTCTGAGAGGGAGCCACGTTCCAAGACCAAGCTAGGGAAAAGGAAGGTTCCAGAAAGCCTTACACTTATGGAGGTCGATGTAGAACAGCAGGATGATGATGATGAGCCAGTCATCACGAACATCACTCCCGGCCCGAGGAGATGGAGACCAACATTATTACCCTATCCAAAATCGCTGCGAGGGATGTAGCACGCATACCTCCACAGGTAACACCAACACTACCTACTGCTTCCATATTTGCATTAGCAAAGGCCCGGCAGCGACCTACATCCAGCACAACCACCACCTCAGTAGGAGTAGGTAGTGGTACAGCAGCACAGAGTCAAATTCAACACACACCCTCCAGTTCATCCGGCATTGGAAGTGGCACCTCCAGCAGGAGGCCAAAGTTAAGCTCCCCAGGTTGGGACTTCTTTACGGTTAGCGAAAAGGAGGAGAACATTGCTAAATGCTCCATTTGTAATAGCTCTGTTAGTCGTGGTAAGCTTGGTACAAACTATGGTACCGGAGGCCAAATGACCCATCTGAAAAAACACCACTTGATCAGCTGGGAGGACCACCTTCGCGGCATAAAAAAACTGCAACCATTGGTGTTGGTGGGGATAAAGGAGTAGAAGATCCGATCACAGTGGAAGAGGAACGACAGGGAGACATTCTCTCTGGTAGTGGTACACAAGGTGTCCCTGACCCCAGCAGTGCAGTGTTAACGTCGCCCACATCTTCAGCAACATCTCAGTGGCACAAGAGTAAGAGTCAGCCTGAGACACCAAGGAGTACCAGGTCCGCAACCCCAAAAAGTGCGTTGTTGAGCCTTAGAGAAAGGAAAACCATGCAGCCTACCATTATCAGCATGTTTGGGGGGGGAGGGGCAGTACGAACGCAACCACCCAATAGCACGTTTGTACAACGCGAAGCTGGCTAAAATGTTAGCACTGGACCTTCTCCCTTTTTCTTTTGTTGAAGGGGTGGGTTTTCTGGAATTTGTGTCAACCATCTGCCCAAAATGGCATGTTCCCAGCCGCTACTATTTTGCCAGAGTTGCTGTTCCGGCACTACATCTCGACGTGCTGGAATTGCTTGGAAAAGCCTTGAAGCAGAGTGCTGTTCACAGTATCCACCTGACAACAGACATGTGGACCAGTTGCCAAGCCACAGATTACATGTGCATCACTGCACACTGGATCTCTTTTGCGGGGGTTAGAGAACAGATATCTGCTGGTGTTGACGCTGCTGAGATTTTTCATGCCACTCGCAAACATGCAACTGTAGCCATGTTTGCCATGGAGAAATCTCATACTGCTGCAAACATTTTGGAAGAGTTTAACACCAAGGTCTTTGAGTGGCTGCGCCCAAGAGGGCTTATGATTGGTTTTGTTGCCACGGACAACGGCAGTAATGTAGTTAAGGCCATGGGCAATGGTGGCTATTTCAGGGTCCCGTGTTTGGCACACTGCATTAACATTGTTGTTAAAGACTTTTGAAAAATGAATCCAAAGTCAGCAACTTACTGGCCACTTGCAGAAGAATATGCACACATTTCAGCCATTCTTTTAAAGCCCGGAAGCAGCTGAGGGTCATTCAACGTGAGCATAAAATGCCAGTCAAAGCGCTCATCCAGGAGGTGCCAACACGTTGGAACTCAACTTATTACATGCTTGATCATCTGTTTGAACTGTACATACCACTCAATGCTTATGTCATGCAAAGATTAGGGGAACCTACTGTGAGAGGCATGACCGTTGAGATGGGTCAATGGGACCTCATTAAATGCCTGACTGAGATGCTACTTCCTTTTGAGATCTTCACACGTGAAGTCAGCAGGGAGGACTGTACTATGGGCCAAGCTATCCCATTGTTGCACATGCTAGAGCAACAGCTGAAGGAGGTGTCTGAAACGTATGCAGGTGTGGATGACAAACAAGATGCATATCATTTGGCGCAGACCTTAGCCGCTCGCTTATCTGAAAATACAAGGATTCAAAATAACATTTTGTCACATCCACATTACATTAGTGCCACAATTTTGGATCCACGGTACAAAGTATTTCTGAACAGCAAGGCAGTAATGTTGCCAACTACAAAACTTTGATAGCTAAGGAAGCCACTATATTTTCGAAAACGAACGGCTGTTAATTACAGGCCCCCCCACCCCAGGCCATAACAAGTACTGCAGGGCATCCAGAGTCAAGTTCTACTTCGGAGCCTGAGGGCAGTGCGTTTGCCTCCCAGCAGTCACCTACACCAACAATAACATCAACAACAGCAAGAACAGGATCATCCACAGTACAATCTGCAACTGATTGGTTTCTACGGCAGGGGTATGGTAAGTCCAGCGCTGATGCAAAGGCAAAAGAGGCCGAGCACATCGGAGCACCCCTGAACATTGAGCGGACGGTCCAGGCCTATCTGGATGACCCAACAGAGGTCTTCATGGATCGAAACCCATTGGTGTATTGGTATGGGAAAAGAAGCCAATGGACAGTGCTCAGCAGGCTGGCGATAAAGTATCTGGCTTCCCCTGTCGCAAGTGTCTCTTCTGAGCGTGTTTTCAGTGCTGCTGGTGCCATTGTAACTTCGAAAAGGACCAGTCTCTCGCCCAAAAGCGTGGAGAGGTTAACCATGATCAAAATGAATCAGCACTTTATACCACCGGATTACAAAATACGTGAATCACAGCAGGAAGAGGAGAGCGACTTGGATGACGTAAATAGTGCATTACAGGACCTACTTCTGCCCGAACCACCAGAGTTTGAGGACAAGCTCCTCTTCCCTGACAACTAGGCTTTCAAATTGTTACTTTCTTCCTTCCTTTATGTGTCTGTGTATCTGTCTTTCTGGTTCAACTCAAATCACAACAAATCAATCACCACTGTCTTCTCTTTTTATTTCCCTATTGGAGTTGCACGTCTGTGCATTTAACTGTCCACTCTTCAGAGTCCTGCTTCATCTTCCTGTCGCGCCCTAGTACATTTCCATCAAGCCAGACATTGGAGTACAAGAAATGTTGCCTTTAACAGTCCCTCCATAAGAAGTGAAACGTGACTATAGCTATCCTCCGTTTTGTTTCCGAGCCAAAACTGATCAGTGTCCGAATGCTACCGCCTCTGCAGCGTCCACAACTCTTCACTGTCAGAACTTGGGCAGGCATCCAAAAGTGAACTCATCACTGTCCGAAGGCTACAGCCTCGGCAGGCATCCAAAGCTCCTCACTGTCAGGACAGAAGGTACTTGGCAGAGAAAGACAAGACTCTTCGAAGAAACTTGCTGACATTTGTGCAAACTCAAATGACCAGCACTGAGAGCTACCCAGGCCGCGGCCCATCATCACAGTGCACTGCTGACCAGGTGAAGCAACTTAAACTGTGACAAAGTGCCACAGATGAATAAGACGAAAACCGAAACAGCGACTAACACCAGAGCTTTAAATGGAAAAAAATAAGTGCAGGTACTCATTAAATTGAGCAAGGGGCGTGGTAGTGGGCGGGGTTAGAGGCGGGGTGAGACATGATGATACAAAAACACTTCTGTTGAGTATTCATTTTGTCCTTGATAGTTGTCTCAAACTTTCCATATGTGCAGAGAAGGGCATTTACACCAGTTGCAGGGCATACCAAAACATGTGAGAAATGTATCAATATAAACAATGTGCTAACTCGTTACACAAATATTTGGAGCTTCTTAATGTCATACTGTTCCTACTTACTTGCATTTGGTGCAATCCTTTTATATTCAAGAGTGCACACACATACACACAAAATAAGTATTCCACGCATTTATTTTCAAATACCTCCTGAGTGTCCTGATTCTTCCGCTCTGATTTCATTTCTCTCACACACAAACCTACACCCAAACAAGCAGACAAACACTCTCTATCAGTCTTCACATCTCTAACGTCTCCATCCCTCCCCCTCACTTCTCTCCCATTGGTATCTAACTCCGTCCCACTCTCTTTACCCCAATTGTATCCTATCATTCTCTACCATCACTCTCTCTATTTCTCCGTACCTCTCTTACTCTTTCCATAGCTGTCTCAATCGCTTCCCCATCTCTATCTGCGCTTACCCCTTCTGTCTATCTTTTTCCCCTTTAAACTCTTCTCTGCTTCCTCTATCTCTGTCCCTTCACTCTTCACCTTCTCTCAACCCATTATCCGTCCTCTTCCCCTCAGCAGACGGCCCCACGGTCGGTAAGATTTCAGTGGCAGACAGTAGCACTGCTGGGTCGTGAACATGTGCCGTGTTCAGCAGGGTAGAAGTCAGGGGCAGAACAATACTGACCTCTGATGGGAAGGTCAGTAGACCGCCTCTCACCTCACCTGGGCACGAGGGAGTCCACCTAGGTAATCCCCACCACTTCATCTCCGCCCATCATGGACTCAATGTCACAGCAGGCGGGCGGGGTGGGGGTTTATTGGCAGGGACAAGTGTGTCAGGGGAAAGACAGTCAGATCCCAGTGAGAGGCTAAGGGGTGAAAGTGGCCACTCCTGGGCAGGCTCTCCCTCCTCCCACTCATGCAGTCTGCACACATCACTGTGCCCCAGGCAGAAAATGTCCCATACACTATCTAAGAAGATGTCCCAGCATGGAGGCTCGGCAGGGGGCTCTTGAGGACAATGAGAGCTTTAATCTGGGTGGGGAGGGAGCAGAGGCCCACTTGCCGCAGCAGCAAGCCTCCAGCAGGACGATCAGGCCCCATCGTGCCTCTTGCCACAGCTGAATGACAGACAAACGGCAAAATGGCAAACATGCTGCTAAAAAACAGGAACACAGCTGGCCCTCGGCCCGGCCCAGCGCCCACCTGATCAATTCGACCCTGAGTACCGGTACTCTCCTTGGCAGTGGAGAAGTGCCGGTACTCAGCTTGGTAAAAATAAGAAGTGCCGGTACTCAGTACCGGTGAGTACCGGCCCATTTAAAGCACTGACTAACACTCAAAATGAATGTGGACTGGAGTAATGATGAGGCCACTGCCCCGTAAAAAAAAAAACACACACCTGTCAGAACTAGGCATCTGATGATCTGACAGCCAAAGAGAAGAGCAAGACAGGTAATGATGGAATGCATTGGATGCTTGCAGACTCTGAGCGATTGCTGTTGTTTGTTGTTGATGTTGTGAATGAAGTCGAACTCTACTCTACTAGTTAATCTACAAAGTGACTCAAGTCAAGTCAGTGACAGTCAATGTTTCCCTTCTTGTTGTTTAATAACCAAATTGTACTCCTACTACTGCAGGTGCAGGCCAATATCTGTTGCAATTTTTTAATATGGAATATGGACTTAATCGGAGTCACTACAGACTGAGTTGGAGTTGGACAACACGTACCACACCATGATGATGACCATACTATCTTTGCAGTCAGTCAGTTGGATCGGAGATAATTGAAGGAATAACTGCGTTTCACTAAGTGGCATAAGATAAACATAAACACAACAATTCAACAAGAAAGTAAACACAGAGACCTACATGTCCATGTCCAGATTTTGTCACTTAATTTTGAAAATGCTAAGTTGCTGTGTATATATGCCTTGTTTTGTCTGGCTCTGTCAAAAATTAAGGTAAATGGAGGTTGGGTCACGGACGGGCTGGTGTTGTGGTGGGCCTGTTCTGTCCTGTTGTTGTTGTAGCTTAATGCTGTAAACAGAATATACACGATATATCCAAGCCGCCTCAGTCTGAAAGTGTTCTCTCTTCTCTTCTTGGACTCCACCGTAATTTATGGGTTTTTTTATTCATTGATTTTTCAATACCCCTTTTGTTTTTCCATCTAGACGTTACAGGCCGGCCTTTACCCTGTGCTATACTGGGAGACACAACTCACATTTACCTTACCAATCCGCATCAGGAAGGCCACCAAGATTGATGTGCGGAGCGTCCATGGAAGATAGGACCAAGAGGAAGGACGAGATTCAACTCCACAATTTGACCAGGATAATAGTAACTTTAGTATCATTCATCATTCATCTTTTAATTAATTGGAATCCTTTTTTCTCTTCAATCATTACGACTGTGTGTTGTGTGTTGTTGTTTGTTTGCTAATTGATCCCTACAACTATTTTTTAATTTTCTTTGCTATCTTTAAAAGTAAGCCCAGGACAACATGGAATTTGGGTCTCACTCTCTGAGGGCATATTACAGGCAAGGCAAATTGCGTAGAATATACTGCTGCCCTGTACTGTCTAATTGTCTAGTAGGAGTTAGTAAGTACTACTCATTAACCATCAAGATATCTTCAGCATCATGCATGCATTTCCTTTTTCTCTCTTTATAGATTTTTTGGATAAGATCTTGGTCGTCTGACAAGATTTCGCTTTGCTTTTGTTGTCCATGCGTACTGTTTTTCTTTCTCCAACCTTTCCCCAAACCCCCTTCCCATCCATTCATCAAACCCTAACTCTCTTCCCCGGGCTGTGATTTATATTGAGGTGTGATGTGACTACATAAAATGTACACCAATTGATCACACGCTTGCTGGGGCAGATGTGGTGAAAGCAACACTAATTAAATTTCAAGGCAGGGCGAGGAGCTTCTTCTGCTTGCCCACCCATGCTCAGTCTATGTGCAAGCCGTCACCGGATAATAGTACATCATAATGAATTGCCAGCATTGATTGGATTCATCATCAAACTCCTACCACACAGCACTAAAGGTTACGAATTACGATTGTGTTAAGTTAAGTGACTCACTCGACACAACTACAGTTTGTAACTTCTTGTACTAGGCTGTCCCACTCCCCGCCACCATTATGTTTTATTTGACTTTAGCAGTTGCAAATGCAATATTGTTTGTTTGCCAAAATTGCCAGTCTTCTTCTGTACTGTATTTTACTTCATTCTACTACTCCTCCCACAGTCGCTTTCAGGCAAGTGACTGTCTCTTTTTTATTTTTTTAGCAAATGCTGCTGCCAGTGTCTACTCTACTACTACCACCACAACCATGGCATCTTCTCCATTCTCTTGGGAAACCATGCAGCCATCACTGTGCCGAACGTAATCATCATCAATCACAGTAAGATAAGTTTGGTGGGAGGTATAATGGACTAGGAGGAGAGACTGACAGTACTAGTAGGACAAATAACTCAGTGAGGGGTACCGCATCTATCTGTTTGTGTTACATCATCGGCAGATTATTTAAATCAAACACTGGCTGCGGCCCTGCAGCAGCAAGGAAACCATGTCACGTTAATTCGTAAAACAGTAACCCCCCACAAAACATTAACATTGTATGTTTAAGTATAAATATAATTTATTACCCTAACAAAAATAAACTATCCCACACCTGACCCACCCCTCTCCCTAACCCCAACCAATGTCCAAAACGAAAAAAAGTCCAAAGAATGTCCAGAAACCCCAACGCCCAATTCCCACCCACCAACAAAAGGAATAAACAAGCATTGGCATAGCCAATAGGTCTCGCCTTTGGGACCTTATAAGTGTTTAGCCATGCAACAGTTGCATAACTAAATACTTATAAGGTCCCAAAGCGAGACCTATTGGCTATGCCAATGCTTGTTATGAAATGTTGCTTACCTGTTCTAATGAAGTCTGCAGCCTTATGCCCAACTATTCTTCCAATGATAATGCGCCGGCAGACAGTAACGCATAGTGTGATAAACATGCAAGTACTGTCACAGAGTTGCACCCACTTCAGTCTAGTGTCTAACAGTGAAGTGTTATTCCAAGCAGGTAAGAATGGAGAAGATGGAAAAGTGTGAAATTAGATGGAGCGCGCCTCTAAGTATGCAGCTAGGTACACTCTTAATTCAATAAATGCATCAAGTTTGCAAATTACGACTATGACAGGGAGGTAGCAGCAACGCCGGCTGGGATTGACCAGTCAGGCATTTTCCGGAGCCATGCTTGGCAAAATGGCACACTGAAGTGTAACTCTTCTTATTCAGGGAGTGGTGCATTCAACGTTTCACGAGGACACCCAGGTGGATACCACACAGATGGCACAGGTCTACGGAAAATGGAATGACAAATGCAAACCTGGCGCTGATGAAGTTGATATTTTGGAAGTCCGACACACCTCCCTTGGGGAGCAGCATTTATACATGCAGCCAGCTTGCCCACAGATGCTGAATGCGCTGGAGGTTTACCAGGCTGGAGCATGTCCATCTCAGGAGACAGCTGCAGTGATTTACTCGGGTCTTATCTCAACAGATATTTCAACTTGGGAGTTGCTCTTCTGTCCAGAGCCGTGATCCGCAGGAATAATTCAAGCGGGACCGGGTACGTGCTCTGAAGACACTACTTAGAAAGGAGTCCAGTGTAAAATGGGTTTCCCTTTCAAACAGTGCATGCTCTGCTGAGCGAATTAAAAGTCAAATGTTCCACTTAAAACAATAGCTATTTAAAATATAGATTACCAGTAGAATTGCTAAGGGTCACTGGGTTCCAAATATACATTTAACCAAAATGGTTTGGACAAGGCTTGGATTCAACAGTGACTGGAGCTGCCGTGCAATTTCATTTAGGAGCATGTATATGCGTGCGAGCACGTATCGATCACAGCGCAATTTAACAACCCCTTGTTTACCATGCAAGCCAGCTCTACCGCACAGCCCAAGCTCTACCATGCAACCAAGCTCTGCAGTGCAACCGAGCTCTGCAGTGCAACCCAGCACTACCGTCCAATCCAGCTCTACCGTGCAACCCAACCCATAAATTAGGTACCTCAACACAGTCTTGAAAACAACTTCACTGCTCCACCCGCTTTTTACAACATCTTCTCATAAGTCTCCCGTACCTCTCTGCGACCTCACCTGTCAGAGGAAGCGAAGCGTATCTGTCAACAGACAGCTCCACAGAAATCTGGCTTCTCAAGTAATCCCACGGGAAGTGGTGAGAGACGCTACTACTCCAAGCCAACCCGGAGCCTGGGAGAAAAAAAAGCCCGGGTGTTGTGTGCGCGCGCGCGCTGAAAGAAAAAAAAAAAGCACACGAGTGGTGCGCGCGCGCGGGCAAAAGCAGCAGCAGGGGGAAGGAGGGGGGCCTGCGCGATTCCCTTGCGGGAGCGTGCAACCATATGGCGCCACCATATGGCGCCGCGCGCTCCCGCAAGGAAATCGCCAGACGTGCACGCGTTGCCATTGCAAGCAATGCAACGCGTGCACGTTTTTGCCCCCAAAGCTGTGCCGATGGCATTAGGTCGCTCTCCTATGCAGCGCATGCGCGCTGCGTAGGCGAGACCTAAAAAGGGGCAATGCAACAGGGTCCTATTAGATTCGGCGGGCTTTAAGGTGTTTGTCCACCAGAATTTTTACACGCTCCTCTAGTTGATTCTCTAGCCGTGCCACCCGGAGGAGAATCTTGCGTCGAAATGCCCTGCAGTGGCATCCAGGGTGGGGGACAGCAGTGCTGGCTGCAAGAGAATTGCGGCGGCGGGCGGCTGCCAGACCGCGGCGCCGTACCACCGGATGGTCTGGCCTGGCTGGGGCCCGGGGCATCGGATGAGGCTGCAGCTGCTGCCGCCTCCTCCTCCTCCGCCTGAGCCACCAGCCGCCGGTACTCCTCACAGATGGCCTCTAGTTTCCGGTGCCGGGCCCTGGCTGCCAACTCCTTCCGGGATGGTTTTTCTTGGGAAGGAGTATCTATATCAAGAAAGAAAAAGAATATTGTTGTAACCAGTACTCTTAGCAAAACAGGAACACAAAATTAATTCAACACATAATGGCACAGTAGCACTAGCAAGAAGCACAGTACATAACATTTCTGGTAATAATCTATCTATCCTCCCACTTCCTCGGCCTGTAACATTTGTGGGAGTTTCAGGCATTATACTAGCACTATGGACTCCAGTACACAGTACACCAGTCTTCTTCTTATCTCTACTAGTTTAGCGAAATGACATAACCTGGTTGTAGTAGCCAGCATGCCAGCTCGGTCAACTATGCTTGCACCCAAGACAAACATACGAGTCTGACTCATGACGCAGACTCACGTTAGTTTGATTTACTACTGTCTGCAGGTGGGGAAGCTCGTATTTTTCTATTACGGGTGGCACTGGCCATACTCTCTCTGTTACATGAAGGGCAATTGGTCAATTTCACTTTGACAGTGCCCTGGCTACTACAAAAAGGCAGATTATATATCTGATCCAATGATCATTGCTTTTATATGGCACAACGACATAAGGTCAGTAGCGGTCGGTGGTGGGACTCGGGGAGTGCTGCCGGGCGGTGACGTAGGGAGGGGCAGGGTGGGGGGTAGTAAACTATGGATTACGGCCAATTACAGGTAAGTAAACATATAAATAAATAAAACTAATTTTGTTGCGCCCACTGCATCGCTTTTGGCGGTGCAGTGCGCACAATTAAATTCGCTTTATTTATTTTTATGTTTACAGTAAAGTTACCTGTATTTGGGCGCATAATACATTGTTTACTGCTACCCCCCACCCTGCCCCTCCCCACATCGGCTTTGCTACTGTGGCGCGGTTTCTTTTACATTCCCTTAAAACTGAAACTGTGCATCCCGTGACAGTCTCCACCTATGCTGTCTTGATGAATACATACAGGCATCCATCCATTCTAAGTAAATGTCAATCATTCTTCTTAATCTCTCCACAAACCTTACTTTGTTTCACCAACAACAACCCATGCGTCCACTCACTCCGTTGCTTGCCTTGGCTTAGAGTTTCACCCAAACACCGCTGATGATTCTTGCTATCCACAGAATCCACCCATACTGTGTCGCCCACCCAGGCAGGCATCCATTCTTCTTTCACCTTCTACCCATCCTTCAACAACACATGCATCTGATTCCTATCAGCCACCTATCCATGCTTCCAACGTATCCTTCTCTGCCAGTCATCATATTAAACCTCGCCCGTCCTTCCTCCTTCCACCCTTCTTTCCCTTTTTGTTCAACACATCCATCAAGGTCATCTGATCTGACTTTTAGTCTCCTCCATAAAACTTTCACAGCTGAGTTGGAGTCAGATAGAAGAGGCCATTGGTTAACCAAGTCACGCTGGTAATGCTAATGCTACTGCATTGCTAATGCTAAGTAAAGGGTGTCTTCTCTTCTTCAACCATTGTATTATGTTCACTACAACTTCATACCTAATAAGTCTCAACAACACAGTACAGTGAGTGAAGTCAACACCCTTCCAGCTAGTGCAATGTCAATAAGTAATGAATATAACTTACCACCGCCCGCCACTGCTGCTGGCTCACCCCCTGTAGCTCCTGCAGGTGCCGCATCTCCTGCCCCCTCCGGAATGGTGGAATCGCCGCTGGCCCCGCCGGCACTGGTGGTCGCTACTACGCCTAGATAAAAACATGACACATTTTTAGATGCCTGTGTACACCTCCCCCTATTTATTCTTTTTCACTAGCAAGATTGAAAAAAAAGTTAATACATACATATTATACATCACATTCACTAGTCAAAATTGGGTACTAGAGTCAGTAGACACTAGTAGTGTTATGGTCCCTAGGGTCATTATTTATTATACTATACTCTACTCTTTGCAAAGTTAGCCTGAGCCATGCAACCATTTTTCGCTTCATGTCTTTTGCGCATGTTACCTCGCAGCTTGTTGTGCAGTAAGTAACAGTAAGACGCCTTTTTGAGCCCACATGAGCACATACAGCTACTGTCTGAGCATTGCGTACAAGAGGTCGAAAAACAAGCCATTTTGTTATGGAGTTCGGTTAGTCCGTATTGCTTAGCCATAAGTAACATGTTACACTTTTTTGGCAGGACTGAGAAACGCTTGCATTATACTATCTAACGCGCACCATTTTTCTCAGGCAGAAGATTTCCTTCTACGAACCAGAGATTTGCAGAGCTTATGAATGATGCATGAGATGTAACCAGTAATTCTACGTTCTACGGTGAGGAGTCTCCCAGAATTCGCACTGATCTTTTGTCTTCTATCATCATGCACTTGTTGTAACAATGTTTATTGTTTTAATCTTATGCATTTTGCTGTTGGAGCTGGCTGGAGTACACTGAATTTTATAGAACAACATACAGAGCTTGTTAGTTGAAAATAAACCTTTTGAACTTACACATAGACTCTGTGGTATTTGGTGTGGTGGTGGTGGTGGACTTACACGAGTGAGTGAGCGAAAGGGTGTTATGTTCTGGGTTGTGTAATCATAATCATTGGGTATCTTCGGGTGGGGGTTCGGGGACCTAATGAGACGTTATAGCTAGTCGTTCAGGGGATTGTGGGTTCACTTCTGACTGAGGTGTGAGGAACGTCCAAGTTCCTCACCAACATCCTATTTCCTTGTGCATAGTTCTGCATGGGGCTGTGCAGAATCCACACATCAGTAGTAGTATGTACTATATCCTATCAAAAATAGTCAAATATCTGGTTGGGCTTTTTGTTTGTGGTAATTGTCAAAGCCTCAAGATTAAGAAGCCTAGAAGAGGACAACCGAAAGGACTGGACTCAGTGGCTAGAGCTATTGGTCAATCTGAGTTTTATTCAAAACAGTACAATAAAGAGTGGCAATGCAAACTGGGCAAGCTTAGCGACAGACTAATAGTAGTAGTACAGACATTCATAGCAGAGGCAGTTAGAACTTAGAGGCAGGGATAACCAGAATTTAGAAACAGATAGTCAAGTCAAGATCAAAGAATCCTTTGTAAAAAATAGAATTAGGGAGTGGAACCAGAATTAATAGTTCTGAAAAAATAAGGTGCAGTAAAAGATAGGGCAATATAATTGTTAATATTAACCACTGGAGGACTTACTGGGACCAGCAGCAGGGCCCTCGGTAGAGGAGCGGTCCTCTGGTGGTTGTCCCACCGACTCGGACCCCGTCTTCTTGCCCCTGGGTGCTGCAGATCAGTGATCATGTAAGATATAATAAAGAAAGACACAAACATTAATGATTGCTGTGAAACAAATAAATTATCTAAAAACACGCTCAAACGTTTTAGGAAACAAAAATTGCAATAAAATTGACCTATCTAATCCGATCGACTACTGGCTTGCGGGATTCACGGACAGTCTACTTATTTGGGAACACTAATTCAGTGTTCCATTCTGATTGATTCAAATAAAATCCAGAACAATAACTAAGCCTAAGTACCACCTGACCTAGCCCACCTATTCCAGGCGGGCCAATTGTTCATTAAGTCTGCATTTCCATTTTTTTAGCCATCAAAAATGCATAGATGAGAAGGAGGACACATGCATAAAGTGCATAATGCATACACCAAATTGTTGGTTGGTTGCGTCTGATGTTCTGCAGCTGACTGACACTGCTAAGCTTACCAGTACCACTCACTAAACAAACTACAAAAGGTTCTACTAAGGACTGGGGTAAGCAGCACTCAGTGACAGAGGATGCGTCACGCAGACCGCTCAAAAATTATCAACTAATAGTAACTAAACCTAGTATCAAATCATCCACCGCTATTTGACAGGAGGACAAAGGAAGGACTACAGTCTCTCTAGCAATAGCATTACCTAACTGAAGTTCTCTAAAGTAAACTCTTACATAATAATAAGGACAAGCGAGCGCAAAGTTGCAAACAAGTAAGAGTAGCGCCCAGCACCTGTGTCCTACAATCACAGAAGATTTTGAAACGTAATTTACCTGCAATGTAAGCAGCAGTATTCTTGTTATTTGTAAAAAATTTATACACAAATCACAATACTTATACTACTATATATATTAGCTACTCACCAAGCCCCACGACCTCGACACCTAGCAGGTCCAACAGGTCCTGCTCCCAGTCGAGGATGTCTGACCACCGGTGGGCCAGCTGGTTATGGGTGCGCCGGACCCCTGAGCAGCGAAACACTGCCCGGCGCACCTTCGCCCACCGGCGATGACGCTCCTGGGTCGGGTACCCGGAGTCTGGCCTGCCGCCTGCTGCCAAGGTCAAGGGGAGGTGGCGCTGAACAAAAAAAACAAGGGCGGCCACCTCCGCCTCACTAAAAAGCTGGCGGGCTTGCACCCCTGCAGGGCGCAGTCTGCCGCAAGGCAGGCGGCTCTTGGGCGCACGCGGCTTGCCCTTCGAGCCACTGCTGCTACCCTTCGCCATGGTTCTGGGGTGGGAGGAGGCGGAAAAGAAAAGTTAGAAGGGAAAAATAAAGTTAGGGGAAGAAGTAGGAGCTTAAAGAAGAAAGTTATATAAAACAGTCGAAAAGTTAAAAAAACACAGTAAAAAGTAGAAAAAAATGCAAAATATAGACTTAGGCAGAGAGAGAGATAGATAAGAAATAAAGAAACATTGAAAAACAGTGTAAAAAACTAAGGATTGCAAAGATTGAGGGAGGATAGAAAAGCAAGCCCAGAACCATAGCATAGAGTGGAAAAACAAGATGGCCGTGCCCATCGCGACCGCGTGGGTAAGTTTGCGCGATATTTCTCCCCGAGCACGCAAAAAACGTCGCAAATACGTCCAACGCGGTCCCGAACATGGAATGCGCCTCGCGAGCACGCTATACGCGACCCGGAGCAGGAAATAAGGGATTGCGAACGGGCGGGACAAGTGAAAAACAAAATGGCCGCGCCCATAGGCGACCGCATGGGTAAGTACACGCCCCGAGCACACAAACTGCCTCCCGAACACGCACAACGCATTCCCGAGCAAGAAAAACGCGCGACAAGCAGCTACGCACGCTCGCGTAGCTACGCGTAGCTCGCGTAGCGCTCCAACATCTTCGAGTAGCTTCGCGTAGTGCGACTACACGAACTACGCCCAGGGTTAGTCTGAACAAGTTTGTGAAGGTATGCGTGCGTCTCTGCTTTCACCTAGTAACACGTTACATAAAAATAAACATACAAATACCTGTGTTTAAAACAGCATACTCTCAATATTTGTGTACAAAAAGGTGGAAGCAAGAGAAGTGCAGAAAGAAGCAACAGATGTGCAGAAAGAGGCAAGAGGGGTGTAGAAAAAAGCTAGAGAGATGCAGAGAAAAGCAAGAGAAGTGCAAAAAGAACCAACGGAGGGGCAGAAAGAGGCAAGAGGGGTGCAGAAAGAGGGAAGAAAAGTGCAGAAAGAGGCAAGAGAGATGCACAAAGAAGGAAGAAGGGTGCAGAAAGAGGCAAGAGGGGTGCAGAAAGAGGCAACAGAGGTGCAGAAGGAGGCAAGAGAACTGCTCAAAGTAGCAAGAGAGTTGCAGAAACAGACAAAAGAGGTACAGGAAGAGGGAACAGGGGTGCAGACAGAGGTAAAAGAGGTGAAAAAAGAAGCAAGAGCAGTGCAGAAAGAAGCAACAGAGGTGCAAACAGAGGCAAGAGGAGTGCAGAAAGAGGAGACAGAAATGCAGAAAGAAGCAAAAGAGATGCAGAAAGAGGCAAGAGGGGTGCAGAAAGAGGCAAGATCAGTTCAGAAAGAATGAAGAGATGTGCAGAAAGAGGCAAGAGAGGTGCAGATAGAGGCAAGAGATGTGCAGAAAATGGGAAGAAGAGTGCAGAAAGAAGCAAGGGAAGTACAGAAAGAGGCGAGTGAGAAGCACAAGGAGGCAAGAGAACTGCAGAAAGAGGCAAGAAAGTTGCAGAAACAGGCAAAAGGGATGCAGAAAGAGGGAAAAGGTATGCAGACAGAGGCTGGAGAGGTACAGAAAGAGGGAAGAGGGGTACAGAATGAGGCAAGAGGGATGGATGCAGAAATTTGCAACAGAGGGGCAGAAATAAGCAAGGGAAGTGCACAAAGAACCAACGGAAGTGCAGAAAGTGGCAAGAGGGGTGCAGAAAGAGGAAAGACAAGTGCAGAAAGAGGCAAGAGAGATGCACAAAGAAGGAAGAAGGGTGCAGAAAGCGACAAGAGGGGTGCAGAAAGAGGCAAGAGGGGTGCAGAAAGAGGCAACAGAACAGAAGGAGGCAAGAAAACTGCACAAAGCGGCAAGAGAGTTGCAAAAACAGACAAAAGAGGTACAGAAAAGAGGGAACAGGGGTGCAGACAGAGGCACGAGAATTGCAGAAAGAGGGAAGAGGGGTACAGAAAGAGGTAAGAAAGGTGCTGAAAGAAGCAAGAGCAGTGCAGAAAGAAGCAACAGAGGTGCAGAAAGAGGCAAGAGGGGTGCAGAAAGAGGAGAGAGAAGTGCAGAAAGAAGTAAAGGGGGTGCAGAAAGAGGCAAGAGGGGTGCAGAAAGAGGCAAGAGCAGTGCAGATAGAACCAAGAAATATGCAGAAGAGAGCAAGAGAGGTGCAGAAAGAGGCAAGAGATGTGCAGAAAAAGGGAAGAAGAGTGCAGAAAGAAGCAAGGGAAGTGCAGAAAGAGGCAGGTGAGGTGCAGAAGGAGGCAAGAGAACTGCAGAAAGAGGCAAGAGAGTTGCAGAAAAAGGCAAAACGGGTGCAGAAAGAGGAAACAGGTGAACAGACAGAGGCAGGAGAGGTGCAGAAAGAGGGAAGAGGGGTACAGAATGAGGCAAGAGAGATGCAGAAATTTGCAACAGAGGTGCAGAAAGAAGCAAGAGCAGTGCAGAAAGAGGTAGGAGAGGTGCACAAAGTGGCAAGAGGGGTACAGAAAGAGGCACGAGAGGTGCAGAAAGAAGGAAGAGAAGAGCGGAAAGAAGCAACAGAGATGCTGAAAGAGGCACGAAGGGTGCAGAAAGAGGGAACAAGGGTGAAGAAAGAGGCAAGAGGGGTGCAGAAAGAAGCAAGTGAGGTAAAGAAAGAGGCAACATATGTGCAGAAAGACACAAGAGAGGTGCAGAAAGAAGCAAGAGAAGTGCAGAAAGAGGCAAGAGAATTGCTGAAAGAAGCACCAGAGATGTCGAAAGAAGCAAGAGAAGTGCAGAAAGAGGCAAGTGAGGTGCAGAAAGAGGCAAGAGAGGTGCAGAAAATGGCAAGAGAAATGCAGAAAAAGGCAAGAAGGATGCAAAAAAGGGAAGGAGGGTACAGAAAGAAGCAAGAGAGATGCAGAAAGAAGCAAAGAAGTACAGAAAGAAGCAAGAGAGGTGCAGAAAGAGGGAAGATAAGTGCAGAAAGAGACAACAGGGGTACAGAAAGAAGCAAGAGAGTTACAGAAAGAGGCCAAAGAAGTGCAGAAAGAAGCAACATTGGTGCAGAAAGAGGCAAGAGGGGTGCAAAAAGAGGAGAGAAAAGTGCAGAAAGAAGCAAAAGAGGTGCAGAAAGAGGCAAGAGGGGTGCAGAAAGAGGTAAGAGCAGTGCATAAAGAACCAAGAGATGTGTAGAAAGAGGCAAGAGACGTGCAGAAAGTGGCAAGAGAGTTGCAGAAAAAGGCAAAAGGGGTGCAGAAAGAGGGAACAGGTGTACAGACAGAGGCAGGAGAGGTGCAGAAAGAGGGAAGAGGGGTACAGAATGAGGCAAGAGAGATGCAGAAATTTGCAACAGAGGTGCAGAAAGAAGCAAGAGCAGTGCAGAAAAAGGGAGGAGAGGTGCACAAAGAGGCAAGAGGGGTACAGAAAGAGGCACGAGGAGTGCAGAAGGAAGCAAGTGAGGTAAAGAAAGAGGCAACATATGTGCAGAAAGACACAAGAGAGGTGCAGAAACAAGCAAGAGAAGTGCAGAAAGAGGCAAGAGAATTGCTGAAAGAAGCACCAGAGGTGTCGAAAGAAGCAAGAGAAGTGCAGAAAGAGGCAAGTGAGGTGCAGAAAGAGGCAAGAGAGGTGCAGAAAATGGCAAGAGAAATGCAGAAAAAGGCAAGAAGGATGCAAAAAAGGGAAGGAGGGTACAGAAAGAAGCAAGAGAGATGCAGAAAGAAGCAAAGAAGTACAGAAAGAAGCAAGAGAGGTGCAGAAAGAGGGAAGATAAGTGCAGAAAGAGACAACAGGGGTATAGAAAGAAGCAAGAGAGGTACAGAAAGAGGCCAAAGAAGTGCAGAAAGAAGCAACATAGGTGCAGAAAGAGGCAAGAGGGGTGCAAAAAGAGGAGAGAGAAGTGCAGAAAGAAGCAAAAGAGGTGCAGAAAGAGGCAAGAGGGGTGCAGAAAGAGGTAAGAGCAGTGCAGAAAGAACCAAGAGATGTGTAGAAAGAGGCAAGAGAGGTACAGAAAGTGGCAAGAGAGTTGCAGAAACAGGCAAAAGGGATGCAGAAAGAGGGAACAGGTGTGCAGACAGAGGCAGGAGATGTGCAGAAAGAGGGAAGAGGGGTACAGAAAGAGGCAAGAGGGATGCAGAAATGTGCAACAGAGGTGCAGAAATAAGCAAGAGCAGTGCAGAAAGACTCAACAGAGGTGCAGAAAGACGCAATAGGGTTACAGAACAAGGCAAGAAAAGTGCAGAAAGAAGCAAAAAAGGTGCAGTAAGAGGCATGAGAACTGCAGAAAATGGCAAGTGAGGTGGAGAAAGAGGCAAGAGAGGTGCACAAAGAGGCAAAAGGGGTACAAAAAGAGGCAAGAGGGGTGCAGAAAGAAGCAATAAAAGTACAGAAAGAAGCAACAGAGGTGCTGAAAGAGTCAAGAGGGGTGCAGAACGAGGCAAGAGAAGTGCAGAAAGAAGCAACAGAGGTGCTGAAAGAGGCAAGAGAGGTGCATAAACAGGCAAGAAAGGTACGGAAAGAGGGAACAGGGGTGCAGAAAGAGGTAAGAGGGATACAGTAACTTGCAAGAGAGGTGCAGAAATTTGCAACAGAGGTGCAGAAAGAAGCAAGAGCAGTGCAGAAAAAGGGAGGAGAGGTGCACAAAGAGGCAAGAGGGGTACAGAAAGAGGCACGAGGGGTGCAGAAGGAAGCAAGTGAGGTAAAGAAAGAGGCAACATATGTGCAGAAAGACACAAGAGAGGTGCAGAAACAAGCAAGAGAAGTGCAGAAAGAGGCAAGAGAATTGCTGAAAGAAGCACCAGAGGTGTCGAAAGAAGCAAGAGAAGTGCAGAAAGAGGCAAGTGAGGTGCAGAAAGAGGCAAGAGAGGTGCAGAAAATGGCAAGAGAAATGCAGAAAAAGGCAAGAAGGATGCAAAAAAGGGAAGGAGGGTACAGAAAGAAGCAAGAGAGATGCAGAAAGAAGCAAAGAAGTACAGAAAGAAGCAAGAGAGGTGCAGAAAGAGGGAAGATAAGTGCAGAAAGAGACAACAGGGGTATAGAAAGAAGCAAGAGAGGTACAGAAAGAGGCCAAAGAAGTGCAGAAAGAAGCAACATAGGTGCAGAAAGAGGCAAGAGGGGTGCAAAAAGAGGAGAGAGAAGTGCAGAAAGAAGCAAAAGAGGTGCAGAAAGAGGCAAGAGGGGTACAGAAAGAGGTAAGAGCAGTGCAGAAAGAACCAAGAGATGTGTAGAAAGAGGCAAGAGAGGTGCAGAAAGTGGCAAGAGAGTTGCAGAAACAGGCAAAAGGGATGCAGAAAGAGGGAACAGGTGTGCAGACAGAGGCAGGAGATGTGCAGAAAGAGGGAAGAGGGGTACAGAAAGAGGCAAGAGGGATGCAGAAATGTGCAACAGAGGTGCAGAAATAAGCAAGAGCAGTGCAGAAAGACTCAACAGAGGTGCAGAAAGAGGCAATAGGGTTACAGAACAAGGCAAGAAAAGTGCAGAAAGAAGCAAAAAAGGTGCAGTAAGAGGCATGAGAACTGCAGAAAATGGCAAGTGAGGTGGAGAAAGAGGCAAGAGAGGTGCACAAAGAGGCAAAAGGGGTACAGAAAGAGGCAAGAGGGGTGCAGAAAGAAGCAATAAAAGTACAGAAAGAAGCAACAGAGGTGCTGAAAGAGTCAAGAGGGGTGCAGAACGAGGCAAGAGAAGTGCAGAAAGAAGCAACAGAGGTGCTGAAAGAGGCAAGAGAGGTGCATAAACAGGCAAGAAAGGTACGGAAAGAGGGAACAGGGGTGCAGAAAGAGGTAAGAGGGATACAGTAACTTGCAAGAGAGGTGCAGGAGGAAGCAAGAGCAGTGCAGAAAGAAGCAAGAAAAGTGCAGAAAGAAGCAAGAGAGATGCAGAAATAGGGAAGAGGGGTACAGAAAGAGGCAAGAGGGATGCAGAAATTTGCAAAAGAGGTGCAGAAAGAAGCAAGAGCAGTGCCGAACGAACTAACAGAGGTGCAAAAACAGGCAAGAGGGGTGCATAAAGAGGTAGGAGAGGTGTACAAAGTGGCAAGAGGGGTACAGAAAAAGGCATGAGGGGTGCAGAAATAAGGAAGAGAAGTGCGGAAAGAAGCAACAGTGGAGCTGAAAGACACGCAAAGGGTACAGAAAGAGGCAAGAGAAGTGCAGAAAGTAGCAACAGAGGTACAGAAAGAGGCAAGAGAGGTACAGAAACAGACAAGAAAGGTGCAGAAAGAGGGAACAGGGTGCAAAAAGAGGCAAGAGGGGTGCAGAAAGAAGCAAGTGAGGTACAGAGAGAGGCAACGGAGGTGCAGAAAGATGCACGAGAGGTGCAGAAATAAGCAAGAGAAGTGCAAAAAGAGGCAAGAGAATTGCTGAAAGAAGCACCAGAGGTGTAGAAAGAAGCAAGAGAAGTGCAGAAAGAGGCAAGTGAGGTGCAGAAAGAGGCAAGAGAGAGCAGAAAATGGCAAGAGAAATGCAGAAAAAGGCACGAGGGATGCAAAAAAGGGAAGAAGGGTGCAGAAAGAAGCAAGAGAGGTGCAGAAAGAAGCAAAGAAGTGCAGAAAGAAGCAAGAGAGGTGCAGAAAGAGGGAAGACAAGTGCAGAAAGAGACAACAGGGGTGTAGAAAGAAGCAAGAGAGGTGCACAAATTCGCCAAAGAAGTGCAGAAAGTAGCAAGTGAGGTGCAGAAGGAGGCAAGAGAACTGCAGAAAGAGGCAAGAGAGTTGCAGAAACAGACAAAAGGGGTGCAGAAAGAGGGAACAGGTGTGCAGACAGAGGCAGGAGAGGTGCAGAAAGAGGGAAGAGGGATACAGAAAGAGGCAGGAGGGATGCAGAAATTTGCAACAGAGGTGCAGAAAGAAGCGAGAGCAGTGCAGAAAGAACCAACTGAGGTGCGAAAAGAGGTAAGAGGGGGGCAGAAAGAGGCATAAGGGGTGCAGAAAGAGGAGAAAGAAATATAGAAAGAAGCAAAAGATGTGCAGAAAGAGGCAAGAGGGGTACAGAAAGAGGCAAGAGCAGTGCAAAAGGAACCAAGAGATGTGCAGAAAGATGCAAGAGAGGTGCAGAAAGAGGCAAGAGATGTGCAGAAAAAAGTAAGAAGGGTGCAGAAAGAGGCAAGTGAGGTGCAGAAGGAGGCAAGAGAACTGCAGAAAGAGGCAAGAGAGTTGCAGAAACCGGCAAAAGGGGTGCAGAAAGATGGAACAGGTGTGCAGACAGAGGCAGGAGAGGTACAGAAAGAGGGAAGAGGGGTACAGAAAGAGGCGAGAGCAGGGCAGAAAGAACCAAGAGATGTGCAGAAAGATGCAAGCGAGGTGCAGAAAGAGGCAAGAGATGTACAGAAAAAGGGAAGAAGGGTGCAGAAAGAAGCAAGTGAGGTACAGAAGGAGGCAAGAGAACTGCAGAAAGAGGCAAGAGAGTTGCAGAAACAGGCAAAAGGGGTGCAGAAAGAGGGAACAGGTGTGCAGAAAATGGCAAGAGAGGTGCAGAAAGAAGCAGGAGAGGTGGACAAAGAGGCAAAAGGGGTATAGAAAGAGGCAAGAGGGGTACAGAAAGAAGCAAGAAAAGGGCAGAAAGAAGCAACAGAGGTGCTGAAAGAGTCAAGAGGGGTGCATAAATAGGCAAGAGAAGTGCAGAAAGAAACAACAGAGCTGCCGAAAGAGGCAAGAGAGGTGCAGAAACAGGCAAGAAAGGTGCAGAAAGAGGGAACAGGGGTGCAGAGAGAAGCAAGAGCAGTGCAGAAAGAACCAACAGAGGTGCAGAAAGAGGCAAGAGGGGTACAGAAAGAGGCATGAAAAGTGCAGAAAGAAGCAAAAGAGGTGCAGTAAGAGGCAAGAGAACTGCAGAAAATGGCAAGAGAGGTGCAGAAAGAGGCAGGAGAGGTGCACAAAGAGGCAAAAGGGGTACAGAAAGGGGCAAGAGGGGTGCACAAAGAAGAAAGAAAAGTGCAGAAAGAAGCAACAGAGGTGCTGAAAGAGGGAACAGGGGTGTAGAAAGAGGTAAGAGGGATACAGAAATCTGCAAGAGAGGTGCAGAAAGAAGCAAGAGCAGTGCAGAAAGAAGCAAGAGAAATGCAGAAACAGGCAAGCAAGGTGCAGAAAGAGGGAACAGGGGTGTAGAAAGAGGTAAGAGGGATACAGAAATCTGCAAGAGAGGTGCAGAAAGAAGCAAGAGCAGTGCAGAAAGAAGCAAGAGAAATGCAGAAAGAAGCAAGTGAGGTGCAAAAACAGGCAAGAGGGGTGCATAAAGAGGTAGGAGAGGTGCTCAAAGAGGCAAGAGGGATACAGAAAGAGGCAGGAGGAGTGCAGAAGGAAGTGAGAGAAGTGCAGAAAGAAGCAACAGAGGTGCTGAAAGAGGCACGAAGGGTGCAGAAAGAGGCAAGAGAAGTGCAGAAAGAAGCAAAAGAAGTACAGAAAAGAGGCAAGAGAGGTGCAGCAAGAGGGAAGAGGGGTGCAGAAAGAGGCAAGAGGAGTGCAGAAAGAAGCAAGTGAGGTGCAGAAAGAGGCAAGAGAGGTGCAGAAAATGGCAAGAGAACTGCAGAAAGAGGCAAGAGGGATGCAAAAAGGGAAGAAGGGTGCAGAAAGAAGCAAGAGAGGTGCAGAAAGAGGGAAGAGGGATGCAGAAAGAGGCAAGAGGAGTGCAGAAAGAAGCAAGTGAGGTGCAGAAAGAGGCAACCCAGTTGCAGAAAGACGCAAGAGAAGTGCAGAAAGAGGCAAGTGAGGTGCAGAAAGAGGCAAGAGAAGTGCAGAAAATGGCAAGAGAACTGCATAAAGAGGCAAGAGAGGTCCAGAAAGAGGGAAGAGGGGTGCAGAAAGAAGCAAGAGAAGTGCTGAAAAAGGCAAGAGAATTTCTGAAAGAAGCAACAGAGGTGTAGAAAGAAGCAAGAGAAGTGCAGAAAGAGGCAAGTGAGGTGCAGAAAGAGGCAAGAGAGGTGCAGAAAATTGCAAGAGAACTGCAGAAAGAGGCAAGAGGTATGCAAAAAATGGAAGAAGGGTGCAGAAAGAAGCAAGATAGGTGCAGAAAGAAGAAAGAGAAGTGCAGAAAGAAGCAAGAGAGGTGCAGAAAGAGGGAAGATGAGTGCAGAAAGAGACAACGGAGTGCAGAAAGAAACAAGATAGGTGCAGGAAGAGGCAAAAGAAGTACAGAAAGAAGCAACAGAGGTGCAGGAGCAGGCAAGAGAACTGCAGAAAGAGGCAAGAAAGCTGCAGAAACAGGCAAAAGAGGTGCAGAAAGAGGGAACAGGGGTGCAGACAGAGGCAAGAGAGGTGCAGAAAGTGGGTAGAGGGGTGCAGAAAGAGGCAAAAGGGGTGCAGAAAGAGGCAAGAGCACTGCAGAAAGAACCAAGTGATGTGCAGAAAGAGGCAGAAGAAGTGCAGAAAGAGGCAAGAGATGTGCAGAAAAAGGGAAGGGTGCAGAAATAAGCAAGAGAAGTGTAGAAGGAGGCAAGCGAGGTACAGAAGGAGGCAAGAGAACTGCAGAAGGAGGCAAGAGAGTTGCAGAAACAGGCAAAAGGGGTGCAGAAAGAGGGAACAGGTATGCAGACAGAGGCAAGAGAGGTGTGGAAAGAGGGATACAGAAAGGCGCAAGAGGGATGCAGAAATTTGCAACAGAGGTGTAGAAAGAAGCAAGAGCAGTGCAGAAAGAACCAACAGCTGTGCAGAAAGAGGCACATGGGGTGCAGAAAGAGGCAAGAAAAGTATAGAAAGAAGCAAAAGAGGTGCAAAGAGAGGCAAGAGAACTGCAGAAAAAGGCAAGAGAGGTGCACAAAGAGGCAGGAGAGGTGCACAAAGAGGCAAAAGGGGTACAGAAAGAGGCAAGAGGGATGCAGAAAGAAGCAAGAAAAGTGCAGAAGGAAGCAACAGAGGTGCTGAAAGAGACAAGAGGGGTGCAGAAAGAGGCAATAGAAGTGCAGAAAGAAGCAACAGAGGTGCCGAAAGAGGCAAGAGAGGTGCAGAAACAGGCAAGAAAGGTGCAGAAAGAGGGAACAGGGGTGCAGAAAGAGGTAAGAGGGATACAGAAATTTGCAAGAGAGTTGCAGAAAGAAGCAAGAGCAGTGCAGAAAGAAGCAAGAGAAGTGCAGAAAGAAGCACGAGAGGTGGAGAAATAGGGAAGAGGGGTACAGAAAGAGGCAAGAGGGATGCAGATATTTGCAAAAGAGGTGCAGAAATAAGCAAGAGCAGTGCAGAAAGAACCAATAGAGGTGCAAAAACAGGCAAGAAGGGTGCAGGAAGAGGTAGGAGAGGTGCACAAAGAGGCAAGAGGTGTACAGAAAGAGGCAGGAGGGGTGCAGAAAGAAGGAAGAGAAGTGCAGATAGAAGCAACAGAGGTGCAGAAATAGGCAGGAGGGTTGCAGAAAGAGGAGAGAGAAGTGCCGAAATAAGCAAAAGAGGTGCAGAAAGAGGCAAGAGGGGTGCAGAAAGAGGCAAGAGCAGTGCAGAAAGAACCAAGAGATGTGCAGAAAGAGGCAAGAGAGGTGCAGAAAGAGGCAAGAGTTGTGCAGAAAAAGTGAAGTGTCATGTCCGTACGTTGTGGGGAGTGCGTGCTGTTGGTTGTCTGTCTAGTCTATCTAGCTCTCCCACAGGAGTGCAGTACCGCGGGTCGCCATCAGGGCAATTCCGGGTGACACTGTGAGAAGTTGGCCTGGTATATGCTGTCCACTAATTATAGTGGGCACCTTGCACCAGTCCAAACAACCCCTTATTGGAGATAGGTTAAAGACAACCTTTATTGAAAGCTATCCTAGTGGTAGCTATGGAGAGCAGCCTTCAGGCTAAGTCTTGAAGGAATGTAAAGCAGCTTGTTTTACCAGTCTATAATCTCTTGAGTGACCAAATGAAAGAGGACCACACCAGGTATATATATAAAATATATGTATTTAGTCTTAGACACACCCCTCTAGTCTCTTTATGAGGCTAGAGTTCGAAGTACATAAGTTACAAGTCAGTTATCAACAGTAATAGCACAAATACACGTTTGAGCCCTAGGGGCGTACCAAACCATATACCAATAAAGTGGTATAAGAACCACGACTGAGCTAGACACCAGGCCTAGAGCCTGTAGAAGTGCTTGGACCCCAAGGAACCACCCAAGGTAGTGACACAGGGGACCCACGGGGGACGCGTGCAGTGTGAGAACACAGCCGTGAGCCACCGTTAACTTCTATGGGGAAAGTCGCGGTTGGATTTTTAAAAGGAAAGGACACTTAGAGGAGGACTTGGAGCAAATCCCTTTAGAACTCGGCAGTTCTAGAGTCAATACCCACAGGAGCACCGGAGTACTCGAGTTACCTCACCCAGGGAAGCCGGGTGCATAGGTGTCTTTTGTCGTCGGGTTTCGTCGTCGTTTTCAATGGCGATCTGCTGCAGCAGGCTGCTGGCGACCAAGTCGGAAGTGTCCGGGTGGATCCAAGGGTGGATCGAAGATCTGAAGAACCTGAAAGCAGAGGGGACAGAGTCTGGGTCAGTGACCAGGAAGGCGATGAGCCGATGCCCACCGATGTCGGGTGCTTCAGGTAGGTTAACGGACGTCTTGACTCTTCAGCCACAAGGTCCAGGAGGCGTCGACGACAACCAGGAGCTGGATTCGAGCTGTCCCACAACGTCTGTCGATTGCTGAGGTGTTGGCGACCGGATTGGACCCAACAAGCCTTTACAACGGCAAGTCACGTGGAAACAAAGAAAGGACGTTGATGCAGACCAGCAAGGTCAGAGGGACTCACCCAGTGAGGGTAAGTCAGGGCACGTCTGGAGCAGAAGAATAACATAAAAGAGAGGAAAGAGGATAAGTCCCTGGCCACCCTCCTACAGACTATGAATCCACACAACACAGACCAGGGATTCACAGAATCATAAATCGTGATGGGTAATAAGTGAAGTGGTTGATTGGTGTAAGGCAGGGCACAAACAGTGTGTATAAAACTGCCCTCACACACAGCAAGCTGTGTCATGCTTCATCATAGGGCCTGCTAAACACACCCCGCGCTAGCCAACGCTGGAGGTGGAGCAATAGGGAGGGGAAGACAAACATATGACATAAAAAGTGAACAAATCGTGTGGGATCTAAGAGGTGAAAAATGTGGCAGAGAATAATTTAAAAACTGGTAACAGTGTATCCCTACACTATCTTTAATGGTGGGTACACTGTCCAGACACAAAATGTGGTCCCTGTCGGACCAGTGGGTGATGGTAATGGCTACTAGATACCAGAGCCCTGCCCCCCACTCTGCTAAAATGTCGACATGTTTCAGCCGAATGAAACTACTACCCCGGATTTCTTCAGGATTTTCACCTGAACAATCCCAACAAGGATAAAGTCCCTACCTCCTTATAATCCAGGGGTAAGGAAAAAACAAGCACCTAGTTTAGGTGCACACTCTGGTACAGGGAGTGATGGAGCCCCTTGCTCTCAATGAGGAACCTGTAGAGGATAAAATTAAGAGAAAACACAAAAAGAAGTGAGGTGCAGGGTGCAAAAGTGCTGTGCCCTGTCTCATAACCCAACCAATCGATGTGAAGGGTGACCCCCACACAAAACACATACATACATAATCCATAAATTGTATAAAATACCCAAGGTCACGTTAGAAATATCATGATCCTTAATGCGTCTAGCCAACTAGGCTGAACACGTGTTGCACTACCCCTATGCAATACTCGGTGGTTGTGCCCTGGTGAATAGATCATAAAAACATAAACACATAACACTATGGAATATCATAATGTGCAAATATAGTCAAGCGTCTATGTGCAACGCAACATACTCCCCATAACTATATCCATATTAAAAACAGCAAATTCCTTCAATAGGAGGCACCATCCATCAAATTCCATTCCTGGAATCTTACCGAGTTTATTATTAGGTCAAACTCGAACTGGCGGAGGGGTGCAAGTAGCTCCATGTTGTCACACTCTAGGTTTCAAAAGGGAGAAATACAAGAAAGAGAGTCGGAAAAAAAGCATATCGAGTCACAGGGAGGGAAATCTTATGCATGGTAGCGGAAATGACAGATCAAAACCCGGGCCCTCGGGAACAGCCCTACAAGTCCACGTGATTTCAGGAGGCTCAAACGGGACCCTTGCATAATGGAACTGCCAAGAAAAACTCCAGATGGTCCCACAGAGTGACAAGAGAGTAGCAATAAATGTAATATCTGTTGTGCGTAGAGTAGGGAAAAATAGGGCGTAGACGCGCTCTCCTAATCTACCCGGTAAATCAAAATCCCTAATAAAATGCAACACGGGCATTAAAGAGAGTCGCGTACGTCATAAGACCAGCCAGCAACCCAGCTTATCCCTACTCACTTCGTCAAGGTGAGCCCGCAACCGCCACCTAACCGCACTCCCAGCACCGTGTAGAGTGTCTCGTAGGTGTTCCCTCCATCATTACATAGGCAGTGAGGGAGGCGTCCACCACGCAAACACTGTTACGTGATGTGCGTGTAACAACTAGAACGTCACCCTCTCGGCCATATTGGATGTGGCAATTGACGAGTTATACACAGACGAGGAAAACGTCATGGGAGTCAGGGTAAGGATTTACTCTCAGCACGAGGGAAGGACAGAAAACACAAGGAAAAAAGTAAATAAATACTAAAGAGTTAGGAGTTAAGGCTGTTCCAGGGAATATCATCATTCAGGCCGCTGATGTGACTGCGTAACCTGTAAACCCATCTTTGTTCCCTCATGAACAGCGCTCTCTCTGGTTTGCAATGCGTCATGTCAATATAAGGCTTGTCAATAACAGCCCAGAAAAAATCATCAGCCAAATGATTTTTTTCTTTAAAATGCGTAGTAAGTCGACTAACAGATCTCTGGCATCTGAAGGTAGACCTGTGTTCCATTATTCTGACCTTTACCTTCCTCGTGGTCATGCCTATGTAAATGAGCTCACATGAACATTTGATTAAATAAATTACATACATAGAGTTACAATTTGTGTGTTTTCTTTGTTCCCACGGGTGTGGGAGGCCAATGTCTATGGTCTTGGTATTCGCAGTCAGATGGCATACATCACAGGACCCACATCTTGTGTGACCCGTAACAAGTGGTAAGAGAAGACCAGGTTGAGTAGCCCGGACCGCAGTATTAGTTCCCTGAGACTGGGGCCTGGGTCTGGTATGGAATAGGAGATCCTTGATGTTATTGCTCCTTTTATAGGAAAATAATGGTTTATCCAACTGCAGTCCATTGGAATTAAGGATTCGCCAATGACGTGTAATGATTTTCTGGATGTGATTGGAGGCTGTGTTAAAAGTAGTTACACAGATAGGCCTGACATTAGGAGGTTTAATGACTGTTTCTAACAGAGCCTCACGATTACAGTTGGCAGCTCTCTTGTTTTCTCTCTTTACAATCCTACTGGGGTAACTCCTCCCAATGAGTTTATTGTGTAAAGCCCGGGATTCTGACTTAAATTCATCTGTGTCGGAACAATTCCGGCGAAGACGCAGAAATTGTCCCACCGGGAGGTTCTCCCTAAGGGATCTAGGATGAAAGCTGCTAAATGACAGTAGACTATTTCTATCGGTGGTTTTGTGAAACATTTTAGTTCCAAGCCCGCCCCGATGTTGAAAAATGGTCAGGTCGAGGAAAGGTAGACTTTCTTTGGTAATGGTGGAGGTGAACAGCAATAAGGGATTCCGGCTATTAAGCCATATCAGAAAGTCATCGATAGATTGTCTGTCCCCCTCCCAGATCAGGAGGACGTCGTCAATGTAACGACGCCAAATTTTCACATTGTTCGTCCAGATGTTGTTAGGAGCGTAAACATACTGGTCCTCAAAAGCTGACATATAGAGCCCTGCCAAACTTGGGGCGAAGACGCTCCCCATGGATGTACCATGTGACTGCAGGTAGTATGTACCCTGGAACTCAAAGACATTTTTGGTTAAGGCAATTTCAGCCAAATTCAAAATAAAAGGTCTGGGTGTAGTGTATGCCCAATCTTCAAAGTAGATAATCTCTTCCACCACCCTCAGGGTTTCCAATTGAGGAATATTGGTGTACAGGGACTCCACATCCAGACCCAACAAAAATTCGCTCTCTGGATCAAAGGGTAAGTCTTTGAGCAGGTTAAGGACTTCTGTAGTGTCCTTAAGATAGGCTCGCCTCGACTGCACAATGGGTTTGAGGAAAAAATCGCAAAACTGCGATAATGGTTCCAAAAGGGAACCCATACCCGACACTATAGGTCTTCCCGGTGGTGGACGTGTGGGTTTGTGCACTTTAGGGAGAATGTAAAAGTAAGGGGTCACTGGCTCATGTTGACAAAGAGAAGCCCCTTCTTTTTCAGTAATCCATTCATTTTGTACAGCTTCTTCCACCACTGAAGAAATCTCTCTTCTAATTAGATCAGTAGGATCTTCTCTCAGGATGGTATAGTTTCTTCTGTCAGCCAGGAGTCTCAGACATTCCGTCTCATAGGTGGTTTTGTCGAGTATTACGATTGCGCCCCCCTTATCGGCTGGCTTGATAACCAACTCCTCATTGTTTCTCAATTCATCAAGGGCCTTGGTTTCAATATTCGAGAGGTTTTTGTAAGGGGAGCGTTGTAGGGTAACCCACAATTCCACCTCCTTAACAACTGCTTGTTCAAAAGCCTCCACCTCCACTGGGAGGCCACCCAGTGCCGGGGTGAATTTAGATTTTGGTCGGAAGTCTGTATCCCCCTCTGTGGTTGGACGCTCCTCTTGGTGACCAAAGAAGACCCTCAGTCTGATGTTCCGGAAGAAAGATGCTAGTTCCTGGCGAATTTTGAAAATATCAGGCGGGTGAGTCGGGACAAAACCCAGGCCTTTGTTCAAGAGTGATAGTTGGGTGTCCGTGAGGATAGTGTCAGAGAGGTTCATTACTAAGGAAGTCAGTCCCTGCTCGTGCTCGGGGATTGATCCCTCCCCATGCTCCTGGTTACCCTCTGTTCCAAATCTCCCCACTGGACTCCCCCTGTGGCTCCCTTCTGTTTGCCTCTGCCTCGTCCCCGGCCTCTCCCTAAAAAAGGAATCGGTGCTTGGGGAAAGAGTTGTGTGTGGCCACCCTGCATCCCTTGGAATGGTTGTTGGTATAGTGGGGGCCAACCAAAGTTGTTATTAGGGAACTGGGTATACATCGGGTTAAAAGGGGGGAGGTTCTGGGGTCCCCCATAGAAACCCCTACCTCTACCTCTCCTTCTAGGTTTTCTGACATAGTCACTATCCTCGCTCCCGGAACTAGAACCTGATCTCTCAGATGTCCTATTGTCCCTACCCAGACCCCTTTTCATGTCTTCCATTTTCTTTGTGGCATAGTCATCGGTGATATAGGGGTACACTTTCTCCCTTGAGAATTTTTTCAGATCTTTCTGTAACTTGTCCACTTTAGACCTTAAAAGGTAATCTTTGTACTCCCCAATTTCTGTATTGGTCTCCTCCAACTTCTTTTTGAAGGTGGCCAAGATGATACTTGTTTTGATTCCCTGCTCATCCGCCTGGATTTTAATGTACAGGGCATCGGCAGTCCTTTTAGCTGTGTTTATAATTAGGATTAGCCAATCCCTAGTGCATTTCCAGGCGATGAGTGACCAGTCTTTCCTAAAAATAGGATCGTCCAGGAAAATAAGAGGTTCGTTAGAAACAAGAAGACCTCTAGGGGCCGCGTTGCCCCTAAGATATTCCGTCAGAATTGCCCCGTGCAGTATGGTTTTGACATGAGATTTGTTGAGTTCTAAAAGGGTGTCCCAGCCCTCCCCTTGAGTTAGAACCTGGTTAATAGAGGTATCTCCTAAAAGTGAAGGGCCTGCGAGGATGTCTGCCGCCGCACCGTCCCCGTAAGCTAGTCCCTGTTCTGTTGCCATGATTCCACAACACACATTCGTGTGGGAAAAACCGAGTAGGCGTCACACAGACAGGGTTCGTAATAAAATCATCCTCTGCGGCTCAGCGGCCGCTCACAGTAGAATAACACAAAAGAGAGGAAAGAAGATAAGTCCCTGGCCACCCTCCTACAGACTATGAATCCACACAACACAGACCAGGGATTCACAGAATCATAAATCGTGATGGGTAATAAGTGAAGTGGTTGATTGGTGTAAGGCAGGGCACAAACAGTGTGTATAAAACTGCCCTCACACACAGCAAGCTGTGTCATGCTTCATCATAGGGCCTGCTAAACACACCCCCGCACTAGCCAACGCTGGAAGTGGAGCAATAGGGAGGGGAAGACAAACATATGACATAAAAAGTGAACAAATCGTGTGGGATCTAAGAGGTGAAAAATGTGGCAGAGAATAATTTAAAAACTGGTAACAGTGTATCCCTACACTATCTTTAATGGTGGGTACACTGTCCAGACACAAAATGTGGTCCCTGTCGGACCAGTGGGTGATGGTAATGGCTACTAGATACCAGAGCCCTACCCCCCCACTCTGCTAAAATGTCGACATGTTTCAGCCGAATGAAACTACTACCCCGGCTTTCTTCAGGACTTTCACCTGAACAATCCCAACAAGGATAAAGTCCCTACCTCCTTATAATCCAGGGGTAAGGAAAAAACAAGCACCTAGTTTAGGTGCACACTCTGGTACAGGGAGTGATGGAGCCCCTTGCTCTCAATGAGGAACCTGTAGAGGATAAAATTAAGAGAAAACACAAAAAGAAGTGAGGTGCAGGGTGCAAAAGTGCTGTGCCCTGTCTCATAACCCAACCAATCGATGTGAAGGGTGACCCCCACACAAAACACATACATACATAATCCATAAATTGTATAAAATACCCAAGGTCACGTTAGAAATATCATGATCCTTAATGCGTCTAGCCAACTAGGCTGAACACGTGTTGCACTACCCCTATGCAATACTCGGTGGTTGTGCCCTGGTGAATAGATCATAAAAACATAAACACATAACACTATGGAATATCATAATGTGCAAATATAGTCAAGCGTCTATGTGCAACGCAACATACTCCCCATGACTATATCCATATTAAAAACAGCAAATTCCTTCAATAGGAGGCACCATCCATCAAATTCCATTCCTGGAATCTTACCGAGTTTATTATTAGGTCAAACTCGAACTGGCGGAGGGGTGCAAGTAGATCCCTGTTGTCACACTCTAGGTTTCAACAGGGAGAAATACAAGAAAGAGAGTCGGAAAAAAAGCACATCGAGTCACAGGGAGGGAAATCTTATGCATGGTAGCGGAAATGACAGATCAAAAACCGGGGCCCTCGGGAACAGCCCTACAAGTCCACGTGATTTCAGGAGGCTCAAACGGGACCCTTGCATAATGGAACTGCCAAGAAAAACTCCAGATGGTCCCACAGAGTGACAAGAGAGTAGCAATAAATGTAATATCTGTTGTGCGTAGAGTAGGGAAAAATAGGGCGTAGACGCGCTCTCCTAATCTACCCGGTAAATCAAAATCCCTAATAAAATGCAACACGGGCATTAAAGAGAGTCGCGTAAGTCATAAGACCAGCCAGCAACCCAGCTCATCCCTACTCACTTCGTCAAGGTGAGCCCGCAACCGCCACCTAACCGCACTCCCAGCACCGTGTAGAGTGTCTCGTAGGTGTTCCCTCCATCATTACATAGGCAGTGAGGGAGGCGTCCACCACGCAAACACTGTTACGTGATGTGCGTGTAACAACTAGAACGTCACCCTCTCGGCCATATTGGATGTGGCAATTGACGAGTTATACACAGACGAGGAAAACGTCATGGGAGTCAGGGTAAGGATTTACTCTCAGCACGAGGGAAGGACAGAAAACACAAGGAAAAAAGTAAATAAATACTAAAGAGTTAGGAGTTAAGGCTGTTCCAGGGAATATCATCATTCAGGCCGCTGATGTGACTGCGTAACCTGTAAACCCATCTTTGTTCCCTCATGAACAGCGCTCTCTCTGGTTTGCAATGCGTCATGTCAATATAAGGCTTGTCAATAACAGTCCAGAAAAATCATCAGCCAAATGATTTTTTTCTTTAAAATGCGTAGTAAGTCGACTAACAGATCTCTGGCATCTGAAGGTAGACCTGTGTTCCATTATTCTGACCTTTACCTTCCTCGTGGTCATGCCTATGTAAATGAGCTCACATGAACATTTGATTAAATAAATTACATACATAGAGTTACAACCAGGAAAGCAGAAGTAGAGTTGCCTTCGGGAGGGCCCACTAGCCAACGGACTAGCGACCGCGAAGGAGCCTCGAGTGGACGCACTTGGAGCTGGCTCACAGGACACTCGTGGAGTGGAGGCCAGTGATCTTCGGTGCAGTTGGTGCTGGAGGCGGGGGCTACTCGGAGCCCAAAGCACAACTTCGTGGGAGACCAGGAAGAAGATGCACTTGCAAAAGTTCTCGGTGTCCAGGGGTCACGGTTTCACGTTACCCACGACAGCTACGGGCCTCAGCTTCACTGGGGACTCAGGGCAGCCTCGGGGAAGTCTGGAAATCCACTTCTGGTGTTGCAAAGACTTTGGCGTCTGGCGGGAGCTTCAGCGATGCAGACCGGACAATTGCTTCTTAGCTGCCTGCTAAGCAGGGGAGTCACTCCTTGACCCCAAGGGAGATTCTTCAGTCCTCTAATCTTGAAGTAGAGCGTCGAAGCTCCAGGATTCAGTGTCAGAGTTTCATCCAGGGATATCTAAAGTCCTAAGGACTGGGGTCCCATACTTATACTAAGTTAGGGGGTTGGACATACTCTGGGGACCCACCTATGGGAGGGTCAGGGAAGAGGGGTGGTTACACCCATTCCCTTTGTCCAGTTTTGTGCCAGAGCTGGGGCAGGTAGCCCCTGCAACCGGTTTGAACTGGCATATGCACAGGGACACCAAGTGTGCCCCCAGTGCAGGACTTCTGAGCACCAGAGAGTGCTCCCGCCCAGCCCCAATACACACTATCCTGTCTGGGGAGGTGGTTACACCTCCCTTTGACAGGAAACCTATTGTCCAGGCCTCCCCTGCCGGAGTTTCAGTCAGCAGCAGGAGGCCAGACCCGTGTCTGTGGCAGCGGCATCCATTTTGTGATGCCAGGGCTCTGTAAAGAAGTTACCGGGTAGGCCGGTGGGTACATGTCTCTCCCTCTAGAAGGGTGGAATACTACCCCCGCCGCCAGGACTGGTGGGGGGGGAGGTAGTATTCCAAGATGTTTGACACCAAACACGACATGTTTTGGTGCAGCCAGTCCAAAGTTAGCATTGTACCGCGAGGATATAATGCACTTAAGAGTATATGGTCAGGCTGTACCACAAACAGCATCAGAGGAGGGACTCCGAATGCTGCAGAGGGGCTCTGCTCATGCAGGGGCACCCTCTCACATAAAAACTAAGCACTCTGCCTTCAGGATTGTAAAGGCCTGCCATAGGAGTGACTTATAGGTTTATATGTGTGTGCAATGGTAGTGATATAGGTAGCCTTTATCACAGTAAGGGGTGCATGCACCACCTTACCCAGGCTGCAGTAGCAGACCTGTGGTGTCATTTTGGCTGGCCTTCAGGGGTGGCATAATACATGCTTCAGCCCCTGGCAGGCCTCTGGGGTACCTATGCCCTGGGTACATAGTATACCATATACTAGGGACTTATAAGGGCACTCCAGAATCCAATCAAAGATGTAAATAAGGTACATGGAAACCATCTTAGAGAGGAAGCAGCTAGGCTGGGGTTCTGATTAGCAGGGCCCCAGCCAGACTAAAGTCGAAAAACAGTGAAGCATCAGCAAAAAGTGGGGGTACCCATGTGAAGCAGATCCTACTCTCCTACACAACCCCCCCCCCAAACGCAGGGACATTAAACTAACCTTGTCCAGTTGAGTCTTCATGTTCTAAGTGGAAGTACCTAGAGAGTCCATCTGCATTGGCATGGTTACTCCCAGGTCTATGTTCCACTGTAAAGTTGTTCCCCTGTAGGGAAATGGACCACCTAAGCAGTTTGGGGTTTTCACCCTTCATTTGTTTTAGCCATAAGAGGGGCTTATGGTCTGTTTGAACAAGGAAGTGAGTACCAAACAAGTATGGCCTCAACTTCTTCAGAGCCCAGACCACAGCAAAGGCCTCCCTCTCAATGGCTGACCAACGTTTCTCTCTAGGGGTCAGCCTTCTGCTAATAAAAGCTACTGGCTGATCCTGACCTTCATCATTCAATTGTGACAGTACAGCCCCTACCCCCAATTCAGATGCATCTGTTTGGACAATGAACTACTTGGAGTAATCAGGACTCTGTAGAATGGGAGCAGTGCACATGGCCTGCTTCAGGTCATCAAATGCCTTTTGACAGTTAGCTGTCCACTGAACCTTTTTGGGCATTTTCTTGGAAGTTAAGTCGTTCAGGGGTGTCACTATTGATCCATACCCCTTGACAAATCTCCTATAGTACCCAGTCAGGCCTAAGAAGGCTCTCACCTGAGTCTGGGTAGTTGGAGCAACCCAGTCCATGATGGTCTGGATTTTGCTCTGCAGTGGTTGAACCTGGCCTCCACCTACAAGGTGGCCCAGGTACACAACCTGACTCTGCCCTATCTGGCACTTGGTGGCCTTGATAGTGAGGCCTGCCTTTTGCAGGGCCTCCAAAACATTTCTGAGGTGGACCAGGTGATCCTCCCAGGTGGAGCTAAAGACAGCAATATCATCTAGATATGCTGCACTATAGGCTTCCAGACCTGTAAGGACTGTATTCACCAACCTCTGAAAAGTGGCAGGTGCATTCTTCAAACCAAAGGGCATTACCACAAATTGATAGTGCCCACTAGGGGTTGAGAATGCTGTTTTTGGCTTTGCATCATCAGCTAGCCTGATCTGCCAGTAGCCAGCTGTTAGGTCAAATGTGCTTAGATACTTGGCTGCGGCCAAAGTGTCTATTATCTCATCTGCCCTGGGTATTGGATGGGCATCAGTCCTAGTGACTGCATTGAGACCCCTGTAGTCCACACAAAACCTCATCTCTCTTTTCCCACCACTGGTGTGAGGTTTTGGCACAAGGACCACTGGACTAGCCCAAGGGCTATCTGAGGGTTCAATAACTCCCAAATCCAACATCTTCTGGACTTCTGTCCTGATACAGTCCCTGACATGGTCAGGTTGCCTATAAATCTTATTTTTAATAGGCAGACTGTCCCCAGTGTCCACTTCATGAGTGCACCAGATGGTCTGACTTGGTGTCAGAGAGAACATATGCCTGAACTGATTGAGCACCTGTCTGCAATCAGTTTGCTGCTGGGCAGTGAGGCTGCCTGCCAAGGCTACACCATCCACTGACCCATCATCAGGGTTCTGTGAGAGCAGGTCAGGGAGTGGGTCACTCTCTTCCTCCTGTCCCTCATCAGTAGCCATGAGCAAACCCATGTCTGCCCTGTCCACATAGGGTTTCAATCTGTTGACATGGAGAACCCTGTGGGGACTCCTGGGTGTTCCTAGGTCTACTAAATAGGTAACCTCACCCTTCTGTTCAACAATGGTATGGGGTCCACTCCATTTGTCTTGGAGAGCTGCTGGGGCCACTGGCTCCAGACATACCTTCTGTCCTGGCTGGTAAACAGTCAGTACAGCCTTTTGGTCATGCCAGGCTTTTTGGAGTTCCTGGCTAGCCTCAAGGTTTTTAGTTGCCTTTTTCATGTACTCAGCCATCCTGGAGTGGAGACCAAGTACATAGTCCACTATGTCCTGCTTTGGGGGCTTGAGAGGTAACTCCCATCCTTCCTTCACCAGGCACAATGGACCCCTGACAGGGTGACCAAACAAAAGTTCAAAAGTGCTGTAGCCAACCCCTTTTGAGGCACCTCCCTGTATGCAAATAAAAGGCAGGGCAAGAGTATGTCCCATCTTCGCCTAAGCTTTTCTGGGAGCCCTTTAATCATGCCCTTCAAGGTTTTGTTGAATCTCTCAACTAAACCATTGCATTGTGGGTGATAGGGTGTGGTGAACTTGTAAGTCACTCCACACTCCTTCCACATTGCTTTCAAGTATCCAGACATAAAGTTTGCACCCCTGTCTGATACAACCTCCTTAGGGAAGCCCACTCTTGAGAAAATTCCCAGGAGAGCTCTTGCCACCACAGGTGCTGTAGTGGTCCTAAGGGGAATAGCCTCTGGGTACCTGGTGGCATGGTCCACCACCACCAAGATAAACCTGTGCCCAGATGCTGTTTGGGGATCCATGGGACCAACAATGTCAATCCCCACCCTTTCAAAGGGGACCCCCACCACAGGTAGTGGTATCAGGGGGGCCTTCGTAGTGCCACCTGCCTTGCCACTGGCCTGGCAGGTTACACAGGAGCGACAAAACTCCTTGGTGTCTTCAGACATGTGGGGCCAGTGAAAGTGAGGGACAATCCTGTCCCAAGTCTTGTTCTGGCCCAGGTGACCTGCTAAAGGAATGTCATGGGCCAGGGTCAGTAGGAAGCCCCTGAACTTCAGAGGTATAACCAACCTCCTGGTGGCACCAGGCTTGGGGTCTCTACACTCTGAGTACAAGAGTCCATCATCCCAATACACTTTATGGGGACCACTAGCATTCCCAGCAGCCTCAGCAGCAGCTTGCTGTCTGAGGGGTTCAAGAGAGGGGCAGCTCTGCTGCTCCGGGCTCAGTTCTGCCCTGAAAGGGCCCCCTGTCCCTAAGAACTCAACCTGATCAGGCTCAAGCTCCTCTGGGACAGTTCCTTCCTGAGGACCGAGATCATCTCCCTGAAGAGACTGATCTTCCTTCTGAGCAAAGGGGGAAGGCACTGCCTTTACCCTACTACTCCTCCTCTTGGATGGCACTTGGTCCATTGTTCCAGGATCCAAGGCCTGTTCAGTGTTAGGCATATTGCTCTGTGACCTGGTCACAGCAAACACATCTGCAGGGATGCCCAGCATTTCTGCATGGGTCCTGAGCTCCACTTCTGCCCAAGCTGAAGTTTCTAGATCATTGCCAAGCAAGCATTCAACTGGTAGGTCTACACTTACCACAACCTTCTTAAGGCCAGTTACCCCTCCCCAGGAGAAGTTAACAACTGCCAGAGTATGGTCTGTTCTGACATTGCTAGCATTGGTCACTTGGTACATTTCACCAAGTATAATCTGCCCAGGATCCACAAGATCTTGTGTCACCATGGTGACACTTGCTCCTGTGTCCCTAAATGCCAAAGCCTCTTTTCCATTTATTAATGGCTGTTGCCTGTACTTGCCCAGATTACTGGGACTCACAGAGGAGGTCACATCCATGCCTCCATCACAGACTAGGACAGCCTGAGTGAGTTCTCTGACTAGGCCAGAGCTCATCTCCTTACCCAGGGTCAACCCTACTAAACCCTTGGCTTGTGTACTCCCACCACCAATTGTAACTGCACTAGGGGGAACAGGTGCCTTAGGGGCATTGGTGGGGGCTGGAATAGAGTCTTTGGACTTGGTGCAATCACTGGTCCAGTGTGTCTTTTGCTTACAGACTTTGCACCATGGTTTCTTTTGGCCCTTCCCTTTGTTAGACTGTGAATCCCCACCTGAAGAAGATTTTTGGGGGCCTTGTGAAGACTTCTGGTCTTTACCCTTCTCCCCAGAGTTCTTAGAATCTTGCTTCTTTGGGTCACCACCTTGGTTCTGTACCTTCTGCCTCACCCTGGTTCTGACCCATTTGTCTGTTTTCTTTCCCAATTCTTGGGGAGAGGTCAGATCAGAGTCCACCAGGTACTGATGCAACAGCTGATTTTGACAGTTATTAAGAATCTGCTCCCTCATGATAAGATTGTACAATCCTTTGAAGTCACATACCTTACTGCCCACTAACCAACCTTCCAGAGCCTTAGCAGAACAATCAACAAAGTCCACCCAGTCTTGATTCTGTGCCTTTTGGGTATCTCTGAACTTTAACCTGTATTGTTCAGTTGTTAGGCCAAACCCATCAATCAATGCACTTTTTAAGACTGGATAATTATCAGCATCCTCTTCTCTAACAGAGAGGAGCTTATCTCTACCTTTGTCTGCAAAAAAGAGCCACAAGATTGCTGCCCACTGCTCCTGAGGGACCCTCTGTACTTTACAGGCCCTCTCCAGTGCAGTTATCCACTTGTGGATGTCATCCCCACTCTGGTAGGGAGGGACAATCTTGCTCAGGTTTCTATGGTCATAAGACCTTTCCCTACCACTAGGGAAGTTGCTGCCACCATGGGACTCTACTCCCATCTTTTTTCTTTGCCTTTCAAGCTCTAGGGACTCCTGTCTATAGCCAACTGCTCTCTTCTGAGTCTCAACTGAGCTTCTTCATACTTGAGCAGTCTCTCTTTCCTCTCACTGGAGGATTCCCTCCTATGAGAGGAAACAGAGGTCCATACTGAGGTGTCAGAGTGGTTAGACTCCTGAGAAGGAGATCTAGACCTTCTGGGCACACTCACAACTCTTCCTGGGGGGACAAAATGGAGGTCATTCTGATCCTCCTCCTCATCCTTAGGAGTAGCTGCATTTTCCAGGTCAAGGTCATTGTCACCTTCCTGGCAAGTTTCAGAGGTCAGGTCCTGGGGATTTTCATCCCTGGTCCTTTCCTCCTCTTCTGCCCCACCCTCTCTGCCTACCCTTGCAGACCCTATATGTCTTCTGAGATCATCTAACAGGAGCATCTCCATGAGACGTTGGGTGTTGGCACTTTTGCCTGTCTTCAACTTCCTAATCTTACACAACTCTCTCAATTCCAAGAATGGGAGGTTGTCATATTTGGATGGAAGGAGCCCACTGGTTCCTGGTAGTGAAGACATTACTAGTGAGGTGTGGTGTATGCACTACCTACTCTAGTGTGGCCTACTAAACTCTCTTGAGTTGTAGAAAGGGTGTGCTAGCCCTTAACACACAACTCTAAGTTCAGTAGAACTTTCTGTATACTAAGCTTGTTTTATATGTACCTAAGGTACCCTTAGTGGTTTTCAGTTAATCAATTCAATTGAGATTATCTGGTAAAACAATAGCAAGCTGGAATCCCACACGCTGCACACCAATGTGAGAAGTTGGCCTGGTATATGCTGTCCACTAATTATAGTGGGCACCTTGTACCAGTCCAAACAACCCCTTATTGGAGATAGGTTAAAGACAACCTTTATTGAAAGCTATCCTAGTGGTAGCTATGGAGAGCAGCCTTCAGGCTAAGTCTTGAAGGAATGTAAAGCAGCTTGTTTTACCAGTCTATAATCTCTTGAGTGACCAAATGAAAGAGGACCACACCAGGTATATATATAAAATATATGTATTTAGTCTTAGACACACCCCTCTAGTCTCTTTATGAGGCTAGAGTTCGAAGTACATAAGTTACAAGTCAGTTATCAACAGTAATAGCACAAATACACGTTTGAGCCCTAGGGGCGTACCAAACCATATACCAATAAAGTGGTATAAGAACCACGACTGAGCTAGACACCAGGCCTAGAGCCTGTAGAAGTGCTTGGACCCCAAGGAACCACCCAAGGTAGTGACACAGGGGACCCACGGGGGACGCTTGCAGTGTGAGAACACAGCCGCGAGCCACCGTTAACTTCTATGGGGAAAGTCGCGGTTGGATTTTTAAAAGGAAAGGACACTTAGAGGAGGACTTGGAGCAAATCCCTTTAGAACTCGGCAGTTCTAGAGTCAATACCCACGGGAGCACCAGAGTACTCGAGTTACCTCACCCAGGGAAGCCGGGTTCATAGGTGTCTTTTGTCGTCGGGTTTCGTCGTCGTTTTCAATGGCGATCTGCTGCAGCAGGCTGCTGGCGACCAAGTCAAAAGTGTCCAGGTGGATCCAAGGGTGGATCGAAGATCTGAAGAACCTGAAAGCAGAGGGGACAGAGTCTGGGTCACTAGCCAGTGACCAGGAAGGCGATGAGCCGATGCCCTCCGATGTCGGGTGCTTCAGGTAGGTTGACGGTCGTCTTGACTCTTCAGCCACGAGGTCCAGGAGGCGTCGACGACAACCAGGAGCTGGATTCAAGCTGTCCCACGACGTTTGTCGATTGCTGAGGTGTCGGCGACTGGATTGGACCCAACAAGCCTTGGCAACGGCAAGTCACGTGGAAACAAAGAAAGGACGTTGATGCAGACCAGCAAGGTCTGAGGGACTCACCCAGCGAGGGTAAGTCAGGGCACGTCTGGAGCAACCAGGAAAGCCCAAGCAGAAGAAGAGTTGCCTTCGGGAGGGCCCACTAGCCAATGGACTAGCGACCACGAAGGAGCCTCGAGTGGACACACTTGGAGCTGGCTCACAGGACACTCGTGGAGTGGAGGCCAGTGATCTTCGATGCAGTTGGTGCTGGAGGGGGGGGCTACTCGGAGCCCAAAGCTCAACTTTGTGGGAGACCAGGAAGAAGATGCACTTGCAAAAGTTTTCGGTGTTCAGGGGTCACGGTTTCACGTTACCCACGACAGCTACGGGCCTCAGCTTCACTGGGGACTCAGGGCAGCCTCGTGGAAATCTGGAAATCCACCTCTGGTGTTGCAAAGACTTCGGCGTCCGGCGGGAGCTTCAGCGATGCAGACCGGAGAATTGCTTCTTAGGTGCCTGCCAAGCAGGGGAGTCACTCCTTGACCCCAAGGGAGATTCTTCAGTCCTCTAATCTTGAAGTAGAGCATCGAAGGTCCAGGATTCAGTGTCAGAGTTTCATCCAGGGATATCTAAAGTCCTAAGGACTGGGGTCCCATACTTATACTAAGTTAGGGGGTTGGACATACTCTGGGGACCCACCTATGGGAGGGTCAGGGAAGAGGGGTGGTTACACCCATTCCCTTTGTCCAGTTTCGCGCCAGAGCAGGGGCAGGTAACCGGTTTGAACTGGCATATGCACAGGGACACCAAGTGTGCCCCCAGTGCATGACTTCTGAGCATCAGAGAGTGCTCCCGCCCAGCCCCAATACACACTATCCTGTCTGGGGAGGTGGTTACACCTCCCTTTGACAGGAAACCTATTTTCCAGGCCTCCCCTGCCGGAGTTTCAGTCAGCAGCAGGAGGCCAGACCCGTGTCTGTGGCAGCGGCATCCATTTTGTGAAGCCAGGGCTCTGTAAAGAAGTTACCGGGTAGGCCGGTGGGTACATGTCTCTCCCTCTAGAAGGGTGGAATGCTACCCCCGCCGCCAGGACTGGCAGGGGGGTAGTATTCCAAGATGTTTGACACCAAACACGACATGTTTTGGTGCAGCCAGTCCAAAGTTAGCATTGTACCACGAGGATATAATGCACTTAAGAGTATATGGTCAGGCTGTACCACAAACAGCATCAGAGGAGGGACTCCGAATGCTGCAGAGGGGCTATGCTCATGCAGGGACACCCTCTCACATAAAAACTAAGCACTCTGCCTTCAGGATTGTAAAGGCCTGCCATAGGAGTGACTTATAGGTTTATATGTGTGTGCAATGGTAGTGATATAGGTAGCCTATATCACAGTAAGGGGTGCATGCACCACCTTACCCAGGCTGCAGTAGCAGACCTGTGGTGTATTTTTGGCTGGCCTTCCAGGGGTGGCATAATACATGCTTCAGCCCCTGGCAGGCCTCTGGGGTATCTATGCCCTGGGTACATAGTATACCATATACTAGGGACTTATAAGGGCACTCCAGAATCCAATCAAAGATGTTCCTAAGGTACATGGAAACCATCTTAGAGAGGAAGCAGCTAGGCTGGGGTTCTGATTAGCAGGGCCCCAACCAGACTAAAGTCGAAAAACAGTGAAGCATCACCAAAAAGTGGGGGTACCCATGTGAAGCAGATCCTACTCTCCTACAGACACCATGTATAATCCTGCTATGCTCGGCCCCTGATGCTTCTGATTCAGACGCTACATACTGGGAGCCAGAACCTGTGGATCCGTTTCCCTTTCAGGTGCCCTAGGTATGAACCCTTCCTTGCCTCGCTCTCTACGGAGGCATCCTTCATTGTTTGCCAGCTGCACGCGTACGAACGCGTCACGGCGCTTCACTCAGCCTCCCGACCCTGTCAGCGCAGGAGCGCTGCTACTGACACGGGAGAGCCCAAGGCGGGAACACTCTCTCTCTTCTTCTTGTTGCCAGCTTCCCGGTGAGCGCAGGAGCGCGTCACCGCCCCTTCCATTGCCAGCTTCCCGGTGAGCGCAGGAGTGCGTCACCACCCCTTCCATTGCCAGCATCCCGGTGAGCGCAGGAGCGCATCACCACCCCTTCCACTGCCACCTTCCCGGTGAGTGCAGGAGTGCATCGCCACTTGTTCCATCTTTTTACTCCGCATCACGGTGAGCGCGTCACCACCCTTCCTTCTCTCCTTCACACGGCGAGCGCAGGAGCGCATCATTGTTTATCCTTTTCTCCATTGCGGTGAGCACAGGAGCGCATTGCCGCTATTGCCCTATAGCTACAGCGCAGGAGCGCTTCACACCATGACTACTGTTCCTGGGAATCCTCTACCCTCCTGATGCCGTGGTGTTCAGCGCAGGCACGCTCTCTGTCTGTTCCAAGACCTTGGGTTGCAGGTGCACCTACCGGAGACTCATTGCAAAGACACTTCATTTCAGGTGACTATTGTGTCTCTCCCTACCATCCCCCGGTTGAGTGTGTGTGTGTGTGTGTGAATGCTGGTTAAAGCAGTAGTAACTGCTTGTTGGTTGTTTTCCCAGGCTGAAGGCCAAGAAAGGCAACAACTCCACTGGGTGTCAGTCATCACCTCAGCACACCATAAGGCACACCACTCCTTGAGGATTCCTTCCCCCGGTCTTCACCAAGCCCCAGTCTGGTACTATTCAAGGTAGGACAGGGAAGCAGGTGGGAGACGGTGGAGGTTATTCATATCATCCCTGCGAGACTACTCTACAGGCAGAAGGTAAGGCTTGTGGGGTCCGTGACAGAATCAGAAGCCCAAGCCGATTATCTTGCCCGGGTGACATGAGCAACCAGGACATTACCCTGCAGGACATAGCTGCTATGTTGACCTGCATACAAGCCGAAAACCAGAGTTTACGGCAGGATGTCACTGCCTTACAGGGTCAGTTGGCCTCCGGTCAGACACCCACGGTTAGGCCCAAGCAGAAAGGTGTGTTACAACCACTCACGTTCAATCCCTGGGGGTCCTCGTCCCCGGCACAGGGCCCTACCCCTCCTATACAGGTGCTAGCTTCTCATACAGTCCAGCTAGCAGCCCCGGAGCGCTTTTATGGGGACAGTTCTAAATACAGCATATTCCTTAACCAGTGCCATCTACACTTCATGGCTCATGCTCCAGCCTTCCCAGATGATGCAACGAAGGACGCGTTCATCCTTTCGTATCTGGGTGGAGACGCAGTGCAATGGTCCATAGCGTTGGTGGAAAACGATGATCCCATGCAATATAATCTACCTGTGCTCAAGGAAACCCTGCGTAGAATGTTTGCCTGACACACGCTAGTGCAGGCAGCCGATAACGCGCTCCTCAACCTCAAACAAGGCAACACAGACCTCTTGCGTTACATCACCACGTTCAACAGGTTGGTCATTGAAGCCAAATGGCCTGAGAGCAAGATGGTGTCTGTGTTTTACCGAGGGCTACGTGAGGAACTGAAGGACCTTATATCACAAATATCGGATCCCCCAGAGGATATCGGTCCCTTCATAGACCTGACTGTTAAAATGAACTTCAGAATGCAGGAACGTAGGACTGAAAAAACCAAAGGGATCGATACCAGATATCCAGTATTCCGGGAGAAACCCGGATCCAAAGGTACTAGGACACCGGATATCCCGAAGCCCATGCAAATAGGCGACATACGTGGACCCCTGTCTAAGGCCGAAAAAGAAAAACGACGTCGCCAAAACCAGTGTTTGTATTGCGGCAAAAGCAGCCATTTTGTCAAGGAGTGCCCTGTGAAGCCGAGTAAACCGACACCAAAGAAAACCAGCGCCCTTCCCGTATCTCGTGGTGAGTGGTCGGAAAATGACATAACTCAGTAGAAGGAAAGGTCGGTCTACTGGGTTGTTCATCTAATAAGACCTCTGCCTTGGCCCCAGACGAACGCAACCAACATGTGGGTATCACAGTAACACTACAATCACAAAAAGGCCAATCATGGTACGTGAAGGCTCTCATCGATTCGGGAGCTACAGGGAATTTCATCGACACCCAATACATGGAAGACCTCGGGATTCCTGCGATAACCAAAGACAGGCCAGAAACGGTGAAAGCAGTGGATGGCACAGACCTGACCTCTGGGCTGATCCGGTACCAGACGGACATCATGACGATGACATGTGGGATTGAACATAAGGAGTCCATCGCCTTCGATGTCATAGACGCACCCCAGTTCAAACTGATTCTGGGTCTTCCCTGGCTCGTGACCCATAATCCCCACATCAACTGGGCGACCAGACTAATGACCCTTGATTCGCCATATTGTAATCATACCTACTACCCAAGACATGGGGACACCAATGCACGAGTCGTGCAAACCCACACCCTTCCTCTCACGGGAATGGGTGTTATCACACAAGGAAAAGTACCAGAAGCGTACGCCGATTTGACATCAGTGTTCGATGAGCAAAAAGCCAACACGTTTCCTCCCCATCGCAGTTTTGACTGCAGGATAGACCTATTGCCGGGATCTAAGTTGCCTTGTCGTGTGTATTCCCTCACTGAAAAGGAAAGTACCCGTCTGCGCAACTATCTGGACGAATGCTTAAGAAACGGATTCGTACGCCATTCCAAGTCACCCGTTTCTTCAGCGCTCTTCTTTGTGGCAAAGAAGGGAGGGGATCTGTGAACCTGCATCGATTATAGAGCCATTAACAACATCACTATCAAGAACCGATACCCCTTGCCTTTGATCTCCAACCTACTGGATCAAGTGAAGAACGCTACGATCTATACCAAACTGGATCTATGTGGGGCCAATCATCTGGTAAGGGTCCAAAAGGGGGATGAATGGAAGACAGCGTTCCGGACCCGATACGGCCTCTTCGAGTACCAGGTCATGCCCTTTGGGCTCTGTAACGCTCCTGCTGCCTTCCAATACTTCATCGACGAGGTGCTGCGAGAATATATCGATCAGTATTGCGTGGTATATATCGATGATATTTTGATCTATTCCCGAGTGTTCCAGACCACATCCAAAACATCCGTAGCATCCTCAAGAAGTTCCTACAACACGGCCTGTACGTCAAGCTGGAAAAAAGTGTATTCCACACTACCGAGGTGGAATTCCTGGGACACAGCTTGACCCCTGCAGGAATCAAAATGGATGCAAGAAAGGTTGAGTCCGTGTTGCAATGGCCTTCCCCGGGTTCCCTGAAACAGGTCCAACAATTCCTAGGTTTCGCCAACTATTATCGTCGCTTCATTTTGGGGTTCTCTGACATCATCACTCCCATCACACGATTGTTGCGCAAGGGAATCAAGTTTGCATGGAACCCTGAAGCTGAGAAGGCTTTTCTCGATCTAAAAACCAGGTTCACCAGTGCACCCATCCTGATGCACCCCAATCCGGAACAACCATTCGTTGTCGAAGCTGATGCCTCACAAGACGCTCTGGTAGGAGTGTTATCCCAAAGGGATACCACATCGGGTCTCCTACACCCCGTAGCCTACTATTCCCGAAAGCTACAACCTGCAGGACGGAACTACACGGTTTCCGATTGAGAACTTCTAGCCATCAAGGCAGCCTTTGAAGAATGGCGTCATTACCTGAAGGATGCCAGACACCCCGTCACCATCTACAAGGACCATCAGAACCTTCAATTCCTCCGCTCTGCCAGGGCTCTCACTGCCCGTCAACTGCGATGTACGCTGTTCTTCAACGAATATGACTTTATGATCACATACCGACCTGGTAAAGAAAACGCCAAAGCAGACGCCCTGTCAAGACTCGGGGAGACATGTGAAGGAGGTGACAAACCGGCACCAACTTCCATCCTACTGGAACAGTGTTTTCAGGGAGTGATCCTTTCCTCCTCCTTCTTGTCCCAGTTGCAAGACGACCTCAAAGCAAAGAAACCAGAAGAGTGGATCGTAGATCTGACGGGAATCACTACACGTGGTGGGTTCCTCTATAAAGACGACTACTACTTCCTACCGTTGCCGCACCATCAACAACAAGCGCTGTACATGTGCCACGACCATGTGCTGTCCTTGCACCCTGGATACCATAAAACCCTTGATCTATTACATAGACACTTCTGGTGGCCAACCATGCAGGATGACGTTCGCACCTATATCGCCCACTGTTCAACCTGCGCGCAAGGAAAAACACAACCCCGACCCACTGTGGGTTTGCTACACCCTATCCCTGTACCCCCATACCCGTGGCACACGGTGTCTATGGATTTTGTCGTGGAATTGCCACGAACCAGGACCGGATGTACCACCATACTCACCATTGTGGACCACCTGACCAAAATGGCGCATTTCGTACCATTGCAGAAAGTGCCTTCCGCTGTGGAACTAGCAGTGATCTTCATGACCAACGTAGTCCGTCTGCACGGAATCCCTTCCGTATTGATCACCGACAGAGGCTCTCAGTTCATATCCCGCTTCTGGGGTGCGGTGTGCGACACTATAGGGACGGAAGTACGTCTTTCCTCCGCCTACCACCCTCAAACCGACGGTCAGGCGGAGAGAACCAACCAAACCATGGAGCAATACCTTCGTTGCTTACTCATAGTGGTTGAAAAGGAGTGGTCAGACGTCCTGTGGATGGTGGAATACGCCTACAATAACAACAAACACGCTTCCATAGGAATGTTGCCTTTTTACTGTCTTCAGGGTCGACATCCACGCACCACGCCCTGGGAAGAACCTCAAACCAGTCCTCTACCCACCATCCAAGCCTATCACACCCTGCTATGTGACCTGTGGCAACAGGCTCGATTCGAGCTGGCCAAGGCCAAAGAAACCTACAAACACCATGCAGACACACACAGACAGGCCGAACCAGAGTACAAAACAGGAGACAGCGTTTGGGTCTCCATTAAGAACCTCAACGTGCACGGCCCCAAGAAACTGCTACCACGTTTCGTAGGTCCCTACAGCACAGCCAAAGTCATCAACAAGGTGTCCATGAAACTCTCCTTGCCCCCTCACATGAAAATGCACCCTGTCTTCCATGTGTCTCTGCTGAAGCAGGCTCATTCCGATGGCCTGGCCTCCGTGCCTCTGCCACCTGTACTCAAGGATGACCACGAGGAATACGAGGTGCGTGCTGTGCTAGATTCCCGTAGGACCAGGGGGAAGCTCTACTACCTACTGGACTGGAAAGGGTATGGTCCTGAGGAGAGGCCCTGGGAGACCCTATCCCATGTCCGTCACGCCCCTCAGCTGGTACGTGCTTTCCACGCTTGCCACCCCCTGAAACCGCGTCCTGCCACGCCTGTGTAGGGGAGGGGGGTCTGTTTTTGTGGGGTGTTCTGTCATGTCCGTACGTTTTGGGGAGTGCATGCTGTTGCTTGTCTGTCCATCTATCTAGCTCTCCCACGAGAGTGCAGTACCGCGGGTCGCCATCAGAGCACTTCTGGGTGACACCATGTAAAACCCCGCTATGCTCGGCCCCTGATGCTTCTGATTCAGACGCTACATACTGGGAGCCAGAACCTGTGGATCCGTTTCCCTTTCAGGTACCCTAGGTACGAACCCTTCCTTGCCTCGCTCTCTACGGAGGCATCCTTCATTGTTTGCCAGCTGCACGCGTACGAACGCGTCACGGCGCTTCACTCAGCCTCCCAACCCTGTCAGCGCAGGAGCGCTGCTACTGACACGGGAGAGCCCAAGGCGGGAACACTCTCTCTCTTCTTCTTGTTGCCAGCTTCCCGGTGAGCGCAGGAGCGCATCACCGCCCCTTCCATTACTGGCTTCCCGGTGAGCGTAGGAGCGCGTCACCACCCCTTCCATTGCCAGCATCCCGGTGAGTGCAGGAGCGCGTCACCACCCCTTCGACTGCCACCTTCCCGGTGAGCGCAGGAGTGCATCGCCACTTGTTCCATCTTTTTACTCCGCATCACGGTGAGCGCAGGAGCGTGTCACCACCCTTCCTTCTCTCCTTCACACGGCAAGCGCAGGAGCGCATCATTGTTTATCCTTTCCTCCATTGCGGTGAGCACAGGAGCGCATTGCCGCTATTGCCCTATAGCTGCAGTGCAGGAGCACTTCACACCGTGACTACTGTTCCTGGGAATCCTCTACCCTCCTGATACCGTGGTGTTCAGCGCAGGCGCGCTCTCTGTCCGTTCCAAGACCTTGGGTTGCAGGTGCACCTACCGGAGACTCGTTGCAAAGACACTTCATTTCAGGTGACTATTGTGTCTCTCCCTACCATCCCCCAGTTGAGTGTGTGTGTTTGTGTGAATGCTGGTTAAAGCAGTAGTAACTGCTTATTGGTTGTTTTCCCAGGCTGACGGCCAAGAAAGGCAACAACTCCACTGGGTGTCAGTCATCACCTCAGCATACCATAAGGCTCACCACTCCTTGAGGATTCCTTCCCCCGGTCTTCACCAAGCCCCGGTCTGGTACTATTCAAGGTAGGACAGGGAAGCAGGTGGGAGACGGTGGAGGTTATTCATATCATCCCTGTGAGACTACTCTACAGGCAGAAGGTAAGGCTTGTGGGGTCCGTGACAGGAAGAAGGGTGCAGAAAGAAGCAAGTGAGGTGCAGAAGGAGGCAAGAAAACTGCAGAAAGAGGCAAGAGAGTTGCAGAAACAGGCAAAAGGGGTGCAGAAAGAGGGAACAGGTGTGCAGACAGAGGCAGGAGAGGTGCAGAAAGAGGGAAGAGGGGTACAGAAAGAGGCAAGAGGGATGCAGAAATTTGCAACAGAGGTGCAGAAAGAAGCAAGAGCAGTGCAGAAAGAACCAACAGAGGTGCAGAAAGAGGCAAGAGGGGTACAGAAAGAGGCAAGAAAAGTACAGAAAGAAGCAAAAGAGGTGCAGAAAGAGCAAAGAGAAATGCATAAAAAGTCAAGAGAGGTGCGGAAAGAGGCAGGAGGGGTGCACAAAGAGGCAAAAGGGGTACAGAAAGAGGCAAGAGGGGTGCAGAAAGAAGCAAGAAAAGTGCAGAAAGAAGCAACAGAGGTGCTGCAAGAGGCAAGAGATGTGCAGAAAGAAGCAACAGAGGTGCCGAAAGAGGCAAGCGAGGTGCAGAAACAGGCAAGAAAGGTGCAGAAAGAGGGAACAGGGGTGCAGAAAGAGGTAAGAGGGATACAGAAATGTGCAAGAATGTTGCTGAAAGAAGCAAGAGCAGTGCAGAAAGAAGCAAGAGAAGTGCAGAAAGAAGCAAGAGAGGTGGAGAAATAGGAAAGAGGAGTGCAGAAAGAGGCAAGAGGGATGTAGAAATTTGCAAAAGAGTTGCAGAAAGAAGCAAGAGCAGTGCAGAAAGAAGCAGGAGAAGTGCAGAAAGAAGCAAGAGAGGTGGAGAAATAGGGAAGAGGGGTACAGAAAGAGGCAAGAGGGATGTAGATATTTGCAAAAGAGGTGCAGAAATAAGCAAGAGCAGTGCAGAAAGAACCAATAGAGGTGCAAAAAGAGGCAAGAGGGGTGCAGGAAGAGGTAGGAGAGGTGCACAAAGAGGCAAGAGGAGTACAGAAAGAGGCAGAAGGGGTGCAGTAAGAAGGAAGAGAATTGCAGATAGAAGCAACAGAGGTGTAGAAAGAGGCAAGAGGCGTGCAGAAAGAGGAGAGAGAAGTGCGGAAAGAAGCAAAAGAGGTGCAGAAAGAGGCAAGAGGGGTGCAGAAAGAGGCAAGAGCAGTGCAGAAAGAACCAAGAGATGTTCAGAAAGAGGCAAGAGAGGTGAAGAAAGAGGCAAGAGATGTGCAGAAAAAGGGAAGAAGGGTGCAGAAAGAAGCAAGTGAGGTGCAGAACGAGGCAAGAGAACTGCAGAAAGAGGCAAGAGAGTTGCAGAAACAGGCAAAAGGGGTGCAGAAAGAGGGAACAGGTGTGCAGACAGAGGCAGGAGAGGTGCAGAAAGAGGGAAGAGGGGTACAGAAAGAGGCAAGAGGGATGCAGAAATTTGCAACAGAGGTGCAGAAAGAAGCAAGAGCAGTGCAGAAAGAACCAACAGAGGTGCAGAAAGAGGCAAGAAAAGTACAGAAAGAATCAACAGAGGTGCAGAAAGAGCAAAGAGAACTGCAGAAAAAGGCAAGAGAGGTGCAGAAAGAGGCAGGAGGGGTGCACAAAGAGGCAAAAGGGGTACAGAAAGAGGCAAGAGGGGTGTACAAAGAAGCAAGAAAAGTGCAGAAAGAAGCAACAGAGGTGGTGCAAAAGGCAAGAGATGTGCAGAAAGAAGCAACCGAGGTGCCAAAAGAGGCAAGAGAGGTACAGAAACAGGCAAGAAAGGTGCAGAAAGAGGGAACAGGGGTGCAGAAAGAGGTAAGAGGGATACAGAAATTTGCAAGAGAGTTGCAGAAAGAAGCAAAAGCAGTGCAGGCAGAAGCAAGAGAAGTGCAGAAAGAAGTAATAGAGGTGGAGAAATAGGGAAGAGGGGTACAGAAAGAGGCAAGAGGGATGCAGAAATTTGCAAAAGAGGTGCAGAGAGAAGCAAGAGCAGTGCAGAAAGCACCAACAAAGGTGCAAAAAGAGGCAAGAGGGGTGCCGGAAGAGGTAGGAGAGGTGTACAAAGAGGCAAGAGGGGTACAGAAAGAGGCAGGAGGGGTGCAGAAAGAAGGAAGAGATGTGCAGAAAGAAGCAACAGAGGTGCTGAAAGAGGCACGAAGGGTGCAGAAAGAGGCAAGAGAAATGCAGAAAGAAGCAACAGAGGTACAGAAAGAGGCAAGAGAGGTGCAGAAACAGTCAGGAAAGATGTAGAAAGAGGGAACAGGGGTGCAGAAAGAGGCAAGAGAGGTGCAGAAAGAGGGAAGAGGGGTGCAGAAAGAGGCAAGAGGGGTGCAGAAAGAAGCAAGTGAGGTGCAGAAAGAGGCAACAGAGGTGCAGAAAGATGCAAGAGAGGTGCAGAAACAAGCAAGAGAAGTGCAGAAAGAGGCAGGTGAATTGCTGAAAGAAGCAACAGAGGTGTAGAAAGAAGCAAGAGAAGTGCAGAAAGAGGCAAGTGAGGTGCAGAAAATGGCAAGAGAACTGCAGAAAGAGGCAAGAGGGATGCAAAAAAGGGAAGAATGGTGCAGAAAGATGCAAGAGAGGTACAGAAAGAAGCAAGAGAAGTGCAGAAAGAAGCAATATAGGTGCAGGAAGAGGGAAGATGAGTGCAGAAAGAGACAACAGGGGTGCAGAGAGAAGCAAGAGAGGTGCATGAAGAGGCAAAAGAAGTACAGAAAGAAGCTATAGAGGTGCAGAAGGAGGCAAGAGAACTGCAGAAAGAGGCAAGAGAGTTGCAGAAACAGGCAAAAGAGGTGCAGAAAGAGGGAACAGGGTTGCAGACAGAGGCAAGAGAGGTGAAGAAAGTGGGAAGAGGGGTGCAGAAAGAGGCAAGAGGGGTGCAGAAATTTGTAAGGGAGGTGAAGAAAGAAGCAAGAGCAGTGCAAAAAAAACAACAGAAGTGCAGAAGGAGGCAAGAGGGGTGCAGAAAGAGGCAAGCAATATGCAGAAAGAAGGAACAGAGGTGCACAAAGAGGCAAGAGGGGTGCAGAAAGAGGGGGAGAGAGGTATAGATAGAGGCAAGAGAGTTGCACAAAGAGGGAAGAAGGGTGCAGAAAGAGGCAAGAGGGGTACAGAAAGAAGCAAAAGAAGTGCAGAAAGAAGCAACAGAGGTGCAGAAAGAGGCAAGAGGGGTGCAGAAAGAGGCAACAGAAGTGCAGAAAGAAGCAACAGAGGTGCAAAAAGGGGCAAGAGAAATGAAGAAAGAGGCAAGAGAGGTGCAGAATCAGGCAGGAGAGGTGCAGGAAGAGGAAACAGGGGTACAGAAAGAGGCAAAAGAGGTACAGAAAGAGGGAAGAAGGCTGCAGAAAGAGGCAAGAGGGGTACAGAAATAAGCAAGTGAGGTGCAGAAAGAGGCAACAGAGGTGCAGAAAGTGGCAAGAGAGGTGCAGAAAGTGGAAAAGATGAGCAGAAAGAGGCAAAAGAAGTGCAGAAAAAGAAAGAAAGGTGTAGAAAGAAGCAACAGAAATGCAGAAAGACACAAGAGAGGCGCAGAAAGAAGCAAAAGTGGTTTGCACACCATTAATACCAATTTAATATTCACATTTAGCAATAAGTAACAGGTGACCATTCTAGAGTTGCCAAGGGCCTTCCATGAACGCTGTAACACTTGTCGCAGCATTTTTGGTAACGTTTGAGCCATTTGAGCTAGAAACAAGGTTTTTTGTGTGCAAATCTGCAGATTATGCAGCAGATGATGTATTATGTGGTAAATGCGGAAAATGTATAATTGTGCAAGTCAGTGCATCCAAACAGTCACATAATTCCAGTGGCCCTGCTCATACCTCTGACTAGGTCCAGAAGTGCTCCTCAGTAGATCCTTATTTTTTTTGTCTCATTGAGTTTATAGTTTAGCTTCTATGGAAACGAAGAAGACTAAACCTGAGGTTACCACTTCATAACACAGACTATCATACCACACAATTACTCTCCATAACACATAATCCCACTCTACATAATTCCTATACACTAAATACCACATACTTTCTATCCACATAATTTCACTGTACAACATACCACATAATTCCACCGAACACAACCTACATCCACTCCACTCCAAGAAACATTAATAAAACACTTTTACATTTACAACGCCAATACCTCTAACTCTCGCAAATGCGAAACCTATTACATTGCAAATGCTTTTTTAACTAGTAGTCGCGTTTGCAGAGAGGTGGAGAAAGGGGGCTGGGCCCCCGACCACTGCTCAGGAATTCTGCTGCGTAGGACTTACAGGAGGTACCAGGAGGGCTTCTTGGCCCCCAAAGTCCCTCAGGAGAAAAGTGGACTTCATCCCCCAACCCGTAGTATGCCTGGATGCGCGTTTGCAGAGTGGTGGAGCAAGGTGGGCATGGCCGCCTAAGACCTCTTAGCAATCCCGTTGTGTGGGATGTACTGGAGGTAACAGGAGGGGTAGTTGGCCCCCAAGGACAACCTTGGGGGCCAACTACCCCTCCTATTACCTCCAGTAAGTCCCACATAGCAGCATGGTAAGTTCTCATAGCAGGCTACGTCCCCTTTGCCCACCAGTCTGCAAATGCTCTCCCTGGTGCGCTCTTCAATGGGGATTAAAGTCCCCTTTGCTGCTGGGGGTTGTTAGGGGCCAACTAGCCTACCTGTTACCTCCAGTAAGCCCCACACACTGGGATTGCTAAGAGCTGGACACAGGCCACTCCCCCTTTGTCGAACACTCTGCAAACGCGCCTCCTGTCACGCTCTTGTTTGGGTGATAAAGTCCCCTTCCCTCCTGAGGGTCCCTGGGGGCCAACTAGCCCTCCTGTTACCTCCAGTAAGCCCCACACAGCTTGATTGCTGAGTGGTCCGAGGCCATGCCCCCTTTTTACACCACTCTGCAAACACGCCGCCTGGCGCACTGCTGCTTGAGGGATGAAGTCCACTTCAGTCCTGAGGTCCTCAGGACACAAGAGGACCTCATCGCCCCACCAGCAGTGTGCCAAGAGGTGCGTTTGCAGAGTGGTGTAAAAAGGGGCATGGCCTCGGACCACCTCTCAGCAATCCCACTCTGTGGGGCTTACTGGAGGTACCTGGTGGGCTAGTTGGACCCCAGGGACCCTTAGGATTCAAGGGAACTTAACCCCCCAACCCAGAACGCGCCAGGAGGTGCGTTTGCATAGTGGTGCAGTAAGAGGGCGAGGCCTCTGGCAAGATGTCGGCTTCTGCTTTTTTTAATAGAAGGGGGGCTGTGTGGCCCCCTCTACTCTTAATATTTTGTTGCCCCTAGGGACCCCATCCCCCAGGGCCTGACCCATTTTTAAAAAAAAAATATAATAATTAAAAAACGGGAAGGGGCTGCCCCCATCCCGACGCCTTTTTCGGCCCTGGGGACCCCATCCCCCGGGGCTGTGCCTCATTTTTAAAAAAAATATATTTTACTACGGAGATGGCCTCCTTCCCTGGGCCACTTTTGGCCCCAGGGACCCCCATCCCTGGGGCCTGGCCTCATTTAAAAAAAAAAATTTTTTTGACGGGAGGGGGGGCCACGTGGCCCCCCTTCCCTGGGCCTCTTTTGGCCTCGGGGACCCCATCCCCCACGTCCTGCCCTGCTTTTTTATTATTAGTTTTATAGCGGGGCTGCGTGGCCCCCCTCCTGTGGCCAATTTAGTCCCCAGGGACCCCCGGCTTTTAAAAAAAAAAAAAAATTAAAACAGGGAGGGGGGCAAGTGGCCGGCCCTCACGTTGGGGACCGCAGGGGAAGCCCCAATGCCCCCGCTGACCCTGCCGGCTCCACGCCTCCTGCGGCATTGCTTATGGACAAGGGGAGCTGCTGACATGCAGCTCCCCTTGTCCCTAAGCAATACTGCTTCGCTTCATGGAAGCAAGAGCAGGTTTCCTGCTTTCACTTCCATGACGCGAAGCAGTGTTTGCAATGACAGGGCGGGAGCCGTGCTCCCACCCTGCCATTGCAAACTGCAATGTTCCGGGGGTGAGCACCCCGGGACATTGCTGGATCTGGCCCTGGGGGGGTGGTGGTCCCGAGGGCCAAGGAGGGCTATATGAGGGGGACCGCGCGGCCCCCTCCTAACATTTAAATAGCCCCGGGGAAGTGGTGGTCCCCGGGACTGGGGGTCCACAACGGACCCCCGCACTTCATTCATCTATGCCCCGGGGAGATGGTGGTCCCTGGGGCAGTGTAGGGGGGCTCGAGCTCCCCCACACACGGTTTTTAAAGGTAGCCCCGGGGAGGTGGCAGTCGCCAGGGCTGCAGGGGGGCGCGAGGCCCCCTGCATTCAAACATTGAAGCCCCAGGGAGGTGGTGGTCCCCAGGGCTTGAGGGGGCCCGCGAGGCCCTCCCACCCATTATTTTCCAATGCCCCGGGGAGGTGGTGAGGGGCAGGAGTCCCCACACGCTTCTAATAATAAGCCCCTGGGAGGAGGCGGTCCCCGGGGCTGTGGGGGGCCGCGTGGTCCAGCACATTATTAATAAAGCCCTGGGGAGGTGGTGGTCCACGGGGCTGCGCGGGGCCCGCGCAGACCCCGCATATATTATGCGCATTGCCCATGGGACCTGGCCCACCCGGGGGCTCATTAAAATGAAGCACGAGAGCCCGGGCTTTGTTTTTTTTATTTCCTCAGCGGGATTTGCGCACCCAGCGCGAATTCTGCTGTTTTAAAAAAAAAATGCTTTTTGAGGCCCTGGGGATCAGGGTGTTTCTACTCTGCCCCCTTTTCTTTTTTTTAATCATTTTACTCCCTTTTTTCTTGTGACTCGGTTTTATTGAGTCACAAGATGGCTGCCAACACTTCTTGGTTTGGAGTATTGACAGCCAATCAAAATGAAGCTCGTGCTCGGGAGGGTTTGCGAATCCTCCTCGGCCACCAGATATCAATATTTTTTATTTTTTTAATGTCTGAGGAACTACTGAATGGATTTACACCATTTAAAGAACAGAACCCGCTCAACGAATCACCCCCAAACTTTCAAGACAGGAGCTGACCTGAAAGAACCATTAGTTTTGAACATTTTACAAAGATTCGTCAAACGGCGTCAAAGAGATTGGCAAAAGAAAAGGCTCTTTTTGAATAGAAATGAGGTCCTAACTATAACTACCTACTGGCGACTGCCAGTAGGTTATATATATATATATATATATTCACTGAAAAAACCATAGGTTTTAGGGACAGTTATAGTTAGTTGGACATTGCACTCGTACAAAACCCGTGAAATTCCCCCGTTATAGTTAGTTCAGCTAACTATAACTCGCGCCCCCGCAATGCACTGCTGATGACGTCACATATTACATCACTCATGACATGGTCAGTGACAACACTGATGACATCTCAAATGACATCACTGATGACATCATCCAGTGACTGTGTGTTTCTGTAAAGTTTAAATATTTTTAATATATATAGGGAAAGGCGTATTGAAGAATGAGTGGGTGTATAAGTGTCTGTATGGATGATTTAGTAGGTGTGTGACTAACTCTATAAGTGAGTGATTAAACGTATCTTACTGAATGCATGGGTTAGTGACTAAACTGGGTGAATGTCTGTATCCGTCTGTCTGTTGCTGTGTAAGTGGCGGCATGGGTTTGTGAATAGCTACATGAGTGTCTATATGAGTTATTGATTGGTTGTCTGAGTATCTGTATGGGTGCCTGAGTGTTTGTGTGGGTGGGGTGTGTGCGACTCTGTGCATAGATGTGTGAGTGGGTGATTCACTGGGTGGATGGTTTCAAGAGTGCATCTGTGATAGACTGTATGGGTGGGTAAGTGTGTGTAAGAGTGTGTTAGTGAGTGAATGTATGTCCCAGTGGTACATGTGTGAGTAACTACATATGTGAAAGGCAGTATATATGTGTGTTGGAGTATATAAATAGCTATAACCCCTGACCTTGACTGGTAGGTCGCTCCCCCACCACACAGCTCCGTCTGTGTGCCCTGCTGCTGCCCCTGATTGTGCTCGTTTTTCCTTTCTGTGCCCCCTTGCTGCCCCTGATTGTGCTCGCTTTTCCTTTCTGTGCCCCCTTGCTGCCCCTGATTGTGCTCGTTTTTCCTTTCTGTGCCCCCCTTGCTGACCCTGATTGTGCTCGTTTTTCCTTTCTGTGCCCCCCTTGCTGCCCCTGATTGTGCTCGTTTTTCCTTTCTGTGCCCCCTTGCTGCCCCTGATTGTGCTCGTTTTTCCTTTCTGTGCCCCCTTGCTGCCCCTGATTGTGCTCGTTTTTTTTCCTTTCTGTGCCCCCTTGATGCCCTGATTGTGCTCGTTTTCCCTTCTGTGCCTGTTTCCCACCGCTGCGCCCCTGCGGCCCCCCCCCCTCCCCTCCCATTCGCTGCCCCATTCCCTGCTCCTCCCTCCCACCTCCCCATTTATGGCGGCCGCTGCGTGGTGAAGAGAGCGACCCCTGACCTTGACTGGTAGGTCGCTCCCCCACCACACAGCTCCGTCTGTGTGCCCTGCTGCTGCCCCTGATTGTGCTCGTTTTTCCTTTCTGTGCCCCCTTGCTGCCCCTGATTGTGCTCGTTTTTCCTTTCTGTGCCCCCCTTGCTGCCCCTGATTGTGCTTGTTTTTCCTTTCTGTGCCCCCCTTGCTGCCCCTGATTGTGCTCGTTTTTCCTTTCTGTGCCCCCCTTGCTGCCCCTGATTGTGCTCGTTTTTTCCTTTCTGTGCCCCCCTTGCTGCCCCTGATTGTGCTCGTTTTTCCTTTCTGTGCCCCCTTGCTGCCCCTGATTGTGCTCGTTTTTTCCTTTCTGTGCCCCCTTGCTGCCCCTGATTGTGCTCGTTTTTTTTTCCTTTCTGTGCCCCCTTGATGCCCTGATTGTGCTCGTTTTCCCTTCTGTGCCTGTTTCCCGCCGCTGCGCCTGCGGCCCCGCCCCCTCACTGCCCATTCGCTGCCCCATTCCCTGCTCCTCCCTCCCACCTCCCCATTTATGGCGGCCGCTGTGCGGCCGCGCAGCTGGCGCGCCGAAGGCGCGCCTAAGGCAAGCCCGTCTGCGCCCGTCCGCGCCGTGCCCACGCCCAGCGCCAGACCCCCTGGTCCGGGCATCCCCCGCGCCCGCCACATCAACAGACGCCGATACGACGCCAGCACCCTCCACGCACTCAACCCCGGAAAAGATCACGCCTGCTACCAGGCCACCCCGAAGCGCACCCAAGGGCCCTTCACCTGCCGGAACTGCAGCTTCGCCAGCACCCGCCCTGCCAAACCACCGCCCAGGAAAGAACCCAACTACCTCAGATGCATCCTCCTCAACACCCGCTCCGCCCGCAAACACGCCATCGAACTCTGGGACCTTCTCGACTCAACCTCCCCAGACGTCGCATTCCTGACGGAGACCTGGCTGAATCCCGCTTCAGCCCCCGACATCGCCATTGCCATCCCGGACGGATACAAGATCACCCGCAGGGACCGCACCAACGGAGTCGGAGGAGGCATCGCCATCGTCCACAGGAACACCCTCAGAGTCTCAACCAACACCGACGACACCCTCAGCACCGCCGAACACATGCACTTCCAGATCCACACCGATCCCAACACCACCCTCAGAGGAACCCTCATCTACAGACCCCCGGACCCCGACCACAGTTCAGCGATTCCATCGCTGACTTCGTCAGCACACACGCCATCGCCTCCACGGACTACATCCTCCTCGGGGACCTGAACTTCCACCTCGAGAACAACAAGGACACCAACTCCACCACCCTGATCGACAACCTCGCCACCCTCGGACTCAGACAGCTCGTGACTACACCCACCCACGCCGCCGGCCACACGCTAGACTCCATCTTTTCCGCAAGCCCACACGTCTCCTTCAACCACACCTCCGAACCCCACTGGACTGACCACCACTGCATCCACTTCACCTACAGGAAGCCCACCACGCACCACCGCACCGAACAAATGCCTCGCCGCTGCTGGAGCAGAGTCACGGAAGACCAGCTAACCACAACCCTCGCCCTGAGCCCACCCGCCGAACCCTCCGACCCCGACACCGCCGCCCGCAACCTCAGACAGTGGATCGACGACTGCGCCAACACCCTCGCCCCGCTCAAGAATCCGCCCAACAGCCACACCAGCAAGAAGGCCACCTGGTTCACCGAAGACCTCCAGGCCTCCAAACGAACATGCCGAAAACTGGAGAAGATCTGGCTCCACGAACGGACAGCGGACAGCTACGCCGCCCACAAGAGCGCCACCCGCAGTCACCATCACCTCATCAGATCCGCCAAAAGGGCCTCACTCAAAGACCGCCTAGACAACAACGCACACAACAGCAAAGAGCTCTTCAACATCGTGAAGGAACTCTCCAACCCCAGCTCCAACACCAACGACATCCAGCCGTCGCAAGACCTGTGCGACTCACTGGCCACCTTCTTCCATCGCAAAATCGCCGACATCCACGACAGCTTCAACACCACGACCGCCCCGGCAACCACCGAGACCACTGCCCCCACAACCACCAACCGCCTGCTCTCCTGGACCAACATCAACGACGAGGACACCAGCGAGATCATGAACACCATCCACTCCGGTTCACCGCTAGACCCGTGCCCTCACCACATCTTCAACAAAGCCAGTACAGTCATCGCGCCCCATCTCCGGAAAATAATTAACATCTCCTTCGAGACAGCAACCTTCCCGGAAAGCTGGAAGCACGCCGAGATCACCGCCTTACTCAAGAAACCCAAGGCAGACCCCAAGGACCTCAAGAACTTCCGACCCATCTCTCTGCTCCCGTTCCCCGCGAAGGTCACCGAGAAAATCGTCAACAAACAACTGACCCGCTACCTCGAGGAGAACAACATCCTGGACCCTTCCCAGTCCGGCTTCCGCAGCAACCACAGCACCGAAACTGCCCTTATCGCCGCCACCGATGACATCAGGACCCTGCTAGACAACGGAGAAACAGCAGCCCTCATCCTCCTGGACCTATCAGCCGCCTTCGACACGGTCTGCCACCACACACTACGAACACGCCTTCACGACGCCGGTATCCAAGAGAAGGCCCTGGACTGGACCACATCCTTCCTTTCCGTCAGAACACAAAGCGTCCGCCTCGCCCCCTTCCGATCCAAGGCCACCAAGATCATCTGCGGCGTACCCCAAGGCTCCTCCCTCAGCCCAACGCTGTTCAACATCTACATGGCACCCCTCGCCCACGTCGCCCGACAGCACAACCTCAACATCATCTCCTACGCCGACGACACCCAGCTGATCCTCTCCCTCACCAAAGACCCTCACACCGCCAAAGCCCACCTCCACGAAGGAATGAAGGCCGTCGCCGAATGGATGAGGACCAGCCACCTGAAGCTGAACTCGGACAAGACGGAGGTCCTCATCCTTGGTTCCAACCCTTCAGCCTGGGACGACTCCTGGTGGCCAACATCACTGGGAACAGCCCCGCCACCCACCGACCACGTACGCAACCTAGGGGTCATCCTCGACCCCACCCTCTCCATGACTAAGCAGGTCAACGCCGTTTCCTCATCCTGCTTCAACATCCTCCGAATGCTCCGCAGGACTCTTCAAGTGGATCCCCACCGAAACAAGAAAAACAGTCACCCAGGCCCTCGTCACCAGCAGGCTGGACTACGGAAACGCCCTCTACGCAGGAACGACGGCTAAGCTCCTGAGACGGCTGCAACGCATCCAGAACGCCTCTGCACGTCTTATCCTCGACATCCCCCGACGCAGCCACATCACACCCCACCTGAGAGACCTGCACTGGCTCCCTGTCAACAAGAGGATAACCTTCAAGCTCCTCACCCACGCACACAAAGCACTCCACAACTCCGGACCAGCCTACCTCAACAGACGACTCAGCTTCTACACCCCCACCCGCCAGCTCCACTCGACCAGCCTCGCCCTCGCCACAGTCCCCCGCATCCGGAAAACGACCGCCGGCAGCAGATCCTTCTCCCACCTCGCCGCCAAGACCTGGAACACCCTCCCCACCAACCTCCGACAGACCCAAGACCTACTGGCCTTCAGAAGACTCCTCAAGACCTGGCTCTTCGATCAGTAGCAGCACCACCCCCCTCTTCCCCCAGCGCCTTGTGACCCTCGCGGGTATGTAGTGCGCTTTATAAGTGACATGATTGATTGATTGATTGATAAGCGAGAGTGTGTGATTGTGAGAGTGACTGTATGGATGAGTGTGTGCTTGTATCAGTGATTGTATAAGAGTGTAAGAATGTGCTAGTATTTGTATGAGTAAGTGAGCTGGTGTGTGTATAACTGTATAGGTGAGTAAATGGCAGTGTGTTTAATTATTTGCATGACTGACTAGGTGTGTGAGTACCTCTATGGATGAGTGGCGGTGTTTGAGTGTCTATATAGGAGTATGAGTGCATATGATAGTCCTGTACTGAGTGACCGTAAGTATGAGTGACTGTACGGGTGAGTGAGTGGATGTGTGTGTAGACCTAAGAATCAGTGAGTGGGTATGTAGTTATTGGTGTTGGAGTGTCTATGGTTTTGCAAATGGCAGTCTGTAATATAGAGTGGGTGTATCAAAGGTTATATTAGGGTGTGAGGAGGTGCATCAGATTATCACGTGGATGATGTCATCAGTGATGTCATTTGAGATGTCATCAGTGATGTCATCAGTGATGTCACTGACCATGTCATGAGTGATGTAATATGTGACGTCATCAGCAGTGCATTGCGGGGGTGCGAGTTATAGTTAGCTGAACTAACTATAACGGGGGAATTTCACGGGTTTTGTACAAGTGCAATGTCCAACTAACTATAACTGTCCCTAAAACCTATGGTTTTTTCAGTGAATTTGTAAGGTTTTTTAAATGCTAATTTCTAACTATAACGTGCCTGAAACCTATGGTTTTTTTCAGTGAATTTCAAAGGTTTTGTAAATGACAATTTTTAAATGTATTAATTGTTATATTTATTTTCTTGATACTGATTTACTACATTTTTTAAACTATTTATTTTTAGATATTTTATTTTTTAAATTACATTGTAATTACATTATACATTACATTACAAAATATACTTTCTCAGAATGAATTACTTTAGTTTAAATACTTTGCAAATAGGCAATAGACTTTTAAGTACAGTAGTTACAGTTGTTGCAATGGGCAACACAATTTCAAACACAATGCAACATTGAGCTCAATGTGAATTTCTAGTTAAATGCAATTAGTTACTTTATGGATTACTTTTCTAACCACAGGACTGGATCCTAGATTCAGTCCTGGGACATCTCCTGTAAACAGTTGAGTAAAAGCGTTTTGGTTACAGTAGTGATTTTTAAGGAATATTATTGTATTTTAAAAGTTGACACGGAAACTTTTTCACATAGAATCACCAATGTTATCCTATGGGAGGAAATTTACTTAGCAGGTAAGTAGTGTTATCGTTACCTTTTCTTACTCAGTGGTGGATCCTGGATCCAGCACTGGTGCATCTCCTGTAAGCAGTTGAAAGAATGCGTTTAAGTCATACAGGCGATTTTTAAGGAATATTTGTAGTTTGTGAAAATCGACACTTTGAAACTTTTCTGCTGAAAACCAGACAATGGATTCCTATGGAAGGAAATACAAGTTACTGGTAAGTAAGGTTAGAATTACTTTTCAGGGTCAGTGCTGGGCTAAAAGATGCAGCACTGGGTTCTCTCCTGATAACAGGTGAGTAAATCGGAATTCAGTAGTTCGGCTGATTTTAGAGGAATATTATAAAGTTCCAAAACACCACACTTAGAAGAATTTCCAAGTGAAACCAGTCAATGTTAGCCTATGGAAGGAAATTCAAGTTACTGGTCAGTACGGTTAGAATTACTTTTCAGGATCAGTACTGGGCTCAAAGATGCAGCACTGAGGTCTCTCCTGATAACAGGTGAGTAAATCGGAATTCGTAGTTCGGCTGATTTTAGAGGAATATTTGCACAATGGTGAAGGAAGGGGTGGGGCCTGAGGTGACATGTGTGCAAACACGCCCTGTGGCGCGTTTTATGTTGGAGAATTAATTCCTCCTCAATCCCGAGGGTCCCTAGGGGCCAACTAGCCCACCAGATACCTCCAGTATGCGCCAGAGAGCTGCGTTGCAGAGAGGTGTTCAGAGGCCACGCCCCTTTTTACAACACTCTGCAACGCAGCTCCGTGGCGCTTAGTGGAGGTACCTGGTGGGCTAGTTGGCCCCCAGGGACCCTCAGGATTGAAGGGGATTTAATTCCCCATCTTAAAACGCGCCACTGGGCCTGTTTGCACACGTCACCTGAAGCCCCGCCCCCTCCCTTCACCACTGTGCAAACGCGCCCCGTGGCGCGTTTTAAGTTGGGGGATTAAGTCCCCTTGAATCCTGAGGGTCCCTGGAGTCCAACTAGCCCACCATGTACCTCCAAAGCGCCACAGAGCTGCGTTGCAGAGAGGTGTAAAGGGGCGTGGCCTCTGTACACCTCTCTGCAACGCAGCCCCTGGCGCATACTGGAGATTCCTGGTGGGCTAGTTGGCCCCAGGGACCCCCAGTATTCAAGGGGAATTACTTCCCTTCTTAAAACGCGCCAGGGGCGCGTTTGCAGACTGCTGCAGGGAGGGGCGGGGCCTCTGGCACAATGCCTTTTTTTTTCTTTTTTTTTTTTTTATGGGAGGGGGGCTGCATGGCCCCCCTTCCCTCAGCCACTTTTGGCCCCGGGGACCCCATTCCCCGGGGCCTGAGGATTTTCTTTTTTTTTAAATTAAAAAAAACGGGAAGGGGGCCGCGTGGGCCCCCTTCCCTGGGCCTCTATTGGCCCCGGGGACCCCATCCCCCAGGGCATGCCCTCTTTTTTTAAAAATTAAAATCTTTGGAGGGAGGCTGCGTGGCCCCCCTCCTCAGGCCATTTAAGGCCCCGGGGACCCCATCCCCCGGGGCCGGCCTTGCCCTTTTTTGGGGGGGGAGGGGGGCTGCATGGCCCCCCTCCTGGGCCACTAATGGCCCCGGGGACCCCATCCCCCGGGGCCTGGCCACTCATTGGGGACCGTGGGGGGTACCCAATCCCCGCAGGGTCCCGCCAGCTCCCCGCGTCCTGCGGGAGCCGGCATTGCTTTTCCATAAGGGGAGCTGCTGACATGCAGCTCCCCTTATGGAAAAGCAATCTGCTTTGCTTCATTGAAGCGAGAGCAGGTTTCCTGCTCTCGCTTCAATGAAGCAAAGCAAGTTTGCAATGACAGGACGGGAGCCGCGAGGCTCCCGTCCTGCCATTGCAAACAGCAGTGTCCTTGGGGTAGGCACCCCGGGACACTGCAGGAGCCGGCCCTGGGGGGTGGCGGTCTCCAGGGCCATCAAGGGCTCCAGAAGGGGGGCCGCGCGGCCCCCCTCCCATCCTGTGCACAGCCCCGGGGAGGTGCTGGTCCCCGGGGCTCGGTGGTCCTAAACGGACCCCCACATTTTATTATTTAGTGCCCCGAGGAGGTGGCGGTCCCTGGGGCGTGTGGGGGGGCTCGAGCCCCCCCACACAGGTTATTTTAAAAAAAATAAAAAGAAGCCCCGGGGGGTGGCGGTCCCCAGGGCTGCGGGAGGGCCGAGAGCCCTCCCGCAACATTTTAATTCAAAGCCCCAGGGGGTGGCGGTCCCCGGGGCTTGGGGGGGCCTTAGAGGCCCCCCACATAAATTTACATTAACCCCCGCATGCCCCCGGGACTTGGGCCACCCGGAAGCACCCTAAGCGCATACCGCTGATTTAAAAAAAAAAAAATGCTTTTTTCTGCCCAGGGGGTCCTTGTGGGACCCCCTGAGCAGACCAAGGGGGTCAGGGCGTTTCTACCCTGCCCCCTTTGTGCGTTTTGCGCACTTGTTTCTTGTGCCTCGGTTCTACCGAGGGACAAAATGGCTGCGAACACTTCCTGATTTGGAGTGTTGACAGCCACTTGACAGTCAATTAGCATGCAGCTCGTGATCGGGACAGTGCGTGCAGGGTGCGCTCAGGGTGCGCGGATCCGACGCGGCCATAGATATATATGTGATTTTACTTATGATTTTCTCAGGAACTACTGAACGGATTTACACCATTTAAGCAAAAGGCACGACTCTGAACCAAGGGCTACCTTTTTTCCAAATTTGGTGTAATTCCGTTCAGCAGTTCGGGCTGTAGCTGCGATGAAAGGATCCTATGGAAAAATGAATGGGGAAAACATGTTTTGGACCCCCCTTTTTTCTCGGCCCCCGCTTGACGAATCACCCCGAGACTTTCAGGGTAGGAGCGGACCGGAGCGGGCCACAAAGTTTGAAAATTTCGCGAAGATTCGTCAACCGGCGCAAGAGTTATTTCAAATAGAATGTTGCGGATTTCCTATGGAAAATAGGTCCTAACTATAACTATCTACGGGCGACCGCCAGTAGTTAATACATATATATATATATATATTTTTTTTTTTTACTGCAATGTGGTTCCTGCCGGAGCGCACAGCAGCGGGTGCGGGCGTTGGGCCGAACCAGTGGCCAAAATAATTTTTTGCAACAAAGGACGCCGGACTCTGGAATCTTGGAATCTTGGAATGCTTTATTCACAGAGCCAGTCTGTCACACCTGTGTGACAGACTGGCTCTGTGAATAAAGCATAAATTCCAAGATTCCAGAGTGCAGCGTCCTTGTTGCAAAAAAAAAAAATATATATATATATATATATATATCCACATGAAAATCCAAGAGTGTCCAGTCACACCGGCACTACACAAGGACACAGACTCCACAGCAGTTGAAGTGGCAAGGTGTTTATTAATTAACCATCATTGTCCAAAGACGCGTTTCGGCCGCCAGACATGCGGCCTTGTTCACATAGTGCACTGCAAGTGAAGGTGATCTATATATACATGGTGAGTAAGCAGTAGTCTTTCTACAGTGGTATTCGTTCAGATAAGCACTTTACAACATGATGTGGCACTTTTACTGCAGTATCATTGCTTTACTGCAGTGTCATATTACTGTAATCTAAGTGCTGACCAATGACTGCATACATGGTGCTATAATGATATGGAGGTTGAAGGCATCTGTAATGTCATTCTCCTAAAGGCTAGCGCTGGTGTGGTAACTCGTGCTCGCTCTTGCCATTGCAAATATTACAGCGTTGGAAAATCCAAAGTAGCTGCGAGCTTGTGAGTATAAAATGTATCCTAAAACTTAGGATAAAGTATTTAATCAGTCGCGCAAGTCGCATAACTAAATTTGATTGACCATCAAATCGGCCAGCCCGTATTAAGTATTAAAATGCGGGGCTGAAGGGCGCAAGATCAGCAAAGAGATAGATTAAAAAAATACCACGAGTGAATTGTAGTGCCTGTTAGTATTGTAGCGAGTACATGCTGTTGCTGTTACTCATGAGTGATTAAATTTGTGTGTGTGTTCTGTGAAAGGGAGGGAGGTGTTTGGAAATGTGAGTGAGCCCGTGAGTGCATCTGGTCGCGCAAAAATGTACTAAACCCAATGGTTAATGTGACAACATCTGCACACGGGGTGTTATTTAAAACAAAAGACACAAAAATTGATAATCATTATAGTGCCTCTACAGTACATATACACATGGGTGTATGCCACCCTATAGATTTCTAGGGGGAACATTAGGTTAGGGAGGGAACAAAATTAGTAACATTGTATGGAGATTCAACTGCTGCAGTTGCATGAAACTATGATGGACATATTTAAGAAGTGTGGCAAAAACGCAAGGATTCCCAAAAATACATGTAGCAAACCAATAACACAATAAATAGCTTACTGTTAGAAATATAAATATAAAGCCTGCAAATTGCTAAAATAAGCATATATGCGATTTCAACCTAGATATTGTGCAAATAAATAGTTTATAAGCAGATAGTCATGGCGAGAAGATATTGAGCCATTGATACCCATTCTCTATCTAATAAATGGTTTGCTAAAGCACCTAGTGTGCCATAAATATTGTGGTGGAACTAAACATAGCAGAATCAGTGGGGCATTGGTAACAAATCTATGTGTCATCGATGTGTATACATATAGCCTGTTCATACAGTAAGAAATCATAGGAAGTTATGCAAATCTTCACTCAAGTTTAACCCAGATGGGGCCTTGGTGTTGAACTCGATGATGTGTTTGCTCTCTAGCTGTCTAAGGAGTTTTTCCCGATTTCCACCCCTCACTAGCATAGGTATGCAATCAATGACCGAGTACTGTAAATGGGCCAAGTTGTTGCTGTGCTTGTCACTAAAGTGCCTTGCTACAGGGTAAGTAGAATCATTGTTAACTATGGCCCTAAGATGTTGTAAGATGCACTGGTGCACCGGTAGCTTTGTACTTCCAATGTACCATAGGTTACATGAACAGACAAGTAGGTAAACTGCAAACTCAGTTTTGCATGTGAGGTGATGCCTTATGATGAAGGGATGTTTCCTAAATACTGAATCTACCTGGGTGATGCTTCTGCCAAATTTGCAAGCCCTGCAACTGTTGCATTTTTGAATCCCTTGATATCAGATAACCAGTTACTCTTGGAGATGATTTCTGGACTGTTTTTCACAAGGGCATCATGCATAGATGGTGCTCGTTTGTATGTGATGTCTGGTTGATTTGACACTACTGGGCCTAATATGGGATCAGATTTGATGATGCCCCAGTGCTTGTTTATCACTGCTCTGATGTTGCGGGCTTCAGTGTTATATGCCGTGATGAATCTGGTTGTGACTGTATGTAAAGGCTCTGGACTGGGGATACTAGTGTTTGTGTCATCCACTCGGGTGTCTTTGAGTAGGTCTTCCCTTGGGATCTGATTGGCCCTGTTCATAGCTTTTTTGATGTTGGCTATGGAATAACCTCTTAGTTTGAAACGTTGGAATGACTCTTCCTGGCATATTGCTAGATCTGATGGTGAGCTACAGATCCTGCGTATGCGCAGCATTTCCCCATAGGGGATGCTGGCATTGAGATGCTTGGGATGAAAGCTGGCCGCGTGGAGTGTAGAGTTCCCTGCTGTAGGCTTTCTATGTAGTTTTGAGTTAATTTTTTGCTCTCTCACATATATTTCTACATCCAGAAACTCAACGGATGTCACACTGATGGTGGCATTGAATTCTAAGTTCAAAATATTAGAATTAATATCATCAATAAAGGACTTAGCGCTGGTCGCATCACCCTTCCAAATCACAAAGACATCATCTATATATCTTAGCCAAGTTATGACATTGTTGTTCCATGTTTCACATAACTGACCTCTAAGTGTCTCCTCCTCCCAGGCTCCCACATGTAGGCAAGCATAACTTGGCGAAAAGCAAGACCCCATAGCCACTCCCTTAACTGTTGGTAGACTTTGTTGTTAAATAAGAAGTAATTGTGGCATAGGCACCATTCAATGAGGAAGAGCAAAAGTTTGTTATGTTTGTAGCAATTGATCGGTTTTTTGTCCAAAAAATATTTACAAGCTGCAATGCCGTCACTATGACTAATACTAGTATACAGCGACGTAATGTCTAGTGACATAAAAATGTAGTCATGACTCCAAGGAATGTCTTTGATTTTCAGCAGGAAATCACTAGTATCCCTGAGATAAGTTGGCAGACTGGAGACCAGGCCCTGTAAGAAATAGTCAACATACCTTGAGATATTTTCACATATATTTTTTCGGGCTGATATAATTGGGCGTCCTGGTATAGGAACAGTACCTTTGTGTATCTTAGGCAGAAAGTATAGGATAGGTGTTACTGGAAACTCAGCATGCAGTTCATGTTTTATGACAATCCGGAGATCTGAATATTCCAGCACAATCTAAAAACTCCACTTAAAAATAACAGAGTCATGTCAACCTTGGATCAAACTCCTCCCAATAATATTTAAGAAAACTGGGCGACCAAGCAATCTTCAAGCAAAGACAAGATGGAGGTTTGTTATACAAATTATCACAGTCAGAGTCAATTGACCGTTAAACCAATTTATTGTTATCTACCTTCTTAAAATGAGCTTCAGTGAGATCCCTGTAGTCTACTACAGAGGTATTGGTAATTGGTACAACAAACTTGTCAAGTGTTTACCACAATACATTTCTATCTGTAGTGTTGAAAGCAGCTTTGAAATCAATGAAACTATAGTAATAAGGCTTTGTACACCTATTTTCATCTTCTTGACAAGATTGCAGAGAACAAGGCAAATAGCTTTAAGGAGTGATTAATGAGAAGCCCCATTTATGTGAAAGGGGGTGTTTGGGGCTTGTCTTTTCAGTCCTGAAGATTGAGGAGTACTACTTTTGCAAAAATCTTGTTTGGTGGACCAAGCATTAAGAAAAGTTGATTAGAAGAGAGGTGAGGACTACAAGATTTAGGATTGATTCCCATGTTTAATACTGGTTTCCGGACCAAAGTGATGTCAAATGACCAACATGCCAGTATTATTTCAGGATATCAACTTGCTTGATGTTCTGTAGATATATGTCCCACTTCTTTGTCTGAGAACATTTTCCTTGTAGGCTTCAGGACCTCTGTAAGTTTTCTGAATGTATTTATTAATTTTGTTTCACAGAGACTGAATTATTGTGTCTGCCAGCCGTAATTTGATGCTAAGACATCCTTCCACGACTTCTAAATTCAGCAGCAGCTCAAGGAGCACTATGTTACTATGACAGGGTAAGTTAAAGTATAATGAAACATCCTACAAAAGAGTAGGTGAGGCCTCCTCATCCAAAGAATTCTGGTTTCACTTGACCTCCACAAATCTGCCGCTGATATATTTTGCCGCACTCGTTGTGAGATACTACTATGGAAATACTAAACTGTGATATTACAATAGCTGTTGTCCTACAAGGATAATTCCAATCCTGGGTTTTATTTGCTGAGTTTATTCTTCTGTATTTGATGCAGATTCCTGCTTATACCAAACTCTAATTAACGCACATTTGACCTTTTTCCACACTTTTGGCTCATTGTGCATAATCCCTGCCTATTGAGATGAATGTGTTGTGTGATAAAGGGGAAGCTAGTGACATGCTGTATCAGGTGGTATGAGTTTTCTCTCTGAGCCTTGAATGAACCAGGGTGAGAGTAACAGTGCTTTTAGCACTCCTTTTGATCACTGCGCAAGGAGCTCTAGGAGCTTGTCGAGCAGGGGAGAAGTGTCTGTTATGAATTGATAAGACTCAAGACAAGGAACAATTACAGCTTTTATAGACTGAAATGTTGAATCATTTTTGTAATATCATGACAATTTGGAAGCACATGTATCCTTGCTGGCAATAAATATCAGTTTTAGTTAGAAAGATTCCGTAAGTATGGGCTACGTAAACCTTGTTGCAATGTGCTATGTGAGAGATGATGGATCTGTTAGGGTTTGAGCATATTTCATTTAGATATCATTCTTAGTCTTTAATTGATAGCTCTGCTGTTCGAAAACTAGTGTTTATATCAAGCTGGGAAGTAGAGTTCTCTCCTCAGGACCTTTCCCATCATTCTTTCTAGACGTTGGGGATCCCAGTGGTTCACAGAAAGCCAGTTAGACAAAGGCACTGGACATCTGATTGAGGTTTGTTGTAAAAGAGGAAATCTAAATTTGGGCAACAGAGCAGTGGGTAACATTTTTAATGCAAATAAATGGGTTGCAGTAGCTATAAGGATGAGCAAGGCAGGACGAAGAAGATTAGCAAACTTATCACATGCACCAGTGACTTTGTCATATACGTACTAGAATGTCCTTGTGGCTTCAAGTATGTTGGAAGCACCAGATTGTAAATTAAACTTAGAATTCTCCAACTTATGCGTGCCATATGTAATGGTGATTTCAACTATCCTGTGGCCAGACATTTCCTCAACAAACAGGACAGTAACAGCAGTCTGTTGCAATTTTTTGTCATAGACAGGGTCATGATACACCCTAGGGGTGGAGACTGGGAGAAACATCTACGTACCTTAGAATCAAGATACATAATTTATCTAAATACTAAGATACTGCACGGACTGAACAGTGGGGAGGAGTTAGCAACCCACATAGGATAATAACCTCCTTATGGAGACACATACTTCCATATGTAAGAAAAAGAATAGATAGGAATGGACCAAGAACATAGGAGGGTCACTCCCTTGTGGTCAATTACGGTCTTTTCCATGGGATTCTGGTTCTGATTTTATTCTGTGCTGGGTCACACATTTTTCACGTTATTCACTTTATCATTTTTTTAATTTATAAGGGTTCAGGGCGACGAGGATCAAGATATATGATCAGCACTCTTTCGCAGACCTGTTGCTTGGGAGAGCTGATGGAGATGATAATTACTCCCAAACACAGTGTCACAACCCACTTCTGCAGATGTCTTCTGCAAGTATAGGGATTCCATACACAGATTGTTCATTAAATAATGTCGATTTTTTATAATCATTCATTCTAACTGAGAAGTTAGGTATAATCTCTTATGGGATTTCTTGAAGGATGGGCTATCGTGCGAAGAATCCTGACTATCCTGATTATTGCATTTATTTGTTACACTTTGCACACACAAGGGATGGAACCTTTGGCCAATAGAGGGGTACGGATAACACGGAGAAGTATGTCTTGTTATTGTTCTTCACTGATACCAATGACATAGCAGAAACTTGATTTAAATTGCATAAAATTATGAAGGATTTACTAAAGAGCAATGCAAGCGCAATTGAATTTGACAAGACAAATCCTAAAATAGCAGTTAAACTAATACCGCCATTATGAATTGTTTTGAATTACGCAACTTTATTGAAATTTGCCAGCACATTAGATCTGTGGATAGGTTGTACTATTCTCTAAAGAAAAATGTATTATGATTGGTACAAACCTTACTATTGTGAATCTCTTATTTTCTGTGATAACTTTTGTCAAGTACAGCATTGTATGCTAAATTCAAATACGAACTCATTACGATGTATTATCAAAATTAGATATGACCGCAATGCATGAAAGTATCTCTTCTCTTTCTATGAACTGTTGAGATTATTTCTAGAAGCATATGGGCACATGATTTTTACTCGAAAAAGGCTTTTGCAGAATCGCGTCGTCTTTGTGCATAATAAATATTTTATGCTGTCTGGAGGTGTGCCGCTGTGATTATTCTTGGAGCTCCAGGAAGAACTCAAAAGGAATATATATATATATATTCACTGAAAAAACCATAGGTTTTAGGGAAAGTTATAGTTAGTTGGACATTGCACTCGTACAAAACCCGTGAAATTCCCCGTTATAGTTAGTTCAGCTAACTATAACTCGCGCCCCATAATGCACTGCTGATGACGTCACATATTACATCACTCATGACATGGTCAGTGACATCACTGATGACATCACTGATGACATCTCAAATGACATCACTGATGACATCATCCAGTGACTGTGTGTTTCTGTAAAGTTTAAATATGTTTAATATATATAGGCAAAGGCGTATTGAAGAATGAGTGGGTGTATAAGTGTCTGAATGGATGATTTAGTAGGTGCGTGACTGACTCTATAAGTGAGTGATTAAACGTATCTTACTGAATGCTTTGGTTAGTGACTAAACTGTGTGAATCTCTGTATCCGTCTGTCTGTTGGTGTGTAACTGACTGTATGGGTTTGTGAATAACTACATAAGTGTCTATATGAGTTATTGATTGGTTGTCTGAGTATCTGTATGGGTGCCTGAGTGTCTGTGTGGGTGGGATGTGTATGACTCTGTGCATAGATGTGTGAGGGGGTGATTCACTGGGTGCATGGTTTCAAGAGTGCATCTGTGATGGACTGTATGGGTGGGTGAGTGTGTGTATGGGTGTGTTAGTGAGTGAATGTATATCTCAGTGGTATATGTGTGAGTAACTACATATGTGAAAGGCAGTATATATGTGTGTTGGAGTATATAAATGGCTATAAGTGAGAGTGTGTGATTGTGAGAGTGGCTGTATGGATGAGTGTGTACTTGTATCAGTGATTGTATAAGAGCGTAGGAATGTGCTAGTATTTGTATGAGTAAGTGAGCTGGAATGTGTATAGTTGTATAGGTGAGTAAATGGCAGTGTGATTAATTATTTGCATGACTGACTAGGTGTGTGAGTACCTCTATGGATGAGTGGCGGTGTGTGAGTGTCTATATAGGTGTATGAGTGCATATGATAGTCCCGTACTGAGTGACCGTAAGTATGAGTGACTGTACGGGTGAGTGAGTGGATGTGTGTGTAGACCTAAGAATCAGTGAGTGGGTATGTAGTTATTGGTGTTGGAGTGTCTATTGTTTTGAGAATAGCAGTCTGTAATTTAGAGTGGTTGTATCAAAGGTTATATTAGGGTGTGAGAAGATGCATCAAATTATCACATGGATGATGTCATCAGTGATGTCATTTGAGATGTCATCAGTGATGTCATCAGTGATGTCACTGACCATGTCATGAGTGATGTAATATGTGACGTCATCAGCAGCGCATTGCAGGGCGCGAGTTATAGTTAGCTGAACTAACTATAACGGGGGAATTTCACGGGTTTTGTACGAGTGCAATGTCCAACTAACTATAACTTTCCCTAAAACCTATGGTTTTTTCAGTGAATTTCAAAGGTTTTTTAAATGCTAATTTCTAACTATAACGTGTCTGAAACCTATGGTTTTTTCAGTGAATTTCAAAGGTTTTTTAAATGCTAATTTCTAACTATAACGTGCCTGAAACCTATGGTTTTTTAAGTGAATTTCAAAGGTTTTTTAAATGCTAGTTTCTAACTATGCCTACAGAGGTAGAACATGTGAAGAAAAAAGAAAAAACGCACATAAAGAAGCAAAAGAAATGCAGAAAGAAGCAACAGAAGTCCACAAAGACGAAGAAAAGTGCAGGAAGAAGCAAAAGATGTGCAGAAAGAACCAACAGAGGAGCAGAAAGAGGCCTTGTTGCAAAATCATCCTGTGCCCACAACATTTTCAGATGGGTACTGGTGGTAACTGACTCTGACTAACCAGAGCCAGTGCTATGCTTAAAGACACTTAGAATACAGAGAAAACACCTACATACACTAGGGAACACTATGCGTTGGGGTACCCCTGTGATTAGCATGACCTCCTCTGTAAGTCCCTAGTACATAATAGGGCAGGGGGATTAAAACTACCTCTTAAAATGCGCCACAGGGATGAGAAGATCGTCAACAAACAGCTAACCCGATACCTCGAAGAAAACAGCATCCTGGACCCATCCCAATCAGGGTTCCGCAGCAACCACAGCACTGAGACTGCCCTCATCGCCGCCACCGACGACATCAGGCCCCTGCTGGACAACGGTGAGACCGCAGCCCTCATCCTGCTGGACCTCTCCGCCGCCTTCGACACTGTCTGCCACCGCACTCTACGCGCACGCCTCCACAACGCAGGGATCCGAGACAAGGCCCTGGAATGGACCACCTCCTTCCTCGACGGCAGAACCCAGAGAGTCCGCCTCCCACCTTTCCGATCCGAAGCCTCCAAGATCATCTGCGGCGTACCCCAGGGATCTTCCCTCAGCCCAACACTGTTCAACATCTACATGGCCCCGCACGCACGCATCGCCAGACAGCACGACCTCAACATTATCTCCTACGCCGACGACACTCAAATGATCCTCTCCCTCACCAAGGACCCCCTCGCCGCCAAATCCAATCTCCATGAAGGAATGAAGGCCGTCGCCGATTGGATGAAGATCAGCAGACTAAAGCTGAACACGGACAAGACAGAGGTCCTCATCCTCGGCTCCAACCCCTCAGCCTGGGACGACTCCTGGTGGCCAACGATGCTGGGAGCAGCCCCGACACCCACCGACCACGCACGCAACCTGGGAGTCATCCTCGACTCAACGCTCTCCATGGCCAAGCAAGTCAACGCAGTCTCCTCCTCCTGCTTCAACACCCTCCGCATGCTTCGCAAGATCTACAGGTGGAGCCCGACAGATACAAGAAGAACAGTCACCCAGGCCCTCGTCAGTAGCAGACTTGACTATGGGAACGCCCTCTACGCGGGAGCCCCGGCCAAGCTCATCAAGCGACTGCAACGCATACAAAACGCCTCTGCACGCCTGATCCTCGACGTACCACGCCACAGCCACATCACCCCCACCTGAGGAACCTGCACTGGCTCCCCGTCGACAGGAGAATCTCCTTCAAACTCCTCATCCACGCACACAAGGCACTCCACAAGACTGGCCCAGCCTACCTCAACAGACGACTCCTCTTCTACGTCCCCAACCGCCAGCTCCGCTCCGCCGACCTCTCCCTCGCCACCGTCCCTCGCATTCGAAGAACAACCACCGGCGGCAGATCCTTCTCACACCTCGCCGCCAAGACCTGGAACACCCTTCCACTAAGCCTACGACAGACCCAAGACCTGCTGACCTTCAGGAGGCTACTCAAGACCTGGCTGTTCGACCAGTAGCAGCACCCCCCCCTTTTCTCTCCCCAGCGCCTTGAGACCCTCGCGGGTAAGTAGTGCGCTCTACAAATTCTGTGATTGATTGACAGGGCATGTTTGCACACGTTACCTCAGGCCCCGCCCCCTCCCTTCACCACTGTGCAAACGCGCCCCGTGGCGCGTTTTAAGTTGCGGGATTAGGTCACCTTGAATCCTGAGGGTCCCTGGGGCCCAACTAGCCCACCAGGTACTTTCAGTAAGCGCCACAGCCCTGCGTTGCAGAGAGGTGGTCCGAGGCCACGCCCCTTTTTACACCTCTCTGCAACACAGCTCTGTGGCGCTTACTGGAGGTACCTGGTGGGCTAGTTGGACCCCAGGGACCCTCAGGATTCCAGGGGACTTAATCCCCCAACTTAAAACACGCCACAGGGCATGTTTGCACACATGTCACCTCAGGCCCGCCCCCTCCCTTCACCACTGTGCAAACGCGCCCCGTGGCGCATTTTAAGTTGGGAGTGCTCCCCTTGAATCCTGAGGGTCCCTGGGGTGCAACTCGCCCACCAGCTACCTCCATTAAGCGCCACAGAGCTGCGTTGCAGAGAGGTGTAAAAAGGGGCGTGGCCTCAGAACACCTCTCTGCAACGCAGCCCCTGGCGCATACTGGAGGTTCCTGGTGGGCTAGTTAGCCCCAGGGACCCCAGTATTCAAGGGAATCCGTTCCCCATCTGCAAACGCGCCAGGGCGCGTTTGCAGAGTGCTGCAAGGAGGGCGTGGCCTCCGGCACGATGCCGGTCTTTTTTTTTTTTAAGAAGAGGGCTGTGTGGCCCCCCTTCTTTTTGTAATTTATTTGCCCTGGGGACCCCATCCCCCAGGGCCTGCCCCCTAATTTTTTTTTTTAAATTCAAAATATTTGGAAGGGGGCCGCGTGGCCCCCCTCCCGAGGCCTTAATCGGCCCCGGGGACCCCATCCCCGAGGGCTTGGCCTTATTTTTTTTTTAAATTCTTTTGGAGGGGCTGCGTTGCCCCCTCCTCAGGCCACTTATGGCCCCGGGGACCCCATCTCCCGGGGCCGGCCTTTTTTTTGTTGTTTTTTTTTTATTTTGGGGAGGGGGCCGCCTCCCGGGCCACTTGTAGCCCCGGGGACACCATCCCCCGGGGCTGGCCCTCTCCATTGGGGACCATGGGGGGGTCCCCAATCCCCACATGGTCCCACCGGCTCCCCGCGTCCCTCGGGAGCCGGCATTGCTTTTCCACATGGGGAGCTGCTAAGATGCAGCTCCCCGTGTGGAAAAGCAATCGTCTTTGGTTTTTGGAAGAGAGAGCAGGTTCCCTTCCAAAAACCAAAGCAGTTTGCTATGACAGGACGGGAGCCGCGAGGCTCCCGCCCTGCCATAGCAAACTACAGTGTCCCGGGGTGAGCACCCCGGGACACTGCAGGAGCCGACCCTGGGGGTGGTGGTCCCCAGGGCCATCAAGGGCACCAGGAGGGGGGCCGCGCGGCCCCCTCCCAACATGTGCAAAGCCCCGGGAAGTGGTGGTCCCCGGGGCTCGGGGGTCCAAAACGGACCCCCACATTCTAATTCTTAGTGCCCCGGGGAGGTGGCGGTCCCCGGGGCGTGTGGTGAGACTCGAGCCCCCCACAAAGGTAATTTTTTTTTTTTTTAAAAGAAGTCCTGGGGGATGGCGGTCCCCGGGGCTGTGGGAGGGCCGAGTGCCCTCCCGCACCATTTATAAATCAAAGCCCCGGGGGATGGCGGCCCCGGGGCTTGGGGGGGCTTTAGAGGCCCCCCACACATTATTTCAATGAACCCCCGCATGCCCCCGGGACTTGGCCCACCCGGGGGCAAAATACCCTCGAAGCACGGGAGCCCGCGCTTCGTTTTTTTTTTTTCATGGCGGGATCCGCGCACCCTAAGCGCATCTTGCCGATTTAAAAAAAAAAAAAAAATGCTTTTTTTGGCCCTGCGGGTCCTTGTGGGACCCCCTAAGCAGGCCTAGGGGGTCAGGGTGTTTCTACCCTGCCCCCTTTTTGCATTTTGCGCACTTGTTTCTTGTGCCTCGGTTCTACCAAGGAACAAGATGGCTGCCAACACTTCCTGGTTTGGAGTGTTGACAGCCAATTAGCATACAGCTCGTGATCGGGAAGGTGAGCTCAGGGTGCGCGGACCCTCCGCGGCCATAGATATATATGTGGTTTTACTTTTGATTTTCTCAGGAACTACAGAACGGATTTACACCATTTAACCAAAAGGCACGACTCTGAACCAAGGGCTACATTTTTGCCAAATTTGGTGTAATTCCGTTAAGCAGTTCGGGCTGTAGCTGCGACTAAAGGTTCCTATGGAAAATTGCATGGGGAAAACACGTTTTGGGACCCCCCTTTTTTCTCGGCCCCCACTTGACGAATCCCCCCGAGACTTTCAGGATAGGAGCGGACCGGAGCGCCCCACGAGTTTTGAAACTTTCGTGAAGATTCGTCAACCGGCGCCAAAGTTATTTGAAATAGAATGTTGCGGATTTCCTATGGAAAATAGGTCCTAACTATAACTATCTACTGGCGACCGCCAGTAGATAATATATATATATATATATATATATATATATATATATATATATATATATATATATATATATATGTATATATATATTTTTTTTCTTTTTAATTATCCACCAAAACTGTCCCAGACGAAGGGCGCACTTTTCACAGCTGGTGCGCGCAGCGAGGCCGGACTAGCCTCGAACAATAATTCCTCACCAACTCCAATAATGCGCAGCACTCTCCCAGGGGGTTGTTTTACAAAAACGGTTTATTTAAGCCATAAGATTACTCCTTCCTCCACCAACGCGTTTCAACCAGCAGGTCTTGATCACGGTGCAAACATATGTCCCTCTACACTTTCTATTATTTATACCTATTGCCCAGTTAACATATTAGGTGCATTCTGGGACTGGTAGTTTCTGAGATTGTGTTAATCCCTGCACCCCGTGCCAGGCACCTCAGGGTGCCTGCCACAAAGGTTCAGGGATTAACAGGGGGCCACCATAGGTGCCCCCTCTGCCCCCAACCAGAGGATGCAAGGGAAAGGGGGCCCTGCTGGGGCCCCCAAACACGCTTTCTGACAGGGTTTCCATGTCAGAGAGGTGGCATGGAAACCCTGCCAGGAAACCATGCATCATAATCCAGATGGCTTAAACCGTAGTCTATATCGATTACGGGCCGGTTCCGACTGGCCGATGGAATGACCGTCCGGTTTCAATTCCGACGGGCTGTATCGTAATCAGCTGGTTAGAATTGAAACCGGTGATGTCGCTTGTAAAGCCTCTGACCTAAGGTTGGAGGCTTTACGACTGACATCGTAATCAGCCCCTTATTATTAATGAAATAAAAATAAATTACTTTCCACCCTTTACCCCTATAAACCACACAAACCGCACATAAAATCTACATGAAAATAGATTAATAGCATAATTAACATAATTAAATATCATTTAAATAAATAATATTAAAGAAAAAATAATCATATGTGTTATATTTAAATTACTTCCCACCCTATACCCCTATGAACCCACAACCCGCTACAGCACTAAAAATCACACAAAAAATTAAACAAAATTTAATAACTACTAAAAATTTAACAAATATATTAAAAAACATAAACAATAATTATACAAAACATTTACATCATATGCATTTAAAATAGATACAACAATACATAAAAATAATTTTAAAACAATATTTTAAATAACTGTATTTTTGCAAACGAAATTAATGACTTTTCAATTATTTTAAAAAAAGGATATTACTTACCTTAAAATCAATATTCTTGACAACAATATTCTGTATTTTGTCTGAATACCAGAGGCCCCGCTCAAGCAACAACCACATTTCTTCTCAGGGTGAACCAGAAAAGTCATTAATTTAACCTCTGCTTACCTCTGTGGCTGCTTGGCACAAAGCAGTGAGGCTTAATGTAGAGGCAATGCACATGTAATTTAGGAGGTGATTACGATGGGGGTGGCGGGCCCTCAACCATCGGACAGCAAGTTTCCCCCACCACATTACGATGGCGGGGGGAATCGGCCTGCGACCGTGGCAGACGCAAAGACCGCCCGCCACATTTCCGCCACAGGCTATCATTCCGATTGCCTGGCGGAGCGGTCTGCATGAGTAAAATGGTGGCGTGCCTAGCAGGCACCATACACCAAATTACGATGCGGGCTTAAGCCAGCCTTTCCATGGCAGTGAAACCGCCATGGAAAGGCTGGCGGGGATTAGATTCAGGGGCCCGTTGCGAGCCCCCCTTGTGTTGCGGTGGGTGTGGTACACTGGGGGGTAGCCATGGTACCCCCTACATTTCACTGCACTAAGTGGCAGGCACCACATGGTGCCTGCCACATAGTGCAGTGAAATGCACGACATGCATTTTTAGCATTGCGGCGGGTGCTGCAGCCAGCAGCACCCGCCGCAATGTTAAATTGCTGGATGCGACCGCCATGGTGGCAGTCGCATCGTAATGTGGAGTGTGGGACCGCCCCCTGACAGGCGCGCGGTCCCAATCCCTGCTACGAGTCCGCCCCCCATTGTAATGACCCCCTTAGAAACATAGAGTAAATTGTAATGAATAAAATGACTCCAAAACAAACACAATTCATTCAGTAGAACCAGAGATATTGATTCTTATTGTCTTTAATGAAAATATCGCCAAGAAATGGGCGAAGGTCACAAGTTCAGGCTGGCCACAATGGAACACCGGTCAGATGCAGGGACCAGTTCAGTTCTGCTATAGAGTTACCTTCTCAAGTCCAGCGAGAAGAGGTCTGTTTGTGTTGGAGGCGGCCACGAGGGGGAGGCTTTCAGTGTAGGTTGAAGGTCGTAGACAGTCGTTGATAGAGCTTTAGGTTGGCTGATTGTCACAGATGGTCACTGTTGGCGTGAAGTGCAGGTCTTGCATTGCTAGTCATCGAGGATGGTAGCTATCAGCATGAAGAGCAGGTCCTACTGGACCTTTGCATTGATAGTTGTTGTTGGCGGCACAGTCTTGGCGTGATCGGGTTTGTTAACCTTGTACTTTAAGGAGCTCTCAATGACACTGAGGTCAGCAGCATGGCTCTGGCAAGTCCAGGCAGGTCCAGTTGCAGCTGGGCAGTTGAAGGGAGCCTGTTATGATTGTGATCTGCACTTGTAGAGGCTGCTGTTCTGCATTAGGCATTGTTAGTGTTCTGGAATTTTTGTCTGTGGAGAATTCCAAGTTGAGCAGATGAAACTCAGAGTTGGCCTTGGACAGTTGGTCAACTATTGGACTTGATTAAACTTCATCCTACACCTACCTTAGTTGGTGTCATTCTTCACTGCTGAACCTAACACTGATGAAGAGATGCCTGGGAGAAGACGGGTATCTAACACCAACCTCCTATTGAACCCACTGTAGGATCACAAAGATATTTCTGGTACCTTTGCCTTGAAAACTGGATTACTGTCATCTCATCTACTGTTCTACTGGCCATGTTGTGAAGGATGTTGAACTGCCTTCACTGCAGAGATTCAGGTGAGTTGTCCCGGCTCGCACTTCTTTTGGCTTGAGCTATTCCCTTTCTGGACATGTGACATAGCTTGAGCGTATGCCGTTGGCTGGCAATCAAGCTCACCAGTCTTCCCCCAGTGTGACATCACTGGAGCACACCTGTTGGAGTGTGTCACGTAGTATGTGGAGGAATGCAGCGTAGGTGCACCACACTCTAGTGCGCCCGCCATTTTGGATTGGGGAAATTTCATTAATCTGTTGTTGTGCACATTCTGGTGTATAATTCACTGGTAGTGGCAGCTCACTGAAAGGGAAGTACAGCGGAATGCTACATTGTTCTGTCACACCAAGGTACTTTTCGTGTAAGTGTAAATTCAAGTGTTTCCATAGATTTTAAATGAAATGACCCAGGGCAGTAGTGTTGTTTGGTGTGACTATGCAATATTAGACAGTCTACTATTTGTCACATATTATTTTTATTTACTTGTGAATAATTGTATCTGGTAGTATTGACCTGTTCGAGGTTATAGTAGGAGCTAGCATGTCCCAAGTACCAGCCTTTCTCTCAGCTAGGGGTGAACCATCATAACCCTGGAAACGATGGAAAAAGATGTTTGATTCTTATTTTTTGGCAAATGGTAGGGAAAAGTTCTCTGCTGCGAGGTAGCAAGGCATCCTTTTACGCAATCTTGGTGTTGAAGGCCGCAACATTTCTAATAGTTTGGAACTGTTACTTTTAGGTGACAGGGAAGAAGAATCTAGTGACATTTTTGACGTGTCTGTGTTAATTCAGGAAAAGCATTTCGATGCCAAGATGAATGTGGTATTTGAACATCACAAATTCTTGGCAAGAACCCAAGGAAATCTGAGAGCATTGGAACTATGTGGCATGCTTGAAAACATTAGCACACACCTGTGACTTTGGTGTTCTAACAGACTAATTAATTAGGGACTAGTTGGTAAGGTGCACAAATAATATTGAAGCCCAAGAGAAATTGCTAACAAAGAATCCTGATCTGAAGGAGGCAATTGTTATAACTGAGAGTATGGAGAGCACAAATATTTGGGGACGGGGTGATACGGGTCAATGGAACAGCAGCGTCTGATGCCCCAGTGGCTGAGCTTTTTAGTGGAAATGTTGAGAGTACAAGTGAGAGAGCATGTGTGTGCAAAGTGACCAAGAAAGGGAAGTTGTCTAGTAATAACAGAGAATTCCAAGACACTAAAACTAAATGTTATAAGTGTGGTAATCCTGGTCAATCTTCGAACAGTGTGAATTTTTATGCCAGAAATATTACTTGCAGAAAATGTGGGAAGAAAGGGCACTATGCTTGTGTCCGTAAAGTCGACAATTCTCAGAATGTTGAGAATGTAAGCAAGTTTGTATTCAATGCAAAGCATAGTTTGACGGACACTGGCCTAATTGTTATACCCGAATGTTGCATTAAGCTGGATGGGAAGAGCGTCCTAATGGGTCCGGGTTCACAATACACAATGGTCGGAGATAAAAATTAGGAAAGAAATTTTGGTATGGAACTACAACTGCCTAACTTTAATCTGGTAAGCTATGCTGGATCACAAATTGATATGATTGGTTATGTTGCTATGAGAATTGAATATGGGAGTAAAGAAACTGTTGGAAAGTCTACAAAGCCAACCATGGTGAAAATTTGTTAGGATGGCGCAAGTAATGGAACATGGATATTATGTTGAACCTGAACGCTGCACCACAGGTCATGGTGGAATCTGATGATGGTGGATACAACGACCTGTAATGGTGTAGTCCCTGAAGGGTTCAGTAACAAATCAGGTCTCTTGAAAGAATTTGAGCACAGGATTATCTTATAAAACATTGCTGTTTCATGTGATCATTGAGATAGGAAGGTTCATAACCTTATGTTAGAACCTCTCAAAGAGGAAATGAACAGGCTGTGGGATGAAGGTGTCATAGAAGAAAATGAGTCATTGGAGTGGTTTGCTCTGTTTGTTCTGGCACCTAAGGATGAGGGCAAAGGTATAAGGATGTGTGTAGATCTCAGAGATCTGAACAAACATATTTAGGTAGATCATCAACCATTGCCAAAGATCTTAGAGTCATTCTCTTTGACGAGAGACGCTAAAGTGTTCAGGGTATTGGGCCTTTCCTCTGCCTAGCACCAGATTAAATTACATGAAACATCCAAACATCTTACATCTTTAATTATGATGCTGGGTGCTTATTACTTTATGAGAATGCCCTTTGATTGGCATCTGCAGTGGCATGTTTCCAAAGGATAATGAAAAATGTTCTAGGTGATGTTCCCATGTACTCTTTTTCCAGGATGATAACCTGATTTTTGTAGAGGATGTTGTAGAACAGAGGTCAGTTCTGTGTAGGTTATCTAAAGCTGGTCTTACTCTCAAGAAGGAAAAGTGTAGATTTTTGTCTTACTGCAGTTTCGTACCTTAGTTATACCATATCTGCAGAAAGTATCAAACCTAAGTTGTAATTGGCAGAATAAGGATAAGGATCAGGGGCAATCTTTCTTAGTTTTAGCGGAATCCTATTAAAAATTCATTGCCAATTTTGCAAGTGTAGCCCGACCTATGAGACAGATTCTTAGAAAAGGTGTTAAGTTTGCATGGGCAGATGAGTGTGATTCAGCATTTCACATGATTAAAAACAGCACCAGCAACATCCCACTTTGGGTCATTTTCATGTGAGGAAAAAAAAACTATAGTTCCCACTGATGCAAGCCTTAAAGGACTTGATACTGTTCTTTCACAAGTGGTTGAAGGTAGGGAAAAATGTGTAGCCTTTGTGTCAAGCAGTCAAGGTTGCTGAAGATTTTATTCAGTTATTGAGAGAGAGTCTTTAGCCTGTGCTTGGACAATTAGACATTTCAAGTTTTATCTGTGAGGAATAGCTTTTGTGGTCCGAACTGATCACAGACCACTGGTACTGATATTTTCCCCCAGAAAGCATAAAAAATTCACCCCCAGAATTATAAGGTGGATGTAGGGGTTGACTGAATTTAATTTTCTTGTTGAACACCTTCCTGGAATGAAGAATAAGATAGCAGACGGTTTATGATGGTTGTGGCATACATTTCATTAGTTGGGTACGTGAGGATGCCATCAATGAGGATGAGTGGAAATTGGCAAGCGAGAAAGATGCTGAACTAAAGGATCTTAAAAGATTCATAGTAAGGGGATGGCCTGAGTACAGGAGTCTTCCTGAGGCTTTAAAAGGTTATTGGTTATAGAGGAGTTGATTTGGTCTGGTGAAGAACATTTCAGAGGACATGAGTAATTTCCCCTAATAGGTTGGGAGAAAAACTGATTAACCTGGCATATGAAAGTAATCTAGGAAGAAATCTAACTAAAACCAGAGTAATGGAGGTGTATTGGTGGCAGGATTGGACAGACAAGTTGAGGTAGTGGTCAAAGTTTGCGACTTATGTGCTGAGAATGACAAAAGTAAAGGAACAGCTAGAGCCCCTTTATCGTACCTGCGGAAAGCTTGAAAAAAATTGAGATTGGACATCGTGGGTTCTTTTCAATTGTTACTTCCCAATGAGTGATATGTAATACTGTTGGTCATTATATTTTGAAATGGGTGGCAACTAAATGTGTGAGTTTATTGGATACTACAGTGGTTGATTAACTTTCTCAAAGAGGAGTTTTCTAGGGAAGGTATTCCTAATCATTTAAACACGGACAATGGAAAAAGGGCGATCCTAGGGGAACATGGCAGCTGCCGGCTTAACGGCTGCTGGTCTTTGGTCGGCACGTTTACTAGCTGAGAGGGTCTCTCTCGCTCTTCCACCCTAAAGCCCCCCCGCCTCGACCTCTACTCACCAAGGACATTTTTTTTTAGTTTCCTTCTTTCTTCCTCCTTTTCCTGCAGATGCGGGGGAGAGCGGGGAGGCAGCCATGCTTCCCCCTAATGGTTCTGGAGTCGGGCGACATCCGTGCTCTGCCGCTGGCTTGGCTACAAGTTCCCTGCTGGGAGGGAGCGGCCTGGGAGCCGCGCTGCTGCCGGGTCGCAATCTTTCTCTTCCAGGCCACTGGTGGAAGAGCCAGCACCAGCCAGGACACTCTCTGTGTGCCTGAACTCTGCAGGATTCTACTCTCTGCCCAGGGACACGCAGGGAAGACAAGCCTCGAGGCGAACTGCGGTAAGATCTGTCCATTGAAGGCGGGGGGGGTCATATGGGGGCTTTTTTGATCAGGTTGGGCCCACACACCCTTATTATAATAAAACTGAAGTGATTTTTTCAAAAATCCATCATAGGGGTTCTGCGAGGGAGACTGCAGAAGAGTCCAGAGGGACAAGTGGGGGGCTCACCTTCCAGCTTTTGGAGAAGGGTAAGACCATGCAGAGCAGACCCTCTTTAACAATTGGGAAAGTGAGTAGATATACTCTTCACACTATGGGGGGGCCTTATAACACCTCTTCCGGGGCTGAAAGCTTTGCCTCTTATCCAACCTGGGATTGATACAAATACCACAACCAAAGGCCGCAGTAATTCACCAGAACCTTTTAAGAAGGGCCTAGGAGGGAAGACTGAAAAAATAACATCTCTGTTGTCCTGCCTGATTCTGTGACCGGGGAGAGCAGAAAACTTCATCCCCCAGACAGTCAAGCAGCGCGGATGCCGCCAACACCAGCTGCATGCACCGGGAGGCGCATAAATCGCGGCCAGGGCTCCCGCAGCACGGGAGCTCACCTCTGTTGTCCTGCCTGATTCCGTGACCGGGTGGAGCAGAAAACTCCATCCCCTAGACAGCCAAGCGGCGCGGCCGCCGCCAATGCCAGCTGCATGCGCCGGGAGGCGCATAAATTACGGCCAGGGCTCCCGCAGCGCGGGACGTGCGCAGGCATGCCCAGGCAGTGCCCGAGCAAAGCCCGGGCCAATGACGGGCCCGTCCACGCCCGTCGGAGCCCGGAGGAGGCTGGGTCGTGCCCATTTTCTTGGCCCTAGGCTGTGGCTACTCCTCTGCACCCATTATTGTAAGGCCTGTGACCAAGCACTCCTAGGAGCGACCCGAACTTTGACCATCTGCGCAAGTAAGTCTGCTTGCCTTAAGTTATATAACTTTTTCTTCAAACAGTGATTTGTTTTTATTCTTTTTTCTAAATGATGGCCAAACTGAAGCAAACGTGTGAAAGGGTGAACAGACTAAAGCCCCTCCAGAATTCTACACTCGATTGCTTCCTCCTACGGGCTACCAAAGCCATTGACAATGAAATTTTAGTAGCAGAGCGACGGCTGTCCTTAGATGGGGGTTTGGCTGCAGCTATAAATGAGAACCAAGTGCCAAGTGGGCCGCCAAGGTTTATGGAAGAAGGTACCTATGTACACAATAAAAGCCTACCAGTTTTGTCTCCCTCAAAGTGTACCTCATCAAAACCATTGGTAACCCCACCTCACAACCCTCCCGCCAAAAGGAAAAAGAAGGGGAAACACCTAGAACCTCCACCGGTCGTAAGGACCAGATCCAGGAAAAAGACACAGGATTCAGACCCGGAAGTGTATACTGATACAAAGCAAGACGCATCAACTGCAATAGACTCAGACTTGCCACCCCTTAATCCTTTAAGCCTATCCCCGCAAACCATTGAAACTCTAATGACCTGCATGGAAAAAATATTATGTAACAACCTTTCGCCCATTCTGGATAGGCTCGAGAGACTGGAGACAAGTGTGGGATTAATACAAAAGTCTCTTACTATCTTAACAATTGGGAAAGGGACAAAAATGAAAAGCCAAGAAGGGGGTGCACTTCTTCATGGGGGATTACATACCAGTGAGGGGAATTATAGCAGGAACCAAAATTTACCACCCCGTGTCTTCATCTCTGAAAAACATACGAGTGACCCGAGGGCAGCATCACAAAAACCAACGGAACACTCACATGTTAGCCATCTGGGGAGGGAAAGGCGGCCCCCTAGTAACATCGGGTCTACTGCATGCAGTATTTCTCCCACAGGGAATGTAACCGAACACAGCAAACAGACCCTGCCCCAAATGAATGACCGTACTGTCAGGAATGATCAGGCTAATGAGGTGATTTTACACCTTCCTCCAGAGTGCTGCCAATATCTGGCAATTTTAACCAGTGTCCCACCAGTCCAGGGTAACCACAAAGAAACATTTAACCAGCTGAAAAATAAAGTTTGTCATTGGTTAACCCAGAACACGAACTTTACAATCGCTAACTACCATGACATCATGCTTGTAAAACGTGTAAGCTGGGTTGGCCCGCTACGCAAGACCTCAATGGGAGGCTGCATTGTAATTAATTGTAGGACACCAATGCTTGACCAGGATTTGAAAATCTTATCCAGGAATGTTGCGGGAATAAGACCAAAGCTTAGTGACCCAGAATGGTGTAATTTAGTGGATGGTTTCCACCTATGTCTGTTTCAAGAAACTTGGGAGGTTGAGCAGGTTCATAAATTGGGGTTTACTACTTTCAGCATTGAAGCCAGGCATTCTCCAGCTGGTCGCCCAGCTGGTGGAGTATTGATCTGGGTTAAGACCTCCGTGGCATGTAAAATCAAGCTACTGAAACTAGGATTAGAGGAGATACTTGGCTTAGAATTAACATCATTGAAAGGAAATATCCATCTCAGGCTGTTTAACTTATATAATCGCTTTAGCAGCCCCCACAAGCCCTCTGACACAATAACCTCACTAACTAACTTCCTCGACACAACTAGGAAAGAGTACCATCTCATAGTCGCTGGCGATTTTAACACAACATTTGAGCCAGTCGACTATGTACAAGAGATAGTGCAGGATGAAGATCAAGCTAGAGGGGTTAACAAGCTTCGGATTCCTGCAATTAAGAAATGCACTAAGGTGGGGCAACAGGTATTATCTTTTACCCTTGCCCATGGAGTACGAGCTTGTAATGGCCGGACACGCTTGGACGCAGAAGCCTGCTTTACGTTTAAGAGGGGGAAAGCTAAGAGCAGGATCGATTACTTTCTGGTTGACCTTGACCTATGGCCAAAGGTTAATGACATGATCGTCTTAAATCGGGAGGATAGCGACCATAATGCTTTGTCACTGACGGTATCTGGCTTAACAATTTTGCATGGCCAATCTCGACAGATGGTGGTTCCTGTCATTACCAACAACAAAAGAGTAAAATGGCCCCAGATATTGGCCGATGGGAATCTCCTCCCAAACATTTATGCTGAGGTAGCACAGATCCTCCCTGTTGTGAGCAATCCCGACACTAGTGATGAGACCATTATGTCCATTTTTCAGCAATTAACTACTACCCTAAGACCCTTTTTTAACAAACAATGCAATCTTAATCTAAGCCAACGGAGCACTGTCCCATGGTACAATGAGGCTTGCAGGCAAGCCAGAGATGAACTAATTGTGGCGGTTAAGAAGGGAATGCAGATAGATATTAAATCCAGACGGAAATTGTATAAAAAGGCACAGGATGAGGCTAAAAGGGAATGGGAGTCAGAGAACTGGTGCACACTTGTAGAAGCCTCAAGGCTGAAGGACTGCCAATTATTTTGGCACCTCTTGTCGAAAGGGACGCCCAAGCTGAAAACTGAAGCAGACTTCTACATACAGCCCCATATCTGGGAGGAGTATTTCACGACCCTTTATTCAGGTAAAGTGGACGACCATTGTCTAGATCTACAGGCCAGCAGCGTAGATCTAGTACAAGTTGATGAAATTAGTTTCTCAATAGGGGAAACTGTCAAAGCTATTAGCTCCCTGCAGAATGGGAAAGCTCCGGGGCTGGACAATCTACCCGGAGATTTGTTCAAAACGGAGCCTACTGTATGGAGACCCCTGCCACAAACAGTTTTCAATGCCATCCTGCGAGATGGAGATATTCCTGCGACCTGGAGAGGTGCCTGAAATTATCCCTATATTTAAAAAGGGAGACAAGGGGAAACCAGCGAATTATAGGCCTATTAGCCTCATAGATGTGTCTCAAAATGTTTTTAGCAAAATTATTTTAACTCGGATCCAAGTTTAGATTGAGGAGAATAATATATTATCTAATCTGCAGGCAGGTTTCAGGGCTTCCACGAGCACTTTAGACCAGGTATTTAGATTCCTCCTGCTTATATGGAAAGAAGTGACAATTAGGAGGGGTCACTTGTATGTTGTGTTTGTCGATCTCAAAACGGCTTTTGACTCCATAGACCGTACCTACCTCTGGACTGCCCTTCAAGACCTAGGACTTCCTATGAACCTACTTAAAATCTGGATCCGTCTACACCAAGATAACTATGCAAGAGTAAGGTGGAATTTAGACGGCAGTTTATCCAATGACATTCTGGTTTCTAAGGGAGTACGACAGGGCTGTGTTCTTGCCCCAACCCTATTTAGCCTGTACATAAACGGGCTCATAGGAGAGTTATTCGATTGTGGAGGTGACCCTCCGAAACTAGCGGGTAGCCCTGTGCCCTCCTTGCTATTCGCAGACGACACGCTGCTGCTTATATCAAAGACGCCAATGGGGATCCAGAACGTCCTAAACAAATTTGCAGAAGCCAATTTGATTTTGAAGGTATGGAATGAGATAGAGGGGAATATTTGAACTGAGGGTGGTGATTAGGGATTATGTAATTACTGGTGTTGTGAGGATAACCTATATATATTTTGGTATTTTAGATTTAGATTTAGATATTCAAGGGGATCCAGGAGAATAAGAAGGAGAAAAAAGAATTTCTCTTCTGGGAAGTTATATGGATTGATGAACGAGTTTAATTTTTGGAGTACATAATTTGGATGAATAGATGAAAAAGGTGAGCTGAATAGAGTGATTTTGTATGAAATTATTTAAACCATTAATTAAGAGAGTAGGGGCCGTTATTATCAGTTGGTGCAATATGTCAGACCTGCGATTTATGAATATCATTTTATAATGTTGCACTCCTTTTGTAGGGATCATTAGAAATTCACCGATCAATTGTTCTGGGTATATGTATATAGATTGTTAAATAGGCAGAATATGAATACTATTGGTGGGATGGTGCCATCTTGCCATTTGGGTTATATTGTATGTTGTTTTTGGAAAATTTGTGCAAAAATGAAATTCTTATGTTACACATTTTTTTGCTTTACAGCCCTGATGATGTCCCAGAGGGGGACGAAACACGTTGGCTGTGTTTTACAATAACTATATTCAAGTTGGATTACATTGATTTGATGTGAAATAAAGAACATTATACAAGAAGCATACCTTACGAGGATTTTTCTGTTGGGACAACTGTATTGAACTGTGGAAAAAGGGAAAATTAGAATTCCCAGATTAATTGTATATATATTGAACGCTCCTTCCTTATTGTACAATTTTGTGTTAATGGTGCCTGGGACGGTGGGCCATGAGAAGTTGAGCGTTGTGGATTAACTACTAGGAAGATACTTTTGGGTGATTTACCTTCAGTGCACACAGGGTTTACCCTCACCGTCTTGCTTTGTTAAATTGTTTATATAAGGGTGTGTAGCACGGGGGTTCCAGGAATGGATGACGACAGAGAGAAATTAGCGGCAGAAGTATTTCAGTTGAATAAAACATCTAGTTCGAGTAGTAATAGAAAAAACATAACAAACCCTAGTTTAAGAGATACATTTCTGAAATTAGAAAAATTGAGGAAGTTGGAGTTATCGAAATGGTGGGATGGCATTACATTGAAGAACTATTTAGATCAGAAGAGAATTCCTAGAGGACTCAGGATATTAATCTTCCCAACTCTTGATGACTTAGATGAGGATCATCTTAAGGAATGGGAAGAGAATCTTTATGCTTCATCGTTTACTATGATGAACATATAAATTAAGAATGCAGATAGGAAGGTGGAGAAACTTAAAGGTCAGATAGCAGATCTGGAAAAAGAAATTAAAGATATGAATTTAACTGAATTGACGGAGAAAAACTTTATCATTCTGAAAGAGGTTATCAGCAGACACCAGCTGCAGATTAAAAACAAAAAACTTAGTAAACTCAGAAGGGATGAGAGAGATTATAACCAGGGAAGGGTTTTCACTTTCGCTAGGGGTTTTGATGATGTCCCCAAATCCAAAATTGCAGCAGGTCCTACAACTCAGGGGGATCTGAGTTCGGTCAATTATAGCCGCTCTAGTATTTATTCTATAGAGGAGCCACCAACACTGGGAGCAGTGGGAGGTTCAGTAGTGAACAATTCATCTTTTTCCGAGGAAATTCAGAGAATCAAAAGAGGTCGGAGAAATATTTCCGTACAACCAGAAGGGGGCGGAAACATAGGAAATACCAGGATTGGGACCAGGAGCCAGAATAAGAACAAGAATTAGGGGGTGACCCGGCGGGTGAAAGGGAGCTTGAGGTCATCAACCTTTCAGATAGGGAATTGAATGTGCATGAATTATCTGTGTTGAAGAAAGGTTTGTCATTTTGTCCAACTAATTTTTGTGACTATACTGATTTAGAAATAGATTTGTTTAAATTTTCTAGGAAATTGAAATTGAAAAGATTTTTTGCTACAATGGATAAATCAATGTATACTAAACCAGTCATTAAAAGTTCAGATATGTCTATTTCTGATTTACAAAATGTTCATCTTTTAATGTCTTTGACTGAAGGAGAAGGGTTGGGGATTGATGATGTAGTTGAAATGTTGAACGTGACAACAGATTTTTCATGCACTAGTGGATTAAGACCTAAATATAAATTCATACCTCAGGGAACACAGTTTGCTGCCATTGACATTTTTGTGAAAGAGAACTCTTGAAGAATTCCATCGATTAGAGGATGGGAGCAGGTTTAAATTCAAGAGCAGGGATAATCTAGCCCAGCAAGAGAGAGCAGCTCTTAAGGATTTAAAATGTGATAACAACATAGTAATTCGTGAAGCTGACAAGGGTGGGAACATTGTGGTGATGAACAGGTCCAACTACACCCAAGAAATTCGAAGGCAACTTAGTGATTCGAATTGTTATGTTAAAATATTGGGTAATCCAGTATTAGAAGCGTGCAGACGAATTTCAGGGAGACTATACTCATGGAAGGAGGAGGGTTTAATTGATGAGGCAGAATTTAAATAGCTGAATGTTACTCATCCTACCTTCCCCTTTATTTACACTTTACCTAAAGTTCATAAATCGAAAACTGAACCGCCAGGGAGACCCATTGTGTCTAGTATTGGAACTGTCACGGAACATTTATCAGAATTTGTAGATAGTTTCTTGAAACCTTTGGTAATTAATTTACCATCGTATATACGGGATACTATGGATGTTTTAAATAAATTGCAAGATTTTAAATGGGAAGTAGGAATGATACTGGTCACGTTAGATGTAGTTGGACTGTACACTTGTATTAATAATGCCAGAGGAGAACAAGCGCTTAATCATTTTCTGAGTAATCGCAGTGCAAGTTTACGTGAACATTCAAAAATGTTGGTAGATATGAGTGCATTAATTTTGAACAATAATTTTTTTCTCTTTGAGGATGAATGGTTTCATCAGGTGAGGGGAACCGCAATGGGTTCCAGGTTCGCTCCCTCTTACGCCAACCTATTTATGGGCTGGTTTGAGAGGGAGCACGCCTGGAGCCGGAAAGCTTCAAGATGGACTGACCTGATCCTATTTTGGGCCCGTTTTATTGATGATATTTTGATGATATGGAGAGGGACTCAAGCTGAGTTATTGGAATATTTCAGTTATTTAAATTGTAATGATTTTAATGTGAGTTTCACCATTAGTCATGATACCAGCAAAATTGAATTTTTAGATGTGGAGCTAATTGTGGATGGTGACTCCATTAAGAGCAGGCTATTCAGAAAGAATACAGCGACCAATTCGGTATTGCGAGCTGATAGTTTTCATCCGACATCAGTAATAAGAGGGATTACGTATGGGGAAATGATTCGTTTGAGAAGGAATTGTAGTTTGGAGAGTGATTTCTAAAGGGAATTTGGATAACCTTCAAAACAGACTAACAAACAGGGGATATAAGAGGAGAGATCTGGGGATTCCCAGAGGAAGAGTGACAAAAATCAATAGGGAATCCACTTTGGTGCAGAAGGTGAAAAAAGAGTCCCAGGAACGCATGGCTTTGATCACTACTCACTGTGTACAGAAGGATAGGATTGCTAAGATTTTGGGTAGGAATTGGAATTTATTAAAGGGAGTACCAGGTTTGTTTGATTTGGTAGGAGATAAGCCATTGGTAATTTACAGAAGGTATCCAACCATCAAGGAAATGGTTACAAGGAACTATATTCAACCCACGGGCAGAGGTGATTTGAATTGGTTACAACCGTCGCCTAAAGGCTTTTACGCTTGTGGCTCCTGCAATGTTTGTGCTTTGAGTATGAATAAGATAAAAGATTTTAGGTATAATACCCAGAAACGTTATCTCATTAAGGAATTCATTAATTGTAATAGCATTGGTGTGGTTTATGTTATCATTTGTGCCTGCAATCGAATTTATATAGGCAGCACCAAAAGGAATTTGAAAGTAAGGATTCAGGAACATAGACGTTCGATTATCAATCAGGATATGAGATCACCCTTGTATGTGCATATGAAGGAGCAACATAATGCACAACAAGACTTTAGGTTCCATGGGATTCAGAGAATTGTACAAGGGATTAGAGGAGGTGACTGGGAACTGAAGATTCGACAGGCTGAAGCCAGATGGATCAGTAAATGCAGATCTGTTTCCTTGGGGTTAAATACCGATACTGAATTGCATTATTTTTTAGATTGATGCCATTTTAGGGGGTCAGAAGTCAAGGTCAGTAGGGTTAGTGTTTTTTCCTTCTAGAAAAATAGTCGTAAGACAAGCTGGGAATGGTAGGTTTTACAGCTGAATGTGTGGTAGGAATAAGAGAGAATCTCTGTTGGGTTAATTTTGCATTTCTAATTTTGCAGGTTAGATATTTAAAAGTATTGGGCGAATCAAGAAAATTATTGGAGACAATGAAGCAGGATGGCTGCGCGTAAATTAAGTGAACATTTGACTGTAGTGAGATGGTTACTTGAAAAACTCACATTTCATTGGACAATTCGTTACGCTGATGTCACCTGGTTACAGAAATAGGAGGTCGGTATATGGGAGACTAGTGTAAATATTTTATTGGCTAAACTCCCAGCTGATTGGGTAATTTGAGTTGCTGATGTCACCGGTGGACCAGATAGAGAACACCCGTCGATTCAGGATAGGTGTCTTATGATTGGTGGTTGCTGAAATAGTAGGCCGGAACATGAGGGACTGGTGCAAATGTTTATTTGGCAAACTCACAACTGATTGGGCAATTTATGATGTTGATGTCATCGGTGGACCAGAGAGGGAACACCAGCGATTAAAGACAGGTGCTGTATGATTGGTGGTTACTGAAACAGGAGGCTGGTACGTAGAGGACTAGTTTGAATAGTGACTTGAAGAGCTTGAATTTGATTGGTCAATTTGTGACGCTGATGTCACCGGTGGACCAGAAAGAGAACACCTGTGATTTAAGTTAGGTGCAATATGATTGGTGGTTGCTTAAATGCGCCTGATTGGTCAGTGGATACTTTAAAACTGGATGGCGTACGGGTTGTGGAATTCATTCCGGATTTATCGGGCCGGATGGAGGACGCTTTGGAATGAAGCCAATTTGATTTTGAAGGTATGGAATGAGATACAGGGGAATATTTGAACTGAGGGTGGTGATTAGGGATTATGTAATTACTGGTGTTGTGAGGATAACCTATATATATTTTGGTATTTTAGATTTAGATATTCAAGGGGATCCACGAGAATAAGAAGGAGAAGAAAAAGAATTTCTCTTCTGGGAAGTTATATGGATTGATGAACGAGTTTAATTTTTGGAGTACATAATTTGGATGAATAGATGAAAAAGGTGAGCTGAATAGAGTGATTTAGTATGAAATTATTTAAACCATTAATTAAGAGAGTAGGGGGCCGTTATTATCAGTTGGTGCAATATGTCAGACCTGCGATTTATGAATATCATTTTATAATGTTGCACTCCTTTTGTAGGGATCATTAGAAATTCACCGATCAATTGTTCTGGGTATATGTATATAGATTGTTAAATAGGCAGAATATGAATACTATTGGTGGGATGGTGCCATCTTGTCATTTGGGTAATATTGTATGTTGTTTTTGGAAAATTTGTGCAAAAATGAAATTCTTATGTTACAATTATTTTTTGCTTTACAGCCCTGATGATGTCCCAGATTGGGACGAAACGCGTTGGCTGTGTTTTACAATAACTATATTCAAGTTGGATTACATTGATTTGATGTGAAATAAAGAACATTATACAAGAAGCATACCTTACGAGGATTTTTCTGTTGGGACGACTGTATTGAACTGTGGAAAAAGGGAAAATTAGAATTCCCAGATTAATTGTATATATATTGAATGCTCCTTCCTTATTGTACAATTTTGTGTTAATGGTGCCTGGGACGGTGGGCCATGAGAAGTTGAGCGTTGTGGATTAACTACTAGGAAGATACTTTTGGGTGATTTACCTTCAGTGCACACAGGGTTTACCCTCACCGTCTTGCTTTGTTAAAAAATTTGCAGAAGCATGTAGGGACAGGGGCCTAGAAATTGATTGCTCCAAAACTAAATATATGGCGTTTAATCCCTACAAATCCATCAAGGGCAAACTGAGGTTGGGCACCCAAGTGCTGGAGCAGGTTAGGGTTTTTGATTACTTGGGAGTCCGAATCAGTGATAGCTTGGCTTGGACTCCCCAGTTGGAAAAGAGCGTCCTAACCCTTCAACATGTTGACTGTGCAATAGCTGGGAGGGCCAGGGGCTCTGATTTTTGACCCACTTCCTCTACTCTGGAACTACATAGGGCAAAAGGGCTAGGCGCAACCTTATATGGGGCTGAGCTATGGGGGCTGGAGAGCCTAAAGCACTTAGAACTCACTGAGAATACATTTTTAAGGGCAATCCTCAACCTACCGTTAAGACTTGACCTAGGTCTTAAACCCATTAATTATTTTGCTATTGTCAAAGCACTCTTGTTCTGGGTAAGACTATGGACCAGTAGTACAAAGGTCCCGGTAAAGGAGGCTTTGAAAGAGCTCCTGATTTTACAAAAACAATCAGGTTACCTTGCTTGGTTCAAAAAGGTCAAGGACTGGCTTACAAAATTGGGGTTGGGGTTCATGTGGGAGGAACCAAAGTCTATCACAAAACAAATGGTTCCCTTGCTTAAAAAAAGGTACTGGGAGTATGTTCATTTGCAATGCACTGAAGTTAATGCACACAGCACTTTAACCTCCAGTTTCATGAATGTTAAGAGATGGTTTGCTTTTAAAATGTTTATGGATGATATTGAACTCCCGCAGGCACGTGCACTTTATATCCAATTTAGGTATGAAGTTTTCCCGTTAAACTCTAGGATAAGTACTTGGGCAAATGCTTCTGTAACATCTTTGTGCCCGTCCTGTCACTCTTCTCCTGAGACTCTGGAACATTTTGTTTTCTTTTGTTCCTTCTGTGCTAATCTCAGGAAAACTTGGATAATTCCTGCATGTCATCTGCTTTCTTTTTCACGCCCCTATGATGCTCTACCTATCTTCAGGTCCGATACTCCAAGGTGGCTTGTATTTACAATCTCGAGATACCTGCTTTATGCTTGGTGGACTAGATCAAAAATGATAAAAAACTACTCTGAGAAAGACAAATGAGGCTGCAAGCAAACTAGTCCCGGAACCATCCCCTGGACTCCTGGAGCTCAAAAACTTTGAACTTTGATATTTTAGATTTGATGTAAATGTGGAATTCTCCTCTTTTAATTTATATGAAATCTCAAATTTTAATAGTTTTTATAATGTTGGAGGGATGCGAAACTATATCCTATTTTAAACTTGTTTTTTAAAGTTCTATTGAATTCGTATATTGGATGTGATTTTTGTTGATGTAAATGATCATGCTATTGATCGAATAAACTTATATTAATAATAACATCTACCACCGCTACGACTGGTAAGAACCTCAGGAGTAGGGGCAGAGGAAAGAAGGCAGTTCAACCAAAGGTGAAGGTCACCCCTTCCTTGAAATCCTTCTATAAGGTCCTTGCGTCCCCAGTTGTTGTTCTGAAAGGAGCGGTTGGCATTTCTTGCTCTTCCAGAATGGAGTCGTTGGCAGGTTCAACCCAGAGTTTCAACATAGGGATCCCCCAGGCTCTTCCTCGCTGGAGGCTCAGACTGTAAGGCTACCTGATGAAATGGGTCCATGTCAAGTAACCCCAACCATAATTCCTATCTTTACATCAAATTGGTTTCAAGCCCTGGAGGTAGTAGAGGCATGTGGAGATGATCTCCATGTCGGACAGGAGGAACCCTTACAACCTGCACAGTCAACCCCTGCCACTAGTCATCCTTCCCAGGAGAGTTCAGAATCATTGGTGGACATCCTTCTGGCCTTCAAGGAGGAAATGAAGAGTAGGTTTTCAATCTCTGAGTAGAATCAGGTCGCAATACAGGCTTCTTGTACTGTCTTAGTCCAGAAACTTGAGGAAGTTTCTGTGAGAACCGAGGCTTTCCTTATAGGAAATCCCTATAATTAAACAAGCTATGGACAAGACGTCAGCAGAGGTGAGTGGGTTAACTCGTCAAAACAGGGAAATCAAAGAGGATCTGGAACGTCATGAAAATCACACTTGGAGGAACAATCTCAGACTCATTAATATCCCTGAGAATGCAGAAGACTTGGATATTAAGGCCTTTGTGATTTCTCTGCTACAAGACACAGACTTAAAAAATCGGTCAGATATTGACCTTCCTTCTGAAATCCAGCGAGTGCATCGAGATCCATTTAAGAGGAACCCTGGACAACAGAAGCCAAGGAGAATCTTAATTAATGTCCTTACCTACACTGCTAAGGAGGCTATTCTGTCTTCATCCTTGAAAGAAGGATCTTTCTCAGCAGGCTCCTATTCCTTTTCGATAAGATCAGATGTCTTCCACATTACCGCATTAAGGCAGTGGGAGCTGGGGAAAAGGATGGAGGAACTGAATAAACTCAGCGCTAAAGCCCAGTTAAAATTTCCTGCGCCTCTGCGAACAATGTGGAATAACCATATGTATATACATCGCTCCGTGGAGGAAGCTGATATGTTGATTGAGGAAATCAGGAAGGGAGTGTCAGAGTCCCACAAGTCTTACCTTGTACTTGTGAGGCGATCTCGCAGAGACGACATGAACCACCACCGCCGTCTCCCACCTTACCCTAGTAGATGCGTGTGTTCTGACCAGGATGGAGATGGGACCGGGGGTAGAAGCTAGAGATGTGTAAAGATGTCTTCCTGTATACCAGAATGGGGATCTCACTACGTTTCCGGAATCCCTCAAGAAACTCGGTCTCATATGTGGTACCATAAGGAAGTCATCAGTAAGGACTGCAAAAGAACAAGCGCTCCAGCACACCAGGAAAGGTATCTGTAAACGCTTCTGTGCGTGGTAACAAGAACCCGGAACATGCGCTCCTGCGCGTAGCAAAGGAAAATATCAAGTACTCCAGCGCACCTGGAAATGTACGTGTAAATACTCCTGCGTAAAGTAGCCCAAATCAAAGTACCAGCACTCCTGCGCGTGAAGAACAAAATCAAAAAACCAGCGCTCCTGCGCAAATAATAAATAAGAACAGTAAGGTGATAAATCCTAACACACTCCTGTGTGCAAGGATCAGAAAAAACCAAGGAACAAGGCTCCAGTGAGGACAAACAGGGAAGGGGGAAGCCAGCTAGTACTGAAGGTCTAGCTTCTCTGAATAGCTAAGTGCAGCCGCACTTCGCTAGGACAGGCAACCAAGGAACAGCGCTCCTGCGCGTCCCAACCTTGGACACCGGCACGGTGACGGAGGAACAGCAGGCCCTCCCAGAACTCCGATTACCTGTGGAAGGACGTGCGCGGTCTCTCCGATTCGTCCGATGGTGGCGAAGGCGGTAATCCAAAGCGCCGAAGCAGCGGGACCCCCCGGCTGTTATGCGGGTCATCCCGGAAGCGCCGTCACTAGAGTGGCGTCCGCTTCCGGCATCCGAAAGCTAGACCGCCAACCCGACTCCACATCGTGAAGCCGCAATCACACTTCCGCATACGTACGGGGTCACGCAGCCCGTCCGGAATCATGACAGCACCCTCCACCAAACAGAACCCCCACCCAATCTCCCCCCGATCACACAGGGATGGCGGGTCGAGGGCTAAGGGGATGACCAACATGGAAGGCCCGAACTAACCGGGAAGCATGACAGACATGCGACAAGGGTTCCCAGGACCTCTCCTCCGGACCATAACCCTTCCAGTCCACCAGATAAAAGAGCCTACCCCAGGTTCTCCAGGAATCAAGGATAGCCCTGACTTCATACTCCTCGTGGTCACTCCTAAGAACAGGAGAAGGAGGAGAGGAGACCATGCACTCAGGGTGAGCAGCCCGCAGGAGGGACACATGAAAGACGGGATGCATTCTCATCTGAGGTGGTAGAGAGAGTCTCATGGAAACATGGTTGATCACCTTCTCTATAACGTAGGGACCAACGTAACGGGGCAACAGCTTCTTGGGACCATGCACATTGACATTCTTTATGGACACCCACACCCTATCCCCTGCCTTGTAGTGTGGCTCGACTCGTCTGTGTTTATCAGCATTCTGTTTGTAGGTCTCCTTAGCCTTAGCTAACTCGAATCGGGCTTGCTGCCAGAGGTCACAAAGGAAGCTATGATAAGCCTGCACCGTGGGTAAGGGACTGGTCTGTGGCTCTTCCCAGGGAACGGTTCGTGGATGACGCCCCTGGAGACAGTAGAATGGAGACATGCCAATCGCGGAATGCTTGTTGTTATTGTAGGCGTATTCCACTTCCGACCAGTCCTTCTCTACGGACAACAATAAGCAGCGGAGATACTGTTCCATGGTCTGGTTAGTCCTCTGCGCCTGCCCGTCAGTTTGGGGGTGATAAGCCGATGACAAGGGTACTTCATGTCCAGGGTGTTGCACACTTCATTCCAAAACCTGGATACGAACTGGGAGCCCCTGTCTGTGATCACAACAGAAGGTATAACGTGTAACCGTACCACGTTGTGCATGATGACCACTGCCAATTCAGCTGCCGAGGGCAATTTCTTCAGGGGCACAAAATGAGCCATTTTGGTAAGGTGATCCACTATGGTGAGAATGGTGGTGTATCCTGCTTTGGTCCTGGGCAACTCAACTATGAAGTCCATGGAGATGGTATGCCAAGGGTATGGAGGTACAGGGATAGGGTGTAATAGTCCTACTGAGGACTGAGACGAGGTCTTTCCTTGAGCACAGATGGCACAACGTGTTATATAGGCGTGCACGTCGGCATCCATGGCAGGCCACCAGAAATGCCTCTGTACCAGGTCCTTTGTTTTATTATGTCCTGGGTGGTTAGATAGCGGATGATCATGGCACATGTATAGTGCTTGTTGTTGGTGATCCGCCAATGATAAGTAGTAGCGGTCTCCTTTGTACAGGAATCCGTCCAGCGCTGTGATTCCTTTGAGTTCTCCTACCCATGTCGTTGGTTCTTTCCGCTGTATGTCGTCATGTAGTTGGGAAAGAAAGGTAGAGGAAAGGACTATCCCTTGGAAACAGAGGTTAGGGATAATGGGTGCCGGCTCGGCCGTGGATGTGGGATCTTCGGTTTCCTCAAGACGGGACAGAGCGCCAGCCTTGACATTGTCTCTGCCGGGTCGGTAAGTGATATGGAAGTCGTATTCATTGAAAAACAGAGTCCAGCGCAACTGCCGGGAGGTAAGGGCTCGAGCTGAGCGAAGGAACTGTAGATTCCTATGATCCGTGTAAATGGTTACAGGGTGTTTTGCGTCCTTGAGGTACTGCCGCCATTCCTCGAAGGCGGCTTTTATGGCCAGCAGTTCTCGGTCTGATATCGTGTAGTTACGTTCGGCTGGTTGCAATCTTCTGGAATAGAAGGCCACAGGGTGCAACAGGCCAGTCTTGGCATCTCTTTGGGATAACACACCTCCCAGAGCGTCTTGGGAGGCATCGGCTTCCATTATGAATGGCTGTTCGGAGTCGGGGTGTATTAAGATGTGAGCCGTAGTGAACCTCGTCTTCAGGTCCTGAAAGGCGTTTTCGGCCTTGTGGTCCCATTTGAATTGGACGCCCTTGCGTAGTAATCCAGTGATGGGGGTGACAATCCTAGAGAAACCAGTGATGAAACGACGGTAATAATTGGCAAACCCCAGGAACCTTTGAACATGTTTCACGGAGGTAGGGGAAGGCCATTGCAGTATAGCCTCAACCTTCTTGGTTTCCATTTTGATTCCTGCAGGGGTTATGATATGTCCCAGGAACTCAACTGCAACGGTGTGGAAGATGCTTTTCTCCAGTTTGACGTATAATCCATGTTGTTGTAGTCGTCGTAGAATGGTGCGTACGTGTTGAACGTGTTCTGACGCGGTTCTGGAGAAAATCAGGATGTCATCTATGTAGACTATACAGAACAGATCAATGAATTCCCTCAGGACTTCATCGATGAAGTACTGGAAGGCAGTCGGAGTGTTACAGAGTCCGAAAGGCATGACTTGGTATTCGAAGAGACCGAATTTGGTTCGAAACGTGGTCTTCCATTCGTCACCCTTCAGGACCCTGACGAGATGATAGGCCCCATGAAGGTCCAGCTTGGTGTAAATGGTATCGTCTTTTACCTGGTCCAGCAAGTTGGATATCAGGGGTAAGGGATACCATTTTTTTTATAGTTATGGCATTCATGGCCCTGAAGTCGATGCACGTTCTTAGATCCCCCTCCTTCTTGGCCAAGAAAAAGAGGGGAGACGACACAGGCGATCTGGAGTGGCATATGAACCCGTTGCGTAGATAGTTGTCGAGATAAACACGAAGGTGCTCGTTTTCCTTTTCAGTAGGGGAGTATATACGGCTACAGGGTAGTGTGGAGCCTGGAATCAGGTCTATTCTACAGTCGAAGCTGCGATGAGGAGGTAGGGTGTTCGCCCCCTTTTTGTCGAATACTGCAGCCAGGTCCAAGTACATTTCAGGTGCGTCCCCTTGAGTAGCCATAACCGTTCTGGTGAGGGGCAGCGCATGGGCCTGCACGTCCTTAATACTGGAGGAGCCTGTCTGTAGGTAACAGAGAGAGGCACAATGATCCGAATCCAACGTCATAACCCCGGATACCCAATCAATCCGTGGGTTATGTTTCACTAACCATGGAAGGCCTAGTATCAACCGGAACTGAGGTGCGTCGATAACATCGAAGGTGATGGATTCCGTGTGGTTGTTCTCGAACGTCATTTCCATGACCTCGGTTTGGAAACGGATAAGACCAGAGGTAAGGTCCGTGCCATCCACTGCTTTTACTGTTTCTGGTTTTACCTTATGCACGGTGGCCATACCCACACCCAACATATACTGGTTGTCGATGAAGTTTCCGGTGGCTCCTGAATCGATTAGGGCTGTGACCTGCCATACCTGGCCTGTCAGTGTTCGTAAGGATACAACCACACCCAAATGATGGCTACTGTCACAAAAGGCAGGGGTCGGTGTCTTGGCGGACGATGAACCCAGTAGCTGGACCCCACAGCCTACTGGGTTTCCCCGTTTCCCGACCAGTCTCCCTTGGCAACAGGAAGAACAAAGGGTTTCTTCCCTCTTGATCTGGTTGGTTTCACTGGGCATTCCCTGACAAAGTGCCCACTTTTGCCACAATACAAACACTGGTTCTGTTTTCTCCTTTTCTCCCGTTCTTCTTTGGTAAGAGGCCCACGAATGCCTCCTATCTGCATTGGTTCTGGAACGTCAGGGGATGGAACAGATTCATCTTTGGGTCTTTCTTTGTGCGTTAGGAACCGGGAATCACTACCTCTGATTTTTTCAGTCTTTCGTTCCTGTATTCTGTAGTTCAGCTTAATCACTAAATCGATGAATGGACCTATGTCCTCTGGGGGTTCTGGTATTTGGGAAAGAAGGTCCTTCAGTTCGTCACGCAAACCCCTGTAGAATACGGACACTTTCTTGGACTCGGGCCAGTGAGCCTCAATTACCAATCGACTGAAGGAGGTGATGTAATGCAGCAGGTCTGTGTTACCCTGTTTCAAGCCGAGTAGTTCGTTGTCTGCGGCTTGCACATAGGTGTGACGGGCGAACATCCGTCGCATGGTTTCCTTGAAGACCGGGAGGTTGTACAACATGGGATCGTCATTCTCCACCAAGGATATGGACCACTGGGAAGCATCGCCTCCCATATAGGAGAGTATAAAGGCGACCTTGGATGCGTCATCCGGAAAAGCAGAAGCTCGAGCCATAAAGTGTAGATGACACTGGTGAAGGAAGATACTGTATTTGGTGCTGTCGCCATAAAAGCGCTCTGGTGGAGCTAGCTGTACTGTGTGTGGAGTTACCACCTGTATGGTAGTGTCATAAGCGGGAGCTGCGGAAGAACTACCGGGATGGAACAAGGGCGGTCTCAATAACCCTTCCTGTCTTACTCTTGGAGAAGTAAACTGACCCCAAGGCCCCGTTCCACCACCAGCCACCTGGTTTTGCAAGGCTGTGATGTCCTGATGTATGCTGTGGTTTTCTGCCTGCATGCTAGTAAGAATGGCTGCTATGTCTTGTAGGGTGATGTCGGGATTGCTCATGTCGCCCGGGCAAGATAGACTACGTGGGCTTTGGATTCTGTCAGAGTCTCACAAGTCTTACCTTGTACTTGTGAGGCGATCTCGCAGAGACGACATGAACCACCACCGCCGTCTCCCACCTTACCCTAGTAGATACGTGTGTACTGACCAGGATGGAGATGGGACCGGGGGTAGAAGCTAGAGATGTGTAAAGATGTCTTCCTGTATACCAGAATGGGGATCTCACTACGTTTCCGGAATCCCTCAAGAAACTCGGTCTCATATGTGGTACCATAAGGAAGTCATCAGTAAGGACTGCAAAAGAACAAGCGCTCCAGCGCACCAGGAAAGGTATCTGTAAATGCTTCTGTGCGTGGTAACCAGAACCTGGACCTGCGCGTAGCAAAGGAAAATATCAAGTACTCCAGCGCACCTGGAAATGTACGTGTAAATGCTCCTGCGTAAAGTAGCCCAAATCAAAGTACCAGCGCTCCTGCGCGTGAAGAACAAAATCAAAAAACCAGCGCTCCTGCGCAAATAATAAATAAGAACAGTAAGGTGATAAATCCTAACACACTCCTGTGTGCAAGGATCAGAAAAAACCAAGGAACAAGGCTCCAGCGAGGACAAACAGGCAAGGGGGAAGCCAGCTAGTACTGAAGGTCTAGCTTCTCTGAATAGCTAAGTGCAGCCGCACTTCGCTAGGACAGGCAACCAAGGAACAGCGCTCCTGCGTGTCCCAACCTTGGACACCGGCACGGTGACGGAGGAACAGCAGGCCCTCCCAGAGCTCCGGTTTCCTGTGGAAGGACGTGTGCAGTCTCTCCGATTCGTCCGATGGTGGCGAAGGCGTTAATCCAAAGCGCCGAAGCAGCGGGACCCGCCGGCTGTTATGCGGGTCATCCCGGAAGCGCTGTGACTGCAGTGGCGTCCGCTTCCGGCATCCAAAAGCTAGACCGCCAACCCGACTCCACATCGTGAAGCCGCAAACACACTTCCGCATACGTACGGAGTCACGCAGCCTGTACGGAATCATGAAAGGGAGCAAGTAAATAGAGAGGTGGGGGTGCGAGGAGGGGTGAGGTGGGAGGTGTGAAGGGAGGCCCGATATACCGAGTTTATTCTTAGCCGACAATGAAGGCCGCTAGGCTTTATGCCTATGTTGGTAGGTAGAGTTCCCCTGGGGAGGGAGGGTTGGGCACTGGGGGTGAGTGGGAGGGAGGTTAGGGGGAAGGGCACGAGGTGGGGAGCGGTGGGTGAAAATAAAAAAAATTGTTTCCTTCTTTCTTCTCAGATTGTCCTCAACCATATCACTATGCCAGCCTATGACAAGGTTTGCCCTGGATATTTTAGATGTGGGGGCAAATGAGTTAAAAATGTTAACTTGGAAAGTCAACAGGCACAGGTGTAAACGTAGGCAGTGATTGGTGATGAAGTACTTAGAGGAGAGCCATTTAGATACCTTAGAAGGGAAAACTGTATTTTCAAAGTGTCGTTGGATAGACCACTTTCTAGTATCAGAACAGTCTGCGCACTGTAGGGGGGTTGCCATCTTAATTAAACGAGGAGCAGGCTGTGTCATCAAAGCCTCCAAATCCGATACATTTGGGAGGTATCTGATAGCTACCTTAGATTGCAGGGGGCAGAGTTAGCATGCGCCATTTTTTATGGGCCTAATATTGATGATCCCTTCCATTTATCTAACTTGGAATGGAGTTTAATGGAGATCACAGCTCCTTTTGTAATGGGGGGGGATTTTAATGTTCTGTTGGACCCTGTACAGGATAGATCCAACAAAGTTCGCTATGACAACACTCCTCGGGTACGTCGGACGTTAAAAAATATGCTGCTAGAACTGGGTCTGTTGGATGCATGGAGAAATAAGATGGGATCCAGTCAGGGCTTTACTTTTCATGGTAAAAAGCATGGACATTTTTCAAGATTGGACTATCTTTTTGTAGACAGGACTATTGTTGAATAAATAACATCTATAAGCATCCTTCCAGGTCACATCTCGAACCATGCTGCGATGATTCTCTCCTTAGCTGGGTATTGTAGACTTTCAAGACCAAGATGGACTCTAAGGAGAGCCATTCTTGCTGATCCTGAGATGGGGGGATATTAAAGCAGGCATGAGGAATGTTCTTTAAGGACAATCTCGGCTCTGCCTCACTGGACGTTGTGTGGGACACGTCCAAGGCTTATCTCAGAGGGAAACTACAAAGCCTGTCCTCTGCTCAAAAAAAGGTTGAACGCTTAAGCTTAAAGGCTTTGGAAGATAATATAGGCTCATTGGAAGGTGATTTGCTCCAAGCTAGAACAAGGCCCTCTGATGTTCAGGCAAGGTTGCAGAAGCAACTTGAAGATGCGAGGCTAGAATATAGGGTCTATTTGGATCAAAAATGCAGAGCTCAGTGGAATGCCAGGTCTATGCAGATCTTTGAATACGGGTAAAAGTTGGTGCTCTATTGACCTGGAAGGCTCGGACAGACAGGTCTAGGAATTTTATTGATAAATTGGTTGTGAACAAGAGAGAGGACACTTCGGGGAAGCAGGAGGACATGCAGGGCTGGTTAGTGTAAGTCTTTTCTAGGTTATATGGGGAAGAAATCACCCCCAACTTAGAGTGTATTAAGGCCTGGTTGAGGAAGCTGCAGCTCCCCAGTTTAACGGATATGAGCAGTAAGGCTCTTGACGCTCCAATAACTAAGGAGGACATTTGCTTGAGTATAATCAAAAGTAGGAAGGGTAAAGCCACAGGTACCGATGCTCTACCAACTGAAGTGTATAATCTTTTAATTGAGGAGCTGATGCCATTCTTGGAAGCTCTATTTAATTCAAACTATAGGCATGGTGGACAGGTCCCTAAATCCTGGAAAGAGGCCACAATAGTCCTTATTTTGAAACCCTTCAAGGATCCTACTAGGGCTGATTCCTATCGGCCAATCTCCCTGATTAATGCAGATTATAAGATCTTTATGAGAATCTTAGCGGGGAGATTGGCTAAGCTCATACACCGAGATCGGAAAGGTTTTATCCCCAAGAGATATATACAGGAACAGACCCAACAGTTAATTGGTACTATAGATCTGCTCCTCTGGCTGTAGTAGCGTTGGATGCCGCTAAGGCGTTCAACCGAGTATGTTGGGTCTTCCTTTGGGAGGTTTTGAGCGCAATGGGATTTGGCCCTAAATGTATTAACACCCTTAAGGTGGTCTATGAAGTAGCATCGGCCAGAATTTTCTCAGCTTTAATATACTAAGAGGGACACAGCAGGGCTGCCCTCTATCTCCTCTTCTTTTTGATATTTATATAGAGCCTCTTGCTCAACAGCTGAGATTGGATCCTTCTGTTGTTCCATTTAATTCTCCACCTTACAGCTGTAAAGTCACGCTTTATTGGTGAAATTTGGCTCTCTCTTTGGTTATTTAGTAAACACTGCTAAAAACGAGGTTATGTGTTGGAACATCACTGACTGGGAGGGGAGAGTGAGTTCCAATTTTAGATATTTGGACATTACAGTAATGAGCGATATAGATAAAATTCCACAGCTTCATTTGTTAAGGGTTACCAAAGAGATTGACTGCCTATTAAGTAGGTGGAAAAATTTCCCGCTGACAATGTTTGGACGGGTTAATTTAATAAAAATGGTTATTCTCCCTAAATTAACCTATCTTTTTAATGCTATTTCTCTTGTGTTTCCCAAACAAGGCATCGACAAAATTCAGGGGAAGGTTGCGAGCTTTATTTGTGCCCATAATGGAGCTAGGTTGTCCTGGAAAAAGCTCAGATGCAAGTTGAATAAAGGGGGATTGGCCTTACCCAATTTTAAGTGTTACTGCCTCACTTTCCAGTTTAAAAATATTCCAATGCTCCTGGTATAAGCGGATGATTCCACTTGGGGAAAACTTTTGAGGGAGATGGTAAGGCTTTGGCGTGTGGAGGGTTTCCTGTATAAGTTTTGTGCTCCCAGGGTTTCTAAAAAAGTTTGTTTAAAAGTATTAAGACCGCAGACTTATTACGAGAATCTATAACAATATGCAGAACTCTGCCCCCATATTGACGCCCAAGGCTTTTCAAGCATGGAACGCGGACTTACCTAGTACGCTGTCTGAGGACCAATGGGTGTTATGTTGCAATCAACTAACGGCACTGTCCCCAAACTATAAACTTTGCTTAATCTATTTTAAATTTTTACATAGATTCTATAGGACTCCCTCACAGCTTCACCGTATGGGGATTAGGGCGGACGACAGTTGTTGGAGATGTGGCTACGCACCAGCCACATTTCTGCACATGGCATGGGATTGCCCTCAGTTGTTCACATTCTGGACCACGGTTTTTGTCACTATACACGACATCATCGGTACACCTAGAGACCCGGATCCCCTATTGGAATTATTGGGATATGTCAAGAACACTCCTAAAGGTACCAGGAAGTTACATGCTATGTTATTGCTGCTAGCCAAGTGGAGGGTTGTAATGCATTGGGGAAGGAGGGATATCCCCTCTATGAAAGACTGGATTCGAGACGTGACGTTCAGTCAAACACAATTGTCCATTTTCTGGGAGCTGATGCCATCGGCCTCCCGGCATAGAGATATATGGAGCCCCTTCTTGGAGTGGGCCCGCACGCGCCAGCAGGATGCCACAGACACCACGGGGTAACCTGTAAACCAGTAGTCATACACATCCCATGCCTGGGGATGACTATTGTATAATTTTCAAACACTTGTGAATGTAACAAAACCGAGTTCATTATTGCAGATATGTATGGGCCCCTACCTAGGTCAATTGTCAGATGCAACTGTAGTTTTTCTTTTGTTGACGTATATGCCAACCATTACCTAGTTATACAATGTACAATATGCTTTGTTTTCTTTTATTACTAGATATAAAAGCAACAGATGTTTTTCTTATGTAGAAACAAGTGGACATTACTCACGCTAAGTTGTTGTGTGCAAAGACGAGAAGTATCTGGCTACTTTGTTCTTGTTGTATGTTTTTATTGAAAATGCCAATAATTTTTTTTTAAAAAGGTTCAAAAAAAAAAAAGTATTAAGACCTGCCTTAAATACTTGGTATCAAGTCAGGAGGAGGTGGGGCATTGGTTACTATTCAGACTTAGCCCCAGTTTGTGACTCCCCCGGAACCCCAGAATGTTTGAAGGACGCCTTAAGTCTTCCACTTAGAAAGGCGGGGGTTACAACTTGGTCAGATCTGATGTCATCGGAGGGAGTGTATCCTTGGGAAGTATTAAAGGCTAAAACCAGTAATGAGTTGTCCAGATTTAAATTTATCCAACTTTCCTCCTGGTTTTTGGCATCTAAAAAGGAGATCGGGGTGATTATGAGTTAAAGTTTTCTCTTCAGGACATTATACCTAAGAACAAGGAGGTTGCAAGGTGGTATGAGAGATTCCTTGGGGCAAAGAAAAAAATGCTACCACCTCCCTATTCGTTGTGGAGTGGAACCCTCCTAGTGGGAGATATTGAGACAGTATGGGATAATTCATTGAAGACTCTGTACTCAACTGTTAAACCAGCTAACCTGAAGAGGAACCACTTCTTCACTACTGATTGTCTTTACTGGACCCCACACAAAATATCCAAGTTCACCCCTCAACCTCCCCCTAAGTGTATAAGGTGTGGATGTATAGGAGCTAACGATGTCCATATCTTTGTCGAATACTCGTGCCTGAGTGACTTTTGGGGCAGAATAGAACTTGCACTAAAGGGCATCTTTGATCGGGAGATCAAACTGAATGCAACACTTATCCTCCTAGGAGAAGATGGAGCATTAACTATACTGTTGAGGCGGTCCCACAGAAGGTTGCTCTCCTATTTGATTCTCAGCGCCAGAAGGGAAATCTGTTTGAATTGGAGGGACCCCTTGCCTCCGAGAGTGGAAGATTGGGTCAGGACTGCTGTCAGGATCTCTTGGTTGGATCAGCAAAGGGCCCCACCTTGACTATATGGTCTGACTTCTTAATTTGGTGCAGCTCCTTGGGTGTTGGTTATCCGTCCCAATGATTACACCGAGTCACTGGCAAATGTGACGGTCCAGGTTGGAAATGGACCTAGGCAAATGCAGTGACCGCTGGGCGGATAGTTAGATGGTGCGGTTTATTGATATTTGCAGACGCTCTTTGGTGATATGAAGGAGAAAAAAAGAAGAAAAAAATCACAGACAATGGTTTTTAACTTTTGTCACATGAATTGCAAGAGTTTTTGAGTGGTCTCTCCATTGTGCATCTCAGGACAGCTTTGCATTCCCTACGGGCTAATTGCCTGGCGGAGCACATGAATAGAATGGTTAAGTCATGTGTTCAAACAGCACTTGAAGTTAGATCACCGTTATCAGAAGGGCTCTACTCCCAATAGTTTTTTAGTATGATAGTAAGAATAGGAAACACAAAACTGAATCCTGCTTGGATGGATAGACAAATTGTGGAAAAATGTCAGTCCAGATATAGACAGAGGTATAATCGTAGAAATTGTGTGAAACATGTGATGTGGAGTGTGGGAGACGTGGTGCTTGTAAAAAAAAACAAGTTTGCAAAGAAGGCAACTTTTGAGTTTATGGGTCTCTATATAATCCAGGCAGTCATGAGAAATGCTGTAAGGGTGGATGATGAGGATGAGTGGAACATGTCAAGGATTGCGAAGTGAAGTGGTGGGAATGTTTCTGGATATTCTAACTCTGATCAAGAAAAATATATCCAAGACATCGCGGTAGACCAGTCTGCTGGAAACATTATTTAATGTAAGGGAAGATTTTGATATGCATGTTTTGTTTAGTGTGTCATTTTGTTTCTTCTCTTTCTTTAGTTTTATTGATTTAATTTTTCTCATTAGTTCTTCATCAATTGTTTTTCCCTTTATTGGTTGCTATTGATGTTGACATATCTGTTGCTCTTAACATTTTGTTGTGGGGAGGTGGGCGTGTTATTGTTATGGTCTGTGGCTGATAATGATGAACAAGGAAGGTTTAGGCTCGGCAAAAGGTTATTTTACCATGTCAAAATGGCAGTTTTGAACTGTACTACTGTACATGGAGCAAGATGGAGGATGAGGGTAACTCCCACCAGAGTGGAAATGTATTGCCTGCATTCGTGGTACTGGATGGTTGAGACCCAAACCCTTAACCCCTTCGCTGCTAGGCCTTTTCCCCCCCTGTGCTAAGCCTTTTTTTGGCTATTTGGGGTAGTGCGCGCTTAGGCCCCTGTAACTTTTTGACCACATATGGTATCCACGCCAAATTTGCGTCCTTTTTTTCTAACATCATGGGGATTGTAAAGGTACCCAGGGTTTGTGGATTCCCCTGGAGGGGACCCAGAAATTATCCAAAATACAGCAAAAGTTTGTTTTTTGGGGAAACATGCGAAAAAAGGGCTACAGATGAAAGCGTCTTGTTTTTTCCCTGCAAATGGCATCAAAAAGGGGTTGTGGTGCTGAAATCACCATCTTCCCAGATTTCAGGGACAAGCAGACTTTTGTCAGAAAACCAACTTTTTTACACAGTTTTGGCATTTTTCTGGGACATAGCCTATTTTTACTATTTTTTGTGCTTTCAACCTCCTTCCAGTTAATGGTAGAAATGGGTATGAAACAAATAATGGATCCTGTAAAGCCATACATTTCTGAAAATTAGACACAATTTTGAATTCAGCAAGGGGTCATTTGTGTAGATTCTTAAAGTTTTCCTTATAGAAACTAACAGTTAAATAAAGGAAAAATTGAAAATTAGTTGAAAAAAACAGCCATTTGTGTCAACGTTTTCACCTGTAACTTCTTCTAATTATGACAGCTATTTGAAAGCAATATACCGTTATATCCACTGAACCTTTCTGGTTGTGGGGATATATAGGACTTGTAGGTTCACCAAGAACCCGACGAACCCAGAGCCAATAACTGAGCAGCATCTTGCAATGGTTTTTTATTATGTACCGGGTATATAGCAATTATTTTGGGAAAATGTATACATGGAAAAATTGTTGTGAAAGACACCTATGTATTTCTGAAATGGGAACAAAATGTAGATTTTAGAAACAGTAGATATTTGCACATTTCCGAAATTGGGAGTACCCATACTAGCATGAGAATTATAGGTCATTTTTCAAAATGACTTATTTTTTACACATTGTCTTTCATTTGGAAGGCAGAAATGCATCGAAAGTCAATAGGTAATAACAGTTCGTCTACAATTCTGTGTTACCCTAAGTCTCCCGATAAAAATGGTACCTCACTTGTGTGGGTAGGCCTTATGCCCACAACAGGAAATGGCTCAAAATGCAACGTGGACGTACCACATTTTCACAATGAAAAATTACCCTTTTTTTGCAAAGTGCCTAGCTGTAGTTTTTGAACCCTAGCTCTGCGGGCACTTAGAGAAACCTAGCAAACCTATACATTTTTGAAAACTAGACACCCAGGGAATTCAGGATGGGGTGACTTGACTGGCTCTCACCAGGTTCTGTTACCCAGAATCCCTTGCAAACCTAAACAATTGGCAAAAAAACCACATTTTCCTCACTTTTCTGTGGTGGAAAGTTCTGGAATCTGCGTGGATCCACAAAATTCCACCCACCCCGCGTTCCCCAAGGTCTTCCGAAAATAATGGTACCTCACTCGTGTGGGTAGGCCTAGTGCCCGCGACAGGAAGCAGCGCAAAACGCAACGTGGACGCACCACATTTTCACAGTGAAAAAGGACCCTTTTTTTGCAAAGTGACTAGCTGTAGTTTTTGAACCCTAGCTCTGCCGGCACTTAGGGAAACCTAGCAAACCTATGCATTTTTGAAAAGTAGACACCCAGGGGAATCAAAGATGGGGTGACTTGACTGGCTCTTACCAGGTTCTGTTACCCAGAATCCCTTGCAAACCTAAACAATTGGCAAAAAAAACACATTTTCCTCACTTTTCTGTGGTGGAAAGTTCTGGAATCAGCGTGGATCCACAAAATTCCACCCACCCCACGTTCCCCAAGGTCTTCTGAAAAAAATGGTACCTCACTTGTGTGGGTAGGCCTAGTGCCCGCGACAGGAAGCAGCGCAAAACGCAACGTGGACGTACCACATTTTCACAGTGAAAAATGACCCTTTTTTTGCAAAGTACCTAGCTGTAGTTTTTGAACCCTAGCTCTGCCGGCACTTAGGGAAACCTAGCAAACCTATACATTTTTGAAAAGTAGACACCCAGGGGAATCCACGATGGGGTGACTTGACTGGCTCTCACCAGGTTCTGTTACCCAAAATCCCTTGCAAACCTAAAAAATTGGCAAAAAAACCCACATTTTCCTCACTTTTCTGTGGTGGAAAGTTCTGGAATCTGGGTGGATCCACAAAATTCCACCCACCCCGCGTTCCCCAAGGTCTTCCGAAAAAAATGGTACCTCACTTGTGTGAGTAGGCCTAGTGCCCGCGACAGGAAGCAGCACAAAACGCAACATGGACGCACCACATTTTCACAGTGAAAAATGACCCTTTTTTTGCAAAGTGCCTAGCTGTAGTTTTTGAACCCTAGCTCTGCCGGCACTTAGGGAAACCTAGCAAACCTATACATTTTTGAAAAGTAGATACCCAGGGGATTCCAGGATGGGGTGACTTGACTGGCTCTCACCAGGTTCTGTTACCCAAAATCCCTTGCAAACCTAAAAAATTGGCCAAAAAAACACATTTTCCTCACTTTTCTGTGGTGGAAAGTTCTGGAATCTGTGTGGATCCACAAAATTCCACCGACCCCGCGTTCCCCAAGGTCTTCCGAAAAAAATGGTACCTCACTTGTGTGGGTAGGTCTAGTGCCCGCGACAGGAAGCAGCGCAAAACGCAACGTGGATGCACCACATTTTCACAGTGAAAAATGACCTTTTTTTTGCAAAGTGCCTAGCTGTAGTTTTTGAACCCTAGCTCTGCCGGCACTTAGGGAAACCTGGCAAACCTATACATTTTTGAAAAGTAGACACCCAGGGGAATCCATGATGGGGTGACTTGACTGGCTCTCACCAGGTTCTGTTACCCAGAATCCCTTGCAAACCTAAAAAATTGGCGAAAAAACCACATTTTCCTCACTTTTCTGTGGTGGAAAGTTCTGGAATCTGCGTGGATCCACAAAATTCCACCCACCCCGCGTTTCCCAAGGTCTTCCAAAAAAAATGAAAATGGTACCTCACTTGTGTGGGTAGGCCTAGTGCCCGCGACAGGAAGCAGCGCAAAACGCAACTTGGACGCACCACATTTTCACAGTGAAAATGACCCTTTTTTTGCAAAGTGCCTAGCTGTAGTTTTTGAACCCTAGCTCTGCCGGCACTTAGGGAAACCTAGCACACCTATACATTTTTGAAAACTAGAGACCCAGGGGAATCCAGGATGGGGTGACTTGACTGGCTCTCACCAGGTTCTGTTACCCAGAATCCCTTGCAAACCTAAAAAATTGGCAAAAAAACCACATTTTCCTCACTTTTCTGTGGTGGAAAGTTCTGGAATCTGCGTGGATCCACAAAATTCCACCCACTCCGCGTTCCCCAAGGTCTTCCGAAAAAAATGGTACCGCACTTGTGTGGGTAGGCCTAGTGCCCGCGAAAGGAAGCAGCGCAAAACACAACGTGGACGCACCACATTTTCACAGTGAAAAATGACCCTTTTTTTGCAAAGTGCCTAGCTGTAGTTTTTGAACCCTAGCTCTGCCGGCACTTAGGGAAACCTAGCAAACCTATACATTTTTGAAAAGTAGACACCCAGGGGAATCCAGGATGGGGTGACTTGACTGGCTCTCACCAGGTTCTGTTACCCAGAATCCCTTGCAAACCTAAAAAATTGGCAACAAAAACACATTTTCTCACTTTTCTGTGGTGGAAAGTTCTGGAATCTGCGTGGATCCACGAAATTCCACCCACCCCGCGTTCCCCAAGGTCTTCAGAAAAAAATGGTGCCTCACTCGGGTGGGAGGCCTAAGTACCCGCGACAGGCAAGGGCCCACAACGTATTGAGGCGACCTCAAAATGGCCTATCACAAAACGACCTAGTTTTGAAAGGGGGGTCCCATGACGTTTTGGCCCGGGGCTCGGCGGCCACCTAGGTAAACCTACCAAACCCACACATTTCTGAAAAGTAGACACCCGGGGGATTCCAGGGAGGTATGGCTTGCGTGGATCCCCCAACGTTTTCTTACCCAGAATCCCCTGCAAACCTGACATTTTGCTGAAAAAATCCTTTTTTCACACATTTTTGTGTGGTAAAGTTGTGGCATCACGGGACTGACACAAATTTCCTACCACCCAGCGTTCCCCAGGTCTCCCAATAAAAATGGTGCCTCACTCGGGTGGGAGGCCCAAGTACCGCGACAGGCAAGGGCCCATAACGTATTGAGGCGACCTCAAAATGGCCTATCACAAAACGACCTGGTTTTGCAAGGGGGGTCCCATGACGTTTTGGCCCGGGGCTCGGCGGCCACATAGGGAAACCTACCAAACCCACACATTTCTGAAAGTAGACACCCGGGGATTCCAGGAAGGTATGGCTTGCGTGGATCCCCCAACGTTTTCTTACCCAGAATCCCCTGCAAACCTGACATTTTGCTGAAAAAATCCCTTTTTCACACATTTTTGTGTGGTAAAGTTGTGGCATCATGGGGCTGACACAAATTTCCTACCACCCAGCGTTCCCCCAGGTCTCCCGATAAAAATGGTGCCTCACTCGGGTGGGTTTCTCAAGTACCCGCGACAGGCAAGGGCCCACAACTTATTGAGGCGACCTCAAAATGGCCTATCACAAAACTACCTGGTTTTGCAAGGGGGTCCCATGACGTTTTGGCCCGGGGCTCGGCGGCCACATAGGAAACCTACCAAACCCACACATTTCTGAAAAGTAGACACCCGGGGATTCCAGGGAGGTATGGCTTGCATGGATCCCCCAACGTTTCTTACCCAGAATCCCTGCAAACCTGACATTTTGCTGAAAAAATCCCTTTTTCACACATTTTTGTGTGGTAAAGTTGTGGCATCACGGGCTGACACAAATTTCCTACCACCCAGCGTTCCCCAGGTCTCCCGATAAAAATGGTGCCTCACTCGGGTGGGAGGCCCAAGTACCCACGACAGGCAAGGGCCCACAACGTATTGAGGCGACATCAAAATTGCCTATCACAAAATGTTTTGGGCCCTTGCCTGTCGCGGGTACTTGGGCCTCCCACCCGAGTGAGGCACCATTTTTATCGGGAGACCTGGGGAACGCTGGTGGTAGGAAATTTGTGTCAGCCCCGTGATGCCACAACTTTACCACACAAAATGTGTGAAAAAAGTGATTTTTTCAGCCAAATTTCAGGTTTGCAGGGGATTCTGGGTAAGAAAACGTTGGGGATCAACGTAAGCCATACCTCTCTGGAATCCCCGGGTGTCTACTTTTCAGAAATATGTGGGTTTGGTAGGTTTCCTAGGTGGCTGCCGAGCCCCAGGCCAAAGCGTCATGGGACCCCTTGCAAAACCAGGTCGTTTTGTGATAGGCCATTTGAGGTCGCCTCAATACGTTATGGGCCCTTGCCTGTCGCGGTACTGGGCCTCCCACCCGAGTGAGGCACCATTTTATCGGGAGACCTGGGAAGGCTGGGTGGTAGGAAATTTGTGTCAGCCCCGTGATGCCACAACTTACCACACAAAAATGTGTGAAAAAGTGATTTTTTCAGCCAAATTTCAGGGTTGCAGGGGATTCTGGGTAAGAAAACGTTGGGGATCCACGCAAGCCATACCTCCCTGGAATCCCCGGTGTCTACTTTCAGAAATGTGTGGGTTTGGTAGGTTTCCTAGGTGGCCGCCGAGCCCGGCCAAACGTCATGGGACCCCTTGCAAAACCAGGTCGTTTTGTGATAGGCCATTTGAGGTCGCCTCAATACGTTGTGGGCCCTTGCCTGTCGCGGTACTGGGCCTCCACCCGAGTGAGGCACCATTTTATCGGGAGACCTGGAGAACGCTGGGTGGTAGGAAATTGTGTCAGCCCCGTAATGCCACAACTTACCACACAAAAATGTGTGAAAAAAGGATTTTTTCAGCAAAATGTCAGGTTTGCAGGGGACTCTGGGTAAGAAAACGTTGGGGGATCCACGCTGAAAAAATCACTTTTTCCATACATTTTTGCGTGGGATCACCGTGCCGGCACAAATGTCCTACCACCCAGCGTTCCCCTTGTTCTCCTGAGTAAAATGATACCTCACTTGTGTTGGTGGGCCAAAGGCCTGTGACTGGGAAGAGCCCAAAACATAGGGATTTAGGGTATAGCACTGAGAATTCTAAGCGCTACATTTTTTTTAAAATACGTTTTTAGCCAGATCTGCTTTGGACACAAACTCAAGTGAGGTATCATTTTACTCGGGGGAACAAGGGCAACGCTGGGTGGTAGGACATTTGTGCCAGCACGGTGATTCCACGCAAAAATATGTGGAAAATATGTTTTTTTCAGCTAAATTTGAGGGTTGCAGGGGATTCTGGGTAGGGAAACGTTGGGGGATCCACACAAGCCATACCTCATTGGACTCCCCAGGGTGTCTAGTTTTCAGAAACGTGTGGGATTGGTAGGTTTCCCTAGATGGCGGCGAGCCCGGGGCCAAAAAACCACGTGCCCCCCCAAAACCAGGTAGTTTTGTTATAGGTAATTTTGAAGTCTCCACAATACGATTTGGGCCATTTCCTGTTTCAGCCACTATGCCTACCCACACAAGTGAGGTACCATTTTTATCGGGAGCCCTGGGGGAACGCAGGGTGGTAGGAAATTTGTGGATCCACGCAGAGTCCAGAACTTTCCCACACAGAAATTTGAGTAAAAAGTGATTTTTTCAGCTTAATTTGAGGTTTGCAGGGCATTCTGGGTAGGAAAACGTTTGGGGACCCATGCAAACCATACCTCGCTGGACTCCCCCGGGTGTCTAGTTTTCAGAAATGTGTGGGTTTGGTAGGTTCCCAAGATGGCCGCTGAGCCCGGGGCCAAAAACCCAGGTGACCCCCCTTGCAAAACCAGGTTGTTTTGTGATAGGTAATTTTGATGTCTCCTCAATACTTTTTGGGCCCTTGCCTGTCGCGGGTACTTGACCCACCCACGCGAGTGAGGTATCATTTTTATCGGGAGACCTGGGGGAACGCTGGGTGGTAGGAAATTTGTGGATCCACGTAGATTCCAGAACTTTCCCACACAGAAATTTGAGAAAAACATGATTTTTTTCAGCTAAATTTGAGGTTTGCAGGGGATTCTGGGAAAGAAAATTTTGGAGGACCCACGCAAGCCATACCTCGCTGGACTCCTCCGGGTGTCTAGTTTTCAGAAATGTGTGGGTTGGGTACGTTTCCCTAGATGGCCGTCGACGTCGAGCCCGGGGCCAAAAACTTCTGGGAGCCCCCATGCAAAACCAGGTTGGTTTGTGATAGGTAATTTTGATGTCGCCTCAATAGGTTTTGGGCCCTTGCCTGTCGCGGGTACTTGACCCATCCACACAAGTGAGGTACCATTTTTCACGGAAGACTTTGGGGGACGCGGGGTGGGTGGAATTTTGTACATCCACGCAGATTCCAGAACTTTCCACCACAGAAATGTGAGGAAAATTTGTTTTTTGGACATATTTTTAGGTTTGCAAGGGATTCTGGGTAACAGATCCTGGTGAGAGCCAGTCAAGTCACCCCATCCTGGATTCCCCTGGGTGTCTAGTTTTCAAAAATGTATAGGTTTGCTAGGTTTCCCTAGGTGCTGGCAGTGTTAGGGTTCAACATCTACAGCTAGGCACTTTGCAAAAAAAGGGTCCGTTTTCACTGTGAAAATGTGGTGTGTCCACGTTGCCTTTGGGCCGTTTCCTGTCGCGGGCACTAGGCCTACCCACACATGTGAGGTGTCATTTTTCTCGGAAGACTTTGGGGAACGCGGGATGGGTGGAAATTTGTGGATCCACGCAGATTCCAGAACTTTCCACCACAGAAATGTGAGGAAAATGTGTTTTTTTTGACAAATGTTTCGGTTTGCAAGGGATTCTGGGTAACAGAACCTGGTGAGAGCCAGTCAAGTCACCCCATCCTAGATTCCCCTGGGTATCTAGTTTTCAAAAATGTATAGGTTTGCTAGGTTTCCCTAGGTGCCGGCAGAGTTAGGGTTCAAAATCTACAGCTAGGCACTTTGCAAAAAAAGGGTCAGTTTTCACTGTGAAAATGTGGTGTGTCCATGTTGCGTTTTGGGCCGTTTCCTGTCGCGGCCACTAGTCCTACCCACACAAGTGAGGTACCATTTTTCTCGGAAGACTTTGGGGAACGCGGGGTGGGTGGAATTTTGTGGATCCATGCAGATTCCAGAACTTTCCACCACAGAAATGTGAGGAAAATGTGTTTTTTTGGACAAATTTTTAGGTTTGCAAGGGATTCTGGGTAACAGAACCTGGTGAGAGCAAGTCAAGTCAGCCCATCCTGGATTCCCCTAGGTGTCTAGTTTTAAAAAATGTATAGGTTTGCTAGGTTTCCCTAGGTGCCGGCAGAGCTAGGAACCAAATTCAACAGGTAGGCACATTCCGAACTTTGTAAAAAAAACAATCCCTGGTGGCTAGTGGGCTTTCTGCCAGGGGGGGGCAGAAAGACTGTAGCATTTTTTTGGGGGTGGGGGCATTGACATGCCCATTCTGGGCAGCCCCCACTCCTACCTATATAAAAAAAAAATCCCTGGGGCTTAGTGGTCTTTCTGCCCCCTCCCCGGGGGGGGGGCAGATCAGGGGCTATTGCCCCCATCTGCCTCCTGGGGGGGCAGAAAGTCTTTTTTTCTTTGGGGGGTAGGGTGGGGGTATTTGCATGCCCATTCTGGGCAGCCCCCACCCGGGCCTATAAAAAAGAATCCCTGGCATCTAGGGTGTTTCTGAACCCCCGGGGGGCAGAAAGACTGGAATTTCGTGGGGGAGGGGTGGGGGCATTGGCATGCCCATCTTGGGCAACCCCACCCCTAAATTTATCAAGGGGAAAAAAAACCCTGGTGTCTAGTGGGCTTCCGGTGGGGGGCAGATTGGGGGCTGCTGCCCCCATCTGCCCCCCAGGAGGGGCAGAAAGACTGTACCTTTGCGTCGGGGGGGTGGGGGCATTGGCATGCCCATATTGGGCAGCCCCTACCCCAAATAATAATTAAAAAATCCCTGGTATCTAGTGGGCTTTCTGCCCCCCCGGGGGGGCAGAAAGACTGTACCTTTGCGGTGGGGGGGGTGGGGGCATTGGCATGCCCATATTAGGCAGCCCCCACCCCTAACTATAATTTTTTTTTAAATCCCTGGTATCTAGTGGGCTTTCTGCCCCCCCGGGGGGGCAGATTGGGGGCTACTGCCCCATCTGCCCCCCCGGGGGGGCAGAAAGACTAATTTTGTGGCCGGGGGGGTGGGGGCATCGGCATGCCCATTTTGGGCAGCCCCCACCCCTAATAGCTAGCCCATAAAAAATCCCTGGTGTCTAGTGGGCTTTCCACCCCCGGGGGCAGATTGGGGGCTACTGCCCCCATCTACCCCCAGGGGGCAGAAAGACTAATAATGCCAACATTTTTATGGGGGAGCAAAGGCCCTTGCCCAAGGGGCCGCTCCCCCTCCCTGGTGCCTAGTGGGTGGATCCCTGCTTGGGGATCGCCCTCCTGGGGCAATCCCCAAGCAGGGATCCACTAGGGAGGGGTACCATTGGAAAGGGAGATTCTCCCTTTCCAACGATACCTCTCCTGAGTTTCTACGTGCTCAGGGGCTGAGATAGCCCCTGAGCACGTAGAAACTGAAACTGAAATGAGCCTCTTGGCTCATTTCAGTTTCAGTTTCACTGAAATGACATCAGCGCGACGTGCGCGCCGATCGTCATTTCAGGGAAACCAGGGGGGCCTCGGGAGCTGGGAAGCTCTTCCCCAGCTCCCGAGGCTCTTTGGCATAAAGGAATCCCTCTGGTGCGTGCACCAGAGGGATTCCGGGGGCTGTGTGTCATGACGAGCTGGACTCGTCATGAGCACACGACCACTGTGTGCCATGACGAGTCCAGCTCGTCATGAGCACAGAAGGGGTTAAACAAGGGCCAATGGAGACAGGCTACCTTTATAAATTCAATGAGCACCTTGTTTGTTAGTAAAGGGATGCTGATTAGTTCTTCCTAAACATTGCAACTTGGTAGAATGTAATTTTGAGGGGGGCTCTAGTTTCTATCATTCATTGTGTCTGTCTCTGATTACTGCTTCAGGAAGACTGATGACAGCCAGGTATAGAGCTCTCATACTTAATTCTGCCTTTGCTATAGATATAGTGCTCACCCATCCTCATTGCTACCTGCTGGGAGATGGTTTCTGCATTATACCGCTTGACTGATCATTTCTTATGGAGTTGTCTGCTATTCGTGACCAAGAAATATCTTTATACCCACAAGGATTTAATACAAGGCATTTGGGCTTACCTTTATCTGAAGTCAATTTTGGCAATGGCTTCATTGCTGCTAGGCAAGATTGAGCACCACATATAAAAAATCTTCTGGACACACTGGGCCTCATTTATGGGGTTTTGGCATAGGGCAGCAGAGCAAGTTACCTGGCTACGCTGCCCTATATCAAAGTGAAAGGGCAGGAATGCACTGTATTTATACAGCAGGGTGCATTCCTCTCCTTTCCCCCTGTACTGGTGCCATTTTGGCAGCCTAGTATCAGAGAAGGCACCCTTGCACCATGGTGAACGGGTGCCTGTGTTGTGGGCAGTATTGTGTTTGTGCAGGAAGGGGTACCTTCCTGCACAAAAAATATCCTGCAAGGCTTTTTCCTCTTTCTATATGTGCTTCAGAATGCAGCACACATGGAAAGAGGAAAGAATTAGGCGGAATAAAGTTATTTCTCCCCCTTGCACCTCTCCTGGGGTTGCCTAAGATTTTGGTGCATCCACAGATTTACATGATTTTGTAAATCTGGAGAAGCATCAAATTCCAGAGGTGTTACATGGGACAACCCAATGCAAGGCCCATGGAACACCTCTCCAGCACTGAGTAAGGCAAGGCAGCAATTTACATTGCCTTACTGAATATCTATGAGGCCATTCAAAGCCATGCAAAGTGGCTTTGCATAGCCTCATAGATATAAATGAAAGGTTGTCAGTGCCATTGCATCACTAAAGGTGATGCAACGGTGGCACAAGCCTCCCATAAATATGCCCCCACTGTATCTATATCTGAAGAGTGCTAGGAAACATCCAGAGTTGACTCTGTCCAGGTTGGGCATTTTCAGCAAATGTGAAGATCAATTTGTCCTGAAGAAGGTGGCAGCCAAATAACAATAAAGCTCCACGTAATATGCATACACGGAATTTTAAATGGCCCCTGTTTTGCCCACAATAATAGGAGGTGCTTGCGAGGACCTTTTTCTTGTGCCACGGCCTGTCATTTCTAACCAGGGACCTTGTTTTTTATTTTCCCGGGACTAATTCTGTGATTTCTACTGTGGACTGTGGGGGTTTCATAATTTCTATAATTTGTTTTGCATTAATATTATAATTTCATTAAAAGTTAATTAATGATTAGTTATGAGTAGGACGTTGTTTTGAATTTCTCAGTATTTGATTTTGGGTACAGACAGTTTCTGTTTTTCTATGTACTTGTTGAAAGACTACACCCATGCAAACATTCTGGCTGAGAAGTCAGAAATTGATGATTGAACCAGAATCAAGTCAATCCTTTTCTGAAGCTTTAGACACTAAGGGCCTGATTACGATGACGTTGGGTCCACCACTGACAGCCCATCAGTGGCGGTCCCACTGCCATCGTAATACTGATTACCGCCCACCACATTAGGATGTTTGGCAGATGTTTGGCGGTCAGAGAGACCGACTGCCACGGATTCGATGGGCTCAAGGAGCCTGTCCGTCGGAGGGACTTGTATCCCTACAACAGTGGCAGTGCCTGCCAGGCACTGCCATAAGGATTACAATGTCCCTTCCCGCCGGCCGTTTCATGGCGGTTTACCCATCATGAAAAGGCAGGCGGAAAGGGACATTAGGGGACTGTAGCGGGCCCACCTTCCTCCCTGGCCCTCCGACATGTTCCCCCAACATTTCCTTGCACCATGTGGCAGGCACCGCAAGGTGCCTGCTACATAGTGCAGGGACTGCACAGGGTGCATATTTTGTACTGCGGCATGTGCTGCAGCCTGCAGCACCCACCGCAATGCAAAATATACATTTTGCGACCGCCTTGAAGGTGGTTACATCGTGATTCAGGGTGTGGGACCGCCAACAGCTTGCCGGGCGGTCCCGTTTCTCACCAGAATGGCAGTTGGACGTAAGTCCAACCACCATCCTAATCAGGCCCTAGACCCACACACCAGTCTGAAAAATATCTATAAAAGTGGGATCCCAATGATTTCACTTTGTTCCAGTTCCAAGTTCTTCATCAAGGAAGGGAGTGCTCCACAGAGTGTTCAGATAGGTGCTGTATAACCATGGCTGGTGTCTGCCTTACAACCAGTCTCTCGTAGAGTGGGGATGTCACTTGAAGTCTGCCCTTTCTGCTGGACATACATATGGTCTGCCTGATGTGCCTAGAAGCCGCCTACTGAAAGAAGGAAGGAGTAAATCTTGCTCTACAGGAGGAGAGACTTTCAGGAGGAGCTCAGTATGTTCCCAGCATGAGGAGCACCCAGAGAAATCTAACTATCACACACAGCGAAGCCAGTAATGACGTGTTATTAAGATGTGCAGCTCCTACGAAATGTGAAATTAAGAGGGCACCTTGTCACACGGCAATCCACCATGGCATTGACTGGTGATGTAGCTCCCAAAGTTGACAAGTGAAGCTACATCGCTGCCGAAGCGCTGTGCCATATTTGCCAAAGATATAGGACCCTGAATGTCTCAGCCAAAACTGCCAATTCCAAGCACCTTTCTGTAACCAGCTAGGAAGGCCCTAACTGCTGAAGAGGCTGCTGTCATGCATTCCTGTCCTGCCAAATGCATACTGCAATCACTGTTCCAATGCAAGGATGTTGTCTGCAGAAAAGCCACATTGGTAGAACTGCAATGATCGCCATCTGGTAAAACGTAGTGTTTAGCCTCCAGCTAGGACCAGAGATGAACGCACACAGATGAGTCCTCCATGTAGATGAGATTCATTTGCTGAGTAAACACAAGGTGTAAAAGACATTTAACTGAGTGGCACAATTGACCTCAGAGAGTATTTAATGCAATATGCACTTGTGTCTAATCGCTGCCTATGCTAGTAGTTTGTTAAGGACTGCAGTCCTGGGATCCCGAACACAGCGGGGGAGAGAGTCCCAGACAGTAGGGTGTATCGTGTCACTGATAAGCGCAACATAGGATTCAACCCTGTATTGCATTCCTCTTCAACTGTGTATTAATTAATTTTGCTGTGAGACTAAAGCTCTTTCTTTTACATAATAGATAAGCGCTTGCCTTGGATTTGTTTTATTTTGTATGTGTTTTGACTGTTGATTTCTGTGCTGTTGCACCCCACATTATCTCCCTGAGATGACAGTAACTGCTCATTCTTCCCAGGGAGTCAAGTGTCAAAGGGTTGTACTTAGGCAAGTTTGCTGAGCCATAACAGGCCAGATCCAGACACCAGTGGCAAATTGCTTCAACTACCACAGTTGGGGCCCAGTAGCTCCTGTGTGCCTTTTGCCCCTCCACCATCCCCCAAACAGTTGTCTGGCACCACTTCTCTACATCTCTAGTCCTAAAGACTTTAGGGCTGGGCCAGAGTTAGTTTTATGCCAGATGCATTTCAATGTATTACAATAGGACAGGGGAGATGTCTGTCACATGTGTGATACATCTCTGACACAGTAGTATGTCTGGAGTTGAGTCACATGCATAGCGCTCATGTGACAAACTTCTAAGACTGAGGTTATGTCAGTCATATTCCAGGTACACAATTTGGAGTGAGGTCAGGTAGATGCATTGTGTGTCCATGAAAGGTGGTAAAGCTGGAGCAGAACCTGACACATGAATAATGCATCTGAAAGTTCAGATGGGATAGAAAAAGTCAAAACATGCAAGGTGGATCTTTATGATCTTTAGGGAGCAGTTAAAGTTGTGGAAATATTGATCACACTTTAGCAGCTACTCTGGCAGACATTGCAGGTCTGGCGAAAAGTCAGTACAAGTAAGATGAACCTTTGAAAGGCCAGAAGGGCTGTTGCAGGTTCAGTCATATGACAGAAGTTCCTGCAAGAGATGAAAAGGGACTGGGTGGAGGTGGGTACACCTATGACAAGCATGAAAGTTTATTGCAATGTTATTTACATGTTAGGCATAAAAATAGAATGCAGGCAGGGCTCAGACAGTTGGCCACATGTAAGACAAATACGGCATGGGAAGAGGCAGTCACATGACAGGTATTCCATGGAATTCTGAAAGGTAAGTAGGGCTGTCAAGTAATTATCTGATGTTGTTTACATTGTTATTCTCTGCTGACTTGATTTATCAAATTTCAGCTTTTCCATAGAGCATACAGAGAGGAACATGCATAATGTAGAGAGAGCAACAAAGCTACAGGCTAATATGGGCATGCACATGAAGGCATCAATCCATACAGATTACCTTCTTAACGGCTACCTTAAATGCCTCTGTGCCAGAAAAGGGTAAACTGCTGGTACTCCTTTGTACACTTCACATCTGCATGTGACCGAAGCTTGACCTCCAAGGCTCATATGGTGGAAGTCTGTGTGTGTGTGTGTGTCTGTGGGGATGAGAGATGAACTTTCACTGGTGCTGCCTGCACTATACCTGTTTTGTATGTGTGTGGATGTGTGAGGGAATATTTCACTGCTAATGTTCTTGTATGTTACCTGTTCCAAGTGTTTTGTCTTTTGCATACTTATAAGATGATCACCAGTGTAGCAAATGTGTTCCGCCCATTGGATTTTTGCTTTTGACTAACTTTTTACTGTGAGTGAGGCTGACTACCTGAGTCTCATTCACAGTAAATTTTGTGGAAATGAACCAAGAGTGCTATCAACCAATATCCACCTTTTAAGTTAAGGCTGCTGCTGAGCCTCTAGGTTAAGAGGCACTGGGCAGGTTGAACATGAACATGCAAGCATACAGACTACTGCCATGTACAGCCCGGTATCTGCATGCATGCAGTCACTAGCATAAGGGACCCTTCAAGAATTGGTGCTGACTCTGGGTAGGTTTTATAATATGAGTGGACATTCACAGTGTAAGTCTGTATTACATAGCGGAACTCCGAAAACTCAGTCCAGGCCTAGTGCCAAAGCAGGCCCCTTTGTGCTGTGATGCAGGGATGCCAGCGCTTTAGGCAGGATCTTCCTGCACAAAGAAAATTCCTGAGACATTTTCCTCTTTCTAAGTGTGCTGCAAGAATGTAAAATGTTGATACATTTGACCCTGAGGGTCACATTTAGTATCTGACAGGCAGTCCAGGGTGTCCTCCACCGGTGCTCCCCCGGTGGAGAACACCCACCATATTTAGAGATCCCACCTGCTGGGCAGGATCTACATATTTTCAGTGAAGCTGCTCTTTCAGAACCCTCCACTGGAGGCACAGACCCTTTTTGAGGTAGATCATGTTTGATACATTTGCACAGTATCAAAGTGTATCAACACCTTTATTATTTGTGACTTTGACTAAGATCAACACAGCTACAATAAATGATTTATAACAGTTAAAAATAGATACATTTTTTCAAAACAACATTAGAAAATAATGTTGCAGACTTGCTCATTTATAAGAGACAACTTAAATTTAGGGTCTCACCTGAAGATTTAACATATTTTAAAACTGTTGGACTACAAGAGGCTCTGTGCTGTGTTCTTAAAAAGTTTTAAATAAAAACCATGTGATTAAAGAAGGGTCAATTTTGTTATTCCCGCACATGATCCTGTTGTTTTTGTGGAATCCTTTGTTTCAATGACAGCTCAGCTACGGTTGCATTTAATTGACCGTGGAATGTTTAACTGTCACTCCATACTTGGATAATTTTACACAGTGTTCTCTTTCCAAATCAAGTCTCACTCAGAGCACTATGGGGCTAATTACATGTATAGCGGTCTTGAGGCCTGTGGTGGCGCTCTGACAGCTGCAACCCAGGCAGGCTGAATGCCTGATTACAAGTTTGGCGGTCGGACTGACACAACACCACCAACACTGCCAGGATCTAGGGTCCTGATGGTGCTGCGGGAGAAGGTGGTGCTGAATGGCGGCGGAACTTAGACCACCTTCCGAATTACTATTTCCCTTTTGGAGGGACCGCCAACCGCTGACCACCAGCCCAGCAGTCCACTCGGAATATGGCGATCTGAACACCACAGGCTTTGCTGTGTTCTCCCAACCGCGACATCGGCAGTCTGGCCGACCGACCACTGATTTCTTAATCAGGCCCTAAATCTTTTAGAGCCTTTTTCAACTGGCTGTAGGACCAATCTGTCAAACAGGTTTGCGAAGGACAGCAGATTTGTAGTGCATAAGCAAGATTTTTATGGAAGGAACTGTAAGTTTTCTTTTGTGCTAAAAGAACTTAGATATTGCTAAAAAGATCTTGGTTCCTGCAGGGCACCTTCTGAGGAGTGGGTCATGCCCTCAACAAAGCACCTTGTCAATCCCCTCTCCTCCCTCAGAGCTTGAATTGGAAAAGAGAAAAGCAAACTGTACAACTTACATAGGTTTCTCCCTTCCACTTCATCTAGGTAAGACCATATGTAATTTCTGAGCTCCAGATGATCGAGGCTCCTATTAAGAAGGAGCATTAACTACAAGCTTACCTCGCGAACACACTTGAGCACGATGGATTCAAGGAAAACATCTCCCATTGGTGTTTTTTACATTAATGTGGCAGCTAATATCAACTCAGAACCTTTAGTGTTATAAAATGTAATGGTTGGGGGACATAATGGTCACTAAGCGCTAATGTTATTATTCCCTTTAGTCCTTTTTCAAGGAGTAACTCACTATGAGTGGGCCTTGAAAGATTAATAGTTGAAGGTAAAGAGACGCAGGTTTGATAGAAAGAAGAAAGAGGTAAAGCATCTGTTAACTTTAGCAGACCCTCTGGAGGCAGCAGAGAAAGAGAGGAATACCTCAAGCTATGAAGCCTCAAAAAGAGAAAAGGTATCAATAAGACTTGACTCATATCCCAAATTAAAAGTATTTAAAAATGAACCTCGAAACGCTTGATTTGAATATCCTTGGTGGTAAGTTAAGTCTGCCTTCTGCCTACACCATTTACCCTGTATCATGAAGGAAAATGTTTGCAGGTGTATGTATGATAAGAATGTTTGCACATATTTAGAATTATATCACATAAAGGGCCCAATTCACAAAGGTAAACTCACACTTTTGTGTAAGTTTCCTACTTTTAGACATTCACAAAGGTAAACTTAGAATAAAAGTCTAACTTTATGACTTTTGGTATTCACAAAAGGCATTTACGAGTAGTACCGTTACGTCTGTACTTGCGTCCGAACCTCCGCCTTGAGTGTGGAGATTCCACTCAGGGTGGGGAGAGTACGTTCTGGGTAAGAAGTGTACTCTTTGCACCCAGAGTGGAATCTCTGCACTCAGGGCGGAGATTCCACCCCGAGTTCAGAGATTCCACCCCGAGTGCGGATGTAAAGATATTACTCGTAAATGCCTTTTTTGAATATCGAATGTCGTAAACTTAGACTTTTGGTCTAAGTTTACCTTTGTGAATACTTAGAAGTAGTAAACACAGTTTTGGGCTCTCAGGTGTCTTAAATCGTTGATGGGCTGGAGCAAAGGAATTTTGGCCCTTTAGACAGGGGTGAGTGGTTTCATTGGAACTATATAGCATCAATTGTTGATATCTCTAATTACAGAACACAATACAATAGCATAGCACAAAGCAAAATAACATCACAACATAATCAAAACAGGGTACAAAATATTTAAAGCAGTCAAAACACTACAGAACTACCACAGTACGATACAAGAACACAATAAAATAATGCAGCGCAAAAAAACATAACAGCACAAAAAAACAACATACCACCACCACAGCAAAATGCAACAGAACAAATATGCACAATTATTCCTATCTCATAATACCATTTACATAAATCTATGTTGATGATACATTGGTAAAAGATGTTTGTAGTCTGCCCTACCATACCAATAAGGACATGCCTTAGTGTTAGTTAACATGTTTTGTGATCTGACCAGTAATGTGTTACATTTGTAGTGGTGTGTTGTTCTTATGGGCTGTTGTGTTTTTGTGCTGCATTTTTGCATTTTGTTATTGTTGTGTTTTGCATTCTTTTTTGACTATTTTAATGTGTTGTGCCATAATGTTTTTGTTGTATTGCTATTTTGCTTTGTGTTATCTTACTATAGGCTCAGATATGAATTAGGCAGAGCAGAATTACTGCATTGAATCCCACTCCAACTGTTCACAAACAGGCCTGGCTTTCCTTCCTTATATTTTCCGATTGCAGAAACACCGGATCTGGTTTTACCAGCCCAAAAAATCAGTTGATAAAATAGTTTGAGGTTTTGGCTGCACCAAGAGCCACGCCCGCCACAGTCCCCATTCCAGCACTTTTTTCAGGAAGGAAGGAGCATAATATGGCATTTTTTATATTATGTGCCCCCCGGCCATGGTACCTTTTTCCCATTCCTCTCTTATGCTCAAAACCCCAAACCTTTACTCCCACCCAACACCTGCCCCTTAAGCTCACATTTACCACCTGCTCAGAGCAGGTGGTAAATGTAAGAGTTAATCCCTCCAGAACAGGGACTAAGATGTGGAATCCCTCTTAGTAAAACCAGATCCAAACAGTTGTTCCTCATTCTGAGTGATTATCTCATGATTGTACCCTATTGGCAGGGTGTTACCACATGGGAACATTCATTTTATGTACTGAGTTAGTCTTCTGCCATGATTATAGGTTGCTTGGTACCCCTCCAGCAAAATGCAACTTATCATATTTGCTTGAACTATTATAGAACTCTTAGGCGGGAACCCAGTGTATATTCCATAATGGAATATGCAACTCGTAATCTGCCTCAAAATAATATATGCTGTGAGAAAATTGAGTTCCTCATCACCGCGACCAAACCAAACCGTGGGAAGATAGGAGTGGAAAAACTGCTTGTCGAGTTGGCAGTCCCAGGTTTCCTTAGAGGGAGCACAAAGCCCGCTGGCGAAAAACAAATCCCGATCAGCAGCCCGTTGGTCTCAATGAAGATCACACACTAAGACCAGCTGACTACTTGGGGGGAACAGTTTGGAGAAGGGCTCATAGGAATTGAACCTTCATAATGGCTGCTATTTAGTGCCACCTTACAACCTAACCATGCTACGTCATAACAGCATTTCAGGGTACACAATTCAATACCTTTTGCTTTCTTAGATGTTTTTACAAGCTCAGAACATAACAATTTCATACAATTTAACAATAAGTTAATACAAGAGTCGTGCTTACTCTAGGATAGAGAGGAATACGATTTATGATTTATGATTGTAACATATTGACAGTTCACATACAACAGATGAAACGCTAATACTAGTGTTTTACAAGGTAAGTCTAAGTTAAACCTTCAGTTATATATGTTCTTAAATAAACCTTTCTAAAAACTAAAAACAATGTAATAGAATGAAAACAATAGCCTTAGTGATGTCAAAAGTGTGACCACTCAAGTTATATAAAAAATAATACTTGTTGCAGTATTTCCTCATTTCCCAGACAACCTAAGCTACAGTGTCCTATAGCAGCGTGTGTTCCAAACGGGTGCACTCCTTGGAACTAAGATCAAATGCACCAATATACTTTAGGCTATCAGACAATCACTAAGGGGCTGATTACGATGTTGGGTGGGGTTTCCTCCCAGTCATGGGACCGACCGACACCTTGTCGGCGGTCCCGACCGACCAATTAGGATGCGACGAAACACTGTTCGGTCGCATTCCTATACTTTTCAATGAGAGCATGTATTCCGTCTGAAAACCGGCTGGAATGCATGCTCCCATTGTAAAATAGGAGGTGCAGTTCATCCTTGCATCCTGTGGCAGGCACCTTGCAAGGATCAACAGGAGGCACCATAGCTGCCCCTTCAGTGTCCAATTGGAGGCCGTGCACCAACGGAGGCCCGGCTGGGGGCCCCTAAAGTCGAGTTCCGACAGCCTTTCTGTGTCAGAAAGGCCGGCACAGAAAGGCTGCCGAAACCCAACATCGTAATCCCAAGGGCGGAAAGAGCCACCCTTGCGATTACTGGCAGCATTCCGACTGGCAGACGGGCTCTCTGAGCCAGTCAGAAGTCAGATGGAAATACCATTGGGATTCCTTTCCGACCGCCTTCATCGTAATGAGGTGATTGGAGCCTTTTTCCAACCGCATCGTAATCGGTCCCTTAGTGTGCCCTTTGAAATCAGGTGATGAAAGGAAAGCCTAAAAGAAGTGCTTCTGAAAAACAGTTTACATCAGTGCCTGACATTATGAGGGGGTTCTTCAAAAACAAACCGCCAAAGTTCGTAGTGATGATCTGACTGTTAAATTACCTGAATATCAAATGTTAAATATTGTGCTACCAAAGTATTGTACCCAGAATACTGACTGTCATAACATCATGAAGGTGAGTGTATATAAGTATGGATTTGCAATACTTAACATCACATTATGTACCTTGACTAAATACACATTTCTGCACATAACACAACTACATCTCCTATCATTCTTTGAACGTATGCCTCCCTTTGACCCTGTACAGCACTCTACTGCCTTTTGGCTAGATTTACGCTCTACAAATACTACACACATGCATACATACACTTAATGGCCGCAGTGAACAAAGCTACAAGCTAAAAGGGGCTACTCAATTGCACACTCAATGAAAGATAACTGTGAGGCTTAATTTCGTTGATGGAAAAGTGGAGGGACCCACTGGACTATATCAATCAAATAGAAATGGTCATTCTGTTAGTAAAAGGACAAATCAAAGCTTGGATTAAAGCTGAAACATATAAAACATTAAGATGGATAATGATTGCCCTGGAAGGAATATAGGAATACATAATGAACAGAGAATTGGGAAACAACATATGGACAATAATGAGATATAGTAAAGAACTGGATGTTGGACATACAAAATTATATCCAAAAGAGAAATCTTCTCCAGTACTCCATGTCTTAGTAAACACCTATGATGCTCTCAGTGGTCACTTAAACATGGCACTAAAAACCATGTAGAAAATGCATATCATTTTGATAGGTCACACAATTACCAAATGGGTACATTATATACTTTTGGTGGAAAAATACAATTGTCTAGAGAGTTGTGCTGGCAAACATTGCACTTTTTGAGGGTTGCAAGGTTTTCTGAGATTTTCAGCTTTGGCAAAATTCTCTTGGTGAAAGAATACTTCTGCTAAAAGGGGTGGATGAGTATTTGCAGAGTTTACTCCCACAAACCTACTTTTCCTACAGTGCCTCTTATGAAATTACTTAGGAAAGCATATCCAAGGGAATGATTAGAACAATTTGAAAAATAGAAAGCTTAGGTAGGAAACTGTGTTGTGGCACCCCTGCTATATTCTGAACCATAATTAGAAATAACAATGTAAAAACATACATAAAGATGTATTTCATTATTAAGGACCAGACTGGGCTATGCATTTAGAGACCCAGACTGATGGAGAAGTGCATTTTATACCAATCAGAAAGCAAGTACCAGTGCTATGTCAGAGAAAGCAAGTGTATTGACTTCCATAGACAAGTATGCTGAGCAGATACACACCTAAAACCTTTAACTTATCAAAAGAACTTGATAGATGTGAAAGTGATACATACCACTTTTTGTTGGTAAGACACAAGGGTATGATTTTAAACATATTATACACTTAGCTTTGGCCGGATGATGGTCCATTTCCTGTACACGTATATTTACCTTAGACTGATGATTCATTTACCTACGAAAGCATGTTACCATTACTTCATAGTAAAGATATAACTTCTAAAACTGTTCATAAAGACTGTTCAGTTCCGTCCTGTAACTCAGAAATGTATTGAGCAGGCTACACCAAAACAATGACCTTTTAAAAGAAGTAAACGACACATATTTTAAAGGGGTCATAAAGTCATTAGCATCTGGTCTGTCCTGCCTAGCCCTTGATTCCCTCATGTTCTGCTGAGAGAGGGGAACTGTTTTTTTTCCAAATGTGGCGCCTCAATCAGTTCTGCTCTAAAAGCATTATGTTGCAGGACCGCCATTGCCCTAACTTCAGAAGGTAAGCACTATTTAAAAGATTTAAGATAGGCCTCCAACACTGTTTTCCAGTTCACAGCCGCCATTAAATGTATGATGATTGCCCAGAGGAGAAAAACAACAATACCGCTTCACCCTATGTGCTGGAAGAAAACACCCAATGCATTAGGAATAGTCATTTCTTTGTTTTACAAAGAAAAATTCGCACTTGGGTGTTTGTCTTTAGAAAATGGCACAGTAACGCTGAATGGCTTACCATGCCAATATTACATGGTGAGCCAGCCAGGATTATCAGTTTTGCTGACAGTGCCTCTCTGGCATTAGGGAGAGTGCTTGTGGTGAAAAACATCAGCCTACATGGTGGGAATCTTTAAATTGGTTGGGCCCGCTAATGCCAAAAGAATACCTGTCTGCATCAATTTACATGTCTACTCTTCTGAACTTACAGTGAGAAATTGGGTCATCCTTAAATAACAATTAATCATTGTATTTGTAACTCTGCACAGTCAAATGCTGCCTGGACTTTTGTAAGGTGACCCAAGAATGTAAAAAATAACACAAAGTGCAAGAAGAACCTTTTTTTGGCCAAACACAAATTAGGACATTGAAATGTACAGATAACTTAGGTATTCTCTCAAAAATGTAGACCACAGTTACCTAATGAGTCTATCTTAGATGAGGATTGTCTTTTAGTAGACCAAAAAAGGAGGGGAGTATCTTGTCTGTGTCACAGAATAAACAGTATTTCTAAGTAACAGACTACTTCTGTTACCTCTGGGGACTACAAGTAGAAGATAAATATGCATGCACGATGACAACAAGCATTGGCACAGCCAATAAGTCTTGACAATGCAAGAGTTATTGGTGCTGTCAATGTCTTTTAGCCATGTTGTATAGTAGCACGGCTGCTGTTCAGCATTGCTGAAAGTCCTTACAAAAAGTGCTATGATGTTGCTAGAGTCAAACGATTAAAAAGTACTGCTGTGAGAAATTCAAGAAACCTATGTTGACCCTTATTAGCTAATTTATGATGGTTCAATCTGGTATCAGAAAACATTGCACACATCTCTACAGTTAGTAAATGGACTTTGCTCCTTGTGACCTCCCACTTCATGACCCCACCACTTTTCTGCCTCTGTACACCAAAACTGTCATTTTTCAGGGCATATATTTTCAGTGTCCTGCACTTGTAATATTGATTTTAAAAAAAAGTGCCCCCAAAAGAGCTGGTTAATGCAAGTTTGTGGCCCTAGCAGGGAATTAATCAAAATACCAACTGGAAGGGTCTGTTCAATTTTAAGCTTCACAATAAGGAAATTGGTAGATTTGCATTCTACACACATGGTAAGAGACAGAGAAAAGAGACAAATAGTACAAAACTCCGATGGGAGGCTTCATCACGCAGCAGCCATTTTATGCTGGATCGGTTTTGCTTTGGATTTCTTCAAGCTGGTCCTTTACGACTAACTCGCTTTATGTCTCCTTTGATTTTTTTAAGGCTGGTAAATATTAAAATTTTTAGGCAGTGAAATTATTTGAGGCAGAAACAGATTTAGTAAGTGAACGCTCATGCTGGGCGGTGTAACCCAAATTCATCCCTCGGAAGGCGGGGCTCACAGTACAGTTGTCATCACACATATTGTGATGCATAAGTGACTGTTGCCTGCAGTGGGGGGCAAACAAGTAATGGTGTAATTTTTTTTATTTTTTTTATTTTTTTATTTTATTTATTTTGTTTTATAGAGCGCGAACTTGACCCGTTAGGGTATCAGAGCGCTTTACATGGATCATAGAAGTGTACAATGGGCATGGAAACACAAAATACAAAGGATAAAGAGGGGGCGGGGTGCAGGGTACATAGGGGATAGAGGACATGTATGTACAGATTACATTTATGATTACAAGAGATAAGGCCCCAGGATTCTTGGTGAGGTAGCTCGATACTCAGATGGGTGGCGCTGGTCGGTAGTTGGTCAGGGTCTCTGTGTTGGTAGGAGGCAACATTTAGGAGAGGAATATACCCATAAGGAAAGTTTTGGCCTCCTTTTGAAACGTGCAAGAGAAGGGATTCTTCTGATGGCGGGCGGGAGAGAGTTCCATATTCTTGGAGCAGCCCCAGAGAAAGCCCGATTGTGGGATGAGAGAGACAGGGGCGGAGCACATGTATATGGGAGGAGCTGTTGAGAAGAAATAGGAGGGGCAGACACAATGAGGGGAGTGGCAAAGAGTTGATACATAAAGAACAAACAACACAAGACATAGAAAAGAGACAAATAGTGCAAAACTCTGATGGAAGGCATCATCACGCAGCAGCCATTTTATGCTGGATCAGTTTTGTTTTGGATTTCTTCTTCGTGAAGTAACAGGCAGTAGGCTGGTCCTTCGCAAGTAACTTGCTTTGTGTCTCCTTCAATTTTGTTTTAAAAGCTGATAATTTGAGGCGTAAACAGATTTAGTAAGTGAGCGGTCACGCCGGCCGGTCTCACCCGAATTCGTACTTCAGAGGGCTGGGCTCGCAGTACAGTTGTCATCACACATATTGTGAGGCACGAGCGCACTGTATGCCTGTGGCAGGGGGCACACAGGTAACGTGACAAGAGATGAGAGAGACAGGGATGAAAAAAAGGGGGAGCAAATGTATATGGGAGGGGCAGATGAGAAGAAATAGGAGGGGCAGGCATGATGAGGGGAGCTGAAAAGAGTCAATACATAAAGAACAAGCAACATCGGGACATTAACATAAAAATTCATCTCACTTTGAAGACAGAAAAAGAAAAGTAATGAGGCGCCCACGAAAAACAGCATCTGACATTTGACCTCGGTTTTTGAATGCACAGCAAATGTGAAGAGATAAGAACAAGATTTACAGGCCTGTTTACAGCAACAAAACTCGGAGTGAGTGAAAAGATGAGTGCTTGTGTTAAGTGCTCTTCAACAAAGAAAAAAAGTAGTTCCTAAAGCAGTTCCTAAAATGGGAACAGTGGATGGATAGTAGCAATTGGTCCATGTTCTCAGAGAGGTCTAGAAGCATGATGCATGCATGCCATGGACAAATGTGGAGAAAGAAAATGAAAGCAACGAGTCAGCAATGGGAAGCCTGTGGGCGGGCTGAAGCCCACATATTGAATACAACATGTCTCTTCGAGACCTAAAAAGGCAAAGTCTAACCTGGAAGATATGGTGTTCCAAGCACCATAAGAACTGATCATTAATTCTGTACTGAAGTCTTTAAAGTTGTGCTGGGGGTGTGGAATCTTGATGGAGTTTAGATGGACAATGAACAATAAAGGGGCTGTTCAAATGTTTTTTTTTGGTAGCATCTGTTATGTTTCCAAGGACACATTTGCAAATATTAGGTAAATTCTTCTTCGAAACTGCTCCTAATTCTTTTAACATGGTGACCTGTGACTGCAAAGAGTAAGAGAAAGAAGAGGGCTAGAACATGTCAAATGTTTTCCAATGCGCATGTGCATAAAACAATTATTATTATTGCAAACTAAACTTTACAATTATTTCCAATTGTGCCAAAAGTATTGTGTGAATGCATGAGGTAATGTTGACTTTTTTGGCCCAGTTAGCAAAGCCATTTCCACATGTAAGATTTGCAGATTTGGATGGAGGTGGCAGAACTCCTTGGCTCAAATTTGTTAAGACATGGATCTCCAACATTGATTTGAGTCAGCTTTGGAATAAACCATCCTCATGCAAGAAGGGGAAGGTGAATCATTTGAAGAGTAGGCACTGGGCCTTTGTTATTAACAGCCATTATCTGATGTTGTCTTTGGGTAGCTTAACAGGAAAATGTTTTGATGCTAAATGCATACCTCAATTTGAAGAATTCCTTGATGAAATAGAAACCCCGTAAGGCAAAAACCCTATAATTGAAACTTTGATATGGAATCCTACCTCTGAATAAGTATAGAAGTGCTTGCAGCGTGTATCTAAAATGTCCATGTTGTACATCCACCCTTAAGACAGTTTCACATTTTATGTTCTTTTGCCCTGTATAGGCAGGTATTAGAAAATCTTAGTTGGTCCAAGTGTGCAGAAAATTGGGAGTGAGGAGTTTTGTAAATGCCCTTAGGATTTTAACTACAGACATCACTGATTTATTTGTGTATGCTGTGGGCAAATATGCGGAGGCTAAAGCACTAGATCTGTGGGGACTAAGAGGCTTATTTATGAGAGCCCTGTGTCACTTTTGCACCATGTAAAGTGGTGCGTGCATGACGCAGGGCTCTATGAAGATTTATGAAGCCATGCAAAGCCACCCTGTGTGGCTTTGAGTGGCCTCATAAATCAAGAGTAAGGTGACGCAACACAAATCACTATGTTGCCGTACTCTGCACCAAAGAGGTGTTCCATTAACATTGGAATGGGTTTTATCATGCAACACGCATGGAATTTGATGCTGCCCAAATTTACAAAGTTGTGCAAACCTGGGGAAGCATCAAATCCATATGCCTCCTGAGGTGAGGCGTAATGAGGTGAAATATGTTGATTTATCCTTGTTTGTTCCTCTTTCCATGTGTGCTGCAATCTGCAGCAAACATAGGAAGAGGAAAATGCTTCATAGGATTGTTCTTGTGCAGTAAGGTACCTCTTCCTGGACAAAAACAAATCTGCCTGCCTGCAATGGAAACACCTTTGCACCAAGGTGCAAGGGTACCTACGTTGGCGCTAGGCTGCCAAAATAGCACCAGCACAGGCAGAAAGGAAAAGAATGCACAATATTGCTTAAATACAGTGCATCCCTGCCCTTTCACTTTGGCGTAGGGCAGCGCAGCAATGTGCCTTGATGCACTGCCTTACATCAAAATGCCATGAATGAGGCCAAAATTGTCTCTATGAGAGGACTGCTGTTAATTAAACTTTATGTGCTCTAGGCAGTCCTGCGGATGCTCATTTTGAACTTGTAGGAATGACTTCAGTAATGTTGATGATTTGTCACTCTGATTGTATTCTGTCTCGTTCTATGCATGCTAAACATTTTTTAAATTCTTTTTATCATTATAGCCAACATTTTATTATTGTATTTTGCTATTTGAATTGCGATCTTTGCACATATGTTTTTCTGAACCTCACTGACATGCTCAATGGATTTAATAGTGTTTTTATGATGATCTCATATGGCCATGGTTGGATAAAATAAATATTTATGTATATAATACAACAAACAGAAATGCCATAGATGCTCCAGGCACTGGTGACGGAGTGGGCTTTGGTGCTGTCTTTCCTCACTGCAGTCGAGGGCATTATCCTCATGGGCTATCATTCGTGCCTAGGTCAGCCAAGCTGGGAGATGTAATTGTATTCTTTACAAGATGCAGTCTTGCTCTGCGAAGGATGTTGTTACCCTTCTCTGTGCATTGGGCTCCAGGTCATCATACACATCTTCTGCAACATTTAACTTTTTTAAAATCAATTTCTCTTGTTCCTCCTCTGAAATCCATGTTTTATCTTCTAGCTTCTACAGGAAGTCAGCTACTGGATGAAGATTAATCGTTTCTACCTATTGGTAGGGGTGGATGTTGGTCCTAGCTCTATTTGGCCTCCAGGTGGAGTCTCATGGTGATGTGGTCTTGCTGAAAATCATAATGGGCCCGATTCACAAAAGTAATCGGTGACAAAATCCTAACTTTCCGGCTTTCGGTATTCACAAAGGGCATTTAGGGGTAGTAAAGTTAGGATTTTGTCTCAGTTAAACGTAAGTTTTGGTCTTAAGTCAAACTTAAAACCGAAACTCAAGTTTAACTGAGACAAAATCCTAACCTTACGACTTTTGATATTTACAAAGGGCCTTTAGGAGTAGTAAAGTTAGGACTTTGTCTCAGTTAAACTTAAGTTTTACTTAAGTTAAACTTAAGACCAAAACTTAAGTTTAACTGAGACAAAATCCTAACTTTGCCCTTTGTGAATACCGAAAGTCGTAAAGATTGGATTTTGTCTCAGATTACTTTTGTGAATCGGGCCCAATGTCTGTCTTGCCAGTGATCAGATTTAGACATCTGGGGGTCGATTCCGATGTCGGCCGGAAGCACACCTAACAGCATTCGTCCGGAAAAAATACCAGCCAAACGCGTGTTTTCCGACCGACTCGAACACTCGTCCGAACGAACAAGTACGATGCGCATAACAGCCCGGATTCCGAGCGAGCCGTACTTACCCAATCCAGCTCCTGTTCTCCGCCCGAGCCGGATCCGTAAATGCCGAATCAAGTCGCACGGAAGCAAATACACAGCACCTTCCGGCCGGACTAGTACGATGCGTCTTCCGTACGCGCCGAACTCATCGCTACGTCCGGCACGTTTGAGCATCCGGGAGAGCCGCACATAAGCTCCGATTCGCGCCACAAGAAGATCCACGGCTACGAGACGAACAAGCCAGCGACGAGTACGAGTCGAAGACATGCGAAACCCGAACGAGACGACCCAACCATGAATCCCATCGCGCAGGTCCTACCAATACTCTACATCTATTACCGGGACCGGTTCGGACGCGTACGGCGCAGACGGTAAGTCAAACTCCAACAATACAAACTAACTACACGTACCCAAAATATGTCACACACACATAGGGATGCACAAATGACGTACACTAGCAACAGCACAATCATAGGGGTGGGATGGGCATCACCAATGCCAAACACACCCATAGGGGCCTGGATGCATGCCACTACCACCACCCCTACCCTGGGGGGCTGGATGCCTATCACTACTACCATCCCCAGTCATGGGGGGCTGGATGCCTGCCACTACCACCACCCCTACTCAGGGGGGCCTGGATGCCTATCACTACTACCATCCCCACTCAGGGGGGGCTGGATGCCTGCCACTACCACCACCCCTACTCAGGGAGGCCTGGATGCCTATCACTACTACCATCACCACTCAGGGGGGCCTGGATGCCTATCACTACTACCATCCCCACTCAGGGGGGGCTGGATGCCTGCCACTACCACCACCCCTACCCAGGGGGTCCTGGATGCCTATCACTACTACCATCCCCACTCATGGGGGGCTGGATGCCTATCACTACTACCATCCCCACTCATGGGGGACTGGATGCCTATCACTACTACCATCCCCACTCAGGGGGCCTGGATGCCTATTACTACTACCATCCCCACTCAGGGGGGCTGGATGCCTGCCACTACCACCACCCCTTCCCAGGGGGCCTGGATGCCTATCACTACTACCATCCCCACTCATGGGGGCTGGATGCCTATCACTACTACCATCCCCACTCATGGGGGGCTGGATGCCTATCACTACTACCATCCCCACTCAGGGGAGCCTGGATGCCTATCACTACTACCATCCCCACTCAGGGGGGGCTGGATGCCTGCCACTACCACCACCCCTACCCAGGGGGGCCTGGATGCCTATCACTACTACCATCCCCACTCATGGGGGGCTGGATGCCTACCACTACCACCACCCCTACTCAGGGGGGCCTGGATGCCTATAACTACCACCACCCCTACTCAGGGGGCCTGGATGCCTACCACTACCACCACCCCTACTCAGGGGGCCTGGATGCCTGTCACTACTACCATCCCCACTCATGGGGGCTGGATGCCTATCACTACTACCATCCCCACTCAGGGGGCCTGGATGCCTATCACTACTACCATCCCCACTCAGGGGGCTGGATGCCTGCCACTACCACCACCCCTACCCAGGGGGCCTGGATGCCTATCACTACTACCATCCCCACTCATGGGGGGCTGGATGCCTATCACTACTACCATCCCCACTCATGGGGGCTGGATGCCTATCACTACTACCATCCCCACTCAGGGGGCCTGGATGCCTATCACTACTACCATCCCCACTCAGGGGGGCTGGATGCCTGCCACTACCACCACCCCTACCCAGGGGGCCTGGATGCCTATCACTACTACCATCCCCACTCATGGGGGCTGGATGCCTATCACTACTACCATCCCCACTCAGGGGGCCTGGATGCCTATCACTACTACCATCCCCACTCATGGAGGGCTGGATGCCTCATCACTACTACCATCCCCACTCATGGGGGGCTGGATGCCTATCACTACTACCATCCCCACTCAGGGGGCCTGGATGCCTATCACTACTACCATCCCCACTCATGGGGGGCTGGATGCCTATCACTACTACCATCCCCACTCAGGGGGGCCTGGATGCCTATCACTACTACCATCCCCACTCAGGGGGGGCTGGATGTCTACCACTACCACCACCCCTACCCAGGGGAGCCTGGATGCCTATCACTACTACCATCCCCACTCATGGGGGGCTGGATGCCTATCACTACTACCATCCCCACTCAGGGTGGCCTGGATGCCTATCACTACTACCATCCCCACTCATGGGGGGCTGGATGCCTATCACTACTACCATCCCCACTCAGGGGGGCCTGGATGCCTATCACTACTACCATCCCCACTCAGGGGGGGCTGGATGCCTGCCACAACCACCACCCCTACCCAGGGGGGCCTGTATGCCTATCACTACTACCATCCACACTCAGGGGGGCCTGGATGCCTATCACTACTACCATCCCCACTCAGGGGGGCTGGATGCCTGCCACTACCACCACCCCTACTCAGGGGGGCCTGGATGCCTATCACCACTACCATCCCCACTCAGGGGGGGCTGGATGCCTGCCATTACCACCACCCCTACTCAGGGGGGCCTGCATGCCTATCACTACCACCACCCCTACTCAGGGGGCCTGGATGCCTACCACTACCACCACCCCTACTCAGGGGGCCTGGATGCCTGCCATTACCACCACCCCTACTCAGGGGGCCTGGATGCCTGTCACTACTACCATCCCCACTCATGGGGGCTGGATGCCTATCACTACTACCATCCCCACTCAGGGGGCCTGGATGCCTATCACTACTACCATACCCACTCAGGGGGGGCTGGATGCCTGCCACTACCACCACCCCTACCCAGGGGGGCCTGGATGCCTATCACTACTACCATTCCCACTCATGGGGGGCTGGATGCCTATCACTACTACCATCCCCACTCACGGGGGTCTGGATGCCTATCCCTACTACCATCCCCACTCAGGGGGGCCTGGATGCCTATCACTACTACCATCCCCACTCAGGGGGGGCTGGATGCCTGCCACTACCACCACCCCTACCCAACGGGGCCTGGCTGCCTATCACTACTACCATCCCCACTCAGGGGGGCCTGGATGCCTATCACTACTACCATCCCCACTCAGGGGGGGCTGGATGCCTGCCACTACCACCACCCCTACTCAGGGGGGCCTGGATGCCTATCACTACTACCATCCGCACTCAGGGGGGGCTGGATGCCTGCCACTACCACCACCCCTACCCAGGGCGGCCTGGATGCCTATCACTACTACCATCCCCACTCATGGGGGGCTGGATGCCTATCACTACTACCATCCCCACTCAGGGGGGCCTGGGTGCATATCACTACTACCATCCCCACTTATGGGGGGCTGGATGCCTATCACTACTACCATCCACACTCAGGGGGGCCTGGATGCCTATGACTACTACCATCCCCACTCAGGGGGGGCTGGATGCCTGCCACTACCACCACCTCTACTCAGGGGGGCCTGGATGCCTATCACCACTACCATCCCCACTCAGGGGGGGCTGGATGCCTGCCATTACCACCACCCCTACTCAGGGGGGCCTGCATGCCTATCACTACCACCACCCCTACTCAGGGGGGCCTGGATGCCTACCACTACCACCACCCCTACTCAGGGGGGCCTGGATGCCTGCCATTACCACCACCCCTACTCAGGGGGGCCTGGATGCCTGTCACTACTACCATCCACACTCATGGGGGGCTGGATGCCTATCACTACTACCATCCCCACTCAGGGGGGCTTGGATGCCTATCACTACTACCATCCCCACTCAGGGGGGGCTGGATGCCTGCCACTACCACCACCCCTACCCAGGGGGGCCTGGATGCCTATCACTACTACCATCCCCACTGATGGGGGGCTGGATGCCTATCACTACTACCTTCCCCACTCACGGGGGTCTGGATGCCTATCACTACTACCATCCCCACTCAGGGGGGCCTGGATGCCTATCACTACTACCATCCCCACTCAGGGGGGGCTGGATGCCTGCCACTACCACCACCCCTACCCATGGGGGCCTGGATGCCTATCACTCCTACCATCCCCACTCATGGGGGGCTGGATGCCTATCACTACTGCCATCCCCACTCAGGGGGGCCTGGATGCCTATCAATACTACCATCCCCACTCTTGGGGGGCTGGATGCCTATCACTACTACCATCCCCACTCAGGGGGGCCTGGATGCCTATCACTACCATCCCCACTCAGGGGGGGCTGGATGCCTGCCACTGCCACCACCCCTACCCAGCGGGGCCTGGATGCCTATCACTACTACCATCCCCACTCAGGGGGGCCTGGATGCCTATCACTACTACCATCCACACTCAGGGGGGGCTGGATGCCTGCCACTACCACCACCCCTACTCAGGGGGGCCTGGATGCCTATCACTACTACCATCCCCACTCAGGGGGGGCTGGATGCCTGCCACTACCACCACCCCTACCCAGGGGGCCTGGATGCCTATCACTACTACCATCCCCACTCATGGGGGCTGGATGCCTATCACTACTACCATCCCCACTCAGGGGGCCTGGATGCATATCACTACTACCATCCCCACTCATGGGGGCTGGATGCCTATCACTACTACCATCCCCACTCAGGGGGCCTGGATGCTTATCACTACTACCATCCCCACTCAGGGGGCTGGATGCCTACCACTACCACCACCCCTACCCAGGGGGCCTGGATGCCTATCACTACTACCATCCCCACTCAGGGGGGCTGGATGCCTATCACTACTACCATTCCCACTCATGGGGCGCTGGATGCCTATCACTACTACCATCCCCACTCAGGGGGGCCTGGATGCCTATCACTACTACCATCCCCACTCAGGGGGGGCTGGATGCCTGCCACTACCACCACCCCTACCCAGGGGGCCTGGATGCCTATCACTACTACCATCCCCACTCATGGGGGGCTGGATGCCTATCACTACTACCATCCCCACTCAGGGGGCCTGGATGCCTATCACTACTACCATCCCCACTCATGGGGGCTGGATGCCTATCACTACTACCATCCCCACTCAGGGGGCCTGGATGCCTATCACTACTACCATCCCCACTCAGGGGGCTGGATGCCTGCCACTACCACCACCCCTACCCAGGGGGGCCTGGATGCCTATCACTACTACCATCCCCACTCATGGAGGGCTGGATGCCTATCACTACTACCATCCCCACTCATGGGGGGCTGGATGCCTATCACTACTACCATCCCCACTCAGGGGGGCCTGGATGCCTATCACTACTACCATCCCCACTCAGGAGGGGCTGGATGCCTGCCACTACCACCACCCCTACCCAGGGGGGCCTGGATGCCTATCACTACTACCATCCCCACTCATGGGGGGTGGATGCCTATCACTACTACCATCCCCACTCAGGGGGCCTGGATGCCTATCACTACTACCATCCCCACTCATGGGGGCTGGGTGCCTATCACTACTACCATCCCCACTCAGGGGGCCTGGATGCCTATCACTACTACCATCCCCACTCAGGGGGCTGGATGCCTGCCACTACCACCACCCCTACCCAGGGGGGCCTGGATGCCTATCACTACTACCATCCCCACTCATGGGGGCTGGATGCCTACCACTACCACCACCGCTACTCAGGGGGGCCTGGATGCCTATCACTACCACCACCCCTACTCAGGGGGGCCTGGATGCCTACCACTACCACCACCCCTACTCAGGGGGGCCTGGATGCCTGTCACTACTACCATCCCCACTCATGGGGGGCTGGATGCCTATGACTACTACCATCCCCACTCAGGGGGGGCTGGATGCCTGCCACTACCACCACCCCTACCCAGGGGGGCCTGGATGCCTATCACTACTACCATCCCCACTCATGGGGGCTGGATGCCTACCACTACCACCACCGCTACTCAGGGGGCCTGGATGCCTATCACTACCACCACCCCTACTCAGGGGGCCTGGATGCCTACCACTACCACCACCCCTACTCAGGGGGCCTGGATGCCTGTCACTACTACCATCCCCACTCATGGGGGCTGGATGCCTATCACTACTACCATCTCCACTCAGGGGGGGGCTGGATGCCTGCCACTACAACCACCCCTACTCAGGGGGGCCTGGATGCCTATCACCACTACCATCCCCACTCAGGGGCGGCTGGATGCCTGCCATTACCACCACCCCTACTCAGGGGGGCCTGCATGCCTATCACTACTACCATCCCCACTCATGGGGGGCTGGATGCCTGCCACTACCACCACCCCTACTCAGGGGGGCGTGGATGCCTATCACTACCACCACCCCTACTCAGGGGGGCCTGGATGCCTACCACTACCACCACCCCTACTCATGGGGGGCTGGATGCCTGCCACTACCACCACCCCTACTCATAGGACGGGTAATGCATGACACAACCAGCATACTCCCACATAAGGAATTACAGAAAATTACATCCACCCAAACAACATGACAAGCGTGTGTAGTCTATGTCAAATGCCTAGAACACTGAACATGACAATGAACATACAATGTGACCCACTATCACATGTGTCACACATAAATGTGTGTGGCCTCCACAATACAAGCCGACCATGGCCACTGTGGCAATGGGGCCTAAAGCCCCATCACCACAGTCACCAAAAGGTAAGTGTGGGGTCCATGGTTGATGCACCTTTTGATCAGTGTGGCAATGGGGCCTAAAGCCCCATCACCACAGTCACCAAAAGGTAAGTGTGGGGTCCATGGTTGATGCACCTTTTGATCAGTGTGGCAATGGGGCCTAAAGCCCCATCACCACAGTCACCAAAAGGTAAGTGTGGGGTCCATGGTTGAAGCACCTTTTGATCAGTGTGGCAATGGGGCCTAAATCCCCATCACCACAGTCACCAAAAGGTAAGTGTGGGGTCCATGGCTGATGCACCTTTTGATCAGTGTGGCAATGGGGCCTAAAGCCCCATCACCACAGTCACCAAAAGGTAAGTGTGGGGTCCATGGTTGAAGCACCCTTTGATCAGTGTGGCAAGGGGGCCTAAATCCCCATCACCACAGTCACCAAAAAGTTAAGTGTGGGGTCCATGGCTGATGCACCTTTTGATCAGTGTGGCAATGGGGCCTAAAGCCCCATCACCACAGTCACCAAAAGGTAAGTGTGGGGTCCATGGTTGAAGCACCTTTTGATCAGTGTGGCAATGGGGCCTAAAGCCCCATCACCACAGTCACCAAAAGGTAAGTGTGGGGTCCATGGCTGATGCACCTTTTGATCAGTGTGGCAATGGGGCCTAAAGCCCCATCACCACAGTCACCAAAAGGTAAGTGTGGGGTCCATGGTTGATGCACCTTTTGATCAGTGTGGCAATGGGGCCTAAAGCCCCATCACCACAGTCACCAAAAGGTAAGTGTGGGGTCCATGGTTGAAGCACCTTTTGTTCAGTGTGGCAATGGGGCCTAAAGCACCATCACCACGGTGATCATAAGGTAAGTGTAGGCATGGTAAAAGCTGCCAAAGACAAACTGTATGGATGAATCCTGGTTACACAACAACTAAAACATCTGTGGCATAGTAGTGCTTGTGTCCCATTGCAACATAGATTGGGCGAGGCTAACAGGGCAGTGTCACAGAAACATTGTTTTGGCCATGTGCATACAAACATCACACATGGGGGACCACATTGTCAACATTCAGCCAATAACACGACAGAAGTGACCATCATGATGCTGACCCACATATCTGCACCAATGGACACACAAATGTTGATATCCTGTGGAGACTGTCGATGTCAGGTGAACAAATACCATACCATGGCAGCAATGGGACATACAAACCATGATCATTGTGCTGACTGATGACCTAGGAGTCCCAGGGAGAGCATGGGAAAACCACCAAACTACATACAGCCAATGGCACACCACAGAAATGCTAATGCAGTGATGCAAATGCACTAACACAAACAGGCAGACTCACACTGCATATCAAACACAACAGGTGATGGGGGTGTGTGCCAGTGTCCCCAGGCAACCACACAACACATGAGGAGGCCTGAATCCCAATTACACAGATGTGTATACAGTGCCATACACAAGTAACTCATGGATTGGATTCCCCTATGTGGGCAATCTGGCATTGTTAGATGAGAGGGAGCCCAAATTACACATGTCACACAAGCTTGTAGGAACATCAAGTAACACAGCAAGAGACAGACCCACCACAGCACTACCCCAGGGACCCCACATTGTGCTGACACTAGCCTGCATGACAATTCCACTGTGATGACAAAGGTAGATGTCGTTCACACTGTGAACCACAGCCATGTGTCCTGAGCAACAAACTACCATCACACCTACACAAGCTCCAATCAATCTGCACGGCCTGCCAGCCAAGGCCAATATGGAGGTAGGGGTCTAGCCGTGCAACAACTCACATTTGCACACTCAACACCACACACCCTGATCTCCACCAATGTGCAGCAGTGAAGCTCACATGGACTGGTGACATTGCACATGCACCCATGACAATCCCAGGGGTGTTGGGGGGAACTAAGGTGCAGAAACCCATCACACATGCCCACTCAACATGACTCGTCTATGTCTGACACACAGCACTGTACGCCGTACATGCGCATGATGTGAAATCCACAACAAACAATGGGATCCTGGCCATAGTCACACACCAACGAAGAAGCCAAGGTGACACACAAAGAACACACGTACACAACTTCCAACATTGCAGGTCTGACCCTGAGGAGTGGCAGCAGTCACACACACAACGTGTCACAATCACTGAAAGCTACCACAAACTCAAAATAACATTACTTGTGTAAACAACAAGTGCCAAGGGGAATCCTGAATGTGTCCCATCAGCGTTTGCCCACATCCCCAGACCTGACAACAAAGACAATCTGGGATGAGAACCTCATGAACATTAGTTAGCCATGCACCCACATCACGGAGAAACCAGGTCCAAGATGCTGGATGAACACATACCAACTCTGCAAGCATCACAAACAGGAACATCCCTAGGGACACAGCCTGTGTATGAAAAGGGAAGGGAACATGAACAGACATGCACACACAACACACAACACGGGCACACGCAATGTCACCAGAATACACACTGCCATGAGGGCACTCCACTCCTGTGGAAGGTCCGCTGTGCCAAACCTTGTCTGTGCACGACTCAAACATGTTAGCAGGACACTCCGTCAGTGAGTCAACAACTACAACACACAGAAGCCTCTGCTCACATCAGCCTGGGTACGGGAGTGTCACGTCAGTCATCTGCATACACCCAAAACACGTGGCAATCCAGTTGTACTGTATACACAGATGAGTCCTTCAACATTGATGTGCAAAACTGCATGTCCAGTGGAGATGGGCACACAGTCAGGGAAATTGGAACATTGAACAGTGGTAAGCCCACCAGATGTGCATCAGTGTAAGACAAATATGGTCATTTACGAATGCTAAACGTACATCCCTGTGTCAAATGCTGAACATCACACCCTCAGACTGCAGCAAAGGATGGCATAGATCCACACAACAACAGGACACATATCCCATGGACGACATGGAGTCCATCACAGCAACACTTCATTTTCCTGATCTGAACACTATTACAACTGCAAATGCAGGATGCTACTCATCTACATCATGTACATCAAAAGAAAAACCACAATTAAACTAAAGGAGGCTTTATTCAGCAAATGGAGTGGAAAAGTCCGAAGTCCAAAAGAAACTAAGGCCAATGGCCAGTCCAAAAACACAGTCCCAACAGGGTGATAAGTCTCAACTGGTCATCCATTGCTTGCCTGCACTGGTAGGGACAGGGGACATCCCCCTTGGAGGGGCATACAAGGGGCAAGCCAGGCACCGCAGGGACAGGATCAGGGGATGGCAGAGTGAGGCAGTGAAGGGGTGGTGGGTGCAGGAGTGTTACCGGCAACTGCAGTGGAGGTGTCTGACTCAGCGGGGGCCAGCACCACCGTGCTACACAAGACAGTTGGTGTGGGTGGTGCAACCACTGCAGTGGGCTGGTCTGATGAAGTGGACTGGGTCCCCACTGCAGTGCCCGAGTCAGACGGGGTGGTAGTGGACTCCACTGCAGTGCATAACTCCAAGGGAGTGGAAGGGAGGGCAGTGAGGTGGGCAGGACAGAGGGGGGGGACCCGGTCCCCACACCAGTGCCACTAACAGGCAGAGCATCTGGGTTGGGGGTGGAAGAGCAAGTGGCAGGGGGGGAGGGCCTAAGCAGTCTGGGGATGCGGTATCGGTGTGTGGGGGAACCTGGGGCAGGGTGTGGTGGGGGAACCTGTGGAGTGGGGGCCTGGGGGATGGAGGAGAGAGACTGGGTGGTGAAGCTGCGTGGTGGTGGTAGTGGTGGGGTCTTGCTCTTCCTGGTCCGGGGGACCTCCTAATGGGGTCCTGTGTCTGCCTGCGCCTGGGGGAGGGTGTCCGGGGGCGAGGGCACTCCCTCTGTGTGGGTGGACTTCCTCTTCCCCCGGTATGCTGGATCAGCAGGATTGGAGGGGAAGAGGCCGAGGTCACACATGAAGATCTTCTTTGTAGGTGTGGTAGCAGGCGAGGCAAGGGAAGGGGTCCTGGAGGGAGAGGATTTGGAGGACTGCGGAGTGAATGTGGATGCCTGTGTGTGTGTGTGTTCCCCATCCCCTGTGTCTGTGGTATCAGTCCCCTGAGGATGCTTGTGTGCACGTCTTGCCTTTCTCTTGGGTGTGTCTGGGCTGCTTGTGTCTGTGTGCTTGGGTGAATGTGCAGGTGTGCATGTGCTTTGGACAGGTAGGGTGGTAGGAAGTGTGGATGGGGCAGAGGTAGGAGGGGTGAGGGACTGTTGGAGGAGGGACACTGCTGCCGTCAGGGAGGAGTCCATGGACCTATTGCTCCTCTGTAGGGCAGACATACCCGTTGAGATGCCCTCCATGAACGACACCAGCTGTGTCAACAGAGTGGTGTGTGCATGGAGGACAGTCAGCATTGCTGTCTGCCCTACATGGAGCTGCCGAAGGAGGTACACAGACTCCTCACTCAGGGCAGCAGGGGACACAGGGGCAGGGGTGCGGTGCCTGGCACGAAGGAGACACGCTCCCGAGCACGGGAGCCTCCACGGACCTCAGGAATGGGAGCCAATGGGAGGGCGGTGGTGGTGGTGGTGGTGGTGGCGTGGCCAGACAGAGTAGCTGGGGTGTGGTGGCTGCTGACACCCGCCTCCACAAGGGAGTCATCCTCCGAGCTGCTGTGGTCCTCAGCTGAGGTGGATGGTGCTGAGGACTCCTCGGTGTGGCTCCCCTCGCCCTCCGTGCCACTGGGTCCCTCTGACCACTCGTCGGACGCTGACCCAGTCTGGCTCCGCTGCTCCTCCTGGTCCGTGGAGCTGTCCCCTCCTGTGGACGTGGATGTATCTGCAAACAATTAGGGAAACAGACAAACATCAGTCACCTGCACTGACCGCACACACCACAGTAAATACAGCACATCACAGAGCAAGCCCTGGCATCTTAAGTTGAACATTGCCTAAAGTCCTCACACAGATTCGGGGAAGCCAATTGTCAGTCTGATGGTCAACCATGGGACTCACACCCCTCCTGCACTTGCACACATCTGTCTGGTGCCTGTCTGATGGTAAGACCCCAGTGTGGACACATGCACCACCTACACAGTTGGACATTGCAGGGAACACGGTGCAGTATGTGAACATGCACACAACACATCTCTTGCCACTGAGTCAGTGCAGGTGTCCGGATGAAGGGATGGCCAGAGTCTTAATAGAAATGCATGTGATGCATACCAGCACCAGACACCATGATGCACCCATGTCCGGATAGTCAATGCCACAATGGGGTGCATGTTGCACATGTCACTCCCCTGCAGGATCAGTCTTAGGAAGTTTAATGCCATGACACAGGCATGCGGGCAAAGTCATACATCACTGTCTCCAGTCACATGGCCATGGCAGCCAGCCAACAACAGTCTGCACTGTGTCACAATCCTAGGACATGGGGAATGCAAGTTATGTAACTGACAAGTGCACATGTCCAGCCCCCATAAACCACATCATCAGAACTACTATTTGTCCACGTCATACCAATTGGACATATGGGGGACATGAAACACAACTCTCTGAACCAGAGCACCTCACAGTGTGCTGTGAATGATGAACATCTGCCTGAAAGTCACAGTCGCATACACCTGTCTGCACAGTCAAGTGATCAAACACCTATAAGTCACAGAAGTCTTGTCACACATGGTCCAATTGCAGATGGCATGCTGACCCCTAACCGATAAACATCACAGGAGTCACGACAACGTAGTCACAGCACAACGACACAGAGGCAGACACCTGAGGGAACATTTCACTGAGCACAGCATGTCAGCTGATACACGGGAGTGGGAGTGCAGAGTGTATTGTATGCCCTGGAGTAGGCATGACTGTCCGGCTCCACCTGCAAGAGGGATGAGCCCTGGTCAGTAGGCAGGTGGCTAAGCATGTGTGACACACTTGACATACATACTCCTGAGGCCCAAACATTGTACCCACCCGCAGCATGGGGGTGTGCCAAATACCCCAGGGACATGGGGTGATTCTGATCTGCAAGTGGATCACATATCAAAGTTACACCCAGACTACATTGCACGACTCAGGCATTGTGTGAGCAATTGACCCACCCATGAAGGCAAACACAATATCATGGGAACAAAAGCTGTCACCCACCTTGAGCAAAGCAAAATGCAAGGACCCTGTACCCGAGTGACACAATTAACCTGAGCGAAAGGAGCACACCGGCCTATCAGATGGGTAGTGGCCATGTCACAATAGAGGGACATGGGTACTGGACAACAAGACTGATGTACTGGGGAAGTTTAACCATGCCAGAGGAGTGCACATAGCATGTTAGACAGAGTTCACAGTGCAGTCTTTGACTCACCCCCTCCTTGCTGCTGTCTGCCCTTCAGCTGCCCATCCAGCTCCGGGAAGAACACCGGCAGGATCTGGAGCATGTGGGGGGTCAGGCTCCGGTGTCTGTCCCTCCTGCGAGGAGGCGACATCTTCAGCTGGACCCTTGCGATCCTCCGGGTCAGCCCCAAAGGTCCTTCCACCTCTTCTGGCAGTTGCGGATCCGGCGCTTGTAGACCCCCACGGATCTGACTGCCCGGACGATGGCCAGCCAGATATCCTGCTTCTGGTGGGCATCAACCTGTGAGGATGACAAAGTGAAAATGCCATTACTACACATGCAACATATCCGTGCATCACACAGTTGGAAATACATGTCTCAATCACAGGGGCATATGATGTACACAGGCAGTGCAACGAGGGCTATGGACAGTTTGCCAGCAGTTACTACATGGTATCATTGCATGGGAAGTGAACCTTGTTTGAATGCACTGTTACTCCACTGTACCTGTTCAGTGCATGTGACTACACACTTTGGGGGTGCGAACTACTCAGTGAGCATGCTAGCCAGTGGTGTGCACACTGTAAATCCTGCTAGTCAGACAACATGCACAATTAGTAAGGCAGTGGACAGCACACTCACCTGCTCCCCTGGTGTCCCATACAGCTTGCTGTACTGTGGAAGGAGGTTGTCCAGCAGGGCCTGGTTCTCCTCATGGGTGAATGCTGGGGCTCTCTCCACAGTACGTGCCATTGCAGGAGCCAGAGGATGCAGAGACAGCAGCAGTGTAGTGGCAGATGTCGTCCTGGAGCATGTAGTGCAGGCAAGTGAGCCCTCAGGGGAACAGCCAGCATTATATGTGTGCTGCAGAGGCAGATACTGTGCCATGTGTCCAAAGTGATAGGTCCAAGTCGTTTGCATCTTCTGAATCTGACCAATCCATGGAATTGCAGCACCAATACACGCCCACAGCATCCTTCAAAAATTCAACTTCATGACACCCATGATTTTGCAACATTGTTGTGGCTGGCCAACTGAATTCACTGCATCAGACTCGTTGGAGCTTCAAAAACGCGTCCGTTGCCATGCCAGGCCCCAGCCAATGCGTGCGCACCGATCGGACCATTGCTGTACAACGCGTACCCGCGATACAACGCATACCCGCTCACATTCAATGCAATGGTCCGTGCGGGCACACCGATCGGACCATTGCTGCACAACGCGTACCCGCTCACATTCAATGCAATGGTCCGTGCGGGCACACCGATCGGACCATTGCTGTACAACGCGTACCCGCTCACATTCAATGCAATGGTCTGTGCGGGCACACCGATCGGACCATTGCTGTACAACGCGCACCCGCGATACAACGCGTACCCGCTCACATTCAATGCAATGGTCCGTGCGGGCACACCGATCGGACCATTGCTGTACAACGCCGTACCCGCGATACAACGCTGCACCCGCTCACATTCAATGCAATGGTCCGTGCGGGCACACCGATCGGACCATTGCTGCACAACACGTACCCGCTCACATTCAATGCAATGGTCCGTGCGGGCACACCGATCGGACCATTGCTGTACAACGCGTACCCACGATACAACGCGTACCCTCTCACATTCAATGCAATGGTCCATGCGGGCACACCGATCGGACCATTGCTGTACAACGCGTACCCGCGATACAACGTGTACCCGCTCACATTCAATGCAATGGTCCGTGCGGGCACACCGATCGGACCATTGCTGTACAACGCGTACCCGCGATACAACGCGTACCCGCTCACATTCAATGCAATGGTCCGTGCGGGCACACCGATCGGACCATTGCTGTACAACGCGTACCCGCGATACAACGCGTATCCGCTCACATTCAATGGTCCGTGCGGGCACACCGATCGGACCATTGCTGTACAACGCGTACCCGCGATACAACGCGTACCCGCTCACATTCAATGCAATGGTCCGTGCGGGCACACCGATCGGATCATTGCTGTACAACGCGTCCCTGGACAGGCCACATGCATATGTCACCATGCTGGTCACTGGTGAACCTATGTGTAGGAGAGTAGGATCTGCCTCTTATGTTGCCCCCACTTTTTTTCTGATGTTAGCACTGGTTTCTGGCTATAGTCTGGCTGGGTCCCTGCCAATCAGGGCCCCAGCCTCTCTGTTCTCTCTAAACGACATGGAGTGCACTCTAGGTGCACTAGTGATTGGATACTGTGGTGCCTTATGAGTCCCTAGTATATGGTACCTTAGGTGCCAAGGGCATAGGTACTTCACAGGCCTACCAGGGGCTGCAGCATATATTATGCCACCCCTGGGAAGCAGTCTAAATCTGACACCACAGGCCTGCTACTGCAGCCTGGGTGAGGTGGTGCTAGCACTCCTCACTGAGATATAGGTTTCCTATATCTCTCCTGCACACACATATAAACCTATCAGTCACCCCTAAGGCAGGCCCTATCAATCCTGAGGGCAGGGTGCTTGGCTTCTATGTGAGGGGGTGCCTCTGCCTGAGCAGGGCCCCTCTGCAGCTCTCAGAGTCTATTCTCTGGTGCTGTTTGTGGATGCGGTTAAACCATATACTATTTAAGTGCATTATATCCTCGCGGTAAATGCTAACTTTGGAATGGCTGCATCAAAACATGTCGTGTTTGGTGTCAAACATCTTGGAATACTACCCCCCGCCAATCTTGGCGGCGGGGGTAGCATTCCACCCTTCTAGAGGGATAAGACATGTACCTGCTGTGGAAACGCGGTAGAATCCTAAAGAGCCCTGGCATCACAAAATGGATGCCACCAGTCACAGACACTGGGCTGCCCTCCTGCTGATGACCGAAACTCGCAGTGGAGGAAGCCCAACAATAGGCATCCTGTCACAGGGAGGTGTAACCACCTTCCAGACAGGGTTTAGTGTATTGGGGCTGGGTGGGTGCACTCTTAGAGTGCTTTGAAGTCCTGCACTGGGGGAGCAGAAGGCTCCTCTGTGCATATGCCAGTTCAAACCAGCTCAGGGGCTACCTGCCCCTGCTCTGGCGCGAAACTGGACAAAGGGAAGTGGGTGTAGCCACCCCTCCCTTGACCCTCCCATAGGTGGGGTCATAGAGCTAGTCCATCCCCTCTTTTAGTATAAGAGGGGGAACCTTGCCATTGCAAAGCAGATAACCCCTGGACGACGCTCTACAGAAGAATCCTGGCCCTTCGACGTTCCACTACCTTTGGAAGACAGAAGAATCTCCCTTGGAGTCAAGGAGTGACTCCCTGCTTGGCAGGCACCAAAACGACAACGACAGTCGCAAACTACGCCGCTCCCGCCGGAGTCCGAAGTCCCTGCAGCCCAAGACGTGGATTTCCTGACCTCTCCCAGGCCATCGTGAGTCCCCAGCGAAGCTGAGGCAAGTGGACCCCACGAGTAACGAGGAACCGCAACCCCTGGGTACCGTGCACTATTGTCGAGTGCAACCCCTTCTCAACGTTCTACGAACTTGTGCTTTGGACCACGTGTGGTCCCGACCTCCAGCAGGAATCCCTCCGAAGATCAGAGGCCTACACCGTCCCGAGTGACCGTGGGCCCCTGTTGAGTGATTCTGCCCGAGGTGTCTTCGCGATCCCTTGCCCGCTGGCTTGTGGGTCCCCAGAAGACTTCTTAAAGAAACCAAAGGGCTCCCCTGGTTGCTCCAGGCCTGCCCTGACTTACCCTCGCTGGGTGAGTTCCTCAGACCTTGCTGGTCTGCGCCATCGACTTTTCTTCATCTCCCCGAGACTTGCTGCTGCCAAGGCTTGTTGGCTCCTATCGAGTTGCCGACACCGCAGTCAGCCGCAGACGTCGAGGACACACCGAATCCAGCTCCTGGTCATCGTCGACGCCTCCTGGACCACGTGGCTGAAGAGTCAAGGCACCCGCAACCGACCTGAAGCGACCGACGACGGTGGGCATCCATCTTCCTTGCCCCGGGTCACTGCCAAGTGACTTTGAACACTGTCCCCTCTGCTTTCAGGTCATCCTTCTTCAGAATCCAGGCTTGGATTCCACCGGACACTTCTTCAGCTCCCGCAAGCAGCAAGTCTTCTTTGTTCGCCATTGAAAACGACGCCGCGACCCGACACCAAAGGACACCTGTGCACCCGGCTTCCCTGGGTGAGGTAACTCCAGCACTACGGTGCTCCTGTGGGTGTGGGCCCTAGAACTACTTACCGTGTAAGTGACTTGCTTGTAGGTTCTCCCGAAGTATCCTAAAACTCTTTATTTCCAACCGCGACTTGCCCCATTGAAGTTAACGGCGATTCGCGCCTGTGTATCCACACTGCACGCGTCCCCCGTGGGTCCTTTACTTACCTGCCTTGGGTGGTTTCGTGAGGCCCCAGCACTTCTGAAGGCCCTAGGCCTTGTCTCCTTGCAAGTCGTTGTTTCTAAGTCTCTTACTTAGTATATGGTCTGGTACGCCCCTAGGGCCCCAGCCATATTTTGTGCTTAACTTATTGTGAAACGTTGATTTATGCATATGTTTGTCTTCTAATCTCATAAAGAGATTAGTAGAGAGTTATTTAGAAATAAATACATATATATTTGATATATATACCTGTGTGGTGTCTTTTCATTTGGTGATTCAAGAGATTATATGGTAAAACAAGCTGCTTTACATTCCTCCGAGACTTAGCCTGAAGGCTGCTCTCCACAGCTACCACTAGGATAGCTTTCTTTAAAAGGTTGTCTTAAACCTATCTACCATAAGAGTCGATTTGCCCTGGTGCAAGGTGTCCACTTTAATTAGTGAACAGCATATACCAGGCCAACTTCTCACATTGGTGGGCAGCGTGTGGGATTCCAGCTTGCCATTGTTTTACCAGAAAATCTCTATTTGAATTACTAACTGAAAACCATTATAGGTACTCAAGGTACATATAAAGTCAAGCTTAGTATCAATAAGTTCTACTGAACTTAGAGCTGTGTGCCAAGGGATAGCACACCCTTTCCACAGCTCAAGCTAGGATCAGTAGGCCACAAACTAGTGTAGGTAGTACAACACTGCACAACACTAGAATGTCCTTAAGGGGTGGACCCAGTGGATCCACTCAGCCTCAGTATAAGGACATGGCTTTCTCTGACTTGAGAGCCATGTGTGTTGACAGACACCTGAGGATAGGACAGAGTCCCTCAACCCTGCACCTGATAGATCTGCTGACAGCAGATGACCTGAGATTGGCTCTAGGAGCTAAAGGGTTTGAATCAGTGGGTGGGTCAGTCATAGTATCTGGGTCAGATGATGAAAATCAGAATGACCAAGACTCTGTGATTGAAGGGCCAGGCTCCAAGGAGCCTGAAAAGGACAGAGGAATTCTCCCTAAGAGAACTGGCAGAGTGGATGAGAGGCACAGATCCCCTTCCAGGGAATCTGAGCACTCTTATCACTCTGGCAGAGAATTTGTCCAAGAGAGGAGCTCATACTTTAACTTAAGAGAGACCTCCTCTGAGAGAAGGTGCAAACTGCTCCAGTATGAGGAAGCCAAAGTGGCCCTCAGAACCAAGCAGTTGGCACTGGATAGAGAAGCCCTGGAGATCCAGAGAGCTTCCAGAAGGGAGGGTTTAGAACCCCCTGGTGGCAGCAACAGTGTCCCTAGAGGCAGAGAATATGTCCCTGACCATAGGAACCTGAGCAAGGTTGTTCCTCCCTACCAGAGTGGGGATGATATCCACAAGTGGATAACTGCTATGGAGAGGGCCTGTAGAGTACAGCAGGTCCCCCAAAAGCAGTGGGCAGCAATCTTGTGCCTCTCCTTTTCAGATAAAGGAAGAGACAAGCTCCTCACTGTTAGAGAGGAGGATGCTGATGATTATGAAGTCCTGAAGAGTGCACTGATAGATGGGTTTGGCTTAACCACTGAGCAGTACAGGTTAAAGTTCAGAGATACCCAGAAGGCACAGACTCAGGACTGGACTGACTTTGTTGATTGTGCAACCAAGGCTCTAGAGGGTTGGCTGGTTGGCAGTAGGGTTACTGATTTCAAGGGATTGTATAATCTGATGATGAGAGAACAGATCCTAAATAATTGCCAGAACCAGTTGTTGCATCAGTACCTGGTGGACTCTGATCTGACCTCTCCCCAAGAATTGGGAAAGAAGGCAGACAAATGGGTCAGAACCAGGGTGAGGCAGAAAACCCAGAACCAAGGGGGTGACACTAAGAAGCAAGATCCTAAAGGCCCTGAGAAAGGTGGGGATAAGTCAAAAGACCAGAAGTCTTCACAAGGGCCCCAAAAATCTGCATCTGGTGGGGAGTCACAGTCCAACAAGGGAAAAGGCCAAAAGAAGCCCTGGTGCAAATTCTATAAACAGAAAGGGCACTGGACTTCTGATTGTACCAAGTCCAAAGACCAAACCACCACCACTCCTGCCCCTAAGGCAACTGTGCCCCCTAGCTCAGCTACTGGTGGAGGTGGTACGCAGAATAAGGGTGTAGTAGGGTTGACCCTGGGTTCTGAAGTGGATTCTGACCTAGTCAGAGTGACCACTTAGGCAATACTGATTTGTGAGGGAAACATTGATATGTCCTTCCTAGTAAGCCCCAGTAATCTGGGCAAGTACAAACAGCAGCCTTTGATAAATGGCAAACAGGCTTTGGCATTTAGGGACACAGGTGCTAGTGTCACCATGGTGGCAGAGGACCTAGTGGACCCTGGACAGATCATCCTGGGTGAAATGTACCAGGTGACCAATGCAAGCAATGTCCAGACCAACCATAGTCTGGCAGTTGTGAATTTCTCCTGGGGAGGGGTAACTGGCCTCAAGAAGGTTGTAGTCAGTGCAGACCTCCCTGTAGAATGTCTGTTGGGCAATGATCTAGAGACTTCAGCCTGGTCTGAAGTAGAGTTATGGACTCATGCTGAGATGTTGGGCATCCCTGCAGAGGTATTTGCTGTGACCAGGTCACAAGCAAGAATGCATGACACTGAACCAGCTCTGGATCCTGAAACAATGGACCAGATGCTTCCCAAGAGGAGGAGCAGTAGGGTTAAGGCAGTGCCTTCCCCTCTGTCTCAGATCAAGGATTCACTTCCAGAGGGAGGTGAAGCAGAACCTGAAGAAGGAACTGCCCCAGAGGGACTTGAACCTGACCAGGTTGAGTTCTTGGGGGCAGGGGGCCCTTCCAGGGAAGATCTGAGTAAGGAGCAACAGTGCTGCCCCTCTCTTGAACCCCTCAGACAGCAGGCTGCTGCTGAGGCTGCTGGGAGTGCTAGTGGGTCCCATAAAATGTATTGGGATGAGGGACTCCTATATTCTGAGGGTAGAGACCCAGCCCCTGGAGCCACCAGGAGGTTGGTAATACCTCAGAAGTTTAGGGGTTCCTCTTGACCTTAGCACATGATATCCCTTTAGCAGGTCACTTGGGCCAAAACAAGACCTGGGACAGGCTTGTTCCACATTTTCATTGGCCACATATGTCAGAGGACACAAAGGAGTTTTGTCGCTCCTGTGTCACTTGCCAAGCCAGTGGTAAGGCAGGTGGCACAACAAAGGCCCCCTGATACCACTACCTGTGGTGGGGGTACCCTTTGAAAGGGTAGGGATTGACATTGTCGGTCCCCTTGACCCTCAGACTGCATCTGGGCACAGATTTATCCTGGTGGTAGTGGATCATGCCACCAGGTACCCAGAGGCAATTCCTCTGAGGACCACCACAGCACCTGTGGTGGCAAGAGCCCTCATTGGAGTTTTCTCCAGAGTGGGTTTTCCAAAGGAGGTCATTTCTGACAGAGGTACCAACTTCATGTCAGGATATCTGAAAGCAATGTGGAAGGAGTGTGGTGTAACTTATAAGTTCACCACCCCTATCACCCACAATGCAATGGTTTAGTTGAACGCTTCAACAAAACCTTGAAAGGAATGATTAAGGGACTCCCAGAGAAGCTTAGGCGGAAATGGGACCTTCTTCTTCCTTGCCTGTTGTTTGCCTACAGAGAGGTTCCACAGAAGGGGGTTGGCTACAGCCCATTTGAGCTTCTGTTTGGGCATCCTGTGAGAGGTCCACTATGTTTGGTAAAAGAGGGCTGGGAGTTACCTCTCAAGCCCCCAAACAAGATGTGATGGACTATGTACTTGGTCTCCGCTCCCGGATGGCAGAGTACATGAAAAGGCAACCAAAACCTGGAGGCCAGCCAAGAATTACAAAAAGCTTGGCATGACCAAAGGCTGTGCTGACTGTATACCAGCCAGGACAGAAAGTGTGGGTGTTGGAGCCTGTGGCCCCAGCAGCCCTCCAGGACAAGTGGAGTGGCCCCCATACAATAGTTGAACAAAAGGGAGAAGTCACCTATCTGGTGAATCTTGGAACTCCCAGGAGCCCCCTAAGGGTGCTTCATGTCAACAGATTAAAGCCATATGTTGACAGGGCTGACATGGGCTTGCTCATGGCAACTGATGAGGACCAGGAGGAGGAGAGTGACCCTCTCCCTGACCTGCTCTCTCAGAACCCTGATGATGGGTCAGTAGATGGTGTTGCTTTGGCAAGCAGCCTCACTGACCATCAGCACACTGAGTGCAGACAAGTTCTGCAACAGTTTAGACATATGTTTAGCCTGACCCCTAGTCAGACTACCTGGTGCACCCATGAGGTGGACACTGGGGACAGTCTGCCTGTCAAGAATAAAATCTACAGGCAACCTGACCATGTCAGGGACTGTATCAGGACTGAAGTCCAGAAAATGTTGGAGTTAGGCGTGATTGAGCCTTCAGATAGCCCTTGGGCTAGCCCAGTAGTCCTGGTACCCAAGCCTCATACCCAGGGTGGTAAGAAAGAAATGAGGTTTTGTGTAGACTACAGAGGCCTCAATGCAGTCACTAGGACTGATGCCTATCCCATCCCAAGGGCAGATGAGCTGATTGATACTTTGGCCTCAGCCAAGTATCTAAGCACATTTGACCTAACAGCTGGCTACTGGCAAATCAGATTAGCTGATGATGCAAAAGCCAAAACAGCATTTTCGACCCCTGGTGGGCACTACCACTTTGTGGTGATGCCCTTTGGATTGAAAAATGCACCTGCCACTTTTCAGAGGTTGGTGAATAAAGTTCTGGCAGGGATGGAAACTTATTGCTCAGCTTATCTAGATGATATTGCTGTCTTTAGTTCCTCCTGGCAGGATCACCTGGTCCACCTCAGAAATGTTTTGGAGGCCCTGCAGAAAGCAGGCCTCACTATCAAGGCCACCAAGTGCCAGATAGGGCAGAGTCAGGTTGTGTACCTGGGCCACCTTGTAGGTGGAGGCCAGGTTCAGCCTTTGCAGAGCAAAATCCAAACCATACTGGGATGGGTTGCTCCAACCACCCAGACACAGGTGAGAGCCTTCTTAGGCCTGACTGGGTACTATAGGAGGTTTGTCAAGGGATATGGATCTATAATGACCCCCTTGAATGATCTTACCTCTAAGAAAATGCCAAAAGGTTCAGTGGACAGCTAGCTGTCAAAAGGCATTTGAAGACCTAAAGCAGGCCATGTGCACTGCCCCCATCTTACAGAGTCCAGACTACACCAAAAAGTTCATTGTCCAAACAGATGCTTCTGAGCTGGGTGTGGGAGCTGTACTGTCTCAACTGAATGATGAAGGTCAAGACCAGCCAGTAGCTTTTATTAGCAGAAGGCTGACCCCTAGAGAGAAACGTTGGTCAGCTATAGAGAGGGAGGCCTTTGCTGTGGTATGGGCCCTGAAGAAGCTGAGGCCATACTTGTTTGGTACTCACTTCATAGTTCAGACTGACCACAAGCCCCTCCTATGGCTAAAGCAGATGAAAGGTGAAAACCCAAAACTTTTGAGGTGGTCCATTTCCCTACAGGGGATGGACTATACAGTGGAACATAGGCCTGGGACCCAACATGCCAATGCAGATGGACTCTCAAGGTATTTCCACTTTGAACACGAAGACTCAACTGGTCAAGGTTAGTTTAGTGTCCCTACGTTTGGGGGGTTGTGTAGGAGAGTAGGATCTGCCTCTTATGTTGCCCCCACTTTTTTTCTGATGTTAGCACTGGTTTCTGGCTATAGTCTGGCTGGGTCCCTGCCAATCAGGGCCCCAGCCTCTCTGTTCTCTCTAAACGACATGGAGTGCACTCTAGGTGCACTAGTGATTGGATACTGTGGTGCCTTATGAGTCCCTAGTATATGGTACCTTAGGTGCCAAGGGCATAGGTACTTCACAGGCCTACCAGGGGCTGCAGCATATATTATGCCACCCCTGGGAAGCAGTCTAAATCTGACACCACAGGCCTGCTACTGCAGCCTGGGTGAGGTGGTGCTAGCACTCCTCACTGAGATATAGGTTTCCTATATCTCTCCTGCACACACATATAAACCTATCAGTCACCCCTAAGGCAGGCCCTATCAATCCTGAGGGCAGGGTGCTTGGCTTCTATGTGAGGGGTGCCTCTGCCTGAGCAGGGCCCCTCTGCAGCTCTCAGAGTCTATTCTCTGGTGCTGTTTGTGGATGCGGTTAAACCATATACTATTTAAGTGCATTATATCCTCGCGGTAAATGCTAACTTTGGAATGGCTGCATCAAAACATGTCGTGTTTGGTGTCAAACATCTTGGAATACTACCCCCCGCCAATCTTGGCGGCGGGGGTAGCATTCCACCCTTCTAGAGGGATAAGACATGTATCTGCTGTGGAAATGCGGTAGAATCCTAAAGAGCCCTGGCATCACAAAATGGATGCCACCAGTCACAGACACTGGGCTGCCCTCCTGCTGATGACCGAAACTCGCAGTGGAGGAAGCCCAACAATAGGCATCCTGTCACAGGGAGGTGTAACCACCTTCCAGACAGGGTTTAGTGTATTGGGGCTGGGTGGGTGCACTCTTAGAGTGCTTTGAAGTCCTGCACTGGGGGAGCAGAAGGCTCCTCTGTGCATATGCCAGTTCAAACCAGCTCAGGGGCTACCTGCCCCTGCTCTGGCGCGAAACTGGACAAAGGGAAGTGGGTGTAGCCACCCCTCCCTTGACCCTCCCATAGGTGGGGTCATAGAGCTAGTCCATCCCCTCTTTTAGTATAAGAGGGGGAACCTTGCCATTGCAAAGCAGATAACCCCTGGACGATGCTCTACAGAAGAATCCTGGCCCTTCGACGTTCCACTACCTTTGGAAGACAGAAGAATCTCCCTTGGAGTCAAGGAGTGACTCCCCTGCTTGGCAGGCACCAAAAACGACAACGACGGTCGCAAACTACGCCGCTCCCGCCGGAGTCCAAAGTCCCTGCAGCCCAAGAAGTGGATTTCCTGACCTCTCCCAGGCCATCGTGAGTCCCCAGTGAAGCTGAGGCAAGTGGACCCCATGAGTAACGAGGAACCGCGACCCCTGGGTACCGTGCACTATTGTCGAGTGCAACCCCTTCACAACGTTCTATGAACTTGTGCTTTGGACCACGTGTGGTCCCGACCTCCAGCAGGAATCCCTCCGAAGATCAGAGGCCTACACCGTCCCGAGTGACCGTGGGCCCCTGTTGAGTGATTCCGCCCGAGGTGTCTTCGCGATCCCTTGCCCGCTGGCTTGTGGGTCCCCAGAAGACTTCTTAAAGAAACCAAAGGGCTCCCTGGTTGCTCCAGGCCTGCCCTGACTTACCCTCGCTGGGTGAGTTCCTCAGACCTTGCTGGTCTGCGCCATCGACTTTTCTTCATCTCCCCAAGACTTGCTGCTGCCAAGGCTTGTTGGCTCCTATTGAGTTGCCGACACCGCAGTCAGCTGCAGACGTTGAGGGACCCACCGAATCCAGCTCCTGGTCGTCGTCGACACCTCCTGGACCACGTGGCTGAAGAGTCAAGGCACCCGCAACTGACCTGAAGCGACCGACGACGGTGGGCATCCATCTTCCTTGCCCCGGGTCACTGCCAAGTGACTTTTAACACTGTCCCCTCTGCTTTCAGGTCATCCTTCTTCAGAATCCAGGCTTGGATTCCACCGGACACTTCTTCAGCTCCCGCAAGCAGCAAGTCTTCTTTGTTCGCCATTGAAAACGACGCCGCGACCCGACACCAAAGGACACCTGTGCACCCGGCTTCCCTGGGTGAGGTAACTCCAGCACTACGGTGCTCCTGTGGGTGTGGGCCCTAGAACTACTTACCCTGTAAGTGACTTGCTTGTAGGTTCTCCCGAAGTATCCTAAAACTCTTTATTTCCAACCGCGACTTGCCCCATTGAAGTTAACGGCGATTCGCGCCTGTGTATCCACACTGCACGCGTCCCCCGTGGGTCCTTTACTTACCTGCCTTGGGTGGTTTCGTGAGGCCCCAGCACTTCTGAAGGCCCTAGGCCTTGTCTCCTTGCAAGTCGTTGTTTCTAAGTCTCTTACTTAGTATATGGTCTGGTACGCCCCTAGGGCCCCAGCCATATTTTGTGCTTAACTTATTGTGAAACGTTGATTTATGCATATGTTTGTCTTCTAATCTCATAAAGAGATTAGTAGAGAGTTATTTAGAAATAAATACATATATATTTGATATATATACCTGTGTGGTGTCTTTTCATTTGGTGATTCAAGAGATTATATGGTAAAACAAGCTGCTTTACATTCCTCCGAGACTTAGCCTGAAGGCTGCTCTCCACAGCTACCACTAGGATAGCTTTCTTTAAAAGGTTGTCTTAAACCTATCTACCATAAGAGTCGATTTGCCCTGGTGCAAGGTGTCCACTTTAATTAGTGAACAGCATATACCAGGCCAACTTCTCACACTATGCCAGCCACATATACTTTCCAGGGACTCAGGGGCACACCTACTACACCACACCCAGTCCACACTGTATCTAAGGCATGTGTGGCAGCATAACCTTATCTGTGTATGGGGGTGTACATGTTGTTTTTGGGATGGCACTTTGGGGCAGACACACCCAGGCTGTGCACGTGTTCATGGGGACAGGGTCCTTTGTGTGTTGTGCACATGACCACTGTGATGTGCAACTGTTCATTTTGGAGCATGTGGCATGGTCACATTTCCAGGTTGTGTATGTGTATGACATGTCACATACCCCCAGGCTCACGTGGGAAGGCATGTACGTCACAGGGTGGCCCATTGCCACATTAGTCATGTCCCTCCGCAGTCTGTGTGCATGTTGTGTTTCACATGTCTGACTCCATGTGCACAATGGGAGACAGTATCCACATCCACGTTGTTTGTGCATGGACTTAGATGTTGTGTGTGTGTGTGTCACAGATGTCCATGTCTGTCCTGTAGAGGCTACAGGGTCCACCACCTGTGGGTGTCATGTTTGTTTTTCTGACGTGTACATGATACGCCATGTCATGCCAGTGTCCATGTGGCAAGACAGGGTCCCTGGGAATCTACCTGTCAATGAGTTGTGATGCCTGTGGCGCATCTGTCCAGACATGTCACTGTGGTATGTGTGTGGAATGTGAGAGCAGTAAATGGGAACTGTGACACAGCCAAATGGTTTCACATTGCACACCCTGGGACCTGTTGTCCACACTTGTTGAACAGAGATGTTAGATGATGTCCATGTAGGTGCCATATATGTCCAAACAGAACGAGACACACATCAAGTACTTGTGTTTGGTAATGTTGTATCATGTGAAATTGAGTATGGTGAACGGAACATATGTGGGGTGACTGGCAATCTTGCTTTCTTCACCTCTGCACTGCAGGGCTCCTGCTGTCCATTGACCATTCCCAGACCTGGCAACGATGGTGGAACGTGACAGCATCCGACGGTACCGCTTCACCAGGCAGCTGATTGAGGATTTGGCAGTGCGGTTGGACCCACATTTGCAGCCTGGCCGGCCGTATCCTACAGCGCTGACCCCCAAGGTGAAGGTGATGGCAGCCCTACACTTCTTTGCCACCGGTACCTTTCAACACACTGTGGCATCTACTGGTGGTATGTCACAGACTATGTTCAGCCGTGTGCTACGCGATGTTTTGGTGGCAATGTTGAGATGCCTTAACCAGTACATCTATTTCCCACCACATCAACGACTCACTGACGTCAAGAGTGAATTCTATGCCCTGGGGAGGATGCCACATGTCATTGGCTCCATTGATGGGACACATGTGGCTTTGGTACCACCACAGGCACATGAGCAGGCATACAGGAACCGTAAACATTACCATTCTATAAATGCTCTGGTGGTATGTCTTGCAGATATGACCATCACACATGTGTGTGCCCATTTCCCCGGTTCGGCACACGATGCCTACGTGATGAGGAGTAGTCGCATTCCGAGGATGATGTCACAGATGCAGAACCAGCGTGCCTGGCTTGTCGGTGTGTACTGACTTTGTACCATTGTGTGTGTTCTGCTATGTTGCTTTCCGCACACTTTTCCAAATCGGCTAATGTGCAATTGTCTGTCTGTAGGTGACTCGGGATACCCCAACATGCCGTGGTTGCTGACACCCCTCAGGAACCCTGTGACACCAGCCCAGATGCGCTACAATGAGGCACATGGTCGGACGAGGAGGGTGATTGAGCGGACCTTTGGTCTCCTGAAGAGCCGCTTCCGCTGCCTGGACAAGACAGGAGGGTCCCTCCCATATGCCCCAGCAAAGGTGTGCAAGATTGTCATCGTCTGCTGCATGCTAAACAACCTGGCAGTGCGGAAGGAGTTGTCTCTCATCCTGGATGACGATGACCAACATCCGCCACCTGTGGAGGATCCTGGCCTGGGCCACGATGCCAGTGATGATGATGATGATGATGGTGATGTCCGCACACAGCTCATCACCAACTTCTTCAGCTGAATGTGAGTATCCAGAGGGTTGTGATGTCAATGATTTTCATTTGCATGATATGTGTGTGTGGTACTCTGGTGCTGTTTGAGTGTGGCCATGTGCAACTTGACTGGATGCGTATAGGAATGTGTCCTTGCAGGTGGTCTGTACTGCCCAACAGTGTTGACCTGCTAACTTGCTTTTGTGTAGTTATCTTGTGACAGGTATTAGACATGAGTATTGCCGTTCGGTGCTGTTCTTCAGTGGTTCTGACTGTGTGTCATGTCTGTCCTTCACAGGGTGCTGCCGGAGTTGTTTGATCAACTTGGATCCCCCGAATCCATGATTCAACTTCCAAGGTGGCAGCAGTTGTTTACCTACAGGTGATGTGCCACACACCCCTGGACTTTCTATCTTCTGCATTGTTTGACTTTGTGGCCACAGCCAGGTGGGATTAACTTGCATTTGTAGTGGAAACAACATGTTGCAAATGTGTAATAAACCTGTGCTTCACTTTGGGATGTGCGTTGTCTGTAGTCACACATCTGAGTGACATTTGCTTACTGCACCTGTAGTCTAGTTGACACAGACTGTGAATAGGTGTGGTGTCTGTGCATTGCACTGTATTTCCTGGCAACATCAGTGTAGGGGATGAGTCTGATGGCCCTGGTGTGTATGTGTTGTGTGGCCCTAGTGGTGTGTCTCCCTCATATGTGTCACGTCGCCATGACTGACATGACGGTGTTGGAGTTGCTGTAGCAGTTAGCATGCACAGTGTAATTTTTCTGATTACCATCTCCATGACAGACACCACGTTGGAATCACAACAGAGGCAGATATGGTGGATTGGTGAGTTTATTTACAAAAGGTGTGGGGATGGTGCACAGGATGGTGGGTGCTGTACATAGAAATTGGAATCCAAAGTTCCCATGTGATTTGGAAGTCTTGGTAGCTGAAATGTCCAGAGTAAAGTCCACAGTCATCTGATGAATTTGGACAACTAGAGCTCCCCATGTCATGTGGGCGAGTTGGGTTGCCTTCGACAGGGCGTGCAGTTTGCACACAGAGGAAAAGTTCCAGAACAGGTGTTGGCTTCCTGGGGGATGTAGCTGGCCATCGGCCTCTCAGTTTGGCCTCCTCGGACGGCCCCTCTTCTTGGGGGGGGACCCTCAGGTGCAGGCTGCCACGGTGCAGGGGACTCTCCGCCAGAGTCCTCCGCTCCCTCCCTGTGGCATTTGCAGTTGTTTCAGCAGCAAATGTTGTGGGCACACAGGGAGGTGAGGCCATGTTGGTGCTAATCTGGCGGAGGCATGTCAGTATGTCCCTATGCACCGCTGTTAGTTGTTCCAATGTGTCCCACTTGGACTCTATGCCAGACATGTGTGTATCGACATGTGACATGTGTGTCTCGACACGTGACATGTGTGTCTCGACACAGGACATGTGGGAGTCCAAGCGGGCATGATGGGCAGCCTGCTGCTGTTGTATGCCCTTGAGGATCCCCACTACCTGGCTGACCTCTCCGGTGCTAGTCTGGTACGCATCCGCGATGCGTGCCAGTTGTGGGTCATCATGCAGTCCCGACCCCTCTGCAAAGAGCGACCTGTGTTTACCACCTCCTCCCACCACCCCTGGCGACACGTGCGGGACCTGCGGTGGCACGCACAGGTGACCGTGTGCCCACTTGGGTGTTGTTCGTGGGCTCGTTGTCAGCAGCTCCAGTTTGGGCCTGGGTCCCTGTGCTGTTGTCACCTGTGGTCCTTGGTGTGTCCGTGTTGGCAGGGGTGGCCTGTGTGTTGCCAGTTGTTGGAGGGGTGGGTGCAGGGGGTGCAGATGTTGGTCCTGCTGGTGCTGCATGATGACTGACACCGGAGGGTCCAGCTAGTTCTTCGCCATCCGAGGAGTGCAGAGGCTGATCCATACCAGTGAGCTCAGTGTCCCCCGGAGCCTGGGTCAGGGACTCCTCCTGGTCTGCTGCAGAGTCCCCATCATCACCTGTTTTGGGGAGAGACACAGATTGTATGGTATGTTTCTACAAGCATCAATTTTTCAAACACCTGACAGTTGTGACTGTACCTCTGGATGCGGGCCTGGACATAGCATTCTCCTAAATTGTGACAGTCAGAGAGTGATATTGGTGTAGCACATTGTCCTGCCAACCTGTGGCATGTCAATGTGAATGTTGAGGTGTGTGCCTGACCAGCATTGGTGCTATTTGGTTGCCATCCGGGCCTCCTTCTCCCCCCAGCCCAGATATCCCACAATGGACCGTGCTTCCATTGCAGGGAGTGCAAGTTGTCTTTCAGGATGTCAGTCAGTGGTGTCCTGCTGTTGGTTGTTGCACAGTTCCAAGCAGGGCCTTGTGCTCCCCTCAGCAGTTCCCAATGTCAGCCATCTTGTGAGTCCTTTTCCACTCCCTGTGATGTGTGCATGGTTCAGGGTGGTGTTGATGGGCCACTTGTGAGGGTGAGCAATATCTGTGACTACCACTCCCATCATGCTATTGCCTCCACCCCCCTTCCCAGAATGCCCATCCTTCCTTCCTTTTGAGTGGACTTCAGTGTGTGTGAGTGTGACAGCAATGGCAAGATGGCTGACAATGTGGTTGTGTTGTTTGTTTGTGCCCAGTTCCCAGCAGGGCCTTGTGCTTCCCCCAGCAGTACCCAGTGTCAGCCATCTTGTGAGTCCTTTTCCACTCCCTGTGATGTGTGCATGGTTCAGGGTGGTGTTGATGGGCCACTTGTGAGGGTGAGCAAAATCTGTGACTACCACTCCCATCATGCTGTTGCCTCCACCCCCCTTCCCAGAATGCCCATCCTTCCTTCCTTTTGAGTGGACTTCAGTGTGTGTGAGTGTGACAGCAATGGCAAGATGGCTGACAATGTGGTCGTGTTGTTTGTTTGTGCCCAGTTCCCAGCAGGGCCTTGTGCTCCCCACAGAAGTAGCCAGTGTCAGCCATCTTGTCAGTCCTTATCCACTCCCTGTGATGTGAGCATGGTTCAGAGTGGTGTTGATGGGCCAATTGTGAGGGTGACCAATATCTGTGACTACCACTCCCATCATGCTATTGCCTCCACCACCCTTCCCAGCATGCCCATCCTTCCTTCCTTTTGACTCTGCTTCCCTGTGGGGTGGGGTGCCTGTGCTGACAGGATGGCTGTGAGTGTTCTCCTTGCGGTTGTTTGGCTACAAGTCCCAAGAGTGTCCCTGTGCTTCACACAGCATGACCCAGGGTGGTGGTTCTTTGTGGGATCTTCAGTTAGAGTGTGAGGCATTGCATTCTCCCAGGTGGGTTATGTGGAGTTAGTGTTGAAGGGGTGTGTGAGGAGAAGTGCTTGTAACTATGGTCAGTGCTGTGAGTCCTCCTTCCCACCCAGCCAGATATCCCACCATGGACCGTGCTTCCATTGCAGGGAGTGCAAGTTGTCTTTCAGGATGTCAGTCAGTGGTGTCCTGCTGTTGGTTGTTGCACAGTTCCCAGCAGGGCCTTGTGCTTCCCCCAGCAGTACCCAGTGTCAGCCATCTTGTGAGTCCTTTTCCACACCCTGTGATGTGTGCATGGTTCAGGGTGGTGTTGATGGGCCAATTGTGAGGGTGACCAATATCTGTGACTACCACTCCCATCATGCTATTGCCTCCACCACCCTTCCCAGCATGTCCATCCTTCCTTCCTTTTGACTCTGCTTCCCTGTGGGGCGGGGTGCCTGTGCTGACAGGATGGCTGTGAGTGTTCTCCTTGCGGTTGTTTGGCTACAAGTCCCAAGAGTGTCCCTGTGCTTCACACAGCATGACCCAGGGTGGTGATTCTTTGTGGGATCTTCTGTTAGAATGTGAGGCATTGCATTCTCCCCGGTGGGTTATGTGGAGTTAGTGTTGAGGGGGTGTGTGAGGAGGAGTGCTTGTAACTATGGTCAGAGCTGTGAGTCCTCCTTCCCACCCAGCCAGATATCCCAACATGGACCATGCTTCCATTGCAGGGAGTGCAAGTTGTCTTTCAGGATGTCAGTCAGTGGTGTCCTGCTGTTGGTTGTTGCACAGTTCCCAGCAGGGCCTTGTGCTTCCCCAGCAGTACCCAGTGTCAGCCATCTTGTGAGTCCTTTTCACTCCCTGTGATGTGTGCATGGTTCAGGGTGGTGTTGATGGGCCAATTGTGAGGGTGACCAATATCTGTGACTACCACTCCCATCATGCTATTGCCTCCCCCCCTTCCCAGCATGCCCATCCTTCCTTCCTTTTGAGTGGACTTCAGTGTGTGTGAGTGTGACAGCAATGGCAAGATGGCTGACAATGTGGTTGTGTTGTTTGTTTGTGCCCAGTTCCCAGCAGGTCCTTGTGCTCCCCACAGCTGAGGCCAGTGTCAGACATCTTTGAAGTGGCTTTTCACTCCCTGTGAGGTGTGCATGCTTCAGTGGTAGCTTGCTGAGCCATGTGGGTGGGGGATGTTGGGCTGTGACTACCATTCCCATCATGCTATTGCCTCCACCCCCCTTCCCAGCATGCCCATCCTACCTTCCTTTTGACTCTGCTTCCCTGTGGGGTGGGGTGCCTGTGCTGACAGGATGGCTGTGAGTGTTCTCCTTGCGGTTGTTTGGCTACAAGTCCCAAGAGTGTCCCTGTGCTTCACACAGCATGACCCAGGGTGGTGGTTCTTTGTGGGATCTTCAGTTAGAATGTGAGGCATTGCATTCTCCCAGGTGGGTTATGTGGAGTTAGTGTTGAGGGGGTGTGTGAGGAGAAGTGCTTGTAACTATGGTCAGAGCTGTGAGTCCTCCTTCCCACCCAGCCAGATATCCCACCATGGAATGTGCTTCCATTGCAGGGAGTGCAAGTTGTCTTTCAGGATATCAGTCAGTGGTGTCCTGCTGTTGGTTGTTGCACAGTTCCCAGCAGGGCCTTGTGCTTCCCCCAGCAGTACCCAGTGTCAGCCATCTTGTGTGTCCTTTTCCACTCCCTGTGATGTGAGCATGTTTCAGGGTGGTGTTGATGGGCCAATTGTGAGGCTGAGCGATATCTATGACTCCAACTCCCATCATGCTATTGGCTACACTGACTTGACCAGCAAACACAGAATTCCTTCCTTTCAGTGATCTTCCCTGTGAGGTGGTGTTGTAGTGGTGTCAAAATATCTGAGAGTGTTTGTTGGTTCTATTTGTGGCACTGTCTTGCTGTATTTGTTGTTAGGTTTGTACATGTCATGACACAGTTCGATATCACTATGAGATGGCAGGTATTGTGTTTGTCTGACTAGCATTCACATCTTGGGATGAATATGTTTTGGTTGCTGTGTATTTGCTAACGGTGCATGGTTTGCCTATCCCTTTGAGAGTGCTGTGTGTGTATTGTCACACCATATTGTGTATATTAGTTGTGTACTCACCAGGCTCTGGGATGTCTGTTAGTCCGTATACGCTCACTGGTGGTAGGATGGCCCGCACCTTCTCCTCCCAGGGCCTGAGGTATACTGGTTTTGCAGGAGGGCCACTGCCGGTGTGCTGGCTGAGGAGGTAGTCCTTTTTGAGTAGGTCGCGGACCCTCCTGCGCACATCATACCACCTGTTCTGGATGTCTTCCTTTGTGCGCAAACATGGTGATTGTGCGTTCACCCTGTCGACAATCCTCGCCCACATCTTGGTTTTCTGCGACATGGGGGTCTGTTGTACCAATGTACCAAACAACTGTGGCTCTACCCTGAGGATCTCATCTACCATGACTTCCAATTCACTATCTAGGAACTTTGGATTCTTCTTTAGGGGCATGGTGGTGGTGGTGATTGATGTGTGTGTGTGTGCAAGTGGGGGTGTGTGTGTGTAGGTTTAGCTGGGTGTGTGTGAGGGTGTAGGTGTGGTAATGGTGTGTGGCTTGTGTGATGTATGAGCTGTGAGTGTGTCTGTGGTTGCTGTGTGATGGTGTTGTTTGCTGGCAGGTCAGTGGAATTTGCAAAGGATCATGGTAGGGATTTGTGGCCTTTATGTAGGTGGAGTTGGAGGTGTGTCCTTGTTCCATTTCCCCCCCCCCCTAGTATTTATTGGCTTAGTGGTTGCTTGTTTGGCCCTTTTTTTAAAAAACTTTTTTTCCTTGGTGCTTTTGGTGCATGTAGGTGTCGTTCTTGTGTCCGAGTCGGACGCTGCTGTTGTGTGGTGTGATGTTGTCCGACTCGTTCCCGCTGTGTGTCAGCTATACTTCATATGCGGCGTACGAGTCGGTCGCGGAGTATTGGGTTGCTTCGGCTGGGTTTTGTATGCGTGTCGGTCGTACGGCTTGAGCTCCGTGCGAGTCAGTCGTGTTTTGCACGCACAGCATCGTACTACGCGGGTCGGAGTTCGCGGGTACGTTTCGTTCGGGTTCAATCCGGGAGCGTGTCGGTCGGTTCGTTTCGAGTGTTTTTCCAGCCGGATGGCTTGTTTCCGCCCGGCTCGGTCGTTCGTTTTGTATTCTGTCCGAGTCGGTCGGGTTTCACATGCATTTCATCGTACTACCCGGGTCGTACGCCGCCGGTCCGAGTCGGTCAGACTAAATTCCCGTACCGAGTCGGTCGGTATTTTTTCCGGCCCGAATCGGATTCGACCCCCTGGTCTTCATCCAGTGGGTGATTTCAGTCATGTAGACATTAAACTTGATCTTGTCCGTGAAGGACAGAATGAGTTACATGTCATCGTCATAGGAGAGGATGTTGATATCATGAGACAGGATGATGCTGGCAAGAGGGACCATGTATGCACTGAAGAGGGTTGGGCTCAGGGAGGATCCTTGAGGGAACCCTGCAGATGAGATCAGAGGCGATTGATGGTGTATGGTGCCAGGTTGACTTACTGGGTCCTTCCAGTCAGGAAGGAGCAGATCCATTGGAGTGGGTATCCTTGGATTTTAATGTTGTGTGGGCGTTAGTTAAGGATGGCGTGAGAGACTGTGTGAAATGCTGCGGAAATGTCCAGGAGGATGACCAGCTGTATCTTGTTGTCCAGAGTCATTCAGATGTCATCCATGGCGTAAATGAGGGCAGTTTCCATGCTGTGGTTGGGTCAGAAAACAGATTGAGTGGTGTTGAGAAGGTGGTGGTCGTTAAAGTATTTGGTGAGTTATCTATTGATGATTTTTTCCAAGACCTCTGCCAGTATATCAGTCTGGATGTGACAAGAGGTGAGTTGTCTATTGATGATTTTTTCCAAGACCTCTGCCAGGAAATCAGTCTGTATAGAGGTGAAGGGTCCGCATAGGACTTCTTCAGCAATGGGAGGGCAGTGCATGTTTCCAAGCATCTCAGAAGGTTGTGGGAGAAGTGGCGGCATTTGGAATGGGTGTGAGCATGGTGATGATGGTTTGTAGTCCTCTGGAATAGACATGGCGGGGCAGAGGTCCGGTAGGGCCTCAGAGTGGATAGACTTCATGGTGGCCCTGGTTTAGTCTGGGTAGATTACTGGCCATGTACAAATTCAAACCAAGATAGGGTTATATGACACAATATTGATCATAAAAATATTAAAATATATAAATATTAGCAAAAAATATCAATTACAAAAATATTGTGGTCCTATCCTAAAAAGAAAAACAAAAACATTGAGTACAGAAATATCATTGCACAAAAGATCTAAATGCCATAATATCAACAACACAAATAAACACACAAAGTATCGCCTTCACATTAAATATATACAACACTACGCAAATATCAAAACAATAATATCAACAACTAAAATATTGTTTATAATCATTAAAACAACAGCAATATTCAGATTATAATTCAGCACTATTAAAAATGCCATACTTACAAAACATTTAAATATTGAAATACAATCACATATTACATTATTTATAAATATTTCATAACATTCTTCTAAATAAGATTACATGAAAAATAATATCCTTAAAGCGGCATTTAATATAAACAATAACAATAAACTAAGTAATACAAAATCTATAAAAATACATTTAGTAATAAAATATTACATTTGCTTAAATAAGCTTAAATTTGCACATAAACAGTAATTAACATTTGCCAAATCAGGACTAAACTGAATAAAAAAATTAAAACAACTAGTGAAACTTAACTTAACCAATACAAACACGTCAATAATTAATTAACACTATAAAAAACACGCAAATATGTGTTTTAATTTGCAGCACAAACTTGAAACTAGAAGAAAGTGACACTTCCGTACAGATAAAAGAAACACTTTGACTACAAAATAATCCAACCCCAAATATAAGTAATACAAAGTAAAGTATTAATAACTAAATAACGTCAACATCCTAACTTTAAGGTTAAATGCAAAAAGTAATATCATAGGGGTCGATTACGATGGCGGTCGGAAAAGCATACCGACCGCCATGGTAGCGGCAAAAAACCGCCCGCATGGCCAACGGGAAAAACGCCGGATACATTACGATGAACCGGCAGAATAATCCGTCCGCGGCGGCGGGAGACAATGAAAAACCGCCCGCACTCGCCGGACCAGCTGAAAATCCGACCGCAACGGCCGGATACTCAGCGGAAAAGCCAAGAACCGCCACCATGCACACGGAGTAACCGCCCGTGACATTATGACATCCCCGTTACCACCATGGTACCTACCTATGAATCCGACCGCATCGTGCGCGAACAGTGATGAATCCGATAGGCGGCGGAAGGGCTGCAGCATAGCCACCGCTGCCGAGGAACCGCTGCGGAGGATCCGCAAAAAAATGGCGGACGTAGAAAAAACACGAAAAAAATACAAACAATGCACACAGTGAAGTAGACCTGTCCCAATACAAACCAAAAGTGCCCAATGACAACAGCCCCAGAAATTTCAAAATAACCAATCACAGGACAACACACACAACACACCTGACAGCAACATACCAGCTTGCCACACCCCCATAGCCGAGCATAAAACCAGCCCCTCCCTGACCACAATCCTTTGCTACACTCCACAACTGAAGGTCCCAACCCCAGAGAACAAAGGAGAGGCAAAGCTGCACACATCACCACCACAACACACACACCACCTACACCACCCACAACACCCACAACACCCACACAACTGCACCACAGAACATCTGCACAGCACACAACATGGCACCACACAAAATGGCAAAATTCACTGATTAAGAGCTTGCAGTCTTGGTAGATGAGATAATAAGAGTTGAACCACAACTCTATGGCAACATGGTCCAACACACCCCATTAGCCACAAGAACCCAAATGTGGGTGAGGATAGTCAATAAGGTCAATGCAGTAGGGACCACCCCCGCAACAAGCAGGAAATACAGAAGCGGTGGCATGACCTGAAGACCGTGGTGAAGATGAAGAGGGCCAAGAACCGTCAGCTGGCTGACGGGACTGGTGGAGGCACTCCCATCCCACCCAAACCATACAGTCCGTGGGAGGAGAAGGTCCTTGGAATCCTACATCCAGAGAGTCTTGAAGGAATCCGCGGGGACTGGAAGCTGGTAAGTACAAACCAATGAATATCATCACATTGCCATGTACCGTCTTGCACAACTTCAAACCCACAACCCCTAGGCCAAAGGACATTCGTCTGACCCACAATACCCAAAACAGGTCACACAGATGTAACCACCACTCAACCTGATAAAGCACAAAGCTAAACAAAATCAACTGGGTTGCATGTGCACAGACAAAAAGCACTACAACACACACCAGGCCCCCTCTCCCACCCCTCAGCAGGATGGAGCACCCCACCCAGAAGCATGTGTCAGCCATTGAACGCTCCCCCACCACCTAACAGGTAGGTAGCCATCTTCACAGGGATGGGGAATGTGTATCTGGAGGCAGCACAACAACTCCCAACAGGCCCCCTCTCACACCCCTCAGCAGGATGGAGCACCCCACCCAGAAGCATGTGTCAGCCATTGAACGCTCCCCCACCACCTAACAGGTAGGTAGCCAACTTCACAGGGATGGGAATGTGTATCTGGAGGCAGCACAACAACTCCCAACAGGCCCCCCTCTCCCACCCCACAACACCCACAACACCCACACAACTGCACCACAGAACATCTGCACAGCACACAACATGGCACCACACAAAATGGCAAAATTCACTGATTAAGAGCTTGCAGTCTTGGTAGATGAGATAATAAGAGTTGAACCACAACTCTATGGCAACATGGTCCAACACACCCCATTAGCCACAAGAACCCAAATGTGGGTGAGGATAGTCAATAAGGTCAATGCAGTAGGGACCACCCCCGCAACAAGCAGGAAATACAGAAGCGGTGGCATGACCTGAAGACCGTGGTGAAGATGAAGAGGGCCAAGAACCGTCAGCTGGCTGACGGGACTGGTGGAGGCACTCCCATCCCACCCAAACCATACAGTCCGTGGGAGGAGAAGGTCCTTGGAATCCTACATCCAGAGAGTCTTGAAGGAATCCGCAGGGGACTGGAAGCTGGTAAGTACAAACCAATGAATATCATCACATTGCCATGTACCGTCTTGCACAACTTCAAACCCACAACCCCTAGGCCAAAGGACATTCGTCTGACCCACAATACCCAAAACAGGTCACACAGATGTAACCACCACTCAACCTGATAAAGCACAAAGCTAAACAAAATCAACTGGGTTGCATGTGCACAGACAAAAAGCACTACAACACACACCAGGCCCCCTCTCCCACCCCTCAGCAGGATGGAGCACCCCACCCAGAAGCATGTGTCAGCCATTGAACGCTCCCCCACCACCTAACAGGTAGGTAGCCATCTTCACAGGGATGGGGAATGTGTATCTGGAGGCAGCACAACAACTCCCAACAGGCCCCCTCTCCCACCCCTCAGCAGGATGGAGCACCCTACCCAGAAGCATGTGTCAGCCATTGAACGCTCCCCCACCACCTAACAGGTAGGTAGCCATCTTCACAGGGATGGGGAATGTGTATCTGGAGGCAGCACAACAACTCCCAACAGGCCCCCCTCTCCCACCGCTCAGCAGGATGGAGCACCCCACCCAGAAGCATGTGTCTGCCATTGAACGCTCGCCCACCACCTAACAGATAGGTAGCCATCTTCACAGGGATGGGGAATGTGTATCTGGAGGCAGCACTACAACACACACCAGGCCCCCCTCTCACACCCCTCAGTAGGATGGAGCACCCCACCCAGAAGCATGTGTCAGCCATTGATTGCTCCTCCACCACCTAACAGGTAGGTAGCCATCTTCACAGGGATGGGGAATGTGTATCTGGAGGCAGCACAACAACTCCCAACAGGCCCCCTCTCCCACCCCTCAGCAGGATGGAGCACCCCACCCAGAAGCATGTGTCAGCCATTGAACGTTCCCCCACCACCTAACAGGTAGGTAGCCATCTTCACAGGGATGGGGAATGTGTATGTGGAGGCAGCACAACAACTCCCAACAGGCCCCCTCTCCCACCCCTCAGCAGGATGGAGCACCCCACCCAGAAGCATGTGTCAGCCATTGAACGCTCCCCACCACCTAACAGGTAGGTAGCATCTTCACAGGGATGGGGAATGTGTATCTGGAGGCAGCACAACAACTCCCAACAGGCCCCCTCTCCCACCCCTCAGCAGGATGGAGCACCCCACCCAGAAGCATGTGTCAGCCATTGAACGCTCCCCCACCACCTAACAGGTAGGTAGCCATCTTCACAGGGATGGGGAATGTGTATCTGGAGGCAGCACTACAACACACACCAGGCCCCCTCTCACACCCCTCAGCAGGATGGAGCACCCCACGCAGAAGCATGTGTCAGCCATTGAACGCTCCCCCACCACCTAACAGGTAGGTAGCCAACTTCACAGGGATGGGGAATGTGTATCTGGAGGCAGCACAACAACTCCCAACAGGCCCCCTCTCCCACCCCTCAGCAGGATGGAGCACCCCACCCAGAAGCATGTGTCAGCCATTGAACGCTCCCCCACCACCTAACAGGTAGGTAGCCATCTTCACAGGGATGGGGAATGTGTATCTGGAGGCAGCACAACAACCCCCAACAGGCCCCCCTCTCCCACCCCTCAGCAGGATGGAGCACCCCACCCAGAAGCATGTGTCAGCCATTGAACGCTCCCCCACCACCTAACAGGTAGGTAGCCATCTTCACAGGGATGGGGAATGTGTATCTGGAGGCAGCACTACAACTCCCAACAGGCCCCCTCTCACACCCCTCAGCAGGATGGAGCACCCCACCCAGAAGCATGTGTCAGCCATTGAACGCTCCCCCACCACCTAACAGGTAGGTAGCCATCTTCACAGGGATGGGGAATGTGTATCTGGAGGCAGCACAACAACTCCCAACAGGCCCCCTCTCACACCCCTCAGCAGGATGGAGCACCCCACCCAGAAGCATGTGTCAGCCATTGAACGCTCCCCCACCACCTAACAGGTAGGTAGCCATCTTCACAGGGATGGGGAATGTGTATCTGGAGGCAGCACAACAACTCCCAACAGGCCCCCTCTCACACCCCTCAGCAGGATGGAGCACCCCACCCAGAAGCATGTGTCAGCCATTGAATGCTCCCCCACCACCTAACAGGTAGGTAGCCATCTTCACAGGGATGGGGAATGTGTATCTGGAGGCAGCACAACAACTCCCAACAGGCCCCCTCTCACACCCCTCAGCAGGATAGAGCACCCCACCCAGAAGCATGTGTCAGCCATTGAACGCTCCCCCACCACCTAACAGGTAGGTAGCCATCTTCACAGGGATGGGGAATGTGTATCTGGAGGCAGCACAACAACCCCCAACAGGCCCCCTCTCCCACCCCTCAGCAGGATGGAGCACCCCACCCAGAAGCATGTGTCAGCCATTGAACGCTCCCCCACCACCTAACAGGTAGGTAGCCATCTTCACAGGGATGGGGAATGTGTATCTGGAGGCAGCACAACAACTCCCAACAGGCCCCCTCTCACACCCCTCAGCAGGATGGAGCACCCCACCCAGAAGCATGTGTCAGCCATTGAACGCTCCCCCACCACCTAACAGGTAGGTAGCCATCTTCACATGGATGGGGAATGTGTATCTGGAGTCAGCACAACAACTCCCAACAGGCCCCCTCTCACACCCCTCAGCAGGATGGAGCACCCCACCCAGAAGCATGTGTCTGTAAGTAAAAACCAAAGTGACACTGCACAGGTAATCAGACAGTGCATGCACCCCACCATCACTCAACAAAAACATTGAGAGACATGACAACATGAGGCTCTACTTCACACAAAAATAGAAAAGAAAAGCACAGCCATTGACAGGATGCAGACAGCTCAGCGTACGTAACTGTGACAGAAACAGAACTGTGACTCTCAACAAATATGTCCAAGCAAACGGGCCTCTGACATGCATCACCCAGACTTCCCTCTGTAGCGTACATGGGTGCTGATCATGAAGGACCATTGGAAAAACAAACTAGCATGGTCTGCTGTATAAAGAAATACAAGCACAGGACATGTCAACGGTATGCATGTGATGACAATGGCTAGTCCATGCACACAGGTAATGTCTGCCAGGCAGAGTGATCAGCAAAGATGCTGAACATCAACTTGTAGTCATGCCAGTTGTCAGATGACAACCTCACATTGAAATCACCAATACTAGACGTGTGGCATGCTAACCAATCACAGGTCACACCATTGTGAAATGATGAATGTAACTCCACTTCATGGCATGAGGCACATCACTGTGCAGACATACAATGTGTGAAAAAGGCAACTGTGTGTAGCATAACATGTAAATAAGAGACATCAAACACAGCAACCCTGAGGTGTGTAAGGCAATTACCATCTACTTCCTGTCCCACAGGTGACCAACAACTGACTGCAGAGGACGACAACCTCAACCAGCACAGCCAGTCACCAGCTCCCGAACATCTCCCCTCGGATGCAGACTCCCTGGATAATGAGGAGGAGGAGGACCAACCCGGACCATCTGGTGTGGCAGGGCGTAATGTGTCCCAGGACCCCACAGCCCCACCACCCTCAGCAACAACATCAACGCAGAGCCCTGCTGCAACGACCTGTGCCACCACCACCTCCACCACCACTACCACTACCACTGCTGCCTGCAACACTCGCCCTGCTCCAGAGGCCAACCAGACCACAACAACTGCGGAGGTACGGGAGAGTAGGCCGGTGCCCACAGGAGGGAGGCAACAGGGCAGTGACAGCAGGCCAGGTGTGAGGACAAGGCTGACCCAAAGGGAAGAAGACCCTGGCACTGAATCACTGGCACACATTCACAGAGTCGTGGGGGCCTATGAACACGCCCAGGGACAGTTGAGGCAGGCTCAGCAGGATGCCCGTGAGCAACAACAGATGCTGCGCTCAATTGACAACCGCATGGGCCAACTCGTGGCCTGCATGGGCCAAATCAGGGACCTCCTGGGCCAGTTAGTGGGGGTCCTCAGGGACAGGCATGCGGCACCGCCAACACCTACAGCTCCCTCCGTTGTGCCGCAGGATGACAGACCCCCATCCTCCCCTGCGTCCAGCGAGCATGGGGACTCATCAGACACCACTGGCCATGCACCTGTGTCCCCCCCTGCGAAAAGAGCAAGGGGCCGCCCGAAAAAATCATTGGGAGCATCCCGTGGCAAAGCACCTGGCAAAAGCCAGTCAAGTAGCCAGCCATGATGGCACCCCTCTTCACCCTGCTGTGTACCCTGCAGACTGTCCCCACACACAATGCCGTGGGAATGGCAAATGACTGTTGGACTGTGTTACCATACTGATCTAGTGTATACTCTATTGTCTCATCTATCATCACTGACAAATCTGTTATTCACCATTCACAAATCTGTAAATATCCACATCTACATCACATGTATCCACTGTAAATAAACACTAATAACGCACCAATGTAGTTGTCACTGTTCCATGTTCATCACAGTATGTTAACTCACACCCATGATTACAATGTCACAGGAGCAGGGATACTCCGCAGGCAAGTAGAGGCTGAAGGGACCTAGGAAAACACAACAGAACATCAGTTGCTACTCAGGTGGTAGACTAACAACCATCACACAACACAGCACATCAAGGTACGACAATCTGCACATGTCACAAGGAGCAACTGTACCAACATAGACATCAAGTAGCTGTGTCAAAAGATCCCTTACCATACACATCTGCAGCCAGCACTGACTCTGCAACATGCTGTAGTCACAAAACTCACATACACATATTCACCAAGCACAACATCATCAGACAACAGCCAGTTTTGACATTGCCACTGACCATCAAGTGAAGTAGTTGTTGATGAGCTGCTGATGCTGTCCAACACCTTCCTCCTCTCCACTATCCTCGTCACTTGACATTTGGGTGTTTGCAGGTGGGGGCTGTGGCTGGTCATCATCATCCTGGATTAAGGGGATCCCCTTCCGCACGGCCAGGTTGTGTAGCATGCAGCATGCTACTACTATCTGACACACCTTGACGGGTGAGTACTGCAGAGCCCCTCCGGTCTTGTCGAGGCATCGAAAACGCGATTTCAGGAGTCCAAATGTTCGCTCAATGACCCGACGTGTCCTCCCATGGGCATTGTTGTAGCGCACTTCAGCTAGTGTCCTGGGATTGCGAAGTGGACTCAGCAACCAAGGTCCGTTGGGATATGCAGAGTCACCTAAGTGTGAAAGACACATACAGATTGAGTGTCTGACATGTGTCCGAGGACAGCATGGCACACAAACAGCACACGACTCGACCCTTTGTACTCACCCACAATCCATGCCCGCTCCGGTGCCAGATTGGCCATCAGCTGTGGTAAAATGCTGTTGCGCATTGTGTGAATCGTGGGCTGATCCTGGAAACTTTGCACAAACGTGTGAGATGACCATATCTGCCTGGCACACCACCTGCACATTGATGGAATGATAATGTTTCCTATTTCGGTAAATATGCTCCCGTGCTTGGGGTGGAATCAGGGAAACATGTGTGCCATCTATTGCACCAACTACATTAGGAACGTGTCCAAGTGCATAAAATTCGCCCTTCACATCCGCCAACTCCTGCCGCCTGGGGAAATGTATGAATTGGTCCCTGTGTTGCATCATAGCCAACAGGACATCACGTAGCACCATGCTGAATGTTGGTTGGGACATCCCCCTGCAATGCCCACAGTTTGCTGGAAGGATCCCGTAGCCATGAAATGTAGGAATGCCATCACCTTTGCCGTTGCCGTGAGTGCTGTTGGGTATGTCCTGCGTGGAAGCAGGTGTGGCTCCAATATTGCACAAAGTTCCAGGAGGTTTGTCCGATCCAGACGGAATCGCCTTATGATGTCGGTATCCTCCATGTTAGCCAGCAGGGTGAAGGTACGAAACACATTAGGTCGCCTCCTAGGTGAGATGAAAGGGGACACGTCATAGCAACATAAATTAGGATGTGCACAAATTCATAAAGTCCGTCCTGTCACGGCGCTAACATTGACTGTCATCCCTGAAAGCACACAGTGCAATTCAGTGTTGTCCCAACATGAGACAGATTAATTGTACAACTGTCATGGATGTGCACAGTCAGTAGACACAATACGAACACTGTCTATGTGAATGCCAAGAGTCACATATCGAGCTGAGGTGGACTCAGCCTTGGGTGTACATGACACAGGACATGTGTGAAGCAGAGACACTGCTGGCTTCCACGTTGCTGCTGTACCTGCCACACCTCCTTGGCCAATAATTGCAGGGGACACATCAACAACACAATGTGGATAGATCATTGGGATTGTCTTTGTACTCAGTGCCACTTCGAACACACTCAAATTCAATGACATTCACATCCCAAACCCATACATGTGCCAATGTCATCAGAACACAGGCCATATCTGCTGCTGACTTGAATACAAAGCCGGACAGTGACAGATGATGTCACGCCTGTGCAGAGTATGTGTACCACTGTAACAGGCCACCATTACCCCACTGCCCAATACTCTCTACAAGCACACAGATAGCCAATGTGGCACACATTAACAATAGATGAGGGACGTGATCAGCAGGGCCTGTATGCACCCTTAATCTTCCCCCATTTTGGACATTTACATGCAGCATCAAGGAGGGACTGCCCAAGGACACATGTGCACCACAACACATACCATGGTGATACACATCCAGCTGTTTCAAGACACAACAGTCGAAAGACACACAATTGATGGACGGAATGCAGAACAAATCAAAACATTCACCCCCAGTCAAGAGATCTGGGTTAAATCCATCATTCTTTTGCTCACCATGCCACCCCAGTTTAGACCTGGCCATATGCAAATCAGTCTTGACCCTGTGCCTCATGGGAACAGTCCAGCCCGAACTGCCAAGCCAGGTCCTCCCTGGACCGGAAACTAGCATCCTAGGACCGGTTTCGGGGTTTCACCCCTCTTCAGCCAGGCTAGCTTGAATCCAGTGGCACAGTGAGCCCGGGACCCACGTCTGGGCATACCCGGCGCACTTAGGGCGAGAAAGCAAAAGACACACAATTGATGGACGGAATGCAGAACAAATCAAAACATTCACCCCCAGTCAAGAGATCTGGGTTAAATCCATCATTCTTTTGCTCACCATGCCACCCCAGTTTAGACCTGGCCATATGCAAATCAGTCTTGACCCTGTGCCTCATGGGAACAGTCCAGCCCGAACTGCCAAGCCAGGTCCTCCCTGGACCGGAAACTAGCATCCTAGGACCGGTTTCGGGGTTTCACCCTCTTCAGCCAGGATAGCTTGAATCCAGTGGCACAGTGAGCCCGGGACCCACGTCTGGGTATACCCGGCGCACTTAGGGCGAGAAAGCAAAAGACACACAATTGATGGACGGAATGCAGAACAAATCAAAACAATCACCCCCAGTCAAGAGATCTGGGTTAAATCCATCATTCTTTTGCTCACCATGCCACCCCAGTTTAGACCTGGCCATGTGCAAATCAGTCTTGACCCTGTGCCTCATGGGAACAGTCCAGCCCGAACTGCCAAGCCAGGTCCTCCCTGGACCGGAAACTAGCATCCTAGGACCGGTTTCGGGGTTTCACCCCTCTTCAGCCAGGATAGCTTGAATCCAGTGGCACAGTGAGCCCGAGACCCACGTCTGGGCATACCCGGCGCACTTAGGGCGAGAAAGCAAATGACACACAATTGATGGACGGAATGCAGAACAAATCAAAACATTCACCCCCAGTCAAGAGATCTGGGTTAAATCCATCATTCTTTTGCTCACCATGCCACCCCAGTTTAGACCTGGCCATATGCAAATCAGTCTTGACCCCGTGCCTCATGGGAACAGTCCAGCCCGAACTGCCAAGCCAGGTCCTCCCTGGACCGGAAACTAGCATCCTAGGACCGGTTTCGGGGTTTCACCCCTCTTCAGCCAGGATAGCTTGAATCCAGTGGCACAGTGAGCCCGAGACCCACGTCTGGGCATACCCGGCGCACTTAGGGCGAGAAAGCAAATGACACACAATTGATGGACGGAATGCAGAACAAATCAAAACATTCACCCCCAGTCAAGAGATCTGGGTTAAATCCATCATTCTTTTGCTCACCATGCCACCCCAGTTTAGACCTGGCCATATGCAAATCAGTCTTGACCCTGTGCCTCATGGGAACAGTCCAGCCCGAACTGCCAAGCCAGGTCCTCCCTGGACCGGAAACTAGCATCCTAGGACCGGTTTCGGGGTTTCACCCCTCTTCAGCCAGGATAGCTTGAATCCAGTGGCACAGTGAGCCCGGGACCCACGTCTGGGCATACCCGGCGCACTTAGGGCGAGAAAGCAAAAGACACGGGACGGGTATGCCCAGACGTGGGTCCCGTGCTCTCCATGCCACTGGAATCAAGCTATCCTGGCTGAAGAGGGGTGAAACCCCGAAACCGGTCCTAGGATGCTTGTTTCCAGTCCAGGGAGGACCTGGCTTGGCAGTTCGGGCTGGACTGTTCCCATGAGGCACAGGGTCAAGACTGATTTGCATATGGCTGGGTTCAAACTGGAATGGCATGGTGAGCAAAAAAACGATGGATTTAGGCCCAGATCTCTGTACTGGGGTGAATGTATGACATTGTTCTGCATTCTGTCCATCAACTGTTGTTTTTGCATTTGTCACCCCGAGTGGGACGGGTATGCCCAGACGTGGGTCCCATGCTCTCCATGCCACTGGAATCAAGCTATCCTGGCTGAAGAGGGGTGAAACCCCGAAACCGGTCCTAGGATGCTTGTTTCCAGTCCAGGGAGGACCTGGCTTGGCAGTTCGGGCTGGACTGTTCCCATGAGGCACAGGGTCAAGACTGATTTGCATATGGCTGGGTTCAAACTGGAATGGCATGGTGAGCAAAAAAACGATGGATTTAGGCCCAGATCTCTGTACTGGGGTGAATGTATGACATTGTTCTGCATTCTGTCCATCAACTGTTGTTTTTGCATTTGTCACCCTGAGTGGGAACGGTATGCCCAGACGTGGGTCCCGTGCTCTCCATGCCACTGGAATCAAGCTATCCTGGCTGAAGAGGGGTGAAACCCCGAAACCGGTCCTAGGATGCTTGTCTCCAGTCCAGGGAGGACCTGGCTTGGCAGTTCGGGCTGGACTGTTCCCATGAGGCACAGGGTCAAGACTGATTTGCATATGGCTGTGTTCAAACTGGAATGGCATGGTGAGCAAAAAACGATGGATTTAGGCCCAGATCTCTGTACTGGGGTGAATGTATGACATTGTTCTGCATTCTGTCCATCAACTGTTGTTTTTGCATTTGTCACCCCGAGTGGGACGGGTATGCCCAGACATGGGTCCCGTGCTCTCCATGCCACTGGAATCAAGCTATCCTGGCTGAAGAGGGTGAAACCCCGAAACCGGTCCTAGGATGCTTGTTTCCAGTCCAGGGAGGACCTGGCATGGCAGTTCGGGCTGGACTGTTCCCATGAGGCACAGGGTCAAGACTGATTTGCATATGGCTGGGTTCAAACTGGAATGGCATGGTGAGCAAAAAACGATGGATTTAGGCCCAGATCTCTGTACTGGGGTGAATGTATGACATTGTTCTGCATTCTGTCCATCAACTGTTGTTTTTGCAAGACACAACAGTGCCACAACACAAACATACAACACTACATGGACAATGCCAAGCCAGTATGCCAACAAGTCTACGCATGAACAGACTGTATGCATTACATATGGACAACTGGCTCAGACACCTGACACCAGTGGATGTAATTTTACACCACATGTCCCAAAGGACATGAATCCTGACCCTCATTCCACACAGGCTGTCAGGCCCAACACAGCATACAATCAATATCCCACATCTAACAAACATGCTGACTGTGCATGAGTAGTGGGACACTGGTACCTCACATTGACCAAATGTCGGAGTTGGATGAGTGTCACAGGCACAACAATCAAGGTACATCTCACCTGTCTTGGGTGCCCACTCCATCCTGATACACCAGCAGATGTGATCCACCCACACAGTGCTGGAATAGATGGTGAGCAAGGATGGCTAGCACCCCATAGCATGCACATACACTAGTGTTGGTGGCAACACACTGCACACGTGTGCCACTTGTGCTGACCATCCAACATTGCAGACAATTCCCGCTAATCAGTGCACACACATTGCACAGGCAATACTGGACACCCATAGCCTGTGGACGAATGTCGCATACTATATTCCATACAGTTAGCACAATCCACAACCGTGCATGCAGTCCATCTGCCAACGCAACATTCCTGATGTGAACAATGGACATGCACTGGTGGCAGGTGAGTAGCACCGGAACACAGCACAACACTCAAAAACATAGTTTAGCTAAGCACCATTGTTGAAATGTACATGTCACTGATTCACATACAACAGTCCAAACAACATGAGCACAGACCTGACACTACCACATAGGTCCCTGTGGTTACAGGTGGCAGACATGTAGCAAAGACATCTGCTCTGGCCGTCTACCCAAGTGACAAACAATAATAATGCAACGGATGCCAGGTGTGGTGCTTAAGTACTCGTCATCCTTTAGCAGGTCGAGCCCCCTGTACATGTGGACATACACTGCAGGAGTTGCCAGTATGTACAAAGACATTACATGCGGCATGTAATTGGTCTTAGCAATAACACAACAGGGTGACATCTGTTTCCAATGATGACAGTCATGCTGAATAAATGAGTTCATCTGGGTTTTCAGTGTAACACATGGGCTCAGGTGTGAGATAGTGGTCAGCATGGGTGGCAGATACGACATTGTGTGTAAATATTGCTCAACATAATGGAGTACAGTGTTCCATTTGGTGTGAGACGTTACACATTGGCTGACATTTGTGACAGGAGACCATATCAATGTTATCCAGTGCCATGTGCCACTGTACGTATCCACTGTGCGTAGTACAGTAATGACCATTGATCCACACACAACAAGAACTGTCTGTAGGTGTCTTAAACGTGACCCATAAACACAATGACGCACAGAGTGTACGATGTGATGCTGCATATTCCCCATAGCGGACGCACATACTGTCCGTGAATTGGGTGGCGGAGTATGCCAACCACCATTTGAACCTTTGTCGATGCCCACCACTGACGCAAGTGTTTCATGTGCTGCACATGACACATTGGTGTTAGTGATGGCCCTCTACATAGCTGCAGATGGCGTTTGTCATGCTCCACCAGCCACATCCCGGTCACCCATGTCACTCTATGGCAATCAAACAGCGGTAGCGCCGGCCACGACCCCACGGTGTGTCACCGCCATGAACCATGCCCTTGCAGCCAATGGGGACCGCTATCGCGGTGGCATGATGCAGATTCAAAAATCGCGGTAGGCGTGCTCCGCCCCCAGCGGATGCGGAGATAGGATGCATTTGTAAGATGCACCACCGCGGTAGCGCCGGCCAGGACCCCGCGGTGTGTCACCGCCATGAACCATGCCCTTGCAGCCAATGGGGACCGCTATCGCGGTGGCATGATGCAGATTCAAAAATTGCGGTATGCGTGCTCCGCCCCCAGCGGATGCAGAGATAGGATGCATTTGTAAGATGCACCACCGCGGTAGCGCCGGCCAGGACCCCGCGGTGTGTCACCGCCATGAACCATGCCCTTGCAGCCAATGGGGACCGCTATCGCGGTGGCATGATGCAGATTCAAAAATCGCGGTAGGCGTGCTCCGCCCCAGCGGATGCGGAGATAGGATGCATTTGTAAGATGCACCACCGCGGTAGCGCCGGCCAGGACCCCGCGGTGTGTCACCGCCATGAACCATGCCCTTGCAGCCAATGGGGACCGCTATCGCGGTGGCATGATGCAGATTCAAAAATCGCGGTAGGCGTGCTCCGCCCCGCGGAGGCGGTCATTGGATGCTTTTGAAGAAGGCTGACCTGGAACACCAATGACAGAAGACTATGACCACTGAAACGAGTCCAGGGCCCTATATATGTGTGGAAGGGAGCACCACATTTCCACTGCTCACAGAGCCTGCTGCCTGGGACCCCTCACCTGCTGCTGCCTCCAGGGACTGCTGCCTGAGACCCCTCACCTGCTGCTGCCTCCAGGGACTGCTGCCTGACACCCCTCACCTGCTGCTGCCTCCAGGGACTGCTGCCTGGGACCCCTCACCTGCTGCTGCCTCCAGGGACTGCTGCCTGAGACCCCTCACCTGCTGCTGCCTCCAGGGACTGCTGCCTGACACCCCTCACCTACTGCTGCCTCCAGGGACTGCTGCCTGAGACCCCTCACCTGCTGCTGCCTCCAGGGACTGCTGCCTGACACCCCTCACCTGCTGCTGCCTCCAGGGACTGCTGCCTGGGACCCCTCACCTGCTGCTGCCTCCAGGGACTGCTGCCTGAGACCCCTCACCTACTGCTGCCTCCAGGGACTGCTGCCTGACACCCCTCACCTGCTGCTGCCTCCAGGGACTGCTGCCTGGGACCCCTCACCTGCTGATGCCTCCAGGGACTGCTGCCTGGGACCCCTCACCTGCTGCTGCCTCCAGGGACTGCTGCCTGAGACCCCTCACCTGCTGCTGCCTCCAGGGACTGCTGCCTGGGACCCCTCACCGCCCACTGCCGCCGCTGACGTCTCATGTCCACAGTGATGGCTAGGACGGAGAAGATCCGTGCCAGTCCATTTACAAGCGAGGAGCTGGATGTCCTGGTGGACGAGGTGCAGACACAGTACCCACGGCTATATGGTGGCCCAAATGTTGTGGTAAGTCTCCAACAGTGGGGGTGTGAGTGCAAGGGGGCACACATGTAGTCGATCAGATTGTGTATGTGCCTGAGAGTGTGGGGTTGTGTAATGCACTGGCTGACATGCTGTTTCCTAGTTGTTAAGGGGTGTATGCAACCCACACATTGAATGCATGGACATGAAGGGTGGATGGACATGTGTTGTGTACACATCCATATGGTGTGACAGCTATCTGGTGATGCATGTTTCGGGACAGTTATTGTTCATGTGACTGTTTGTGTGGCTCCTCGTTGTCCATCTCTGTGTGATTCTACCTGGCATGGACTGTCCACGCCCAATGTGACAAGGACACATCACTGACTGTACAGAGTGTGATACGTGTGTGGTTGGCATGAGTGTACATCAATGAGCCATATCTGCCGTGTGGAGATGAGTCTGTGTCATGCCACTGTTCAGAGAGAGAGGTTTTACCATGAGAGTGTGTCACTGATGTTTTCCCCTCTTGTCTCCCACACCTGCAGCTCAAGGTACACCAGCGTAAGGCCGTGTGGAGGTCCATTGCAACCAAGGTGCGGGCTCTGGGAGTGTCAAACCGCTGGCGCACCCACTGCCACAAGAGGTGGGACGACATATCACGACTGGCAAAGAACGTTGCCGAGATGACACTGGGGATATTCCCTCGCAGTGGCAGGTTGTCACGACGCAGCTTGACACCACTAATGTGCCGCATCTTGGCTGTGACACAGCCTGAGCTGGACGCACGTTTGAAGGAGCATCAACAGCAAGCTAGGGGTGAGTATTCTGTGAAGGTTGATTTTGTCTGTGAGTGGCTGCATGTGTACCAAGCCTGTACCTGCGCTGGTGTACGTGATGTGGTTACTGTGATGCAGTGGGTTGTAAGTGGCCCCTGTGCTGGGTGTGGCAGTCACGGATTTTACATACATGCACTTACTGATGTTTTTCCAATCCTGGGAATTTCAATGGCATTGTGGGTGGTGTGCTGCAGGCCTGGTCCATTGGTGTTAGTGTTTGTACGCCCCAACATGCATGATGTTGTGCTGTCTGCCCATCACATGGCTCAGCTATGCCGTGTTTAGATGTTTGTACGCACTGTTTGAGGTAGTGAAGTGTGTCTGCATGGTGAGAATGCACGGGGTGGCCTGCAACATGTGGACTTTGTCATCCTCAGTGTTGCTTTGCTTGAATATGTTTGTCCTGTTGCTGTCACTTTGCTGACCCTACATGTCTCTCTGTTATGCAGCATCTCCCGTGGGTACGGAGGGACAGGGGACGGACACCAGTGGTGGTGAAACAAGCACAACAGCTGCACAGGATCCCAGTGACACAGATGTGACCAGCGCCTCGGAGGGGGATAGGAGTATGCTGGAGGAATCACAGCCCGAGACGCAAAGTTCAACATCATCTGATGACGGCGGTGGTGCAGACATCTTGGAGGACACAGGGAACGGAGAGTCTGCTACATCTTCCAGCACACAGCATGCAGTGCCCACCCTCCCAGCCACTTCCTCTGTTGCTGCCCGTGTTCGCACCACAAAGAGGGGAAGAGTGTCCTTCATTCCAGGCACCGCTGCCCCTGCCCCTGTGCCCCCTGCTGCCATCAGTGCAGAGTGTGTGGACCTTATGTGCCAGCTGTGTGTGGGGCAGACAGGGCTCCTCAATGCATTGTCAGACCACGACCGCAAATTGGCACAGGTGTTAGCTTTCATGGAGGGCATACATTCAGACGTGGGTGGGCTGCACCGCACTGTCCAGACAATGTCCTCCACAATGGTGGCTGCACTTCAACTGGCTCAATCTCGTAGTCCAATTCCAGTCCCTTTGTCCACCCCCATGCCAGTGGCGACGTCTGACGACGGTGACCACGCTTCACACACCTCAACGTCACGATACTGCACACGTAGCACACAGCAGCAGCAGCCCAAGCGGTCAAGGTCACAGACACCTTCCCCTACGAAGAAAAAAACAACCCCAGAGTGCAAAGGGAAGAGCCCGTCAGGCGTTGCAAAGGCACATGATTCAAGGAGGAAGTACTCAGGGTCACAAGCCTCAGAGCAATCCCCGGCCACAGACTCTGTGGTCCCAAAAACGTCTCGCAAAGGCATGCAGACACTCTCCATGCCCACTGTGAAGGTGGGGCCTGGCAAGGCTACACATAGTAAGGTATCCAAGGCTGTTTCACCAACTACCTCTACTCCCATTCCAAGTCCAGTGAAGCATGGACAGGAGGGCACTGTAGGGGGCACACAGGGTAAAGAGGGGATGGAGGGGCAGAGGCAATGCCAGGCTAAGCGTCCTTCTGGATCCAGCACATCCCCAGGGGGAGGTCCAGCGTGTGCACCTGTGGCAGCCTTGGTGATGAGTGTGCCGTTTGTGTCCACACCACTTCCCATTGATACCAAGACAGGCAAGCCATTTAGAATCCCCAAGAAGTGGAAAGGCACCCCTCCACTATCTCCCTCCCACACTGTGTCCCACGTCGGCCTGCGTCCACCTCCACGTGCCACTACACCACCTGGTCCAAGCAGCCCTCCAGCGTCCATGGCCACTGATGGCTCTTCCTCAGCTGGGCGTCTCACTCCCCAGTCAAGTGGTCCAACAGTGCCCGACACACAGTCAGCTCCCAGTCAGACTGACAGCCAAGTATAAATGTTGATCAACGTCACAGACCTATCTCTCCCACACCGGTACCTGTGCTGCCCATCGTGACACACCAGACTGTGTTGCTGACCATGGCGGAGTTTGGTGACACACATTCCCTGTGCAGCTTCTCATTGACTCTGTCAGCACCTTGGACTGGCCACTGGCCTTGCAGTTTGCCCCCTGCCTGTGCAGCTTCTCATTGACTCTGTCAGCACCTTGGACTGGCCACTGGCCTTGCAGTTTGCCCCCTGCCTGTGCAGTTTCTCATGTTCAGGCTCTGCATCTTGTGCCTTGGTCTTGTCTGATATTGTTGCCTATCAGTGCTATTTGTGAATAAAAACAGTTGCTCATGTTGTCAGTTGTGTCATTGTCCTTACTGAATAAGGCTTTTCCTGTATGTCTGACATTTACTGGGCCACATGCTCTGTGTGCCACTTCAACTGTGCCACTGGCTTGTTTAACTTATCATTTTTTACAGGGGTGACGGGGACTTCAGTTCTTCATGACTCGGATACTTGTGGGGTCAGTGATGTTGTTTTCTGTGACATACCAGACTCATGTTTCTTCCTTGTTGCTGTTGGCTATGTTTTACTGCATCCTGGTATGTGGGCACTGCAAACACATAGAGGGGTCATATACACGGGATTGCAGGCAGGCTGACCAGGCTCAACATGTATGTGCGTTCTTGCTTTCATGTATGCCTAGCAGTGTAGATGTGTAGTCATGTTGTGATGGGCAGTCATCCTAGTCACAACGGTTACTTACATGGTGTGCATTTGGGTGGTCAAGGGTTGTATGGTGTGTTGGTTGTGGCTTTGTCGTGTGTGTTGTTGTGTGTGTTAATGGCGTGTGACTCATGGCTGTGTGGGACTGTTGTGTGTTTGTGTGCACACACTGCTTGTTGTGCATTCAGTGCTGTGGGTGTATGTTGCCTTGTGCTGTCCTAGTGTACATCCCCTGATGTACTGCTGTGTTTGCTATGTGCTTTGTGGTGTTGTGCATCTGTTGTGTGTTTGATGTGTCTGTGTTGTTCTGTGATGGTGCACTTCTTGTCTGTGTTGTGGTATGTAGCCTATGCATTTTTCCTGACTGATGAGGTGGTGCACTCCTGTTGTGTGTGTGCTCCCATTGCCTTCCCATAGTTTGGCTGCACAGGTGATGTTTGTTATTTTTGTGGTTCTGTATGTGTTTCTGTTTTGAATTGTGTTTGCCATTTTTGTTTTGGTGCAGACGTTGGTACTGAAATCCCTGTGTGTGTGTGATGTTTGTGGATGCTCCCAGGGGGTTTGATTGTTTGTCTGTATCTTGTCTGGACATTATGTAGGCCCTTCTGTGTGTCTGGCATTGGGGTTGTGTGCTGCAGATATGAGGGGGTATGTTTGGGGACTCCTACTTGTGTTTGACAGTCATTGAGTGTGCCAATGTGCCCTGTGTGTTGTGGTGCTGGCATACTCATGTGTACTTGCTGTTCACTGTTTGACTTGAGGTCCTTCCTTTCATCCCTGTCCCTATACATGGGTTACCTTGCTGTCTCCCTGAGTTGTTGCACTGAGGTGACTGTTGTTTGACTTCACTCACTGTGCCAGACATGTGCTTGGATGGGGTGTGGATGTTGTTCTAGGTTCCTTGTCCTGCATGTGTCTGTTCACCTGGTTGTTGGTTGTCTCCTTGCCCTCCCATTTGTGTGCACATCATTTTTGCTTTCCTCTATGTTGTGCTCCATTGCTGGTGGCATGTAGTCTGTGTATGTGGCTGTGTGTCGGTGTGGGGTATGTCTGTGTGAGTTGGCAGGGTGTGTGTCCAGTAGTCTGTATGTTCCTTGTGTGTGTGGATGTTAATTTTGTGCTTGTATTCAGCTTTCTTGCCATGTATGTGGTGTTGTGGTGTGTGTGTGTGTTGCCCTGGGCCTGTGCCTCTGTGCTGTGTGTTAATCTACACCCAATGCTGCTGTGTCTGTCTCCTAGGTGTTAGTTGTGTGCTGCTGGGTGTGGATTTAGCTCGCTTGGTGTTGGGCATGGGGGTGCACAGGGGGGGGGATTGGCATGTTTCTTGCTGTGTGCGGCGGAGCTGTGGGTGGTGGGTGGTGGTGGTGGCCTGTGGTCTTTCTCTCCTGACCGTTGCTGTACATGCATTCTGCTTTGTGCGATGGATTTCCCGCATACTCACCGCTGCGGTGTCGTCAGCAACACATTACATTATGTTCGCGGTAATTTGGTGGGCTTGATGCAGGGTGTGAATTGGTGCCAGATGAGACATGTGTGGGTACACTGATGGATGTGTACCTGTCCACACCAGTGTGTCTGGTGTGGCCAGGTGCCCTGTTTCAGCCCGTGGAATTTGTGTTCTGTTTTGTGTTGTATTGTGTTTTATTTACGTACCTGCGGCGGCGTCCGCGGCGGGCGATGTTGACCTGGTGATGTATCACGTACAGCACCAGGAGGACGTGTAGTGCTGGATCCATGGCGTTCGGCTCCGGGTGGAGGGCTCCGAAAGTCTCGTTTCACGCTCCGCTGTCGAGATTCTGCCGTGTCTGGAAGGGCGGTTTCTCCCCTGCGGTTCGACTGGTTGTTTGGCGCATCCTAATTTGTTGAGCGGACGGGACGTCATTCCGCACGGCGGTGAGTCTCCATTGGCTACCACCGGCGCGGTGGCGGGCGCAATTTCATGGCGGTCGGCGTTGCACCGCGGAGGTCGGGAAATGGGGCATATTTGCCCTTCATAATATGGCGGCCGTGAGGACCGCTGCTGGCGGGCGGTAAAAGGCATTTTTCCGCACCGCCGGCACCGCAGTACTGACACCGACCGCCATCGTAATCGGCCCCATAGTTTTTATTGATATTTTCCTAATAAATATCAATGCAAGGAAGAAATCCCAAATATCACAAAATGAAAATGAGAACATCAGCTTTCCAAATTCGATATTTAAATGTTTCAATGTATGTACATATGTAATAATAATATTAATAATAATAATAATAATAATAATACTAATAATAATAATAATAATAATATAAAATGAGAACTCAAACTAAGCAAAACCATTTTTTATATATAGAAAACAAATGAATGTTGTTTTTTAGACAGGCAAAACTGGAGCACCTGTCACATAACTTTTAAAAACACAAAGACCTCAACAAGCATTTCTACAAAATAAATCAACATAAGATCTGAATGTAAATGTAAAACATTGTAATCCAGATGTAAATGTTATTTAAAAATCTAGGGTCTGATTTAGAGTTTGTTGAAGAAGGTACTTCCATTGCAATTGCGGCCCGCTTGCCTGACTTTCAGGTGGGTGAACCTTAAGGCTATCTCCTGCTCTGTCGCTGACCTCCTTCTCCCTTGGTTCGATGGAGTACGGGTCATCTGAGGTTTACATATAACACCTTCCACCCTATATTAAGTGCATGGTGTTTTACCATTTTTACTCTTTGCTTCCACCAAGTAAAACCTGGCAATAAGGGGAAGCAAAAAAAAATAAGGACCCCCCACACCATACTACAGAGCTCCTATGCTGTGACTCGCTTTAAAACAAAATCCTGCTTTGAGTTTTTTTTTCTTTTTTAATCTAAAACTTGGTAAATATTTGACTGGTAGTCGTCATGTTTCATGGAACCATTCTTCAAATTTTTAACACATTGACAGGAACCGCAGTACCAGCAGTTTCTGCCAAAGACTACAGATGTCACATCTCTAAATGCGTAGGATGGGTACTCCATCAAGGCAATGGAGTATTTTACTCCGCCTCCCTCATTGAGTACAAACCATATTCTGAGATTTAAATCAGGCTTGTACTTATTATAAACATTTGATAAAAATATAACTCTAAAATTCACAGCACATTTGCAGAAAGCGCCACTTAAATCACATCTCAAAAAGTAAAACCATTACTTTCTAACATGGGATATACTTACAGCCAAGAGAATAAAAGCACAGAAAATATGTATTGGAAATTAACATTTATTATTAAAATGGTGGTTATGGAAGTGCTACATTTTGTTAAGATGTAGTAGTGAACATTAGTAAGCATAATCACCTGCCAACTGAAGCGCCTGCTGGTCCTAACAAATTCCAAGACATAAACATCCCTGATTAATCAACCTCAATGCATAACAAAGAAACCCTTTCCTACTATGACAATATTAATAATGACAGAAAATAATCATTTATGCAACTGAAAACAACCAGCTAAGATTACTAAAAAGCAGCAAAAGGATGGTGGATGCCACATCTAAATAATGCCATCCTTCAAACACGCACACTTACATCATACACAGTGACTATCAGAATACAAAGATACCGTAATTGTACGCAATTCTTCCTAGCAAAGAAAGTATACACACTGCAATCTATTCAATCACATAAATTCTAAGACAAACAACTACTACCCAAAAAAAATTACATCGATTTCGAATAGGCAATGATTAGATCCATCTTAACAATCTACTCACATACAGCTTTACAGGTCTGTTACATTCATGTCAACCACATGCACTACATGTGGAGTACTCAGCAAATGTATATGTTTAAAATTGCATGTTACATAAAAAAAATAAAAGGATCTAAGGATATCTATAGTTTGGAAAATAAATAGATATATCTAAGAGCACAACCTATCTCATCCTTATCATAACTCAATATACTAACCCTATATATATCCCACTATTCCAAAATCCCCTAAATGTAACTTAAAGGTAGTCTTACCTGATCCACAAAACAGCAGCAGAGAATTGCAATTGTCAGGAACCAGGACTAACCCAAAAGATGTTAATAGACAAAAGAGGAAAAGTAGCAGAGTAAAATACCACTAAATGAATTTGAAAAAAGACAATCTATTCATAGAAATCACAGGTTATTAAACTATAAAGTGTACATTTTTTTGTTTAAAAAATGTTTTAATTTTTTTACATAATGTACAAAAATAAAACATGCACATTTATTAGAAAGGGTTCCCTGATGTTAAAAATATCGATGTTCAAAATATCGGAAAACAAATATAGACTACAAAAATATCGACTCCCATACCTACACAGGTAAGTACAAAAATATTGAATCAAAAATATCGATGTAAAAAATATAGATGTAAAAATATCAATTTAATTATATATATAAAAAGTATATTAAATATTTATTTTATTTTAACAAAATAAATTAAATGTAATATACATATTTACAAAGTATTACAAATAAACTTAATTTAAAAAAATAAACACAAACAATAAGTTATACCTATATATTTATTTTGTAATAACTACTATCTTTATTTTTTTTAAACTTTACAATTATATAAAAATAAAATATATATAGATATATATATAGATATATCTATATATATATATATCCACTTCACCACGCAACAGCAGTTGCAACGCGCACTCCTTCCACAAAATTAAGGCTCACTCTCGCAGTGCTTGAATCGGTTTATTTGATGGTACCAAAACCGACAAAAACCCAACGCGTTTCGGCGTCACCGCCTTGCTCACGGGTTACATTGTTTCATTCAATTCAAACTGATATACTCGAACAGTACATGCAACGTGATGGGTGACAAACATAGAAAATGGACAAAGTTAACAGCCATAGCATCTAACAGTAAAAAGGGTTCAGCCATTTTGTAGCGAACATTCAGTTAATGTTCAAGCATTCTTAAGGGACCATATTGATCATAACCAATTGACATACATGATCATAATCTAAATATATAGTACTTTGAGATATTGTTTTCACATAATTCTCCAACTCAGATTGAATGGTTGAATTTTGCATATTATTGTACAATAGATGACTGATATCGGTTATTGATAGAACTGTGATCCATTGAAATTGCCCACTGGGGCTGAATTGTGCAAAATGGAGATATATCGTATATTTTGTATAACAGAAGATGAATATCGGTGATTGACAGAAATGTGACCCATTGAAATTGCCCACTGGGGCAGAATTGTGTATAATCATGATATTGGGAATCACTATTACGCAAGAGGTGGAGATTGCCACATTGCGCATATTGACTGTCATTAGCCATACATTTTATCAATAGGGCTGTGGTCCAACATTTATTGTATTCGCTGTATTTATGAATGAAGGAGACTCCCAGATCTGTAGAGTTTTAGTTGTCCATTTATGATGAATTAGCGCATCTCACGATAGCCTGGGTTGGACAAATACAAGATGTGAACTTCACGCTTTTAAATATTTAAGGGAAAGAATCTGAGTGGGAGAATTATGTGAAAACAATATCTCAAAGTACTATATATTTAGATTATGATCATGTATGTCAATTGGTTATGATCAATATGGTCCCTTAAAATGTGTGAACATTAACTGAATGTTCGCTACAAAATGGCCAAACCCTTTTTACTGTTAGATGCTATGGCTGTTAACTTTGTCCATTTTCTATGTTTGTCACGCATCACGTTGCATGCACTGTTCGAGTATATCAGTTTGAATTGAATGAAACAATGTAACCCGTGAGCAAGGCGGTGACGCCGAAACGCGTTGGGTTTTTGTCGGTTTTGGTACCATCAAATAAACCGATTCAAGCACAGCGAGAGTGGGCCTTAATTTTGTGGAAGGAGTGCGCGTTGCAACTGCTGTTGCGTGGTGAAGTGGATATGGATACAGGGTTTCTCGGACCTTGACGCACACCGCAGCTGCAGTGTCCAGGTTGTTTTGAGAAACGTGGAGAGGTTATATATATATATATATATATATATATATATATATATATTTATATAGATATATATATATATATAGATATATAATTTTAAATATAAAAACATTCTAGAATAAATTAAAACATTAAACTATGAAAATATTTAGACTTACATTGCCCAATACAATAAGTGCAACAGTAGGAAAATTGTTGGATAGCATAATCATTAAATTTACTCTTCCAACTCCAGTGAGTGCAACAGTAGGGAAAGTGTTGAATAGTGGAGGGGTACAAGTTACTATTCCCACTCCAAAGAGTGCCACAGTGGGGAAAGTGTTGGATAGCAGAAGGGAAAAAATTACTATTCCCACTCCAGTGAGTGCAACAGTAGGGAAAGTGTTGGATAGCGGAGGGGTAAAAATTACTATTCCCACTCCAGTAAGAGCAAAAGTAAGGAAAGTGTTGAATAGCAGAGGGGTAAAAATTACTATTACCACTCCACTGAGTGCAAAAGTAGGATAAGTGTTGGATAGCGGAGAGATAAAAATTACTATTCCCACTCCAGTGAGTGCAACAGTAGGGAAAGTGCTGGATAGCGGAGGGGTAAAAATTACTATTCCAACTCCAGTGGGTGCAACAATAGGGAAAGTGTTGGATAGCGGAGGTGTAAAATTTACAATTCCCACTCCAGTGAGAGCAACAATAGGGAAAGTGTTGGATAGCGGAGAGGTTAAAATTACTATTCCAACTCCAGTGAGTGTAACAGTAGGGAAAGTGCAGGATAGCGGACAGATAAAACTTACTATTCCCACTCCAGTGAATGCAACAGCAGGGAAAGTGTTGGATACTGGAGGAAAAAAATACTATTCACCCTCAAACACATAGAAAAATAATATTTAAAAAAAGAATTAATAAACAAAATAAAAATATAAATATTAAACATATAAAAAGAACACATATAATATTAATTACATATAAAAAAAACTACAAATATTATATAAAATGATATAATAAATACATTTACACAAAAAATTATTCTTTTAAACTAGAAAATATTTACAAACAAAAAAATGAATTAAAACATAAATGTATTTATTTTATTTTGTACCCTATAACACCACACTAATAACAAAACACTTCAACATTTTTTATTAAATGTATTTACCTAATTACCATAATTAATAATGAATTAAAAAATATATTAATAAAAAACTAATAACCATTAATTGACTACACACACTTTAACACTACAATATCCACAACACACGCCTAAATTAAACTATAAAATAATAAAACTCAATTAAAACGTATTTTAAAATTAAAATCTATTACTATTAACAACTAATATTTAAATAATTAAAATGTATTTAATGCCCACTCTTTACCCCTTTAAACCTAAAAACAACTCACAAAAATATAAAAAATTACCCCCAAAAAATATCAAATAATTAACATTAATTAATTATATATTAATTAATTAAACACAAATTACACCCCACCCTTTACTCCTATAAACACCACAACACACACCTAAAATTAATTACACAATTACCATAATTAATTACGAATTAATTAAAATTAATTAACAACCCATTATTAATTCATCAATTAAAAATAAATTACCTCCCACCCTTCACACCTATAAAAACCACAACACACACCTAAAATTAATTACACAATTACTGAAATTAATTACAAATTGATTATTTAAAATTAATCAACCGATTATTAATTCATAAATTAAAAATAAATCACTTTCCACCCTTTACACCTATAAACACCACATCACACCTAAAATTAATTGCAAAATTTCCAAAATGAATAACCAATTAAATAATTAAAATTAATTAAAATTATTAATTCATAAATTCAAAATAAATTACTTTCCACCCTTCCCACCCTTTACACCTATAAAAACCACAACACACACCTAAAATTAATTACAAAATTACCAACATTAATTACAAATTAATTAATTAAAATTAATTAACAACCAATCATCAATTCATAAATTAAAAATAAATTACTTCCCTCCCTTTACACTTATAAACACCATAACACACACCTAAAATTAATTACCAAATTACCAAAATTAATACCAATTAATTAATTTATTTTATTTTATTTATTTATTTATTTGAGTTTTATATAGCGCTGGCTAGACCCGGAGGTATCAGAGCGCTTTACATGAGGATCATTGAGTTACATCAGTTACAGGAGCATATTAAAAACATAGGAAAAGGAGAAACAGTGTTACACAGTAAAACGAGTGTTACAAGAGCGTGGAATAACATCAACATATACTCCGTAGTTTGGCAGAACATCGGTAATTCGTCGGAAGACGGGGGGAGATAACAGTGGGGAGACGAGGAGAAACAGTGTCCAATGTCCGGCTGGGTAGGTGACGGCCGAGGGGGGGAACCAGAGCCGATCTCCTCTATAGCTGACTGGGCAGCTCCACCGGGCATGGGCCATGTTGCTCGGCCTCAAACACACATGGATAAGTATCTGTACCATCAAATTTATAGATTATTTTGCCAAGATGAGGCCCTCTTTCTGTCTTTAATTTTGCAATTCACATTGCGCCTATGAGTTCAAGCAAAAAAAAATTCCGCCGATCAGCAGTGCCACAAAGCCACATAAGTTGCCAGAGAATAAAAACACAGCACAGGGAAAGACCGCGCCACAGAATTACATCCATTGCTAGGATATCAAACAACAATAGAGAGCAAGTCCCAAGGAGCGTGGAGGGGAGTGGGGGAACAGTAAAGGTGTTACAATGAAGATCAGTACTACAGTAAAGGTGTTACAATGAAGATCAGTACTACAGGGGATACCAAAAGAAGTCAGAGTAAGAGAGCCTACAAACTGGCAGGGGACCAGTGACAAAACAACAACTAGTGCCAGACATCAACACTGCGTTGGGTCAAAACAACAAATGGCGTGGGTCCGAACGGGTCACAAGGGTGCCTCACCGTGACCAGAACAAGAAGTGAAGGGTGCAAGAGTCTCCAGAAGTGGTCGACCAGGGCAGCGGTCCAACTGGCGGCACAGGCGGAGACCAGCAGCAAGAATCGATCAGAGGAATCTGCAGTAGCCGCAAGATGGAGGATCCAAGTCGTGGACCCCAAATGAATTCGCAAAACAAAATGGCAGGATTGCGGGAGAACAGAAATCCGAGCCCAAAGTCACCACGGAAACATACCTCCGGAGCAGGGCTGAAAAGTGGAAGGCAGCCATCAGATCCGGCGGGAGGAAGGCTGGAGGGTGCCGAAACTTCTCTCGGGTCGTCGTAGTCAGGGGAAGTCAGCGCAGCCCCGTCTATGCAGCAGCCCCGGAGGAGGAGGGCAGTTGCGGGGTCAGGTGGGCGCACCAACTCGGAGAAGAAAAAGGGGGAGCAAGCCCGCCGGTACAGGGCAACAGCGTCGCAGCAATGTCGATGCTCTTTTGTCAGGGGAAACGAGACTCGAGTGACCTAGCTGCCATCCTGCAGAGTCCTGGATGTTAGCGGCACAACACTTGTGCGTCTCAACGGCAGTCCTGGGAGGTGTTGCGGGATGTCCCGGAAGGGGCAGCGGTATGCCAAGCAACAAAGGTCAAGTTCGGCAGGTAGGTGGCGGCCGGTACCTGCGGAGTGAACTGCCAGCTGATCTCCTATCGGGGCAGCTCAACCAAAGCATCGGCCATGATGGCATTGGCACCGCAAGCGTTCCATCGGGAGGTTCTGAGGGAGAGCAGCAGGACACGGACAAAGCTCAGGGGTGGAAGGAAAAGGCCGGAATGCAGTCTGTGAATCCTCGTGAATTAAAATTAATTAACAACCAATTATTCATTAATTAATAATATATTACTTTACACATTTAACACTATAACATCTCGATTAAACAAATATTAATAAATAAAAATTAATCAATAAATTTAATATAATTAAATTACTTCCCACCCTATTCCCCTATAAACCCACAACCCGCTACGGAAATAAAAACAAAAAATTCAAATAAAAAAAATGTAATATAATTAAATTACTTCCCACCCTATTCTCCTATAAACCCACAACCTGCTACGGACCTAAAAGCGCAAAATTCAAATAAAAAATAAAAATAACTACTAAAACTTTAACACATATATTAAAAATACAAACAATTCTTATACAAAAAAACATACATCACATACATATAAAATATATACTGAAATACATAACAATTATAAAAAAACTATGGGGGTCATTATGATGGCGGAAGGCCCGCCACTGCCAGCCGTGCAGTGGCAGGCCTTCCGCCATCGGACCACGATTTTCCCCCCGCAACATAACGATGGCGGGGGATCCAGACTGTGACCGTGGCGGACGCAAAGACCGTCCGCCACGGAACCGCCACAGGCAATCGTTCCGATTGCCTGGCGGAGTGGTCTGCATCCATAAAATGGTGGCAGTGCCTAGCAGGCACCGTCCGCCAAATTAGGATGCTGTCGTCAGCCAGCCTTTCCGTGGCGGGTAAACCGCCATTGAAAGGCTGGTGGGGATTGGTTTTGGGGGCCCCCTTGTGTTTGGGGGTGGTGTTTGTGCATGGGGGGGACCCATGGTACCCCCTACATTTCACTGCCACATAGTGCAGTGAAATGCACAACATGCATTTTTAACATTGCGGCGGGTGCTGCAGTCAGCAGCACCCGCCGCAATGTTAAAGTGCAAAATGCGACCGCCATGGTGGCGGTCGCATCCTAATTGGGTGTGCTGGACCGCCGCATGCATGACGGGCGATCCCGATTCCCACCACGATGGCGGGCGGACTCAGGCCCGCCCGCCATCGTAATGACCCCCTATATTTTTACAATTATATTTTTGCAAACTATATTAAACACTTCGATATTTTTAAAATCAATATTACTTACTTAAGTCGATATTCTTGACCACAATATTCTTGCTGTCGATATTTCTGACCCACAATTTTCATGACTCGATATTTGTGCAACTCGATATTTTGGTCTGTGCACCATCAGAAAGTACTATCAAAAATATTATTTTCATTTAATGTACCTAATATAAATTAACTAAACATATCTTTTCAGAAACGTTTCAAAAATATTACTACACAAAAGATAATGTATTTGCAAAAATACTGATAAAAAATATGTAGAAAATCTTATAATATTTTCAAATGTAAACTATATATTATTTATTTTCTTTAAAAAATACAATTAAAACTCAATCAATCAATCAATCAATCAGGTATCTTGTAGAGCGCAACTACTCACCTGTTATTGTCTGACCGCCATTGAAAGTCTGTCGAAAACTGACTTTGGGGACCCCTAGCAGGGCCTCTGCTGCCTCCGCTATGAGGCTTGGGGGGGCACAAGTGGTGCTGTCCCAAACATCCATACCCCACGTGGCAGGCACCGCATGGTGCCTGGATATTTGCAAACATCCTATTTTCCATTGCAGGTTGTGTTGTGGCCCTTTTACAGCAGCTGCAGAAGCTGCAATGGAAAAATGGATGTTTCTGACCGCCTCATGGGCGGTCGTATCCTAATTTGTCGAATGGAACCACTGACTACTAGTCGGTCAGTTTCCATTCCGGCATGATGTTGGACGGACGCTCATCCAACCGGCATCATAATCAGGGCCTAAGTGTGAAACTGTGATTAATAATGTAAAAATAAAATTGATGTTAATAAAACAATGTGCATCAATTTTTTGTAATAATTTATCAATATTATGCTGCACCTAGCACAATGGATGCTATACAATTTAAAAAGTGTTTATTTACTATTTCTACTGCAATTTCAGCTATATTAGGGAAGGTGTTGCACTTTAACAGGGGCACATTTCCTATTCCTACTCCAAACCCAGCTATACTGGGGATGTTGGACTTGAACAAGAGTAGATTTACTACTCCCACTCCGATCCATGCCACACTGGGGAAGGTGTTGGACTTTTGAGCGGTAGATTTACTATTTCCACTCCAGTCTAAGCTATGTTGTGGAAAATGTTATACATTGAAGGTCTTAGATTTTTTATTCTCACTGCAATCTAAACTACGTTGGGGAACACATTGGACAGTGGAGGGGTTAGATTTACTATTTTCACTCCACTCTAAGCTACAGTTAGGAAAGTGTTATACATTGAAGGGGTTAGATGTATTAATCCCACTGCAATCTAAACTACATTGGGCAATGTGTGTCAGACCTTAACAGCAGTGGCGGCTCGTGGAGGGAGTGCTGCGGGGCGGTGGTGCGGGGGAGGAGCAGGGTGGGGGGTAGTAAACTACGGCATATGGCCGAACAGAGGTAAGTAAACAAATAAATAAATAAAGCAAATTTCATTGCGCGTGCCGCATTGCCAAATGCGATGCAGCGCGCGCAACGAAATTCGTTTTATTTATTTATTTGTTTACTTACCTCTGTTCGGCCGTATGCCGTAGTTTACTACCCCCCACCCTGCTCCTCCCCCGCCCCGCCTCACCGCCCCGCAGCACTCCCTCCACGAGCCGCTACTGCTTAACAGGTGTAAATTTACTATTTCCACTCCAATCTAAGCTACATTGGGTAAGGTGTTGGACTTTACTGGGGTAGATTTTCTATTCTCACTCCAATGTAAGCTACATGGTTGTGTTATGCAGATATCTAGAGTGTGCTATCACCCGCAAGGGTATCATTGCACTGAGCAGGTGTGAGTCTAGCCACTCCTAGGGCCTAGTGGAACTACTCAACTCAACAGATCTTCAGCTTCTATTGGAATTCAAGAAGTGAGGAAGAGGCTCTTATGTGTAGCAGGAGGTCATTCCATGCTTTAGGAGAGATATAGGAGAAGGATTGACTGCCAGATCTGATTTCCGTATGCATGGGATTTGTGCAAGTAGGACTCTGTACGAGCAGAGGTGTATGGTTGGTTTGTGAAAGCAGATGCGATTGTTGAGGTATGCTGGGACAGTGCTATATAGTGCCTTGAAAGTGTGGGTGAAGAATCTGAATTGTGCTCATTTGTGAATGGAGGGCCAGTGGAGCTCCTTCAGGTGTGTTGTGATGTGAGTGGTGGCGTGGAAGGTTGAGAGTGATTCTGGCAGCCAAGTTCTGAATGGTCTGCAGCCTTCTGGTGAGTTTTTAGTTGATCCTGGCATAGAGGGTACTCCCGCTTGCTTGTGACCAGGGCAAGTGTGACGGTTTTCTGGGTGTTGGTTGGGAGCCATTTAAAAACCTTTCTCAGCATCCTCAGGGTATGGAAGCATGAGGTGGTAACAGCATTAACTTGGGTAGTCATGTCGTGTTTGCTGTTGATGATGATCCTGAGGTTCTTGATGTGGTTGGTAGGTGTGAGTGTTGGTCCTCGCTCTGTTGGCCACCAGATGGAGTCCCATGAAGATGTGCTCTTCCCGAGTAATCACAATTTCAGTCTTGTCGGTGTTCAGCTTTCCTCCAGTGGAAAATTTCAGTCCTTCACACATTGAACTTGATCCGGTACTGGAAGTCTTATCAGTGAGGGAGAGAATGAGTTGTGTGTCATCAGCATAGGAGAAGATGTTGATTGGGGGGGCGGTAAACTCCGGTCCACTGGCAGAGTTCACGGAGTTTTGCCACTCCACACTCCACTTGGAACACAGAGTTTACCCGCCTGCTCTTCCCTAGCCAGGAGGTGTTTTGCAGAGTCGTTGAGTAAAGAGATGGGGCCTCCGACAAGCTCTCAGCATTCCCACTGTGGGGGACTTATTGGTGGCAACAAGAGGGGTTTTGGGACCCCAACTACTCTCAGCAGCAAAGGGGACTTGATTAGGGGTGGCAGAGCAATACTCCGCTAGCTCACGGAACTCCACGGAATTTGGTGGAGTTTTTTGGTAACTCTGTGGAATTCCTCAGAGTGAAACCCCGCAAGTTCTGCCCAGGCCGCCCTAATGTGGATATTCTGAGAGCGGATGAAGCTGGCTAGTGGGATAATGTGCATTGGAGAGAGTCAGACTCAGAGGGTTTCCTTGCAGGACTCCACAGATGTAGTCACATGCGTTATTGAGGCTCTTTAGATGCAGGATAGCAGGAAGTGCTATCAACCGTTTCATAGACTTTGCGATGCTGATGGTCCATAGGTTGATTGCCATGCACTGAAAGGCTAACACACTGCCTGAAATGAGACATTGGCGTGCAGTGACACTTTTGTGGGGCAAGGCTGAGACGGTGGCTCTGTGGCGAGAGGTGGTGCGAGGACTGTGCAAGACACCCCTAGTAGCGGACTGGGAAGGCTTGTTAGGGGACTTACAGGTGCCCCAGGTGGAAACCTCTGCACAGGAGTGAGGAGCTTATCCTGCTGGCAGAGGGAACCACACTACAGAATACCACTCGCCCCACCCATGTCAGCTTATTCTAGAAACTGAATGTGAGGTGTACAAAGGCCACAAAACTCAAGCTCACACTTCCCGGGAGATGGAATTTCCTGAAAATAGGGGTGGGCATGTGGGGTGGGTGTGCTATGGGGCTAGAGGGCCTACTTAATCACCTTGCGTTCCTCTAGGATAAGACTGCTGCTTATATGGCTTATTAACATGTTTTAATTTTATAAGTCAATGAACCAATAGCTCCTGATAGACTCGGGGAAGTATAACATATGTATAGTGATTACAGTATGGTGGGATCATATTGCCTTGACATGTGCAATTGTTCAGTGTGACCGATTTGTAAACTGTATTAAGAATGCTATAACACCTAATAAAGATGGTTAAAAAAATGAAGTCACAGGCCTCCAAGGTGTATGGTGCCAGGCTGACTGGGTCTTTCCAGTCAGGAAGGGGCAGATCCGTCAGAGTGCATGTCCTTGGATTCCCATGTTGTGTAGGCATTGGATATGGATGGGTGTAGACTGTGTCAAATGCTATGGAAATGTCCAGGAGGATGAGGGCTGCTGTGTCTCCTCTGTCCAGAGTCATAAGGGTGTCATCCGTGGCGGCCTTGAGGGCAGTTTCCATGCAGTGGTTGGGTATGAAACCAGCCTGAGTGGTGTTGAGAAGTTGGTGGTTGTTAAAGTATTTGGTGAGGTGTCTATTGATGATTTTCTCTAAGACCTTGGCCGGGAATGGTGGTAGGGAAATCAGTATGTAGTTGGCAAGAGTTGAAGGGTCCAAGGAGGGTTTCTTCAGCAATGGAAGGACAATTGCATGTTTCCAAGCATCTCGGAAAGTTGCAGAAGAGGTGGAGGCATTCAGAATGGGTGTGAGCATGGTGATGGTGGGTTTCAGTCCTCTGAAATAAATGTGGTGGGGGCAGGGGTCCAACGGGGCCCTTGAGTGGAAGAACCTTATGGGCAGTTTCTCTTGTGGTGAGGGCTGGCCTTGTCATTGGCATTGGTTCTTTGGATAATATCAGGAGGCATTTGGTAAGGTTTGTTAGGTCTGGTTGCAGGTTGAATTTGCTATGTATGACAGTGATTTTGTTGCTGAAGATTCAAGAGTGATTTTGAAGATTTTCCACAAGGGGGTGATCTTATTGGAAAACTTTCACAATGGTGAATATTTCTTTGTTATGTTGGTTTTGACATCAATGCGATACACCATAGCGGCTTGATGTTGTTCTGGATTGTTTCGTGGTAGCATCTTAGGGCAGATTTAAATGTGCTCCTATTTGCATTGTCCTGGATCATTCTCCATTTGTTCTTTAGTTGTTTGCAGTGGCATTTCCTTAGTCTGAGCTCTTCATTGTACCAACTGGCCTGGTGTCTGGATCTTGTTGTTTTGCTGTGTTTGAGAGGGGCAAGGCGTCAGCGCAGGAGGTGATCCAATTGTTGGAGGAGATGCTGGACTTTAACAGGGGTAGATTTATTATTCCCACTCCAATCCAAGCTACATTGGGGAAAACATTACACATTGAAAGAATTAGATTTACTTTTCCCACTACAATCTAAGCTACCTTGAGGAAGGTGTTGGACATTAACAGGCATTCATTGACTATTCCCACTCCAAATTAACCGACATTAGGGAAGGTGTTTAACTTTAACAGGGTTCATTTACTATTCCCACTTCAATTTAAGGGCCTTATTACAACTACGGAGGTCCATGGGACCGCTGTAGTCGTGGTGGCAGTCCGACCACCGCCACACTGAGTGACCGCTCTCAGTATTATAAGTGTGGCGGTCAGACCACCACTGAACCGCTGCTACCGCCACGGATCAAGGATCCTGTGGTGGTCTGGCAGCAATTTGAAGTCCAAATATGCTGCCGGTACCGCAGCGGCACTGCCAAACATGTTTTGAGTTGCCTCACAGCCACCCTTTTCATGGCAGTCGCACCACCATGAAAAGGGTGGTGGTGAGGCAACAAAGGGGGCCCTACAGGGCCCCTTGTGTCTCTGTGCCTGGGGTGTGCATGCAGGGGGGCACATTTAGTGCCCCCCAGTAAATCTGCACCTCCAGTTCCTGCAAAGGAAGGAATGAATGACATGGTGCATTTCTTACCATGCAGCAATGTGCACTGGTGGTCTCATGGTGGTGCTGTTTAAGGCTCACAATGAGCATTTAAACAGCACCGCCACTGGACTGCCACCCTGCCCGTTCTCCAACCCACAAAACTACATTTACCTGGCAGGGAGGCAGCAGCGACTCTTGGCGTTGCAGGGGCCCGGCGGTGGCGTGCCACCTGCTCCTGCACTGCCAAAAGTTGTAATAAGGCCCTAAGCTACATCGAGGAAAGTATTAGACATTGAAGGGGTTATATTTACTATTCACACTCCAAAGTAAGGTACATTTGAGAAGGTAGTGATCTTTATTTAACAGGGGATAATTTACTATTCCTGCTCCAATCTAAGGGGCCCATTACGATGGCGGGCGGAATCACAACCGCCGTGCTGGCGGATGCAAAAACCACCAGTTACCGCCGGCACGCAGCAGTCCACACGCCCGCCCAATTACGATGCGAAAAGCAGGCCAAACACCGCCGGCAAGCCAGCAACACCGTCCGCCATCAAAGTGCGCCCGTACACGTAGCGGCGCAGCACAACTGACACACACCGTCCGACGAAACACGTCCCGCCCGGCGCATAAATTTACGATGCCGCAAACAAACGGCTCCCACGGCTAAGAGACACCGCACGTGAAAGAGAGGCGGTAACACGGACGCAGAGCACGGACAACGAAGAAGCGGCACCCCGGGCATGAATCCAGCACTGCAGGCCCTTCCCATGCTTCTGCTGATGCACCACCAAGGACGCAACGTACCGCGGAGACGCAGGTAGGCACACACACAACAAGTGCACGCAAACAGCGCACACAGTGCAAGGGCGGAAAAGCGGACAACCCCCACCAGCGCGTGTACACTACACATCCACCATTGCATCCACATATGACACACAGGCCAAATCCTAACATCGCGGAACACATGTGTACACACCACCTGGGACTAGGAACCAACCACCCCGTCACGGCCCCAAAGCGCCGATGACGCCGCCACACATGCGCACAACGCAGAGGCCAACCGCAGCGCCATGCATGCGTCGCACACAGACACAGGGACACAACCAAGCAGCACACACATCAGCCCCACCCCGAACGCACATGACACGTGACAGGCCTGCCACAGACATGTCCCCAACGCCCAATTCACGGACAACACCCAACGCCACACAACCGACGCACACATGTCAGTGAAGTCACGCAACAGCAGGACACACCCCAGTGTAACAAACATGGCATAGCACACAGCGGCGGCAACACCAACTAGGAGAAGCAGGGCCCCTTCGGGAAGAGGAACGCCAGTACCACACTGAAAAACCCATACCACCCTGCACAAATGAACAAGACATATGAAACGGAACACCAAAGAGCCCGGGGACCGACAACAGGTGGCCCAAGAATAACATCCACACACAAGGCCCAACGCAGAGCGGAAAGGCAGCCTGCCGCCCACACAAGGGAGAGCAGACAGCACTGAATGACCTTCCATTCCAACTCCGAAACCACAGCCCTACGACAGAAGTCGGTGAATACAGCCATTGTCCAAGAATAGACCAACACAGGCATGCCGAGGAGACCGACCACAGGGCAGATAGCGCATATCACAGAAGCACACAACGGACGGGGAAGAAAGAAGAAAACACTCCCCCATGTCGGCCACATGCAAGCTAATTGGAAGGAGTCACACAGCACTGACCTTGAACTGTCTGAGAAGCATGTGGGAAGAGGGCCCGTGTCCTCCAAACAAGCCAACAGAACACAAGTCCTGTCTCCCTACGACTACACAGAGCTCACAGCAACCCCGGAGCGTGCACATTGCAGACTGCACACACAGCCGGAGCACGCCATCTCAACGAACCGCTGCGAAATGGCAACCGCAACACACCTACCCAACTACGCCGAACAGCTCAAGCTGTACAAAACCAACACGATACATACATTGGGATGCGATCTCCTGTCCCTGCTGAACGTAAGTTACCGACTGACTTACCGCATCACATTGTTCAGCTGCGTCATGCCCGTCTTCTACTGTCGGAGGTGTCCCTACCAGCATCCCGTCGAGATATGCCTCTCCAACCCGGCATGTCTGAAGGCGGACCTGCTACCACTACTCCTCCCTCTGGACGCACACGACAGGGCCTGCTCTGCCTATGGGGGCATGGCGTATGTGGCCAACATCGCACCCGCACTGAAATGGGACCACTGTGCCTCCACACGACGGATCATCGAGAACAGCTACATCGAATGTCACCCAGCATGCCCCATCATGGTCCTCCAAGGGACAACTTACGAACAACACCTTGAGAGCCACCATCCGCTTCATTGGCTGGCAAACATGTACACCACCAATGACATGGAAGCCCTGCTGGACGGCATCGCATACCTGACAACCTGTAAATACGTCGGACCACAACGCAGGTTCCCCGAGTGACCTATGAAGTCCAACCCCGCACCCATGCTCAGCTTCCGCACGGACTGGCCAGTCACCACCACAACAGCCATACCAAACGACCGGCAACTGTAACCACACCATCAACGACATCGCCATGACATCGGATATGACCGGGACATGCACACTGTTCCCCATCACATCCAGGAACACCGCATGCATCGTAGGAGGCAGTGGCATGGGCTCTGTGTATCGCACCCACATGGACGGAACTGCACGAACAACCAGGACACGACATGGATCCAGCGCACATGGACACACACACCGCTCAGTGGAAATGAATAGGTCGCCTGGAGTCTGTGGGTGCTGCACCCCTCCCACCCCCGCCCGGGAATCCCATACCAGGACCTTTGCATGGACGACAAGTGCATACAACAACAACACGACCCCAGTGACTGTGACATGTCCAGTAACCACCACAGTGCAACAACAAGTGGCACGCCGCTGCATGCACGCAAGCACATGCCCTGATGTCATCTCACATGCACGCGTGCATGAGGAACAACCGCAGCAAACCTGTCACATGGAACTGAGATGGACTGTGCCCATGATGCCGAGCGGTCTGGTAGGCTACATGTATACCGTCTGTGTCAAAGTCCGCAGCTCCGCAGCTATACGTAAATGTACATTAGCACAGCCTTGGCCAAGCAGATGTAACTCTGAAGCCCACATCCCACATGCAACAGCCAATCACATGTAACCCCACACCCTATCCAATTTGTAATCATGCTCAGTATATCCTCAACATGTATTCCGCTGCCAGTAGTGTCCACTATACTGCATCACAGAGGACAGAAGACTCAATATAATGTTTGAAACCAAAACTGTCTCCGCTGACTCATTTCACAAGTACGAATGAGAGAGGATGAGAGTATGTGAAGTACACGGCAGTCGTGACATGACCATGTAGTCCACTGGTATTGGATGTCAACGCAAATGAGTAGCACTACTGTGGAAGACACACATGTGTCGTGTGAAGTCGTATGGACGCAGTGCTCAGGTGGGTGGGTGCGACGGGTAGATGCGCACATGCCAAGTTGGAGCACGCCGTGTTGGGAGGGGTCATGAACAGTACACCACCGCTTCCCTGGGCATTGTGAGAGGACACCTGTCGGGGGGGGAGTGAACACGTGTGTGCACAGCAGCCGGGCACACGTACAAAGCGGTACCAGGCACACACAGCCCCAGTCGACCAGGTGTAACCCCAACATAGTCAATCCGCACAGGCGATACAGGGCACGGGATGGCAGTGGAGCATGGTGTGTGAGAGGTCTCCTCGCGCTCCTCCTGGTCATATCACGCAGGCAATAGAACCTCAACGTCCAGCATGGCAAAAAGTCAAATGGAAGTGTAGGGGGACGCACCACAGCACGAGCAGCACTGACGTCACGGGAGGTGGCTCGCACCATCCCATCCATTGCCCATCATACCAACCACGCCACATGCCATTGCGACTAAGTGCAAGCGCGTGCGCCACCACCCCCGAGCCCTCCCCAGAGAGGCCAAAGAGTGAATGTGTGGGCCATCAGCCACAGACGGACGCGGCCTGGCCGCAAGGGCAGCCACAGCCACTGGGTGTCGCAGGTGGCGGATCCGGAAGGCGAAGACTGTGATGCATAGTCCATGCAGGCCGGGTCTCCATTTGGGGCACCACGCAGGTGGACGGCGTCCCGCCACACATCATACCCTGAGACAGCCCACTCGTGCAACTGGACCCACACATACACTCCTTGCCCTCTCTGGTGCGAGCTTGGGGCTGCCTGTGCAAGCGCTAGCCTCGCAGGTGAGCATGCATATTGGGGGGAGGACATGAGGGCTGGGGCGAAGATGACTGTATCACTGTCAGTTAGTACAAGGGATGACCCAGATGTGGAAAGGAAGAGACGTGTCCCGTGTGTACTGCAACTAGTCGCCAATCCAACTACCCCCATGTCCGGAATGTAAGCCCGCACCTAGGCCCGCCCATCCGCCACATCGAATATGCCACCAGCACGACAACCTTCCCATTCGAAACACTGACTGGGGGTGGCGACCAGTGAACAATCATGTGTAGCCTACCCACGCGTACATGTGGGCCCTCCATGATCCATGTCACCTGCGGCAAAGACATGACATGCGCAATGAGGGAAGTGAGGAGAGCTGTCCGCCCCACGCGCAGAAGGTGCATCAGCTCCACAGACCCAGCAGCGAGTCCAGCAGGGGTCACATGTGCAGGGGCAGCTGTGCCTGGTGTGAAGGCACATGCATATAGACAGCACATCGACCAATGTGTAGTCTGCCCACATCCACAGTCCATCATCATGCGGACATAGGAATTGAACACAGGGCAACACATCTTAGTTGGTGCACCCACCGTGACCAACAATGCGCAATCATCGACGTACCCGCCCTGTGCATGGCCCCCACCCAACGGAGGCACATCCAGTGCCACCATCCCACACACACAAGCCTTCCACGGAACATGCTGTGTCCAATGGTCAGTACAGAGTCAGCGCCCATCTGGTGGATCCTGAACAGGAGACACATGCACACACATGCCAGCTCCCACTATGTACGTCTGCCACCTGGCACGTGCAATGTAACCTCTCACCTGTGACGTGTGACTGCAAGCACACAGCCGTCTTGGCATGGGGCTGTCAATGTGGACACCAGTCAATGTTTCGGGAGCTGTGATCCGTACAGTGCTGTACATAGGGTGCAGTGCTGACACCTACTACTGTCTCATATCCCCTCGTGCCACAGGTCCCACTTGTATTGGCCGCTCAGCCCGTGCCCACATCGTCGTCGTCGTGTGCCATACTCATCCAGCCTCGGAAGCAGTTCCATGCTCAGCAGACACTCATGTTGCCGTGGCGTTGCCGCTTGACGAATATGCAGTCAGTCCCCATCAGCACGCCCCGCAAGTCATTGGGGCCTAGATCCCCATGTGCATGCACATGGCAGTGGTATGTGTCACTTGCCATTGCCATTGTTGGGAGACCTGTGTAAGTGTATTGTGGCCGTGCCGTCCCAGCTTGACAGCTGGGCTGTGGCTCATGTGCTTGCTCAGTCATGTCAGTGATGTGTATGCGAAATTGCTATGTGCCGTGTTGCTTTGACATGTGTCCTCTGCCATTTACCCCAGGCGGAGACCGAACATTGACCGCCCATACCAATTGCTGGCGGACATGGACGATACAGAGGTTATCAGGAAGTTTCGGCTGGACAGGCCAACCCTGCATCGACTGTGTGCCATGTTAGAGCCCCATCTCCGTCCCCGCAGGGTGTATCCGACTGCTGTCACCCCCACGGCTAAGGTGATGGCCGCCATGCATTTCTTCGCCACTGGGTCATTCCAGCACACAGTGGGCAGTGGAGGAGGGATGTCCCAGCCCATGTTCAGCAAGGTGCTGAGGGATGTACTGGCAGCCATGATGCTGTGCCGAAACAGGTACATCAGATTCCCCAGGGCTCGTGAATTGGCGGCAGTGAAGGGTGCATTCTATGCCCTTGGCAGAATCCCACACGTCGTGGGAGCCATTGACTGCACACATGTTGGCCTTGTTCCACCACAGGCCACTGAGCACCTGTACCGCAACAGGAAGCACACGCACTCCCTGAATGTGCAAGTGGTGTGCCTTGCGGACATGGTGATCACCCACGTGTGTGCCAAGTTTCCAGGCTCGGCCCATGACGCACACATAATGCGCAACAGCATCTTGCCACGACTGATGTCCAATATGCAACAGGATCGTGCCTGTATTGTCGGTGAGTATGTGGAGTGGTGTAGCGTGCTGGCTGTGCGATGCTGTCCCCTGTCCAGTTGGATTAGCAACGGTTCTCTGTGTCCCTCACACCCAGGTGACTCTGCGTATCCGAATGGGGCATGGCTGCTCAGTCCATTGAGGAATCCTCGCACCCCAGCAGACGATCGCTACAATGAGGCACATGGGAGGACCAGACGTGTGGTCGAGCGTACCTTTGGCCTCCTCAAGTCCAGGTTCAGGTGCCTGGACCGCACCGGGGAGTGCACTGGCGTACTCCCCACAGAAGGTGTGCCAGATAGTGGTGGCGTGCTGCATGCTGCACAATCTGGCCATTCGGAAGCAGATCCCCCTCATTGTGGATGACGGAGATCAACCAGGGCCCCAGCCCGCAGACCAGGACAGCTCGAGTGAGGTGGACAGCGGAGAGGAGGAAGCTGGGAATGTGCGCCAGCAGCTCATCGCCCGCTACTTCACTTGACGGTGAGTGTCCATGTACGACGGATGATGTGTCTGTATCTGTGCAGGTGTGTGTGTGCTGTGTCAGGGTGGCCGTATGTTCACTGCGTGCAGTGTGTCAACGCTCCATGGCCAGGGTAGTATGCCACTGTTGGTGGCTGTGGCATTGTGCCCTATTGCTCTGTGCGATGTGTGTACATTGCTTGTAGTTGTTGACATGTACTGTGTGATGGGTGTGTGACACACTCATTGAATGTGCTCCTGTTCTGTCTCCCACCCCTAGGTCCCTACAGGCCCTCCGGATTCCATTGCCATGCCACGCATCAGGTGCCTTTCCGCCCAAGGTGGCCGTTGTATTCCGTACAAATAAAACACAGGGCACAAACAGCAGTTAGTGAAAAAGGTGCATTTATTCCAAACTGTGAAATGTGATTGTGTGTAAGGTGATGACAAAAGTGGTGCATGCAGTGACAATGAGCTGTCGGTCATGGCTGCGTGATGATCAGGGTGTACCCACTGGTTCTATGTCCATAGTCCAACACACACATGCCATCCAGCTGGCTGTGTGGAGTGGGATCGTAGAGCAAGTCAATGCAGTGGCTGGTCAAGGAAGGCTGGCGGAAGGCTGGCTGGCTGCCTCACTTGCGACTGGAGCGTGCGAAGTCCTCCCGGGAGATCTGTTTCCTCTTCGGACGGCCCCTTCCACGTTTGGGAGGGGGTGTGTGGTGGCGACCTGCTGGTGGTGGGTGAGGTGTGCTCACTGGCTGTGGACACAGGGGAAGTGGACACTGCTGCCCGACCCTGCGCCCTAGCAGGTGGTGGCGGAGGTGGTGTTGCTGGCCTTGCCTGTGACCCCACCGCCACCACCAGCTGGCCCATGAGGTCCACGAGTTGGTCCATACGGGACACGAATTGGCCCATATGGGCATCCATGGACCTCAGCACCCCCAGCACCTCCCGCGTGTCTGTAGCAGACCTGACCCATTGTTATTGGGCCTCCTCATAGGCCCCAAGGACTCTGGCCATTTGAGTCAGGGCATGGCTCCCAGGGGAGGCTGGCGTTTCCCTGACCCTGCTCCTCCTACCAGTCCTGCTGCCACCGGCCTGCCCACTAGCCACATTGCACACCACGGTCCTCGCTGTGGCTCCCAGGGTGGATCCAGTCGGCCGGGCCACCACCTGCGCTGGGGCTGGTGCCAGCGAAGACGTGGTGGTGGCGGTGGCGGTCGGTGCGGCGATGGTGGCGGTTGCGGCAGTGGTAGTGGCCGCAATGACTGTGGGTGTGGCCGCAACGACAGTGGCAGCAGGGGGCTGGGACTGTTCAGCATCCCTGGATGATGGGTTGGTGGGTAGGAGGGGTCCTGGGGAGCTCCAGATCCGTGTGTCCTCGTTGGGGGCTTGTGGGCTGGCTGTGCTGGCTGCTGTCTCCATCCCCAGCATCCGGCAGTTCGTCACCTGTGGAGAGAATGAGATTTGTTATTGTGTTGCACCTGGCGAAGTATGTATTTGTCGTCTGACATTGGCAGTTCGTGCAATCTCGTACATGGGTTTCCCGGAGGCGAGTGTGTGGCTGTGGCATCTGTAGTTGTGTGTGCTAGGCAATGGGACTGTGTGCTGTGCACATGTGGCATGGGACGGATTGGCCATGCCGATGGGTGTGTTGCTGTGCCCCTACTCATTGTGACTCTGGTGTATGCGGGCTCCTGGCCCATCCTGGGTCTGGTTTGTACTTTGCTTTTGGGGTTCAAATGGAACGCTTAGGAACGCATATGGCAACATGGGGGCCATTCCCCAGATTCGCATTTGGGAGGGGATATGCTTTTGGGGTACATGCTGTGAGCCATGGGTGCCGAACGTGACATGTGTTGTGGCAGCATGACAGTGCATGGTTTGAGGTGTGTGCATGCTTGACATGGCCTGCATATTTGCTGTCTGTTGTGATTACTGGACATGGCATTGGACGCATCGTTATGAGTGAGTGATAGTTGTGTGCCAGCCAACGTATTGCAGTTGTCCCATCTCCTTGGTGTGCGTGCTGCCCTGTGCCATGTGCATCACTGCAGTGCTCGGGGGGGGGGGTGTGGCCCATGTTGTGTGTTGTTGCTCACAGTGTGGCGTGCGCTTCATTGACTTCTGGCACATGGTTGGTCATGGGCATGTGTCTTAGCGTGACTGCTGTATGTGTGGCAGCTGTGCGGATGACATGCCTTTCATGAGACTGGGGCTGACGGATGGGATGGATGGTATGTTGTATGTGCATGGTGTGTCTGTGAGTTTGATGGGTTCAGTGGTGTTCGTGTGCATTTATGTTGTTCCGCTCTGTTGCGTCTAGTGTTGTTTGTCTTACATAGGCGTAGTTGTGGGGTGTGTTGTTGACAGGCAGTAGGGGCTACATGGACAGGACTTCAATGGTGTTTCGGTTGTGTGTGATGAGTTGCACAGTGGCTGCCGTGTGGGACTATATTCAGTGTGGCTTGTGCATGCAGACGTGGCTCCTTGGGTGTTGCTATGTCTGTGATGGGTCATGTGGGGTGTGAGTCTGTTGTTCATGTCCGTGTGCACATTGTTCACTTGTTCGTGACGGTGGGCGGTGCTGCGTGTTCGTCTGCTACGTGACATGTCCCATGTGTTGGTCGTGTTATGGTCCTCATGCCTCCAGTAATCCAGCCCTGTCCAGTTTCCCACCTGCAAGTTGTTCGTGCGTGCACTGTACTGGATGCCACATGGCTCTGAGCGGGGGTGCTCCATGTTGCAGGTCTGTGGGGGTGGGGGGTGTTGTGGGTCGTGGGGGTGGCTGTACACCCACTGACACCGATTGCTGTGGACCGTGATGTCTGCCTTTCGGCTGTCGTTGTGCACTGCGGTGGCTGACACGTGGCTGTGGGGTGTGGGGATGCTCCTCCTTGCTGTGCTGTGGGACTGGGGCCTGGTGTGTGTTGTACTTGGGCTGTCCACCGTCCCACCCACTGCACTTTGTGTTCCTGCCACTTACCTGTTACTTGTCGGTTAGTGCAGCTGTGGCGGACACATGGGTGTGGTGGGTGCTCGTTGTGGCGCTTCTGGCATATTTGGGGACCTGTTGGTGGTTACGTGGCTGGCTTAGTGTACACATGTCCCCACGCATCTTACAGTTGTTCGGTTTGGGCTGTGTGTGGTAGTGTCTGTTGCATGTGTGTGTGATGTGTTGTGTATTGTGTGCTGGACATGGGGGTGTTTGTCCCTGGGAGCTGTGGCATGGTAGTTGCGCATGTGAGTACATAGCGGTGTGCTGGTATGCATTAGTTTGTACTTACCAGCCTCCACTCCCCCTGCTAATCCGGCGAGGATCTCCGGATGTATTACGACTCGCACCTTCTCCTCCCACGCTTTGAAGGTCTTAAAGAGCGCGGGATTCCCTCCGCCAGTGACGGCAGCCAGCTCTCTGTTTTTGCCCTCCTTCTTCTTGACCAGGCTCTTTACGTCATTCCAACGTTTGTTAATTTCGACTCTGTTCCTGGGCAGGGTCCCGACTGCATTGACCTGGTCTACGATCCGGTTCCACATTCTGTTTCTGGTGGCTAGTGGTGTGTGCTGGACCATGTTCCCATAGATTTGTGGGTACACCTTGATGATCTCGTCGACCATGACCGTCAGCTCCATGGGCGTGAACTTGGGCATTCTTTGTGGTGCCATGGTGTTTGTGGTGCTGGTGCGGTGTGTGTTGTGTAATGTGCAGGGGTTTGTGGTGCCGGTGTTTGGTGGTGGTGGTGGTGGTGGTGGTGGTAGTGATGTGTGCGTTTCTGTGGTGTGCTGCTGTCCTTGCTGTGTCACTGTGTCCTCTCCTCTCCTCTCTGGTTTGCAATGTAGCAAGGGGTTGTGGTCTGTGGGAGTGCTGCTTTTGTACTCACCTATGTGGGTGTGTCCTCATGGTCTGTTGTTTTCAGGTGTGTTGTGTCTGGGGTTCTGGCCTTTGTATTTTTGTTTGTCCGGGGGGTGTTTTCGGGATGTGTACTGTGCTTGTGTATTTGTGCGTGCCTTGCTGTGTGGACTTGTTGGCCATGTTGTGTGCTATTGGTTTTGTGTGCGGATGGTTTCTGTGCAGGTACGTTGGCGCCATGGCTTCTGCCGTGTCGATTCTCATCGGCGTTGTTTGCGCTGGCGGGCGGTATATTTGTGGTTTTTCCGCGCTCATGGCGGTGCGATCGTAATTTCACGTGCGGTGTGTCGGCCGTGTGGGCGGGCGGTTTTGTGTTGTCGTGCGTGTTTCCGTCCGTGGCGGGCGGTTTGACTCCCGACTCGGACGATGGCGGGCGGTATTTTGTGTGATTTTTCCGCCGATGGCGGTTTTCGGTTTGTGTTATCGTAATGGCGTGGTCGGTGTTCAGACGGTGTATGCGGGCGGAATTTTGCCGCTTCCATGCCTGGCGGATTTATTTACGCCGGGTATCGTAATGGGCCCCTAAGCTACTTTGTGAAACACCATTATACTGTAATATTTTAATATAATGTAGACGTAGTTTAATTAAACCATAATTTAATAATACTATAACGTTTTTTGTTTAAAAAAAATACCTATGTGAATCTATTCTTAAATTTGAAAAAAAAACGTTGCTTCAATCAAGGAAATGCCACAAATTTGCGATTTCTTGATTTGGTAAATTGTATTTTGAAATAGAAAATTGCGAAAGTCACATTCGAGAACAGTTTGATGAAATCACAATGAGGAAGTACTGCCACACATGCTCTATAGCATACTCTGTAGCAGAGAGGAAGGCAGGCATCATGTCCAGAAGTTATTGCTTTCAGTTTATTACGTTTTGGACCACATTGTGCCATTGTGCCCTGAAAGAAGCCTGAAAAGGATACTGGAGCATCTAAAGGAAAACTGAAAAGAGGGAGCTGGACGTACTCACTAGGGAATGTGTTTTACATAGTGATGACTTTTTTGTCAAGAGGCCATTTCAGTTTCTTGATAGGCAAAAGAAAAAATTTGTAAGACAAACCAAGAAGAAAAAAATGTGGGAGTGATGCAGCATACCATTGAACAAGAGAGAAGGTGGCTACAAGACTTACTAAGGAAGACAGAACAGGTCACATCTTTGGAATACCTAATTAAAATAATTTTTTAGCCTGAAAGTATTCCTGGACTCTCAGATATTGATACATCTGCCAAACCCACTTCATCAAAAGGTAAGTGCTAAAATTATATTTGTAATGTCTTCATTTAAAAAAGCTGCATAAACACATATTTAACTGAATAGCATTAGAAAATAAACTCTAGAGCAATGCTTTCAGATGCATTGTGAGAGATATATTACATATACTTTAGTGTAGTTTCTCAAATAACTTCAGAGTTTCCCAACAGTTAAGTACACATTTAAATGTAAAAGAAAGCACTTGTGATCAATATGCAGAACAAAATTGCATTTTAATGTCGCGTTTGTAAAACACAAAACATGTAGCTTTCCATTTCTATACAGCAAACATAATTTTAACACATGACAGATGTACCATCCACAAGAGGGCAAGGTTCTGAGCAAGAGGCACCTCTAAACAGTCCCTCACAGATAGAGGAAGCGATTGAAACCACAGCAACACCAACACCACCTGTGCCATAACGATGAAGAGCAGCAGTCTCTCCACTGCCAGATTTCAAACAAGAGTCAGAGCAGAAAACAACATCCAGGGAAACAACAAACCTTCTGTGAAGGGAACTTCTTCAGTGCTGTCACAGTGTTTACAGGATAAGAAATTCTTGATTGTAACCCATATAGATGTTGTAAATACATTGAGTGTTTTTGGTCGGTTAGAGGCCTCAATGTTGACAGTGCAGTCCCTTCAAAATAAAAACATAAAAGCTGCTAGGCCACAGTTAGGTGGCATGAATAAAAACATTGCAACATAAATGATGGCTTAAATAAGACCAATAACATAGTTGAGGAAGGACAAAAAGTGATTGCTGAAACTTTTAAACTAAAGGAGGCTCTTTATGAACTGTGTACAGCAAGAAAATGTTAATAATAGTCCCACACATCTTGAGCTTATGTCTCTATTCAATGGGTACACAGGTCTGTTAAGCGAATCTCACATGCTACTGCCACTTTATCAAATCATACTGTAAACATGTAGGTAGAATGGGGCGCTAAAGCACAGATGTTACATATGGCCTTGTGCAAATAACCAGTGCTTTGGAATATATCAACACTTTAAACATCTCTGTTACTTACGAATTAGCTGGGGGAGAGTGAAGAAGCATAAAGCCTCATTAGCTTCTCTGTACCAAAAGTCATTAGTGTGTGTCACACTCGCAGACATACTACAGATAGTGAAGTCTCAGGAACTCGGAATGTTAGTTCCACAGAAAGAGGAAGAATTGTGAGATAAAGAAAGAGGCATTAACAACATTTGTAATCTTGAAACAAAAGAACACTCCCAAAAGCGGCTGACCTAAGGTTCAGCACATCAATGCCTATCCATAAATAATGAGAGTCCTGTGCATTCACTTCCAGAGCCTGCCGCAGTTGAGCTCCACTGGGATCCAGGAAAAGCAAATTTTGTTGAAAAAGGAAGGAGCACCAGGAATGGAGTCAAGACTTGGGGGGTACCATGGGTACCCCCCAAGTGCAGCCCCCACCCCCCCGGGGGCCCGCAACGGGCCCCCAAAGCGATTCCCGCCAGCCTTTCCATGGCGGCATCGCCACCATGGAAAGGCTCTGAAAACCACACATCCTAATATGGATGGCGGTGCCTGCTAGGCACCGCCACCATATTAGGCCCCCAGTCCGCCCGACCGGCAATCGTAACGATTGCCGGCCGGCGAAAAAGCGGCGGACGCACTTTGCGTCCACCGCGATACCCCCGCCATATTATTATGGTTACGATGGCGGGCGGATCGCCGGGCCGGTGGTGGCGATCCGCCCGCCATCGTAATCAGCCCCTTTGTCTTGCAGGGTTAAGATATGGTGTTAAAATCCATGAGCAAAAAGCATAAGCATCATCTCTTACAGTATAAAAATGTGTAATAAGTAACTAACAAACTGGAAAAGCAGATGCATCATAAATCTATGAATATCTGGTAACAACTACCTAGTAAATAGTCATATGCAAAATCTCCTATAGGAAGGCGTGCATAGATACCACTATCTCTAAACATAAGGGAGTCATGTGTGTTGCTAGGAATCTTGCAACCATATCTGTTATTATATTGACTGCATTAAAAACAACTTGGATGTTTAGGGAATGTGTATTCTCCCTATTTCTAAAAATATATTCATTGTGAGATGCTGGGCATGTAGGTAGATGGGTACCATCTATTCAGCCAATAACATGTGGGATTAAAGCTATTTAATAAAAATACCTTGCTAATTTTAATTCCTAGGTAGTTGTAGGAGAACTAATATAAAATCATTCTCGTTGGCACTGCATCTAGAAAAGCTCTGAAAATTTGAGATTTTGCACTTTGCGAGACCCCAACTGATTCAACAATTCGACTAAGAGGTGCAGTGAGAATTATACCTGAACATGGGTAGAGAAAGAATTGCTCCTGAGGGTGTTTCTTTCTACCTGTGAATTACTTTCAGCTATGAGATCTAAAAATCCTGCACTACTTAGCATACAGTTGTCAAATATTTCTTCCTCTATTGGAAATAAGTAACTCAGACTCTAAATATGCTCACCTGCTTCTCCTCCTATGCAGTTCAACCAGTGCCTTCATCCTCTTTGCCATCATGTACAAGGTATCAATTGTGGAAAATGCTGATTAATTCTCGGGGTGTTTATATAGGTTGCACCTGGCTACCACCGGTTTCGAATTGGTGTTAGATTGAACAAGCAAAATGAGCATTCTGCGTCTAGTTGCAATTTGTTAATTCTTCATACATTACAATGCTGAATCAGTAATATGAAATCACAAAATGCAACTTGCTATTTAGAAGTCACAAAAATACAGATTTGATCGTAAATCGGTTTGTTAAAATTCACTCCTTTTGCGAACACAAAAAGCTTTTATACATCTGGCCGATAATTACTAATGTATATCATAATTTTTCAGAAATAAAATTGCAACATTAAAAAAAACGATTTTTGCAAAAAATTAATAATATAAAATATTACAAAAAATACAAAATGTTAAAAGTGTTAAAAATATAAAACATCAAAAAAAAAAATCAAAATGCAAAATTACTTTTATTTTTAATCTTGTTATCAAAATATATATTATATATTTAATATATAATTTAGAAACAAAAAATGTATGTTAAAGTAAAATTATTTTCTAGAAAAAATACAAATATTTTAAAGCAATTTAATATTCAAATTTCAAACATATTTGATTAATTTTTTAGAAATAATTTCAAAATTACTCCCCAACATTTCCCGATAATCCCTACATCCTTCTATAGAAAAACAAAATCTACATAAACAAACTGCCCCAAAACATAAAAAATTATTATATAAACAACTATTTTCTAAATATTTTTCACCCAAGAAATATGTACATGAAAATATTTAATAACATTTAAAAAACTACGCACCCAACTTCTCTACAAACTACAAAAACTAACTTCCCACTCCTAAATAGTTGCATCCATTTAATCAAAAGCACAATTAGATCTTATGACATATAAACATCACAATATTATAAAAAGATAAAACATATAACTATTTTATATTTGATGCTTTTAATAAAGACCTTAAAAACTCTAGAAAGTTATATTCTAACCTGGGTTATTCCTGACAGCAATATTTTTTATGTCATAATAGTAAGGTGGCAATATTATATATATATTTCCAACTCAATAGTTTAGTCAAACACCCCAAGATGTTGTTCTCTATAGTGTGTTTCCAGATTTTGATGCTTGTTGTTGTCACTTCCTACTCAAATCATATATAGGTTTTCCAGAACCTTGGAAGAGTGTGTAGCAAAGCATTCAGAATTGTATTGTTTCCTTGCAATCATCATCTCCTTGCTTCCTATTTTGTTCCTATTTTTTTTTCAGGATTCTATTCTTCCTAGAACCTGCCTCTGATCTGCCTCTGGATCCTGTTCTGCTTTTGTTTGTGCTGCCCAGTTTTAAGTGCTTCTCAAGTGTGTCAATCTACATTCTGGAACCTTCAATTCTCTAAGCATTTTTTTGTGCTGAAAAGCTTTTTTCCACCTTTTGGCATCCCCTTTTTGTGGAACAAATGTTATCTTCATATATTTGAGATTGTGTAGCGACATTGTGGCTTTGGGAATTAGTTGGCCTTACTTTTAGCAATTTTTATAAGACAAAAAGGGGTATCTATTGTATGCAACCCTTGAATGGAATTCATTGGAATGTAATAATTCTAAATCACTGGATATACCTTAATTTTAGTACATAGATCTGATTGCAATGCGTGGATCAAAACCAGTATTTTGCTCATCATTTTTTTTTTTTTAAATCTCAACCTAAAATTATTCAGTTAAACCATTTAGTAAACGCAATACTTTCAATTTAAAGGCTTATAGTATTGCATCTTCTCCAAACTCAAAGCATGCACTCCCTCATTCACTCATATCACTTGTCTAATGATATGTGCCAAGAACTTCAAACATTTAATCAGTACATAATTCACCTATCCATTCTAACTTGTATTCTCTATTCAAATAATTTATGATAAACAAGAAACACTCATCCTCAAACCTGCACCCATAATATCAATTTAAAAAACACATTGATTGACAGTCTGACTAAAGTTTAAATTGAAATGCCAAACATCAGGTATCACAACAAGGCCATGTAATTTACTGCAAAGTGAATCCATGGACCTCATCCACAGCTCACAAAACCAACCAAATGAAAGTCACCCGCAACCTGGAGCAATGACTGCAACCTAAAATTCAGATATATAAACTGCACACCAAACATTTTACAGGTAACTCAACTGCAAATCAAACATTCAAACTAAAACTATGCACTCTTCACTCAAAATATATAATGTAAAATGAAACAAGAAATGCAGAGTACATGTCCTCAGCATCTGTACCATTTCATATAAACAAATTAATGATATGTTTAATTACATTTACCCCAAATCCTCACTCATGCTTACAGAGGAGTAAAAGGTAATCATGCATTAAATATTGTTCTCTAAACACAATTCAGATAAACATACCAATGCCATGCACCCCTGAAACCTAAATTGTACATTTCATCTTAACTATTAGCACATTTTAGCAAAATAACAAAGTACGCTCACTACAAGATCTACAACACAGAAGCACAGTTTATATAAATAAAATAAAGTCATGTGTTCTAAACAGAATGCATTTAACTGAGGTAGTAATGATATAGAGCATGCACTCCAACATATATCAAGTTTCCTTTCTAAGAATATGCATTGAAGACCATCCAGATACAACACTTTTACTTCATATACACACAAAAATGGAATGAACTTTAACATTCAAAGAATGCACCTCGTATTCCAAATTTGAAAATTTACTGTTAATTCAAAGCAATCTCAGTTCCACAGCTAATTTAAAACACATACCTTCATTTTAGTGTATACATCTTAATGTAAAGTTATGAATAGCATTTCAATTAATGGTCTTCTGTATGTGTTCTGAATGAATTTTAATTTTATATGGAGGCAGAACTATATCATCATTATGTAACCCATTTATACAGTACCGCCTCTCTTTTCCGAATGTGTTGATAGCAGCGCACACCCATGGTTTCTTCCCCAACTTCTGGCTACCAGGTAGATTGTTGCAGCAACTGCCTTTAAAGTTTGAGATACATAGGGCATCTCAGAACCAGGTATCTCCTTGAGAGAAATGGTTAAGATGTGGTTTCACCTTCATGCGGGTCTTGTGGTTTAACTTGCAGTTCACTAGGAAATGGGTCAGTTTAAGACTTGCCACATTCCTGTCCCATTCCCTAAGCTCCACAAGCCAGAATATTTCCCCTGTTTTGCTGCTCATGCTCAATTAGGATTTGGACTTCCAAATCTGAACTGCTGCAGGGAACGATGTGAGATGGTAGCTTTATCTGTTGGGGGGTTTTGGGCGTGGTAGCTCACTTACTGCCATCTAGCAAGACTTTCCCACCATAATTTTAAACAAGTAATTATTTCTGGTCCAGAATTCAGATGCGGCAGGAGGAAACCAACTGACAGTAGTGAAGGGTGGAGCCACAATGAACTTTGATGTTAATAGGTCCGACCATGTCTCTCTTATAAATTGATTGGGAGGGGTATTCCTGGTGCAGGGAGGCTACCCTTAATTGTTCAGGCTCAAACCAAAGAACATTTCTTAATCCTGGGTATAAAGTACCCAAGTCACATGTCCACTCATTATGGTTGTTCTTCAAAGTCTGTGTCTCCTTATAATGATCAAAACACAAGGAAATTCTCTGTTACCAACTTACCCAAGTGACATGTCGACACATTATGGTTGTAGACCATGTCTCTTATGCAACCTCAATAAATTAACATAAATGGCACTTTATATCACTTGGTCCGAAAGTGTGCAAGACACCTTTGACATCAGAATACCTAACTGAAAACATGCACTCAATGCTATTTTAAACATGTATACTACATATCCAATGGTAATGCCATCTTTTATACAAGTCTGTAAAATGACCCAATATTCCTAGGAACCTGGGCGGATATAAAACAATATGTAGAATAAACAGTGGCTTCTTTGGATTTGTTTCTGACCACAGGATCACCAAAACAGTACTCAATGGCTGTAATTAATGTCTTTAGGAAGAGACCCAGAGAGATATCCACATCATAAGTCTCAAAACCAGCAGAAGAATCCAAAGAGAGAACAATGTTCGAATTTCAACCCCCAAAAATATTTATAATGGTTTTTCATCAGGACCCTATAAAGGACATTTGTAGGTTGCAGCTCCTAATAGGGAAGGAACCAGGTAGTGGAGTCCAGCTCAGCTTAGGTACCTTGCAAATGATGAATAATCTTCAGATACCATGGATGTCACGGTTCTTCCTGTGAGTGTGGCCAATCAGCAGTGCATCTGGAGGAGCAGTGCACCATCACTGTCTCACAAAACAAAAACATTACGTCCTCCGTATACATAAATGTTGCATTGATCAACCTGTTTTTGAACCTTTGTCATTTGAAGAGTGTTTATTGAGGCACAATTCGGAAAGATCCACTGTTTATTCTATGTGCTTTCTGCAAGTAATTAGGTTGCTCTAATCCCAACATTTAGTGGACAATAGTACCCCAAATAACTAGTTAAATAATGATTCTTTTCCTTCCATCATTTTACATGAGTAGAAATGCAGTGAGTTTCATTTAGCAATATTAATACACTGTACCTTGGCAAATGTTTTGCGTCCTTTGCAGGACATTGAATAGTTTTCATTTTTTTAGATCGTAAGAGGAATAATATTGAAGCGCATTTGGATAGATAACAATGGCACTGGCATGAGTCTTCATTGTATATTTGTTTCCCTGAAACAGTAATCTCAAACACATTGGAAACTCTTTGCCTCAGACCCATCTAAAATAACTATTGTTTTTTTTACATTGGAAGTTCAAGTCTAAATAATACCTTTTCTCTTTTCACACTTGTGATTTATGAGGTATACTGTACATAGTGGACTTTCAAGGTACTGAGGCTGCAAAAAACATTATTCAGTTTGTGGGCTTGACCACCATTGGTAGCAAATGAAGTCAAGGGGCCTGATTCACAAAGGTAAACTTTGACCAAAAGTCTAATTTAATTTTAGACCTGAAGTCTAAGTTTAGACATAAAGGGGCCGATTCCGATCTCGGTCGGAGGCGCACCCAATACCATTCGGTCGGGAAAAAAGCCATGCGAAAGCCTGTTTCCCGACCGAACCGTACTGCTGAGTCCGGCCGAGCGAGTACGATGCGAGTCGCCGACCGACTCGTCCGGGCGACCCGACCGCTCCGACCGACTCGTACCCGGATCGTACCGCTCCGACCGACTCGCTCGGACCCGATCGCACCGCGCAATGGAGACGTTTTCCGGCCGGGTAAGTACGATGCGCACCTCGACCGCTCCGACCGACTCGCGCCGTCCGACTCGAACTCGCTGTCGGAGCCGTACTTTGGGGGTCCGTGTCGGACCCCCTGTACTGCGTACCCGTGCGAGGCGCACACAGGGGGACCCATGGGTCCCCCTACCTGTGCGTGTACGCCGCGAAGCGCTTCGCGGCGTACTCGCTGTAGAGCGCCCTTGTCCGCCTCGCACCCATTGAGGCAATGGGAGCCCGCGTACGCGTTGTACGACCCGGCTCCCATTGAGTTCAATGGGAGTCCGACCGACTCGTGTCCGATAACATACGGACGCATCGTACTCGTTCGGTCGGACTGCACGGGTCCGATTCGGTCGGAAATCTCTCCGGGTCCGGCTCGGTCGGAGAGATTTCGGCCCGACTCAGAATCGATCTCAAAGTCTAACTTTACTACTACTAAAGTTAGACTTTTGGTCTAAGTTTAGACCAAAAGTCTAACTTAGACCAAAAGTCTAACTTTAGTAGTAGTAAAGTTAGAGTTTTGGTCTAAGTTAGACTTTTGGTATAAGTTTACATTTGTGAATCAGGAATTCAATGTGCCATATTGTTTCTCAAAACATTCCTACTAAATTGCTTTTTCACAGCTAATTTCACCTCTTTGTTCCTTAAACAGTAAATGATTGGATTTAAAAGAGGAGTTACTACAGTATTAAAGACACCTACAAATTTATTGAAATCCATTAGCTGTTTGAAGGATGGCCTTACATATATGAAGATCACTGTACCATACAATACCACTACTACGGTGAAGTGAGAAGCACAGGTGGAAAAGGCTTTTTGCCTCCCTTTCTGGGATGGGATCCTTAGGATGGTGGAGACAATGAAGACATAGGAAACTATTGTCAACAGGAAAGAGGTTAGGATGATACTGCAAGCAAAGAAGAAGACCACAATTTCCACTATGTGTGTGTCACTGCATGATAGTTTTAGCAATGGTGGTATATCACAGAAGAAATGATTGATAGAGTTTGGTCCACAAAATGGGAGCTTAGATATCAAAATTACTAGGAAGAAGACAGACAGAAAAGCAACCAACCAGCAGGCAGCAGTAGCCTGGAGACATACCTTTCCATTCATAATGGCGATGTAACGTAGAGGGTTACAAATGGCTATATAGCGATCGACAGCCATAACCCCTAGGAGAAAGAACTCAGTTGAACCCAAAGAAAAATAGAAGTATATTTGAGCTAAGCAGCCAAGTAAAGAGATGCTGTTCTTCTGGAGTAAATTGGCTAACAACTTTGGAACAATAGTTGAGGTATAGAAGATCTCCAGAAAGGACAGATGGGAGAGAAGTAGGTACATTGGTGTGTGAAGTTGTTGATCTAGCTTTACAAGGGTGATGATGGCGATGTTTGCAGTCAGAGTGAGAATGTAGATGGACAGAAATACAAAGAAAAACAAAATCTGAAGCTCAGCACCAATAGGGAATCCCAACAGTATGAAACTGATTACATCTGTGCGGTTGCCCATCCCTTCTCTTTTTGTCTGTGAAACATTAAACACAGTGTTAATTAAAAATAGACTCATAAGGAAACAAGAAAATACACAGAAACAATGCAATTTTATGCAAGATGAGGCAGCATAATGTGCAAATTATTTTATTAAGGTCCCTCACAGAAGTAATTAAGACTTTTCAAGAACACTGTAACTACACTGCTGAGTGTTATCTAGGCCAGAAGTTGCTTTGCCGTATTTTTTTTAAATTTCTGCTGCTCCTGGCACTAAACAGACTAAGGGGGATATGTACAAGGAAGTGGCGGAGAGTGTCGTTAGCTTCCTTGGCTTAACGACACGCTCCGCCACTTCTGAAACGCAAGGCTGCACCATATTTACAAGAATGTGGTGCAGCCTTGTGTTTCCCCCTGCGATGGCGCTAAGTTTAGCAACTTAGCGCCAACGCAGACACCCTTGCACCAGAGTGCAAGGGTGTCTGCGTGCAGGGGAGGATTGTTTATGTGTATTCCTGCACATAAACAATCCTAAAATGCCATTCTGTCACTTTCATGTGTGCTGGTTCATGCAGCACACATGAAAGTTACAAAATGGCATTTTTTTAAAGGTTTGTTTCTGTACAGGAAGGGACACCTTCCTGTACATAAACAAACCATGGCATTTTGCTTTTATGGAAAAAGCAAAAACGAGGAGAAACAATGCATTTCTCCTCGTTTCGCCAACTTAAGAACAGGTTTTTCCTGGTCTTAATTTTGGTGCTGCCTCCTATGTGCGCCACCCTTGTACATAGGGGGCAGTGTCAAATACAATGGGTGTTGCGGTGGAACGCCCACCACAACACCCACTGCATGCCCCTTTCACACTAACCATAGCGTGAAAGGGGGCCTTATTTAATAGGCAGCTTTAAGCCACGTTAAGTGGCTTAACGCTGCCTTGTACATAAGGCGCAGCTCCTATCGCCACCACAACATCGGTAAAAGTGACGTTTTGGTGGCGATAGGGGCTTGTATCTATGCCCCTTAGTTTTCTGGCTACTCTTTGGCGTCTTGTACTTTTTTGTTTTTCCATTCTCCCTTAGCAAAACTTTGCATTCAAGCAATGACCAGAACTCATACCACAATTTATTGTGTTCTGCACTTCTTAGGCATTTTTCTTTATTTCTAGCATACTTTGTAAATCTCTAATGTGCATGTAAATATTGGGTAAAACAAAACCTTTCTTCTCTGCATTTATTTAATTCTTTCAAGTTCCTGTTTATTGTCTGGGGTTTCCAGCCATTATAGCACATTGTTCTTTATTCAACTTGGTAATTTTCTCTACATTTACCTACTCCCTTCCCTTTTGCTATGTCTCTCTTTACATTTCTGCCTATGCAGACCCTTAACCAATCTACACAGTAAATTTCTGCAACCAACCCTCAACATTCCACGCACTGCCATTCTCTAGCATTTTCTTGACCGACTTGATTTCAGCCATATTTCTTCGCACTGCCTTAATCCTTTCTAATCTGTTCTTTTGCAACACTAAAGACAGGCATGGTTACCCATTATGGCTTGGAGCTATGGTTCTGTTACATCACACACTGACAAAGCCAATAAGCATACAAATCCAGAATACTTTTCAATCTAGGCTGAGTTTCATTGCTTACTGACAGGAGCACAGTGATCTACTAATGTGGTGCTTTCTGTTGCTGCAGTTTCACTTTGCCTTGGTTATCTGGGATGCCTTCTACCAATGGCTCTATTATATCACATATTGGAAGAGAAACTTAGCATAAAGTGTACTATTCCATCATGTAAGGCAAACTAAGCTAGACTTCCTTGGCAGTGCCGCCTTGCAGCCCTGTTCACAGAGTGTTCAAGGGCTCTCCTCTAGGGGTTACAGTCTCACTCCTGCAACACCCACTTCCAACTATTTTCCATAGGGTCTTTCCTTCTTCAGATTGCATCCCTTCTTTTTCTGTATTCTCCTGTCAATTAGAGCACTTTTGGTCCAATCATCTGATTGTTTAAGTGCAGACATGCTATTGTCTCTTTGCCATCAGGTCCATAATCATCTGTTCAGTGTGAGACCCTCAGAAGCTCTTTTCTTCATTGCTGGCACTGTGTGCTGCCCTACCTTGATTTGAAAGGCCTAGCAAAAGCAAATGATCTGATGTCCTCCTCAGCATGCTCTGGATGCATCTGGAAGCGTTTGCCAATCCCTCATGAACTTCTAGGTAGGAGGAATGTGCCAATTCCTTGCAGCTCAGCTCACGGGTCTTGATGCAATGGTTTTCACAGTAGCCCTTCAGAATACCTTCAAGAACTGCCCTTTTCAGCATGGATCCTCTATCTGGATGAAGTCAGAGGGGCCACATGGCTGAAAGAGTTTCTGTCCGACTTTGAATTTGCCTATTTTGCTGCCTTGCTCTTTAGCAAAAAATAGTAACTTTCCTAGGTTTAGGGCAGAGGAAATTTAAGATTTTATAAAATGACAATGAATATGGTGAGAATAATATTGTTTTGCCCACCCAGCAGGTTACCAAGACTCTTTCCTCACTTATGCTTGTCAAGATTCCTCTTCCTTCTTCTCTATCTCCCTTTCTGTTTTCCTTCTCCATTTACTTTTATTCTCGCGTGTTCTATTCTTGCAATTCTTTCACAATTGGACCAGACCCACAGGCGCGCTCCTTTTTGTATTACACAAGTCATTGTCCGACTGGCCAATAGATGATCATATTCCTTACCAGATAACAGACTTGTTACCCTTGATCTTCAGATTTTTTTATACTTTCCAGTTGGGAACCATCCGTTTATCACGTTACTCACAAAGCAATCCGATGAAGTATCAGACCAGCCTGCACAAGTGTGTCGTCCACTACTAGCCTCGTTTCTCCACAATAGTTGTTCTTCCATTATCTGCCATCCTATTGCTCCAGTACTGCCTGCTCTATTCTGCTCTGACTGAACTAAGTATAGTGTTTGTAGTTCTGTCTAACACCCTGGGATCCATATTAATCCCCTCTTGACCTTGTCTATATTCCACAAAAAGGGAACTGTATATTTTAAACCAATTTTGATGTGTTTTGCACACAGGTGTGTTTCATTTGTTCTGTCTCTGTCCTTTTTTTCCTCTATGCCCATTTCTTTTTGCTCTCCTTTGGCCTCCATCTCACATATTCAATCCAAAAGGAGCTATAGAGGGAAAAAATTCACAGGTCGCCCTCCTCTCAACATATCATTAAATCAAAAAGACCTGTTCATGTAAGGCTCCTCTTCTTGAGGTATACGTATAAGTGGAGGCAGGGATTCCTTCACTATTTATCTATCACTCCTCACTTAAATTAGAGGTAGTGTCCTACCACTTTACTGAATAATTTTTCTAAAATCAATCTTTTTGCGACTGACAGTCAAAAAACCACATACCCCCTCTATACATAGGGGTGTATCTTAATTAGTATGAGAAATACACAGGATACACCTATCTAGGTGTTACCTTTAACAAGAAAAGTGTGAAAGGACAAGATGGCACCTCACGTGCGCACCACCAGTCGAGCTTGCTGATTGGTACTCACCAGCTATGCTCACTTTTCTCATCATTGGCCACCATCTTGCCCAAATAATGTGTGTCCCCAAAAATTAGTGCCAAAAAATGATAGTGCCAGTTGTAATGTGTATTTCACAATTACCACCAAAAACATGACCCCGTGAAAATAAAATTGAGATAAGTAGCACGGTTACCAACTTTTATTCTTCACTTGTGCACTTATTCAAATTTTAAAACCGGCTGCTTTACGCAGACCTTTGCCGCAGACATTTGCCAACATGTTTCATTGCCCCTATTACTTCAAGGCAATTTCGTCAGGGCTGGGTCATCAATCACCAATTTTGGACACTGGTAACTTGGTATATAATGACTGTCAGAAGCAAAAAGAATATGGCCCGGTTATTAAAAACATTCACTCTTCAATGATTCAAATACACATTATTATGACGTATTACAAATCTCATTACCATGTGGGAGCCTATGTCATTCGTACCAGCTCTCCACTCCGTCAACTTGAGGAGACTTCCAGTCGTGAGTCCCTCTCTTTAGGCGTGCACTCAATTGTAGTGCCAATTTCTAAACATCAAGAAACTACTGATAAACATCTTGTTTCCCATGTAACCGCAACTCGAACACCTTAATCATCCTGCATTAGACAGTGATTACCCCATCGTAGCCTCGTTACTCTTTTCAATAGCCTACTGTGCTTTATAAGACTGGCCTCTCGTATTTCATTCATCAGCCTACTTGCAGCTTCTAAACGTGCACTTAGCACCCTCTTTTTCATTTCCATGGAACGCGTTATGTCAAAGTCTCACTCCCGATACCGGGTCACTCTACCGGGTCACTCTTAACACCCTTCTCTTTCATTTTCACGGAGCGCGTTATATTAAACTCTCACTCCCGAAACCAGGATCACTCTAATTCTGAAGCCTCCAACTCCGCCTGCTATCTTTTAAAGTAATTAACTTACTTTGAGCCCCTCATTGCGCGCATAACCACCTTACCGCCTTTTTCTCCATGGAGCGCTTTGAATCCACCCTCGCTCCCGAAGCCGAGTCGCAGAGGTTTAAAAAGATCCCGCTACGCCTCGCATCACGTCGCTGCACCGACGTGATCATCACGTGGCAGGGGCCGGCAGTACACGTCACATGACTTAGGCATCGACTATGGCGGCCATCTTAGACTTCCCATAGTTGGCCCACAACTCCACTGTGACACATCACCACAGAGAGCTGCAAAGGGGTAGTCTCTTCCATTTTCAATTGAAACACATCCTCATATTATTATTAACTCTCGATGGTTTTTAAAGTTAATGAAACATCATGAAATTCACTTTCTTTCTTAATCTACTCCACTAGATGCTATTCTGGATGCAGTCTTACTCATCTCAAATCCCCCTCCACTACAATTCAGTGGGCTTCCTACTTGACAGCAAACCCACTGCTCTGTCATTCAGATTCCTACTTTTTGGTGACTAGAACAACATATCACCTAACCTATTTCTTCAGTGTTTTTTTCTTTTTTTCAACAACATGTTCTCTCAAGAACCTTTATTGTTCCACAATGTTTATAACACAGACAATCATCTTTTATGTAGTAAGGCTCAAATACTGAGAACTTTTGAAAGAACTCACCCTCTCGGATACCAATAGATACAAACAACGCTTTCAGGAGTGGATCATCTATGATGTTTAGTTTCTGACTTTATTCCATTCAATAAAGTCGTTTAACCCAATCTGGTCACATTTCTCCTGAAAAATCCAGCGCGCCTCTTTAGTAGCAAGGACCCTGTCTATACTATATGGGTCCCCCCCTACTTTTTCTAGCACCACCCATGTAAAGGAATGCTTATAGTACTCAAATGTTCCTGTATTCTCACTTTGATTTTCCGTGTGGTGAGCCCTATATAATGCAGTCCACACTGACATGTCAACCTATATACGACATTCATCGTATTGCAGTTACTGAACTGGGTCAGATGCCATTTTCTTCCAGATTGCAAAACCACCTTCAGCGTCTTTCTTGTAAGATTGCATACTGAACATGTCCCGCAAGGGTAATGTCCCGGGGGAACCGTAGTCTCTTTCTGTAACGGTTTAGAACGGGAATGTACCAATTTGTCCTTAAGATTGCTGGACCGTCTAAAAGCAAACCTTGGGGGTGGCATTTTGAAGTCAGTCGTAGACAGTAAAGTCCAGTGTTTCCTTATTGATTGTCTAATCTGGGTTGCCAATGGATCAAAGGTCATAACAACTGGTAAACAGTCGTCCTTCTCCCTTACATTCTTTTCCAAAAGAGCACTACGTGGGGTATTAAGCGCTCTTTTTCTTGACGGATTCACAATTTTGCGAGGGTAACTTCTCTGCCTCAATTTTTCACATAGTCCTTCTGACTGTTCTAGATAAGATGCTGTGCTGGAGCAATTTCTGCGGTACCGCAGAAACTGCCCCACCGGCAAATTATCACGTAGGGCCCTCGGGCGGCATGAATGGTAGTGCAAGAGGGAGTTTTTGTCAGTTATTTTTTGATGTACCCCTGTACACAATGTATCATTCTCCACCATAATGTCCAAGTCCAAGTATACAACCTTTTGGTTACTATATGTCCAAGTAAACCGTAGGCTTGTATCTTGGCCATTCAGCCAATTAAGAAATTCGAGCAGAGACTCCTCTCCACCCGCCCAAATGCATAGCACATCGTCTATATACCTTACATGAACAGGTCTTTTTGATTTAACTCCATCTCACATATGCCTAGCCTATTTCCTTTCACATTGTGCTTGCCAACGTCCTTTTTTATTTTTGGTTCTTCTAATACCTTCTTCTCATGAAGGTTCTTCAAGATCTTGTGTACAGATCACTTAACTCAGTCGGTTTGGTGGATATTTCCAGTTTAGTGGATGCTTTTTGCTTTTCATACTATACTCCCTGGACTATTAGTCCACCCACAATTTTCTGTCTCTTGGCTGGCTTGTGCATGATATTTCAAAGCCTAGGTAACTTTCTTTTGTTTTTCCCTAGATGGGACACCTTTGCCTGTCGTGCTGTGGACTGGATTTTGGTTTGGTGATGCTGGCTTGCGTTTGCAGTCTCGTTCAGAAGAAATGTTGAGGCTCGCAGAATAAAGAGGCGAACACTAGGTGGATGCTGTCTAATACACCATGATGCAATGAAGTCATAATGTTCTTGCTTGTGCCTTTATTGCCACTGGGAGTAACAGCGATAAAGGGATTTTCATAACACAAATGCCTCATTGAGTGTAATACATTTTTTTTTTTTTTTCTCTGTGCTAATGCCAGGAAAATAAACATTTTCTTTAGTGGCACCAGATTTATTGTGGCAAATGGAGGCAGAAATGGACAAAATATTCATATAATAAAACTCATAACATTGAGAACTAATCAACCAACACACTTTCAAAGAATGCAACTACTAATGGTCATTTTTTTATAATTTTCTCCCATGAGAGCAAGCTGAAATCCACATTTAAAGTACATCATTTTATAGGTTTTTGAGTTAACTCATCCTTCCTTCTGCAGGTTATTTTACAGTTCATACCTGTATCTCTATTATTTTTTTACTTCTGTTCTATCCAGCAATTATTGTGTTCGTGGCCATTAATTCATAATACGTCTTTTTTATAGATCATTACGTCGACATGTTTCTAGAATGCAGCAGAAAGGAGAACCCAAAATGTATGCTTTACATAGCTATTCTGATCGTGATTCATTGAAAAAGGTAAGAGTGAAGCCTTCAAAGTTCATAGTTAATGGTGTACAGATCCGCTTGTTATTTGGAATGTACACTGCCCCACCCTTCTCCGTTACCTATCTGAAATGGGCACCCATGGTAAAGCCCTGCTATAGATTCCCTTGTTTCTGTCACTAGGTGCTCAAATTATCTATGCTACCTATTTCCAACCTATTGTTTGTAGTTCCCTCAGTGTTCTAGTATTACCTATTTCTTTTTAATAACCGTCTGAGTTCCCTTCATTCTTTATCCAGTTGTATCATCTTATTTGCTATATCTATACAGATGATGCAAGATCATTTTACAGCATGAACAGTCTGCCAACACTAATAGATGTGCCCTAAGGCTTGTGCTCTGCAATATCCAGTTCAAGAATACCATAGCAGACTACTATAGTGGACAAAATATCCAGGGACAAAATATTGAACTGTGAGTGCATATAGAGAAGTATTGATTTACTATTCTTTACTTCACATCTATGAACCTTGACAACATAAATGTCACCAGTTACATATATGTGGAGTTAGGTATAGAAAGTCTATACATACTTACCTTTCTGTATTTTTTCCCTCGATATTAGGTGTTGACATGAGATAACACCTAACATTTAAAACTTGAAAAATCACTGAAATTCACCAGTAGTAGTTTAATGAACTAGCTATAACCTACACTCCTGTCTTGCATTGCTTATCGGTTTACATGTTACATCATTCATGACATGTCACCTGACATCTCCAATGTTTTTTTATGTGCATTTCTGTGTTTTTTGATCCTATTCTAACTTGTGCATATGCCAAAGCCCTCACAAGCAGCCAACTCTGGGCAGGTCATGCTCCCAACCCTTCACAGGTGGCAATGTGCAGTGGTGACCAGGCCCTGTGCCCAACCTACCATGTGGAGATCAATCTCTTATTTCCGTAATTATCTTTGGGTAATACGGACCCACAGCTGTGCAATGAGTACCACGATAATATCTCAGTAGCTCACAGGGGCATTGCTGAATCCTCTAATAAGTCCTTTCTTAAATCTTTTCCAGGACTTGGGGACCGGGTCACTGAGTCCTGCAATAGAAGCTGCAGCAATTTATTCCTGATGTTGCAAATACTCAATCAGAGGACTCTAGTACCTTGGTTCCTACTCAGAGACCTGCAGTACCAAATTGGCCAATGCTCCCTCGACCAATCAGGCTTGAGTAGTTTTTTAAATTTTGGAACCAAGGGAGTACTGTAGTACCATTCCTATGTTACTCCTCCAAATTAACGGTCCAGATATATCTAACTTTTTCTAGGAGTTAACTGTTTCATGCTCAATCGAAGCCCCTTTTGAAAGACTAATCTCTTGAAAAAGGCTGAATGAATTTGCATCAATTGACAAAAAGCACGCTCTCCAAGTACCCTTCTAACTTTGTGCTAAATTTGGTGTAATTCTGTTAAGCTGATTTTTCAGTATTGGTAAGCAAATGTTTCTAAGGGAATTAAAATGTGGAATTGGGGTTGACGATCGTGTCATATGCTGATGACACCCAACTTGTAGTCGCCCTCTCCAATGACTGCCAAAATGATGCGGCCAAGTTTCAAGGTGGCTTGGTGGATGTAGCAGAGTGGCTGACTGCCAATTGCCTACAGCTCAACGCCAGCAAGACTGAGGTCCTGCTGGTCGGGAAGGATCATGAGCTGTGGAGCGGGCATTGGTGGCCCTCCTCCCTGGGACCCCCCACTCCAAAAAAGGTGGTGACAAATTTGGGTGTATGGGTTGATTCGGCGCTGAGCTTCCAAGCTCAAATTAAGAGGGTGGCGGCGACATGTCTTGGCATTCTGCGCAGTCTTAGACCCATGTTGGGTTTCTTTGACCCTTCCATCCGGCAGACCATTGTGCAAGCATCTGTTCTATCTAGATTGGACTATGCCAGTGTGCTCTATCTTGGGGTCAATAAGACCAAAATCTCAAGACTTCAGAGGGTCCAGAATGTCGCCGCCAGAACTCTTCTTGCCCTGCCCAGTCGCTGTCCCACCTCTAGTACCATTCGGCGGCTACACTGGCTGCCAATGGAGAGGCGGTTGGAATTTAAATCTCTCTGCTTTGCTTTTAAGATCCTGAAATCCTCTACCTCTGGTATAATATCTGGCCTGCTCTCGACCTACACTCCCTCGCGTCATCTGCGCTCTGCAGGCAAACATTTGGTCTCTATACCACGTGTGAAGAGGGCCCGTGCTGGTGGTCGCTCGTTCCGCGTCCTGGCTGCCAAGCTCTGGAACGATCTTCCGTCCCACATCCGGAGCATGGACAACTACCTGACCTTCCGAAAAGCGCTAAAGACCCATCTGTTCCCTCATTAGGTCCCCCTTCTTTTGATCCATATGTCTTCCCTTGCTCGTCTTGTTTTCTCTTAGGAGGGATACTCGCTGTTTAGTCTCTATTTTTGCTCAGCGCCGGGATGCCCCGTTGCTGGGGCAGCTGTGCGCTCTACAAGTTATCTTAACATAACATAACATAACAATTATGCTTTTGGGACCCACTCCTTTTTTTTGGCCCCTCCTAGACAGATCAGTACAAAACTTTCCATGAAGGAGCCAAAGTGGATGAAAATTTGTTTTGGAATGTTTTGTGCAGATTCGTCAAATTATGTTAAACAGAAAACAAAAAATGCCTTTCCTGTGGAAGGTTTGACCTAACTATAAGTACATTGGTGCTAGCGTCACTGGTCTCTTCCTCGCACCACTCTCAAAGATGCCATTATGGACAATCAATATAGGGTGTGGAGAGGCGTAATCTGCATATTTAGCAAAAGTGCTAGGTATCTGTTACCGTTCTTCTTTCCGATAAATTCTCCACCTGAAGCATGACAGATCTAGAAATAATCTGCCCAAACTTTCCTCTCCATTCTTCCTTCCGCTGCAGGTATGAAGACATCACCACAGGGCAAAATAAGTTTGTTTGTTCACTGGCGTGACATCAACAGCAGATTGCATGAGCCAAAATCTGTTGCCTTTGGTGCCTACATTATGCAAGGCAATCTTACCCGTGGGATGAGTAGTTGAATGAACAATTGTGCATTCTCATCTGTCGGCAGAGACCACTTGTATATTGCTGTGTGTTTGGCTGAAAAGAAAGAGAGAGTGGTATAAAAATGGTACACAAACGAAACACTGTAATGCTTTCTACATTTATCATCACCAGTCTTGACAGAAGATTGACTAAGCCCTCTCCCCTTCTTCCAAATCCACATATCTTGAAAATGATGCAAGGTTATGTGGTTAGAAATCACACACTGTGTGAGGCAGTACCCTTTGAATTGCTCATCCATTTAGGCCAAATCACCCAAATCTTCAGGCAATTTGGAGTTTGTCCAGCTCACCAGACCTTTTAAAGCTAGGGCAGTGGGCATATAGCGGAGTTATTAAGCCCTTTAGCTAAAACTACATAATTGCAAGGCTAATCACTATTAATTTTAAAGATTGTTGTGGGAGGGTAGCAACACTCACACATTATGTTTTTTGTAAATATCCCTCTTGCATGTTTTCACTTGTTCACGACCATTGTTAAGGTCTAGTACTAATTATTTTGTTCATGTATGTTCTAAACTATGTGCACTGGGTGTAAAACTTTTACTATTATTTCTAAAACAGGAAGAGTATCTCTTCTGCAGCAATAGACAATAAAAAACAGTGTGAACGAGACAAGAAGGAGCACTATAGCTGACATCTTGGATAGAGTGCTTGAAAAAGGTTTCGGCCAATAGCAATTACTTAGGGCCACATTACATTCAAAACGTTTGTATCCAATGTGCCATTCCATGCAAGGAACAACCGTATGCAAGTCAGACTTCGTCCTGCTCCAGTTGGAACAATCCATTCCAAACTGTTAAGCCACAGGAAAGCCCTCCAAGATCAGTTTCAGCCGTGTTGGACCTCATCAGTGAGGTATAGTTCGGATCCAATGGCATAGTGAGAAGATGCCTGTTAAAGACAGTTAGAAAGTGGGTCACTAGTTGGCAAAAGTATGTACCGTGTCCAAGTTGGGACCACAATCCTAGTCAGGGTAAATCCCAACACACTCCTAAATTATCCTGTGCTCACCCTCTGGTAGCTTGGCACAGAGCACACAGGCTTAACTTAGAAGACAATGTGTAAACTATTTTTCAATAACTCATATAGTAACACAGTGAAAACACCACAAAAAGACTCCACAGCAGGTCAGAAAAATTGAGAATATTTATCTGAGTAAATTAAGATCAAAACGACAAAAATCTAATGTGTAGAAGATGAGATATTGAATTTTGAAGAAATAAATGCAGGAAAGCACTTAGAAGCAAGTAGCGCTAAAAATGTTACTTTAGGTTGCGCTGGACCAGGGCAAAGTCAAAGTTCAGGTCAACTCTGATGGAGTGCCGACAGGCCTCAGCAACCATGCAGGCCCCAGTGAACAAAGTATCCTTTCTGGTCGCAAGCAGCGAGATGCGTCAATCTTCTCCATGCAGTGGAGGCGATGTGTCAGTTGTGAAACAGGTGCCAGAGTCGAGAGGTGTTGAGCGTTGTACCAGTTTCTGCCACACAGTTGAAGGGATGCGTCGATCTCACCAAGCTGCAGCAGCGGCAATACGATGTCTGATGCACTGATATCTGGAGGCAATGCACTGGTTCTGAAGCGATGTGCCGAGTTTACTCCTACAACCTGATTCGCCGATTCTGCTATATGCAGATGGGAGATGCATCGAAATCTGTCTTGCAAGTACCTAGGCTGCTTCCAGTGAATCACGCACAGGAGCAGAGGTAGACACTTTGATTTCCCTGAGTCTCAAACAACAGGAGGAAAGCCAGCAAGCTCTTGAAGATCACTTGGAGAAGGCAGATTCCAGCTCTTCTTCAGCAGAGTCAGAGAGCAGCAGGTCCACAAGCAGAAAAGCAGGCCTTCTAGATCAGCAGTCCAGTTGAGTCCTTTTAGCAGCAAATTAGTTCTTCTAACAGAGTCCAGGTATAGGTCCAGAAGTGTCTAATTTGTCTGGTTCAGGGACCTAGGATTTATACCCAAAAGTCTCTTTGAAGTGGAGCTGACATCAAAAGCTGGCCTCTTAAGTGCACACAATCTCTTTCAGCCCAGTCCTGTCTGCCAGGCTAACCCTGGGGGGCAAATCAGTGCTTTGTGTGTGGACAGGACACTACCTATTGATGTGTAAATGTCAGCCCCTCCATTCCTCCCTGCCCAGGAACAGCCAACAGAATGCAGATGAATGCTCAGAATGTAGATGATCCTCACCTTGCAGTTTTTGTGGCTGTCTAGCAGGAATGCACAAAGTGCAGCTGTCACCCAACCCAGATGTGTATTGGAGACAGACTGTAAGGTACAAAAGAGCTAAAAGCAGATAGAAATGTATACTTTCTAAAAGTGGCATTCCTAAAACAGTAATGTTAAATCCAATTTCACCAGTAAAGAGGATTTATCAAGACCATTCCAAACATATAAAACATGAAAACGCTACTCCTCTCTGATCAGGAATTACAGCTTAAGAGTGTATTAAGGAATTCCCAATGCTAGCCAATGAGAGGAGTAGGCCTCACAGTAGTGAAAAACTAAATAGGCTGTTTGTCACTGCCAGGACAGTCAGTCAGTCACTTTATTCGATACTTATATTATAAGATCATAAAAGTACAAATGTACAAGATAAAAACATCCGCCCTAATAAAAAATTTTAAGAGATCAAAATAAGAATATCCATTAAAAACATACAAGACGTTCATGATAACTAAGCAATCAATTAAGAACAATTACTTAAAACATAACATATAGTTCATTCTTGAATATTATGCAGTAGCCTAGTTTTCCATTATAAAGATTAAAAAAGGCACAGTGTAGCAAACAAGAGGATCAGGCAGTGATTGTAAAAAGTACATTCCTATGTGACATTGTGCAAAATTATATTTACGCATGAGGGGCAATATGAATCTTTTGCGGTGTTCCACATAAAATTTGCAAAAGAAAGAAATGGACAAGTTTGATTGAGCAGAGACACCATCACATGGGCAGAACGGGAGATCATGAATAGAAAAAATTCCTGATGGATGGGCCAACATACAAGGGATAAAATTCAATTGAAACCTGAGTAAAAGAAATCTGTGGCGTAAATTTGTCACGGTAAGTAAATATGGGGATATTACTTCCTGGGCAATCGGTCCCTCTAAGTAGGATTTTACTGATACGTTTAGACAGTTGATTTTCAGTCTTTCATTTGCCCTTTGTTTGTGGAAACGAGTTTTAATCTCCTGTTTTGAAATATTAGAGCAATCACTTGGCGAAAGAAATAGGTGCTCCAAACCAAGGGAGGAGAGACTATTTTTAATATACGTTATCCATGGGATCCTATGGGCATGTTCCTGAGAGGGACAGTCTTCTATTAACTTCTGAGTGATGGGAACAGATTCTCTTCTCCAGATAGAATGTCATAAAATGATTGGAGCCAGGCTAATTATATCATTGATATATGGAACATCGATTTCTGCGTGGCATATAAAATTTGAGCAACTTACGGGGAGGTCCACCAGTTTTTTCCAAAAGGTATCCTCCATAATCTGGATAGCTGGGGAGTTAGAATAACCCCAGATGCCTGCCCCATAAGTTGCTACCGAACCAGATTTGGAGGAGTAAACTTTTTTCACCATATCAATAGGTTTCGCACCTAGTTTTTTTGTAAAAGAGTGTAGGGCGATTATGCTTTTTTCTAACAATAAACCCCTTGTAGTGATCATATAAAACAAGGTTAGTTGTCTATCAAAGGTCATCCCTAAGTAAGAGAAAGCATCAGTTTGTGCTACCTTCTGGTCAGCTATATAAAAACTTGGAGCCTTCCTGTCCTTCGTCCGGTGATTAAAAAAAGGACTTAGCCTCGTTGTTTTTTAAATCCAAATTGCGCACATAGTTCACATAATCCTCTAATAACTTCTGTAGGGCTAGGCCCTTGCGGGCAATTAACACTGCATCATCTGCGTAGAGGAGGATTGGGGTACATACATTGTTAATCTTGGGAACATCTGGTGTTGAGTCCGATAAGGGAGCTTCCACCCCGTTAGTATGGATGGAAAAAAGAAAAGGGGCGAGTGCGCAACCCTGTCGAACGCCCCTCTTAATTGGAAACACCCTAGTGCACTCTCCCTGCCTCCCATATCGGACACAGGTAGAGGCCGAAGAATAAAGCTGCCTTATAGGGTAATTGCCTCATTGATACCCATTTCCTTCATTATCCTCCATAGATGGTGATGTGCCACGCAGTCGAATGCTGCAGTCCATGAAAGCCAAGTATAACTTGCCCTACTTCCCTTGGGAATACTTGGCTATTAACAGACTTAAATTGAGGCACTGATCCTGAGTGCCCATCCCCTGTTTGAAACTATACTGGACCGGGATCAAAACATTATTGCTGGTGGCCTATTACTCAAGTCTATTCAGTAGAACCCAACCCATAAGCTTGGCAGTGATGTCCAGGAGAGAGATCGGTCTGTAATTTTTAGGCCCAGATTTATCTCCTTTCTTGTAAATGTGGATTAAAATAGATTTTGCCCATGAGTCTGGTAGACCTACTCTGGCGACTACGTTGAAAACGTTTGTCAACACTGGTCCCCATAGATCCAGCTGATCAGTAAAAGAATCTATCGGAGTGCCAACCAGGCCGGGGGCTCTGTTGCTGGAGCACTGCATAAGGGCCTCTCTAATCTCATAATAGTTAAAAGTGAGGAGAGGTTTAGTGGAGGGAGAAATAGCTGCCTGCTGTGTAGTCACTCCCTCAGCTTTAGGGTCAAATATTGAAGATTCCTCATCCATCTGACAATCCAGACTCGGCGCTGTACAGGTTTAAGAAAGGGAGCGTTGATAGCTCTCCTGAAGTCCCTGGCATTATTGGCGGCCAAGTGCAATTGTTCCCAAGCTTCTTTCTTTAAGGTTTTAATTCTGGTCTTCCTAGCCTCTTTATACCAGAGACGTAGAAGTTTGACTAAGTCCGCATCTCTTGGCGTAGCTCTAAGAGCCTGATGTAAGACTGATAGGGACTTGGTGCAGGCTTGATCTAACCATCTTGGGCCTGAAGTTTTAGCAGTAGGGTTTTTTCTAAGTAGGAAGTTTTTAATCTCAGATAATATTAGTTCAAAGGCCATGGTTACCTGGGTAGGATCAGATTCCACTTCTTGGCAGGTCATGATATCATTTTGCCTATTTCAACCACGGCAGGAACAATGTATGCTTTGTCTATTGTGGCCCATTTGAGGATGATCCCATTATTCCTTGCTATTATTGGTTTGACATGTCTCGAAAGCTCTGGATGGATTCCTACCCATTCCAACTTACCGTTAATGGCAGCATGATCACTAAAGTTAAAGGGGCATATTTACAAGTCCCTTGCGCCACTTTTGCGTCATTTTTCCCATGTTAAAAGTGACGCAAAAGTGGCGCAAGGGGCTTGTAAATAAGCCCCAAAGTATTTGATTTCTACATTACAAATCGATTTTTTTAGAGGGTCCGAGATTAATAAATAATCGATAGTTGAACCCTGGTTAGATGTGCCAAATGTATTTTGTAACATACCAGAGCTTAGATCTATAGGATTCCGGATCTCTAGATTATTGATTGCAAGGAATCTATTCAGAGCTTCCCCATAATGGTTATGTGTGAAATGGAATAAAGGCTCACCAGCCTCATCAATTAAGCAACAAGCTGTTAAGTTTGAAAAATGACAACAGTGCGCATTAAAATCGCCCACCCATAGGATATTTGGGATCTGTTTTAAAGAATTAAAAAGTACATTAATTTCCCCTTCCAGCTGGTCAACAACCTTCCTCATATCGCCGGTGAAGTTATTATTGTAAAAATAGATTAGGCGGACTGGATTACCACCTGGGCCTTTTAGATGTAGTAGGTGATAATAAGGGGAAACATTATGATATGACAAGACTACCAAGCTTAAGATATTTTTCAGCAGAGTCAGGATCCCTCCCCTGGCACGACCTGATTTAGACGGAAGGGCGGCGGTGTGAAAAGAGCGGTAACCATCTAGATTAATTGGCCCAGTTTTCCATGTTTCCTAAAGACAGATCAAGTCAAAGATGGTAACGGTTTTTAGCCAACGGTTTAGGTTTGGAACTCAAACCTGCAATATTCCTGGTGATTAATTTGATGTGATCCGTCTGATCACATAATGCAATCAGTGGTTGGGGCTTTCTGATCTTGATATAATGCGACTTTGAACAGGAGTGGGGATCCTCCTGTTCATACTCAGTCAGTCACAACCCACTAGGTCTGTTAATACATTAAATCGGTTGTGGGTGGAAAAAGGGATAAAGGGTTGTCCTGCCAGAAGTGATTGGGGCTCGGGGGGTGACTGAGAGGAGCCACAGGCTCTTATCCCCAGGGGCTGGTCCTGACTTGTTCATAAAAAAGCCCAGCTGTAGCGCAAATATTTGGGTAAACAATGATGGCCCTATCGGAAGCCATTGAAACAGTTGCTGAACCAGTTGGTGCGAGATGAAATTGACCACCACATACTCCCCCTCAATAGATTTCTTTGAGTCATCTTGCCATTAGAATTCTGAACAGTAACTCCCCCCCCCCTATGTTTTTGCTAATCCAATAACATGCTTTAGACATCAACTGATCTGTAGTTTCCTTTTGATTACTATGGAATTTGGGGACATTTGCCAGAATTACAACATAAGGACAAGCTGCTGGAGGGAGGGACAGTCTCGTATGGCAGTCTGTTTTGCCCCCTCTTTTCATTGCGTTCTCTCCATCAGGTTTTGTTGGTGGCAATGACGGGCCCTTGGATATCCCCTGGGACTGTGAGGCATTGGGATTGACAAAAGGTGGAAGGTGAAAGGGTAAATGATTGAGTTGCTGCGTTGGGGGTTGAACCGGGATTATCTGGGCCCCTGCTGTCATACCTCCTAGGTAAGAACATTTAGGCTCTGCGCTATTGTCCACTCTTGTAGAGCCCAGATGATCCAAACGATTTATGGGTGGGCACGAAGATGCAGGAGTTGGATCATTAGAAATAGTTGGCTCTACAACTTGAGCCGATAAATTAGGAGGACAGTGAGTCGCTATATTAGCCTCAATTTTAGTTAGTCGGACTACAAGCGGTTGAAGTAAAGTTGTGATTGACTGTTCGATTAAAATCAGAATATCCGAGATAGACGGGTAGGTCACAATGGGATCTTGGAGAGCAACTGGAGTTGGCTTGGTTGATCTCCCACCCCCCTTTTTCTTCTTTGTGGGTGGTTCTAAAGGTACTGGGGGTGAAGGTATGATGCTTTCTGTGCGGGGAACCAGGCGTTTTGAACAGGTAGTAGCTGGCTTTGGCATTGAGTGTGAAGTGTCAACAGTAGAGACGGCTGAATGCTCACTATGTAAAGGCTCACTTGATTGGTCTGCTACCCCCAAGTCCCCCAAGGAGAGTCTACGCTTAACGGATTGTATCTCCTTGTCCAGTACATCCGTAGCTCTTAGTAAGAAGGAGTCTAAAGTATTGGTAGGCTCTTCTCCAAGCGTAGATGTGGTAGATCTTCGTTTCCCCATCTGCAGACCAGAGCCCGGGGCACCTGGGCAACTTAAATGATACACGTTAGATGGGGGGGCCCAGCCCAGTCTCCTTCAAGCTCCGACGGGCGTGGACGGGTGGTTTTTGTACCCCGGCTCTTGGAAAATAGGTCCCCCGCAGCAAGGCCCTGCAACAACCTTTATGCGCCTCTTGGCGCTGTAGAATGGCGCGGTGACGTGGCGTGATGATGTGATGGAGCGAAGGAGCCTGGGGGCTCTGGTTTCCGTGCCCCGGCTCTTGGAAAATAGGTCCTTTGCAGCGGGCCCTTCAACAACCTTTATGTGCCTCCTGGCACTGTAGAATGGTGCGGTGACGTGATGGAGCGAAGGAGCCTGGGGGCTGTGGTTTCCGTGCCCGGCTCTTGGAAAATAGGTCCAGTGCAGCGGGTCCTGCAACAACCTTTATGCACCTCCTCCTGGTGCTGTAAAATGGCCTGGTGATGTGCTGCGGTGACTAGATGGAGTGAAAGAGCCTTGGGGCTGCGGTTTACGTGCCCCGACTCTTGGAAAATAGGTCCCACTACCAGGACATGTAAAACATAAAAGTACATGTCCAACCTTTTACTTACATAGCACCCTGCCCTTTGGGTTATCAAGGTACTCACTTAACGGTTACTTATATGTAATAAAAGGGGAGTGTAAGGCTTGGCAAGTGGTTTTAAATGTCAAGTCGAAGTGGCAGTAAACTCCCCACACAGGCCCTGCAATGGCTGCCCTGAGACAGGTTTGAAAGGCTACTTGTATGGGTGGAACAATCAGTGCTGCAGGTCCAATAGTAGCATTTAATTTTCAGGCCCCAGGTATATGGATTACAGCTTTACAAGGGACTTACAGGTAAATTAAATATTCCAAACAGGTGTATGTCAATCATAACATGTTTAAGGGAGAGAGCACATGCACTTTAGTACTGGCGAGCAGTTGTAAAGTGCCGAGAGTCTAAAAACCAGCAGAAACAAGTGCAGAAAAATGGAGGGAGGCGGGCAAAAAGTTGGGGAAATACCACCCTAAGGCTGTCAGGTCTAACAAAGAAATAAAGCCTGATTTAGATCTCAGCGGATGGGTTACTCCGTCACAACGATGATGGCTATCCCGTTCACCGAATATAAATCCCATAGGACTTAATGGGAATTATATTTTGGTGGATATGATATCCGTAACAATTGTGGCGGAGTAACCCATCCGCTGAGATCTAAATGAGGCCCTCAGTTGTCTTTCTATTATGCCAATGATGGGTGGAAAATAAAGATCTTCAATAGTTGTCCAAAAACTCCCTACACAACAAAAATTTGAAATAAAGAGATGATTAAGTGTACGGTAGGAGCGGATTTATTGTTCTTAAAATAAAGTCTGTCCAATTCTCTTCTATATTACTTAGAAGAGAAATGGAAGCTGCACAGCCCAATGAGTGCTTGCCATATACCATATGACTTAACAAAATAATAAAAGATGGTAATATTTAGGCCTGGGCGGTAAATTCCGTTCCGCTCGCGGAATTTGGGTAATTTCGCGTTCTGCGGAGAACGCGGAATTGCCAAAAATTCCGCGATCCGCTGCTTCGCGGAATTTTTTGCTTGTTCGCGCTTTCAAAATGCGTGTTCGCAAGATATTTCCCCCCAAGCATGCAAAACAGCGTTCGCGAACAGGAAAAAGCATTGCGAACAGGCGGAATAAGCAATTCTGCGTGTTCACGGAACTCTGCGTGCTTGCGGAGATCTTTTACCGTTTTGCGGAGCTTTGCGTAGCTCGACTACGCAAATTCCACCCACCCCTAGGTGAGTTCTGCATAATACCCTTATCAGTTGTGGCAGGACCTTGGACCCTCTGTTTGCTAAATATTCAGAGGTAACTCAAATACTTGAGGAAAACTTGTTGACATTTGTCGTAGTCTTTTGAATAGTTTATACAAGTTTATGGTCAATTTGCAGCGAGTGTAGGTTTGGGTTGTCTTGCCTTTTGTAAGCAAATTAAAGCTAGCAATTTTCCTAGTGGATTTCACCGCTAAGGTGACGGAAAGTGGACAGTCAGTTCTTGACTAGCCATTGATGCAAGTCTGAAGTTGATAGTGAACACAATGGTCTATCAGGCTATGTGCCCTGTCTTCATTCCTGTATCAGGTCCATGCTCACTTGCAAGTACAAGCTCTGACAATAGGGGGCCAAAAAGCAAAAGGCCAGTGTGATAATAAATACATTTTCAAACTTCAGAGCCATCAATATGCTGAACTAGCCCACTCCACTGACCCACAAACAAATGTGCAAGACTAGTGCTTGGGAAGGTTCAGTGTTGATGAGCCTACATATGTGAGTACAATGATCCTAGCATCAGAGTCAGTGACAATGCATAAGACTCCTCCAATGCTCCTTTGAACACCTTGCCATACAGCAGGCTGGGTGATCCTTGTAAAATGGATAATTCATCTCTTCTACTTCTATATACCAACAAGGTCACAGCATCTAATGTAAAAACCTGTGAACTTACCTCCAAAGTGTGAATAACCAAAACTTGTCTCAAATAAACTACGTACAAAAGCAGCACTAATATTTATAAAAGTTGTATTGTTGCCAAAATAAGAATCTGATAACTTATGTTTAAAGAGCTTCAAAATCATCCTCATTTCATAAAGAGTGCTGTACCATGGTCTAAAGTATGCAAAAAAATATACAAAAAAGTGATGGATGAAATAATTGAATTAATCTCAGACACTGATAATTACTCTGGCCACATCCAAATCCATCGTTATTTTGCACATCATGCCACCTCAGTAAGGGCCCATCCATATGCAAATCGGCTTTGATCCTGCTCCAATGGGAACAGTCCTTCCCGAATTACCAGCCCAGGTCCTATATGAACTGAAACACAAGCAACCGAGGACAGGTTTCACCCTAGTTAAGGCTCATCAGCCAGGTATAGCTTGGTTCCATTGACACAGTGTGCACAGGCCCCCATGTTTGGGCATAGCTGTTCCACTTAGGAAAATACACTAAAGAATACAAAAAAGAGGTAGATCGTATGCTTGAAATATTTCAGCCACTGTAATTACTCAGGCCACATCCTATTCCATCGTTATTTTGCAAAAGATGACACCTCAGTTTGAGCCCAGCCATATGCAAATCAGTCTCAACCCTGTTCCAAAGGGAACAGTCCAGCCTGTACTGCCAGGCCAGGTCCTCCCCTCCTGGAGGTGGCCACATTTGAACAGGCCGTTCTACATGAGGTTGAGAAACTAGCTACGAAGGAGTCCAACCCATTTAGAAATCTGACCAGAGTGGTGAAGGAGGTACTGAAACAACTAAGACAGAATGTCAACTTGATTATTAAACCAGCGGACAAGGGAGGAGCTATAGTCATTCAGACCAAGACAGCCTATTAGAAAGAATGCGGCAGGCTTTTATCGGATAAAAGGAGCTATAGCATCCCACCCCGGGATCCAACTCCTAAAATAGGAACAGAAATAGCCACCTTAGTGGAGGAAACAGTGAACAATGACTGGATTTCAGAACAGGAAGGGCGCTTCCTTTGTAACAACAACCCTGTTACCCCATATTTCTATACATTGCCTAAAGTACACAAACCTACCAGACCTCCACCAGGAAGACCAATAGTGTCCAGGATCAGCTCAGTACTTGCACCGTTATCACAATTTTGAGATTTCTTCTTTAAACCATTGGTACAGAGGATGGAGGCATACTTGCAGGACACAAGAGATGTACTATATCTCATCAAAGACATGGAATTGACTCTACAAAGGAATTACTGGTAGGTTTGGATATCGAATCCCTCGATACGAATATCCCTCAAAGGGAAACATTGAGGGTGGTAGAGGATTTACTGTATGCTCAGGACTGGACATACAGCACTCCGAGAGCATTTATATTAAATCTAGCAGAAATTGCACTGCCCAAGAATTTTTTTTGAATTCCAGGAAACCAGGGCAGAGGATGTAGCCTAACAGCTAGGGCGGTGGACCGCAAATCTGGGAAACTGGGCTCGAGTCTCGGCAACGACGCTCAACATCCTGTGATTCTGGGTAAATCACTTAATATCCCTGTGCCTAACAAAAATGAATGTGTCCTTATGTAACACATCTGGTGCTCATATAAAGCGCTCTGATACCCGATACCTTTGGGTCAAGTTTATGTTACATAAAACTCAGGAAGTGCTGTTCCCCCTAGTTTGGCCGGGCTGTATATGGCAGTCTTAGAGCAGCAACACATCTTTACCCATGACAGCCCCTGGGTGAACCACATTAAACTCTGGTGCCGGTTTATAGATGATGTTCTGCTGATTTGGAGAGGAGACGAACTATCGATCAATGATTTCCTACACTACCTACACTTTACATCCACCATCACATGAAATAAACTTCAGTTTTTAGATTTGGTGATTGTACCTAGGGAAGGAAAGCTGACCACCCAGGTTTTTCACAAACCCATGGACAGGAATGGCCTTTTATTGTTTAATAGCTTTTACCCCAAATCCTTAAGGGAGAACCTCCCGGTGGGCCAGTTTCTCCGTTTACGGAAGAACTGCTCATACATAGGAGACTTTAGAAAGGAGTCAATTGAACTATCTGACAAACTCTGAAAAAGAGACTATCCAGATAGGGTGATAAGGAAAGCACAGAAGAGAGCATCCAATTACAACAGAGAACCCCTTTTGGAAAACACAGAAAAACTGGGAGTGACGAACACAATTTGCGTTACCACATTTAACACTGTGTCACACAATATAAAATGCATTGTATTGAATAACTGGCGCATTTTGAACTCCAATGTCCTTAATCTTGATAAACCTTTATTCTCTTTCAAGAGAAGGGTAAACATGAGGGATCTACTAGTATAGACTAGGCCCTGTCATGTGGCACAAGGGCAAACTCAGGGACTTTGGGACCTCCCACCGGTAATAGGCCACACTAGATGTGATGCTTTTGACATTTGCAACCTCACCGAAGACACTGAGGGGCATATTCTCAAGAACGTGTGATAACCATCGCAAAAGTTACTTAACGCAACCTCCAACATCGCAGTCTATCGCGGGCAATTTACGCCGTGATAACCAAGTATTCACAACACGGCGGCACCATGCGATAGTCTCCAGATAACGCGTCAAATGACCGCGATAAAATCAATGCCATGCCGCAAAAATGCGAAACACGAAAGCAAAAAATGCTGCGATGAGGCCAAGCGCGATACAAAAAGCAGCGAAAACCAGCTACAGGCCTGCATTTCACACGCGTCAGGTAGGAACAATCACCATAAAAGTAGAAACAAAATAGACAAACAAATGCCAAACAACAGCGAAGCACAATGGACGTTGCCAGAGCAAGTACGGAGGAGAACCAGAACCCCACAAGCCCCCCGGAGGACCAGTCTGGGACTTCGGGGTCAGGGAAGGGCAAGGACAAGAAGAGTAGGAAGAAGCGGTTCAGTCCGCAGGAAAACAGGATCCTGATAACGGAGGTGGTAGAACACCATCAACAACTGTTCGTCACCTCCACTGTGTCATTGGCAACAAAAAATGGACTATGGCAGTCCATCGTTGACAAGGTGAATGCAGTCGGAGTGCTGAAGAGGACAATGGACGAGGTCAAGAGGCGCTGGAATGATGTCAAGCGCAAAACCAAGCTGAAACTCGCCAACTACCGGAAGGCAGCAATGCAGACTGGAGGTGGCAGCCCAGCGCCACAGGAGGAGCTGGACGACATGGAGGAACTGGTGTCCACAGTCATCAGTGGGGAGACGGTGGCAGGAGTTGGGGGCCCGGACACTGCTCAACAGGACCGGACACAACAGCAACAGGGTGAGTAACGACCAGGGCCTGGGGGGACGGGGGAGATGGGCACAATGGCACACATGCACAATTAAGTACAGCACTTCTGCGGACAAACCATGCCCCAGACCACCAACTATCACCAAGAGACCAATGTACCCAAGTATGCAACATGTCAGCACAGTACAAGCACAGAAGTCAAAGGCACACCGCATGAAAGGGATAAGGGGCAGCAAAATCTGAGCTGCAGGGGCGACTCCCCCAAAATGCAGCAAACACATCACCTGCAGAGCACATCAACATTGACAACGATGTGACACAATCCGCAAAACACCTACAACAGAACACAGGACACAACTGGTGCCGCTTGGGTGCAGACACTGGCCAATCACATTTGGCATTGCAGGGAAATGTGAGTTGATAACGTACAAGTACAAACACACACACGTCTGTTGTCGAAATGTCCACTGTCCCCCATCAAATAGGCAGCTCCTCCCAAACAGCCACAATGTACCCAGTCATGCTGTTTGTATGAAAACATGTACAATGAGACAACATACATGTGAACACATTGTTAAACTGCATCTCCCCTTCACATTGCAGAGGGAGAATCAACACCTCCTGCAGAGCAGCCCGACCCTCTCTTCTCTGATGACGAAGAGAACCACCACAGCTTCGACTCTGACGCCCTCCAACTGTTCGTGGACAGCCTACGCAGCCCACTTCCAGGAGCTAGGCAGCCCAGCTGCTACGAGGAGACCCCACCCCCTGCACAGACCACACAGCAGGAAGCACCCACCACCACGGCTGCCTCCCAGGACCCCCACGAACAACACATGGCCTTCCAACGCCGTGCTTGGGGTGCCAGGAGAATCTGGCTCAACAGGTGCGGGTGGGCTTCGACCGCATGGCAGACAAACTAGATACCATACGTGGGTGTCTAAGTCCCATCAGGGACCACTCACGGTCCCTAACGGACACCCACAGTCCGCTCCAAGCTCTCCCATGGACCATGGCTGACATCACTGGAGCCCTGACTCAGAGAATAGAACAACTGTCCAGTCAGAGTGGCTCTAGCGTTGTCACACAGGAGTTGGGAAACATGCGGAGGTTAATGGAGACCATGGAGCAGGCGAATGCGGAACGAGCGGCTGCCACGGCTGCACACCAGCGAGAGGTAGCTGGGTTCCTCAATGACCTCAGGACCATCCTCATGGCATTGCTGCCACAAGGCCTGGTGCGGATGCATGCTGCTGCCACCACTCCATCCACATCTCCGCCCCCTGAAGTGTCAGTGCCACACAGTGCTGGAGACAGAACACCACCACCCACACATGAGGCACATGAAACAGCAGAGGACGAAGATGCGGATGATTCTGCCCTCGTGGTAAGAAGGACGCAGCAGCATGCATCTCAGCCATAGGTCCGGCTTCAGCTTGGTACTGCCCTCTGCATCATCACCTTCCACTGTCCCCCGATGCACTCTGCGACACTCACCTTGGACCTCGACATGGACTGCCATATGCTGTTTGATCGCCATTGACACAGCAATCAGACTGCGGACTGAACTCTTCCTCTTCCTTTGGACTTGTCATTCCCTGAAGGACCCTGGCTGGCCCTCCATGGGATAACATCGTCATGTGGGGTTTGCATGGCCCTGTACTGCTCCAGATGCAACACTCCACTGAATGAGCATTAAACATTCATATACACACAGATGTGTCATGTCTATGGTCTTTCAAGTGTGGAAGTATGGATGAATGTAGGCTCACTGGACTCCTCTTACGTCCATGTGGCTCATGTCGTAGAACAGGGGTCACAGGGTGAGACATTGCCGAATGCGGTCCGGGTGGCGCTGACACAACAACAGGGACACACGCATGAGTTACTTCCTTGTCCAGACCAGTACGGAACCACGACCAGGGCCCCGGGGTCATTTACACACCCTTACGCTGGACTGGCATACGCCAGGCCAGCCCACTCCGCTTACGCTCACAGGGGGGGACGGCAACGCTACATGTCCCATGTCTTTCCTGTAGTGATCTGCTGCTCACAGGTCTAGTTGTCAGCATGCCACAGCCACTCCCTCACGGCTGGTTTACACCCACACAACACCCATCCAGCACACGCGTCACAGGACAAATGACCCTACCAATAAAAAGGGCCGGGCGCACGTGCTCGACGCCATTTCCACTCTCTATCTGGGTGCATCCGTGTGGTGTCAATGTAGGCATGAAGGCCTCGGGCCCTGCAACATCACATTCCCCAGGACCAGAGGTGACATGATGGCGTCCGCAGCACGATACCCAATCATACAGGGTCCATGACTTTGGGACACAGACTTGGTGGCACCGGATACATTGCGGCTGGCACAGGCACACCACCATGGGACGGTGACTTTGGGTGCACTGAGGTAGGGGCACCTTAAGTGCTGAGCGGGTGTGCTGCCTGCGATGATGCCCCGTCCCGGCGGTCCGGACTGCTCAGGATTTGTGTGCCCTGCTGGCCCGCAGTGTAGGCCAGAGCCAGCGGGCAGCGCGGGCCTACCGCCACGTGGCGTCGCATCCCGGATCACAGACTTAGTGGCACCTCAAGGGCTGAGCGGGTGTGCAGCCTGCGATGATGCCGGGTGCACTGGTATGTCCTCTGCCATGGTGAAATCAAGACCCAGAATCATATGTGAGACCTGGTGGCCTGCGGAGCGGGGCTGCATGATGTGGAGGGTGCCATGTCCGCGGGTGGGCCCTCATTGCTAAACGCCAAGGGCGGAAGGTGAGCAGTGAGGCCTGGGTGCGCAGGGGCGGGCATGCACCACTGGGCGGCGGGAGGGGCTGGGGTGCATCTGCCTTAGTGCGCAGGGGCGGGCATGCACCGCTGGGTGGCGGGAGGGGCTGGGGTGCATCTGCCTGGGTGCTCAGGGGCGGACAGGCGATGATGTCTTGTCCAATTGTATGTACTTTGCCATTCATGTATCTGGACTCTGTTTCAGATGACGGATCTGTTTCAGATGTGTGACCTGGTGAACTGCACTACATACCGGCACGTGGTTGGAGACACACCGGTGGCAGCAGGTGAGCAGTGTGGCCTGGGTGCGCATTGTCGGCACTCTCTCTCCCTGTCCATCTCTTCTGTTATCTGTGTCTCGCTCCCCCCCTCTCTGTCCGTCTTTCTCTCGCTCCCCCTCTCTGTCCGTCTTTCTCTCGCTCCCTCTCTTTCTCTCTCTCTCCTTCGCTCTCTCTCTGTCCTTTGATGTGCGCAAGACACACCTTCTCATCATGATTTTTGTCTTGCAGGCTGTGACCTACGGATTGTCCCGAGGGGAGCAGCCATGTGTCTTCATTTCTGTTCTGTTTTCTTTTAATAAATTTTTATTTGTTGCATCAAAGTTGAATGTGTGATGCTCATTTTTGTGATGACACATGCATGCCACCAAATGTGATTGTGCGACATCAGGTGGATTATTTGGTACATGATTCCGTGTAGTTGATGTGGCATGTCTTTGGCCGGGGGGAGGTGTCCGGGGAGGGGGGGTCCAGGGGGTGGTGGCGGTGGGTGTTGTGGCCCTGTTGGGGCTCCGAGCTGCATGATCAGTGGCTCCATGGTATCTGTTGCCCTTCAGTTGTGGCTCTGGGCTGGGCTCCATTTTGTGGTGCAGGCTGTGGTCCGACTTTGCACCAGGTCAGAGCAGGTGTTAATTTTCTGCTGCTAACGCGCCTTATCGCCTGTTTTGTGGTCTTATCGCCGATCTGGTTGGTTGTTGAGAATGTTGTGGAGTGGTGTTTTTGCGGCTTTTTGCACGGGAACGCCTACTCTGCATTTCATTAGCGATAGTTGCGGGGGTCATCTGTGGCGATGTTTTTTGCCGCTGTTATTGCGGGTAAACTGGTGCTATGGGCTGTTAGCAACGGCTTGTGAATGGGGTGATAAATTTATCGCGACTTTGGCTGCGATGTAGTGCCGATAACTCGGCGATAACTCCTTGAGAATATGCCCCTAAGAGTATTGATGTAGGGCTGAAATATCCATGGGTGCAGAAGAGACATACAATCTCAGAAAACGCAATTTACCTGATTAAATGTCCATGTGGATTGTTATACATAGGAATGACAACACGCAAAATGAAGATACGGATTATGGAATATAGGAGCAACAGCAGATGTCAGAAAGCTATGACGAAATTTACTACACATTACCTAGAGAAAAAACACCCAGTGGATGATAGCCATTGGACAGTGCTGGATAAACCAAATATCCCAAATACAGAACGAGACACCAAAAGTACTCTGCTGCTCAGGGAACAGAAATGGATATATAGGATCCGGAGCAAAGAGAATGGTTTAAACAACGAAATTCCATGAAATTCACTCAGTAGATTGTGAATACTAACAAATCTATCCACACGTCACCTGTCACAGTCTGGGTATGAGTGCCATCATAAAACTACATTACCCAGACTGCACCGCGTTTTTAAACCAAAGTTTAGGATTAGGGAATGTGCCCACACTAATTAGATATGGGGTATACACCTTCCTTACACTTCAGGCAAGATTGGCACTAAGGTAGGGCATTCCCTTGCTTTACCCTACCCAAGCCGGATTCAACACACACTTCTAGTTAGAGCATGAACATGTGTTCCTTCGAGATATATATATAAAAAAAACACAATTGATGATTTGCCCAGAGATGGGTACATTATGAACCATAATTTTGATACAGGTCTCATTGACTGAGGCAATGGTGCTTTCGCTTTATTACAAATCCATTGGAAAAGAACGCCATAATTGTACTATCCTTGAAAAACTTAGAATACCGGCAAGTATATTATTGTGAGATCTCAAGCTGCATACTCTCAATATGGTCGAAAAAGAAGGACAGGACCGAAAAGGTGTCCTGTGCTAACTCCGTAGCTGTCCCGATCACGTGACCGCAATGGTAGATCATGTAACAGGAAGCAACGCGCCAAGTAGGAAAGCCGGGACGAACGACCGGCACCTATGCAGCGCATCGAGAGAAGTACAGGGATGGCGGCCTCACCTTGACAAAGTAAGGAGAGGGTGAGGAGGACCCTACCTAACGGAGACTAGAGAGCACCAAAATACATGGGCCTCATGCAGTAGCGGTCCGTGGTAGGAGTGCCGGCCGGGCGGTGACGTGGGGCGGGGGAGGGGCAGGGTGGGGGGTAGTAAACCACAGATTACGTCCAAATACAGGTAAGTAAACATTTAAATAAATAAAACGAATTTCGTTGCGCGCCCTGCATCGCATTTGGCGGCGGCCGGCACTCCTACCACGGACCGCTACTGGCCTCATGGCAGCAACGCTTTAAAATCCTGATGATATGAATACACATGCAGACGGGCAGGGTCCGACTCCTATGGCAACTAGAGAACACTTAAACATACGGGCCAGAGTATACTAGTGCGCCCTCACACCGGGCCTTGGGGAGACATAGAGAAATGAACGGGACCCCACAGGGGGGGGCACCAGACAAAGGGTATAATTATATGTATTATTTCCTATTGTAACTAGTGTTTGACTACAGGGAGACGCCATTGCTCCCGTGCCTTTTCAAGCTTCAACAACTGTGAAACTCGGTACGATTTTTACAAGATTATCGTTCCAGGTGATTTATGTGGTTATCTCTTTATAGTGAAAAAGGAACTAATTGTATGAAAAGTCTATAGCAATACTATAACAAACAGGTTAATAGAAGAACCTGTATTTATGTTACCTGGGGGATATGTAAACTAGACCCTGAGTGGTAAGTACGCTTGGAAAGAATGAATGAGTGGCATGAGTGTGATAAGACAGAACCTATACATGCTATTCGGCTGTAGAATATAGACAGCCAGTCCTCACAGCATGAAACAATGATTATGACTGCACAGTGTGTTTAAGCAGCCCCAGATAAGAGTGGGTCTATCATCAACCTACTAAAGTAAGGTAGGAAAGTAGGGGGAATGGAGGGGATCTTAGGTCCTGACGAAAGCTGCAAAGACCTGTGTAAGGGCTACATCAAACCGGCTAAAACATGTTGACATGTATGCAGTTAGGAGGGGTGAAGGGCTACTAAAAATCCCCCATCACCACCATCCTATATTTATTTTAATCCTGACGGGTAAATCCAAGAATAAAGTATATAGGCAGATATTCCTGAGCCAGTTTTAAATTCTATGTTCTGCACTAATATTTCTATTTTCGATCCCTATAATTTTATGTTTGTATTGTATTCCCCCTCTCTGTTGCTCCACCCCAGGCGTTGGTCTGCATGGGGCTGTTGTTTAGCATGCCCTATGATAAAGCATGCCACAATTCGTGGGTGAGGGCAAATTTAAAATAAAATGCCTGTGCCACCGAGTACAACAGTGTGAATTTAAATACTCCTACTTCTCTTTTGTGTGTACAGGTCCTCCCTGAACCAGAACACATGCAACCCAGGACTCGTTTCACCTTATTTAGGGCTCAGCAGCCAGGTATAGCTTGGTTCCAGTAACACTGTTTGCATGGGACCCAGGTCTGGGCATACGCTAATTTATACAAAAAGGTGGTAGATGGAATGCTTGAATTAATCTCACCCTCTGGGATTTTCTGGGGGCCACATCCTATTCCATTATTATTTTACACACCATGCCACCTCAGTTTGGACGCAGCCTTTTGCAAATTAGCTTTGACCCTTCTCTAGTGGGAACAGTCCAGCCCAAACTGCCAGGCCAGATCCTACCTGAACAGGGACACAAGCAACACAGGACCCGTTTCACCTTAGTTAGGGCTCATCAGGTGGGCAAAGCTTGGTCCCTGTAGCACAGTGTGCACTGGACCCACGCCTGGGTATACCTGCTGCACTTAGGGCATCACACTGAAGTCTACAAAAATTAATTGATCAAATGCTTAATTAATCTGAGCCACTGGTAATTACTCAGGGCTGCATCCCAGTCCATTAGAATGTTGCACACCTTGCCCCCGCAGTTTGAACCCACTGCCTCACCTTTCTTGTAGGGTCATCCTAGATTTTTTGTCTTTTTGCTGAACCATATTTTAGCTAGCTGTAGACCTCTGTGCTCTTTACCCCTGCTAATCAGTAGTAAAGTGACTCTGTTCCCCCTTTTAATATGTTTGAATTGTTATACTCCTAATCGGCATATTTAACTTAGCTGTTAGTCCCTGGTATATGGTAGAAGGCGTACCCAGGGTTTGGAAGTTGAATGTCACTAGTGGACTGCAGCACCTATTGTCCCATCCATTACAGTGGCAATGTATACATGGGGGCAGATTTACAAGCCCCTTGCGTCATTTTTGCGCCGCCGTTGCGTCACTCTTTGTGACGCAGCAGCAGCGTAAAAATGCGGCCCATTTACAACGTGACGCATCTAGGGAGATGCGTCACGTTGTAAAGCCCTGCGTCACATTATACCTGCATCAGGTATAATGTATGCAGGGTGGGCATTCCAACGCAAAAAAGCCTCGTAGAAGTGACGCAGTGGAATCTACAAGATTTCACTGCGCCACTTCTAGGACGCCACTGCGTCAAATTCTTACGCCTGCTTGAAGCAGGCGTAAGGAGTGACGCAGCACAATGAGGATAGGCCTCCCCCTGCATTGCTGGAGTTGCGTCGTGCTTGCGACACGACTCCAGCAATGCGTGACTTTTGCGTCAACAGATGCATCAGAATTTCTGACTCATCTGTCAATCCTTGCGCCATGGTGCGCCGTATTGTAAATACGGCGCATCCATAGTGGCGCAAGTGTTTCTTGGGGTGGCACAGGGAAAGTGACGCATCTTTACAGATGCGTTACTTTCTTGTAAATCTGCCCCATGGCTTCTAGCCTTCAATTGTAGCCTTACTGGAGTCATTTACAAACTGCAATTCACCCTGTCAAAATATAGGGCCTCATTTATTAAAACTGTTGCATTGCTGCGTGAAAACAGCGATGCAGCAGTTTTCACTGCCCCCTCCTTGTGACATGATGGATGCGTCATATTTACTGTATGACGCATCATGTCACAAGGAATGTTAGATACGTCGGTATTACTGACGTATCTGTCAGCGAAAAAGTGATGCATTGCTGGGGTGTGTCTGAAAACAGACACAACTCCAGCAATGTGTCCTTTCATATGGGGCAAGCCCCATGTGAAAGGGCCTACATCAGTCTTATGCCTGCGTCCTAGAAGGGGCGCAGTGAAATCTGATAGATTTCACTGCGCCACTTCTACAAGGCTTTTTGCGGGGGAACGCCCACCCTGCATACGTTATACCTGATGCAGGTATAATGTAGCGCAGGGCTTTACAAAGTGATGCATCTGCTTAGATGCATCACTTTGTAAATAGGGCGCAACGTGGGGCATTATTTACGCCGCCGCTGTGTCACAAAAAGTGATGCAACTGCAGTGCAAAAGTGATGCAGGGGCTCACAAATAAGACCCGTAGGGGCCGATTCCGATTCCGGCCGGAAATCTCTCTGACCGAGCCGGACCCGGAGAGAATTCCGACCGAATCGGACCCTAGCAGTCCGACCGGACGAGTACGATGCATTCGCATGCTATCGGACTCGATTCGGTCGGACTCCCATTGAAGTCAATGGGAGCCGGTCGTACAACGCGTACGCGGGCTCCCATTGACTCAATGGGTGCGAGGCGAACAAGGGCGCCCCCTACAGCGGGTACGCGTCCATGCGCATCGCGGCGTACATGCACAGGTAGGGGGGACCCATGGGTCCCCCCTGTGTGCGACTCACGTGCCTACGCGTACAGGGGGGTCCGACGCGGACCCCCAAAGTCCGGCTCCGACAGCTTTTTCGAGCCGGATGGCGCGAGTCGGTCGGACTGCTCAAGGCGCGCATCGTACTTACCCGGCCGGGAAACGTCTCCATAGCGCGGTGCGAGTCGTGTCCATGCGAGTCGGTCGGAGCGTGTTGAAGCCGCGTACGAGTCGGTCGGCGATTTTGCGGGAGCTTGCATCGTACTCGCTCGGCCGGACCCGCGTACGATTCGGTCGGGAAACAGGGCTCCGAATCGGATCCGGTAAATCCGAATACGATTCGGAGCACTACCGGCCGAGATCGGAATCGGCCCCATAGTCTTTTGGCAGGTCTCAGCTCACCTGTTAAATATTAATCTCACCCCCTGTTGTCCTTATAGCCATAATGCAGAGTGCATGGTATTTAAATGTAGGGCATGTAGAAAGGTAATGTTAACATGTTCTTACAGTGATTAGGACCCAAAAACTATTTTCACTGTAAGGAAGGTTGACAGGCCAATAGAGAAACACTGGTAAATAATAATAAATATTCTGTTGTCTCAGGGTAGGTGCCAGCTAGAAGTGTGATTAAAGCTTTAATTTTAATGTTTACTAAAAGCCCCATTCAATGGTTAAATCAGATTTTTAACAAATGTATATCGCAAAAGGTACTTTTAGAAAGTTAATTTTTCCCTGCCTAAAACCTCTGGCGGCTAATTTGTATTTACCTTCAGCTGCAGCACTCTCAATGCTCAAACACTGAATGAGGTATGAAAAACACTCTCAGAGCAGAGTCAAAAACCTGAGTATGAAGAAGTATTTTTGTTCCTTTTACAGGATTAACATATGGGCTAGGCCTAGGCCTGGGCAGAGATTACCGAGCAGCGCAATAGGGCACAGTTTCTTTCTGCTGCTTGAGTAGATGTTCTACTCAAGCAGCAGCTTCCTCAACATGAGCGGGAGGTGGTCTAGTGTTGGATTTTCCTCGCTCGGCAACTTAACTGAACTCCACGCTCTGCACGGAGCGTGGAGTGGGAAAAATTCTGCCAACTCTACAAGTGGAGTGGAGTTTGCTGCCCAGGCCGAGCTGTGCCCCGGAACTTAACTTATTTTAAAATGCTTACCCTGTCACAGGCAGATGTCAGATGACAACTGGAGAGGCCCTTTCATTTGTCCACTAGTCAGGCAGGCACCAATACCCAGTGGGGGAACTGTCCCCGGAACTGATTAAGCGGGACCACAGAGGAGGGGCTGCTCTTTTCCCTTGCCACACATTTCAGATGAGCAGACAAGCTCTGCACAAGGAGGGAAGAGTTTCACCATCTGGGATTTAGGCAGAGAGGGGTACTGTGGGATTGTTTTTATAAGGGAACACAGGAAAGGCTTTAAAGGTTGGTAGGATAACCCCTAGGTATTTTGTACCCCATTGGTTACGGAGGAGCTAGTAGTCACCTCCTTCCAAAAGCTAGAGCCAGGCATAAATGTGCCATCCCAAGTACCCTCCTCAGCAAACTACTGGACCTTATGAAGATCAGAAGAGGACTCCCTGCTGTCTTAGAGCGGAAAGGATCCCTGAAGGACTGGATCTACTCTTTCCTGTACCCAGGACAAAGAAGTGGGCTCCAAGGGTCATAAAGCTGGCCTCCTGTTCAATTCAAGCTACAGGGACATGACATAAACTAAAAGAAGCCCTTCCTGCAACTGCCTAGCTGACCATTTCAACTGGACCTGCTCTGGACCCTGTTGTTGGCCTCTGCTGGAGTGAGTCCTTTCCCCCAAGTGCTGTTCCTGAATTCCTGGAACCCTTGGCTGTGTCTGGCTGGACTTCTCCTATCACCTCGGAAAATCTGGGACTTAGAAACCTTTTGGCTACATAGATCTCCAGAGGACCGAGACCAACCTACCAAGTCGGGCTGGGTTTCTCCCACTCTTAGCTTTTTCACAACAGAAAATAATCTGCAGATGACCTTTCAGAGATGGTATCGGACCTTGTGGAGCCCTCTTTGACTACAGCCCCCCCCCGCTGGAGGAATCTGAGCTCCTGAGAAGTGCAAATGAAGAAATCTTGAAGGGGCGAAGGTGAGGGATCCTTCCTGGGCATGTACATAAAGTGTATTCCTCCCTCTCTTTCCTGTCAAAACCTAACAGCTTGACTGAGACCTAATCCAATGGTTATTGGACCTCGGGGAGTCCTTTTTGGCTACAGCATGCTGTCTTGCACCACTAAGAATGTTTGACTTCCATTTTTGAGACTAAGGGTCTGATTATGAGTTTGGCAGTCCATCAGTGTGGCTATGGCTGAACCGGCGGTCTGACCACACTAATACAAGTTGGGACCTCTGCTAACCTGGTGGTTTTTAGGCCTGGGCGGTGAACTTCGCTCCGTTCGCAGAGTTTGCGGAGTTTTCTGCACTCCGAACTCCGCGGAGCTCGCGGAATGCAGAAAACTCCCCTTCGCGATGTGCAGCGGAGTTTTTTCCCCGCTCGCGATCGCGAATGGGAAGTTCGCGATTGTGAATGGTAAGTTTGCGAGCGCGAGCTGCCGCTCGGGTAGAATTTCTACCCGAGCGGCAGGAATACCAGCACTCGTGAAACTTCACAGAGTTTTTTTGTAACTTCGCGGAGTTCTGCGTAGCAAAACTACGCGAACTACGCCCAGGCCTGGTGGTTTTGCAGTGGTCTGAGGCCCGCAATATGCTGATGGTGCTGCTGTGGTACCGCTAAGCATATTACGTGTTTCCTCTTCCCCATTCACATCCTCATTCCTCCTCCCCTTAGTTTCCTCATCGCCTCAGTTTTTGTGGCAGTGAGCCTGTCATGAAAACTGTGGTGGTGAGGAAACTAAGGGGGCCCTAGAGGGCCCCCTGTTGCCTCAGGGCCATGGGGTGTATGCAAGCGGGGCACATGTTGTGCCCCCTGTGTGCATGCACCCCAGTTCCTGCATGGCATGGACTGCACCAGTCCATGCCATGCAGGAACAGGCTTTAACGTTTCCATTGCGGTGCCTTTCTAAGGCTCACCACCTGGGACCATGAAAGCACTGCCCGCCAGACCACAAATGTACTCGTAATCTGGCAGGCGGTGTGTGGACGAGTTTGCGGTGTGGGAGCGGGACGCTGACATGGTGGCCCCCACCGACACTGCCAAACTCATAACCAGGCCCTAAGTCAGAAGACTCCAAACTGGTCATACTTGGTTGTTGTATCCAAGCTCCATTGCGGTTCACCTCAAATCGCACATAGGTTGCAGTCTACCATGACCAGTTGACTATTGTTGGGACTTAACACATTGTTTGCACTATTTTAAATTTAAACTTTTAAAATGTATATCTTTGGTTACCCCTTATTGTAGTTTAGTCATGTTGTTGTCCTTTCATTTTTCAAAATTTACTCTATTCATCTAAAATGGTTTGGAAATTTTCTGTGTTGTGTTTTGACTTTATTACTGCTTTGGTACTGCATAAATATATTTCTCATTGCCTCTAATCTAAGTCTGTCTTCTCTGTGCCTTAGCTACAAGGAGGTTGAGCTCAGGGTAATGAATTGATTTTAGTAGTTCACTTTATTACCTAAGGTGGCTAGTCACCCCCATTTACTGATAACCCAATTTCTAACATACAGTACTTGGCAGAAATATAGTCCTGTGTAAGAGAGGACCAAGGGAAATGTTATGCTTGGAAAATATGCAGAAAATCAGACACATAATGGGCCCAATTCACACAGGTAAGCTTACACTTTTGTGTAACCTTACTCTTTTTGGTATTCACAAATTCATTAACTTCATAATAAATTTACTACTGCAGATACTCCACAGTTTGGGGGAGAGTACTCCACACATTCAAAAGATATGCCAGTAAATTAGGCCCAATACATTTTTGTACTTTCTCCTGGGGTTGCTGTCAAGGCAATCAAGATCTGACACTTACATAAAAACTGAAAATGTATGGTTGTGATGTTTTCATTGGGGCTAAGGGATCATATATGTAGCCAAAGACAGGTGATCCAAACCACCCTTTTGGCTTCAATTGTTTTTGAATTTGCCTACCTGTCTGCATTCAATTTACTGCCTCTAGGCACCGGGACAAATGAGTTTTATGTCTCCAGGTGCATGAATCCAAAGGCCAAATGTTGACTGTAATGTTCCTAAATGAGGAAGTCCTTAAGGGAAATAAATTTAAGAATAAAATGCAGAGCATCAGACAAATGCCATATTCTGCATAGTCTACTGGCAAGCCAATCATGATAAGCAGGTCCTGCTACCTAGTGAAGATTCCTAAGAATGTGCAGATGTGAACATATAGTATTGTGGTATATTACTCTAGGGACCTGGGGTTGCTGTCTGTGCCAAAAGGACAGGTACCGCAAACTGTCATTTCAGTTTCAATTACTTCTGAAATTGCCAACCTTCACAATGTGTACCTGTTGCCCCTAAAACCAATGAAAACCAGCACAGGCGTGGTATTTCCACTCTCAGGAGACCAAGAACACAGGTATGAATCAATGTTTGCTGGAATGTTCTTCTTTACTTTTGTTAAATTAATCTATTGTATTAAAATATAAAGAAGATATGTATTTAAAGTGAGAATTAAAGATTATAAGAACTAAAAAGAGATTAAAAGAAAGAGGGACAGTTCAAACTATATAGAATTCTTATGTTGTAAAACTAAAAATGATGCAATCTCTTAATATTTCTGTTGGCAAATAACACTCTGGTAAGTGCTTCACATATGGGTAATTTGAGAAATGGCTTGTGTGAGCGGGAAAACTTTTTCATCTTTTCATAAAAGAGTATTCAAAATGTTCAAATGTTAAGTGCAATAGTCTGATCTATTCCCATTTCCTAGCATATGCAAAGGCTTATATGCTTCAGACTTGCAGGGATCTTAAGTAGGAGAGTAATAGGGATCTGTGATCATGCATAAGTGCCTCACAAAATAATATCTCCTATGCCAATGATTGAGCTTCTCTTGTAAAGGCAATTGATATACCTTCAGCATTCACCTTCTTCACTTTTGTGATTGAATGTTGGTCAAGTAGTGTTGAGGATGTTTTGAGTAGGCTGGGGAGGAACTCATGGAGTTTTACTCTGCAGAGCTACCCAAAAACTCTGCAAGCTTCCACAGAATTCCGCGAGCGGCAGAGTTATGGTACGTTGCACGGTTTGGGCTGATTTTTAGCACCGGGAGGTAATACAGCACGAAAAGCACCAAGCGGCGCAACAGAGGGCACTGCTTCTTTCTGCCGCTCAAGTTGATTTTCAATTTGAGTGGCAGCTTTCTGAATGCAAGCGGTAGTGACCTGCGGCGATGTGCCCTCATTGTTAAATCTCTCCAGGAGGTGGTCTAGCACTTGATTTTCTTGCTCGTCTACATATTGTTGGCAAGCCGCGTTAGAGAAAACTCCACCATGCTGCGCTTGGCCGAGTTTTTCTAAAATCTTCTATGTAATCCAATCTTCAAATATAGTTTGATTCTAAGTTCCGAATACCAATATTCAAGAAAGGTGATGAACATCAATCTGAAAGTTATAGAAGATTGCCCTAATGGATATTGCGGTAAACTCTTAGTAAAACATCTTTTAAGCTGACTTGGCAAGGCTGCATCTTAGCATTTCTTTTATTTTAAATCTTTATCTCTGATCCTGCAAAAGCCTTAGAGCAAACAAGAGACTTCTCCCCAGTCTCCATCGGAATGTGTTGCAAAATATGTATTATGTGGATGACACAATTTTACTTCACCTTATTTTCATTGGCTTACACACGCTCATCAATTCAGCTTTTACTCTATATCAAACTCCTTAAAAACACAAGAAATACCAAGATAAAGGCATTCAGAAGAAGAAAATTTAAACAAAGGTCAATAAACTACAATCAGTGGAAATGGTGATGTGGATTAACTGGTTAGCATTACCACATGGGATGTCTGGTTTTGCCTTCCAATTAGATCTAGGACTGAACATTTTACTTTTAAACATTATAAAATAATTTGAAAATATTGGAACCAAATTCATTTTTGCAAAAGAAGGCATAATTCAACATACGATCAAAGAGTTCCTAGCCATTTCATTTAATGCATCTTGGCAGTCCAACATGAAACTGACTTTTACAAAAATGAACATATCCACAAATGATGAAGTGACAGCTCTAGATTACTCAACAGGGAAGATCAGAAAGAAGTGCATAGCAAAGCTATGAAAGGACCACTTCAAATGGAGTAAGCATTGTCAAAAATGACCTATTGTTAGCTAACAGTGTGCTTTGAACTTGCCCATTGCTTATCATGTTTTTTTTTATTATCACTCTAATTTGCATGCTTTTTATTTATCAGCTTCTGTGGGCATTACTTCCTCTTCTTGTGCTTGTCCCTCCCCTGGAGCATGGATGCATTACTTGTGTTCTTCACTGCCCACTTTTGAAGCACTACTTTTTTTTTTTTGGTTAAGCAGTCTTTGAGAGTGCATGTTTTTCCCAGCTGCCTCCCTTGTGTGATGCTCTTCCCACCCTCCGTCATGCTCTACATTGCTCTCTCTCTCTCAACTATGTGCTTCTTCCTTCTCCCCCTCAGTGTTCTGCTCACCCTTGTGTGCGTTTCCTACTTGCATTGCTTTCTCGCACATGTGCACCCCCCCAACAGCTTCACATTGCTCTATCTCCCCCCAGTTGCCATACCTGTTGCTTCACCCAGCTTTTCTCCCACCCAAAAACTCCATGTTGCTCCCACCCCCACATGCCATGTTGCTTCTGCCCATTTTGCTTCCTTCCCCACTAGTGCCCTTCCTGTTGCGCACCTCCAACCTACACCGGAAAAAAAGTAGCTGTTGTACAACTTTTATATTTTTCATTTGCCAATCTAACTCTGATTGATGGGGTAAATAAAAAAAAGAGCAAGCACGGGCAATGCCAATAGGCCTGGCTTTAAAGAAATATTGTATGGTAATGTGAAGCATTACAAGTAAACTGCATGGAAATAGATATGCATTTGTGTGGAAGCAAAGAATTGTAGAATAATATTGGTGTAGGTTCAAAGGTCAGGTGATAATTGTACTGTCAAGTCAGACCTAAAACTCCCTGTAAGCTAGTGACAGTCCACCTCCAACCTGTGCTGCTGTTAAAGAAAAACAACTAAATCATCTAGTTATCCTAGACACTTTAATAGCATACTAATGTCATGTGTGTGCCCTAAAAGTTCATTCTTAGGCAGCTGGATAAATAAGCAAAATGATCACAGCTACGCAGAGGATAAGCATTTTTGTGTGGAAGCACACAGCTAATGTCCAATCAAAACTGGTACTCCCGGCTCCCATCATGCTTGTGGAGTCAAAGCACCTCTATAGCGTGCTCACATAATTGTCTGGCAACAGCTGCACTTTCAAACCAGACCATAAAAAGCATCTGCATCATTTTATAGGCACGTACATGCATATTGATTGCATGTTCGAAATGAGCCGGGCGGACAAATCATCGTGCCCTTTTTTTGCTTATTCTTGAGCCATGCTGCAAAGCATCGGGACGCTGTACAGCATTGCTAAAAGCCTTTGGCAAAGCCAGCAGGTGCCAATACCTGTTTCTTAAATGCCATTATCATATCTGTTCCAAGTCTGTATTTGTACTTGTTCTTCAGTTTTCATGTTATGCTTCTATTTTGGCCTCCTTTATTATTGTCTGGTGTCTTTCTGATGTTTCCAATTTAAAGGTCTCATAATTGATTTCAATAAGCACTAGTCTGACTTCCGTTTTTTCTGATCCAAATTCCCTTTTCTGGGTATCTTGTCCATAAATCTTGCCACATGCTGACAAGGGTTTTTAAGGCAATGATGGATTTAACTTAGATCTAAATGTTTTTTTTATATTACGCCACCTTCATTTCGCTGATGGTACAGTTTAATTAATTCACACATCATTTGCGTGATTTATATGACAAATATATCCTTTTTAGGTCTTGCATAGGCAGCACATGCGCTGCCTCTACGAGGCATCAAGTAATCAGTATTACTACTGAAACTCCACCCATTGCATTTGTCTTTGTTTTGTCGCTTGCCATTGGTGGAATCTGGCATTGCTGTTCTTATCTTGCTCATTGTTGGCTTGTGGTCCGAAACATCATTTCCTTTTTCTTCCGTTTCTGGAGGAAGCAGCATCGACCAACTACAGTTAACTTACGCTGCTGGCTGTTATCTAAATCACGCTTAAATGATGCCGCCCACCGAGGCTCGAACACTGTTTTCCTGCTCCAAAGTCAGCAGCGTTATTTGCTGAGCCACCTCCTCGCACCGTTTGTTGTACTTGGTTTCAGATGCTACATTTGTCCGTCTCAACCGTGTTTTTTTTTTATTGTATCTGTCTCCCCCTCCATGTGTATTATTTTTTTAATTTGTCTCTCCCCACCCCCACTCCGAGATCGCTGTTTATTTTTTAATAATTAAATAATGCAGCCCACGCCGAGGCTCGAACCCTGTTCTCCACCTCCAAAGTCAGCAGCTTCAGCAGCGCGCGCAGCCTGCCATCTGTTTTGGCTCAGGTTACAAATGCTTTCACTTTCGCGCCTTCGCTGCCGCGCTTGTTTTCCCCAGCGAGCGCACACCACTCGTTCACTTTCTTGTTTGTTTATTTTGGTGACCATAGACAAATTACGTCTCTTCTGTATTCTACGAGAGTTATTTTTGTCTTCCAGAGTTTGCGTCTGTGAACTACTCGACAAACCTATTGCGTACTTCGCAACCTTTTGAGTCACGTGGTCTGGAGAGATTTTGGAGGCTTGTCCTGTTGAAATCAATGAAGATTAAACATTTGTGGAGGTCGAGGAAGGTTTTCAGGAAATCTATGGAGACATTTGGCTTGGGATAATGGTTTAACTGGAACCTTGCACATTTGCATGTTGTCTGTTTGAACAGATAAGTAGAATTTCTATGGAATCGGCGAGTACAATTATACACAGTGCTTTAAATGCGCAGGTACTATCCGGCACTGAGTTCCTGCACTTCTTTAATGTGAAAGGGAGAGCACCTGCACTTCTCAGCACTGCTTGAATACATTTAGTGACAGAGTACCGGCACCTCTTAAGAACAAACAGGTACTCTAAAAAGTAAGTACCTGTACTTCTAGATTTCCCTTTAAAGCACTAATTATAAGTAGGGACACCAAGCTTTCAATCCAGTGATAGACATTTCATCCGGACATTGCACGTGCAGTGGCGGCTTTAAAGTGCCGGTTTCCAAGAGATGAGTCATTGGTACTCATGTCTGTGTTGGATGAAGTGTATTGTAGATGGACGCTGTGGTCATAATACTGCAGCTAGTTGCAAACAGCCTCGATTCTATTCAAAGGTGAAAAGAGCTACTCGAAGCTCAGTTGGTGATACTGTTCCAATATACGTTTAACTTTTAAGTCACAAGCTCTGGCAAGCTTAGAAGCCATTCGAAACAGACATGTCAGATTAAAGTCTTACCTTAACTTTGCAATTGAGTAATGATTGAATTTTTTTTCTTTTGAAAATCTATGCTATTTATTAAATGGACTTAATTGATAACCGCTCAATCGTGCATAGCAATCAAATTAATGTAAAGTAATTGTAATTGTAAATCGGATTTATAAAGCGCAGCTACTGCCCGAAGGCGTCTTGGCGCTATAACAACTGAGGACAGAGAAGACATTAGTGCTGGGGACAGGCAGAAGAAAAAATTATTTAGTTCATGCAGTCTGTGTAAATAGCCACGTTTTTAAGCTTTTCCTGAAACTCAGCAGGGAAGAAGCTGTTTTTAGGGTAATAGGTAATTTGTTCCAAAGCATCGCTGTTGATCTAAAGAGGCTCCTACCTCCCCAGGTAGCCTTCTTGAAAGGAGTAACTACCATGTTCCTAGCCAATCCTGACCGTAAGGTTCTGTTGCTCCTAAACTGCACTGGTCCTTGACCGTGCAAAGATTTAAAAGCCAGACAGAGGGCTTTAAACTTACATCTCTGCCTAACCGGTAGCCAGTGCAGTTTTTTTTATAGCTTCTCTTGCTGATACGTTTTTAGGGATCTTTAAAATGAGACGGGCTGCCGCATTTTGTACGATCTGGAGCCTGTTAACCAGACCTGAGTTGAGGGTAAGATAAAGGCTGTTGCAATAGTCTATACGTGAGAGGACCATAGCCAGGGTCACTGTTTTCAGGAGTTCCACTGGTATGCATTTCTTAATTTTATTGATTAGTCTTATGGCACAAAAGGAAACAGATGTGATTTTGCTAATTTGTTCTTTGAATTTAAGTTCTTTGTCTATGATGATGCCCAAGTCCTTTGTTTTGGTAGAGGGTGTGGGCAGCGCATCCAGTACTGGTGGCCACCAGTTGGGCGTCCAGAGGGAGGGTTTGTTGCCAAAGATAATAACCTCCGTTTTTGATGCATTCAACTTCAGACAGTTTCCATCCATCCAATCACTCACATTCTTCATACATGCACTAAAAGGCTCTCCCGGGTTCTTTTCCCCGTTTGTTAGGTACACCACAATTTGTGTGTCGTCAGCGTATGAAGCTAGGGAGAAGCCCGCCTCTTTTATAATCGGGACTAGTGGCGCTACATATAAGTTAAAAAGTGTGGGGCTCAGGGCTGAGCCCTGAGGAACTCCATATGGTAGGGAGAACTGCTTGGAGATTGCTGACCCCATTGCTACATTTTGCTGTCGATTTGTTAAAAATGATTTTAAGAGCTCAAATGCTGTGCCTTTTACTCCTGCCTCCTGGAGACGGTCAGCCAAGATCTCATGGCTGACCGTGTCAAAGGCCGCTGAGAGGTCAAGCAGCACCAAGGCAGCCGATCCACCTCCGTCAAGAATTACTCGGATATCCTCAGTTGCTATGATAAGGGCAGATTCAGTACTATGATACTTCCTGAAACCATGTTGTGTTTCATCTAGCAACGAGTTTGTTTCAATGTGTTCTGTGATTTGTTTGTTCATTAATTTTTCTATACATTTGGCGGCAAAAGGGAGTCTTGCAATAGGGCGGTAATTACTGGGTTCAGTGCTGTCCAGGTTGTCTTTTTTTAAGAGTGGAAGAATTGAGGTACGTTTCCACTGGTCGGGAAAGATGCCGCTAGAGAACACTTTATTAATGATTTGCCCCAGATACACTGCCAATTGGGTGGGTATCAGATGCATTATGCTAGGCGGGCAGGGGTCGTATGGGGAGCCAGACTTAATTGACAGGATAAGGTCTTTTAATTGGTCCTCCGAGGGGTTCATAAACGTGGAGAGGCTATTTATGGTTTTTCTAGTATCAGATGTATGCTTAATCTGAATGTTGTTATCTGCAAATTTGTCATAGATATTGACCACCTTCTCTTGAAAAAAATTGGCCAATAGATCACAAAAGTCTTGATTTGATTCCGTATGACTAGCCTTATTAGGTTTGACCAACTTATTGATAACTGAGAAAAGGGTTTTATTAGTATCGCAAGCATTTTTTATATGCTTAGTGAAATAATATGTTTTGCTTCTATGATATCTTACTTATGCCTTGCAAGTTTGGCTTTATATGCGACTTTTTCCTCTACCTCATAGTTTTTTATCCATCTTTGTTCCTGTCTACGACATTCCTGTCTTGATAGTCTCAGATTCTCATTATACCAGGGTTGAGACACCTTTCTTTTTACTGTTTTGCTAATGATGGGTGTTATCTTATCCAGCGCAGTATTAAGCCAGCGAGAGAGAATCTCAACATTATGATCCACATTGTTCTCCAGTTGACATGGGGTAGCAGTTATCGCCTCTTCAAATTCATCTGGGCGGACTTTATGCCAAGCTCTACCAGTGGTTTGTTGTATTGTTGGTCTATGCTGGGGGACTGTTTTAGTCATCATAAGCCAGTTGACTGCCCAGTGGTCCGACCAGGTCATTGGGAGGGACGGTGATACCACAATGTCCTCCCAGTTGGAAAATATACCATCCAACATATGTCCGGCCTTGTGTGTTGGACCCTTGGTAACTAGAGGCAGTCCAAATGAGTCCATTACATCAATAAATCTTAGCGAGTTAGGGTCCTCTGTGTTTTCCAAATGGAAATTAAAATCTCCCAACACCGTGAAGTTCTCATTGATTATTAGAGTTTCCATCACAGTGCAGAGTTTATCAATGAAACTGTTCCTGTCTTCTGGAGGGCGATAAACTAGAATTTCTTTTATAACTGATGAGTCTGGCGGCTCAATCGAGAAAGTCATTGCTTCGAAGCCCACTGTGACTAGTGGTTCGAATCTGGTATTATAGTTGTCTCAATAAAGGATTGCCAGTCCTCCTCCTCTTTTAATTTGCCTATCTAATCTGAAAGTGGCATACCCAGGGGGTGTAGCCGCAACAATATCAGGACCGGAGCTGTCATCCGCCCATGTTTCTGTTATGAATGCCACATCTGAATTTAGCGTTAGAACAAGATCGGGGAACTCTAACTGATGTTTCACCAGAGATCTAGTATTTAGGAGCAGGCACTGGATGCTACTTTTATTTGTTGGAGGGGACCTAGTTGATTCTGTCTCCTCTGGTTCTGGTGTATGACTATCAGGGGACCATCTACCTTGGTCAGTATTATTTCCCTGATAGGGGAGATAGGGGACATTATTGGAGTTACATTGTCTTAGCGCTAATAGTTTCTCGCCAGAATACCTGATAGCGTTGGTGGGTTTTAATGCCACAGGACCAGGGGTTCTGGCGCTGGGTGCGATCCAGACGCGGACGGGCGCAGACGGGCTTGCCTTTGGCGCGCCCGCTGCACACGTCCACTGCGCGCACGTGCCATGTCCTCCTTTTCTAATGCCCGGCTTGGTTTGGGAGCGGAAAGACTAGACCGTTCCTTTCACAAGATGGCGGTTAAGTGTGGCCCTGCCAGGAAGTGAGTCACCCTTTTTTGTTTTAGATTCCCTGCGATCACCCTCCACATCAAACAGCCCGCTAATGACTGCGGTGGACCGGGGGGATCACAGGGAACAAAAGGTCCTGTTTCCACTCCTTCAAAAAGTACGTGCAAAATACGCTGACAAAGTGCAAAGTGGTCTGGTTAAAAAAGGTACAATTTCATCGCTATTAAAAGATACAGTAAAAATAACAATATTTTAAAACTACGGCTTAACCCTTGCTAACAGCAGGTAGCGGTAGAATTATTGTTCTAGCCTGTACTAATGGCGTTCTGTCTTCTTAGTCATCTGCGCGCACGCGCCATGTCCTCCTTTTCTAATGCCCGGCTTGGTTTGGGAGCGGAAAGACTAGACCGTTCCTTTCACAAGATGGCGGTTAAGTGTGGCCCTGCCAGGAAGTGAGTCACCCTTTTTTGTTTTAAATTCCCCGCGATCACCCTCCACATCAAACAGCCCGGTAATGACTGCGGTGGACCGGGGTTATTGCAAAACACACAAGATGATGGACGGAATGTTGCACAATGGCAAACATTCACCCCCAGTCACAGATCTGGGTTTAATCCATCGTTATTTTGCTTCACCACGCCACCCCAGTTCAGACATGGCCATATGCAAATCAGTCTTGACCCTGTGCCTCATGGGAACAGTCCAGACCGAACTGCCAAGCCATGTCTTCCCTGGACCGGAATCAAGCATCCTAGGACCGGTTTCGGGCATTCAGCCCTCATCAGCCAGGATAGCCTGACTCCAGTGGCGCAGTGAGCACGGGACCCACGTCTGGGCATACCCTTCCCACTTGGGGCGAATTGCAAAACACACAAGATGATGGACGGAATGTTGCACAATGGCAAACATTCACCCCCAGTCACAGATCTGGGTTTAATCCATCGTTATTTTGCTTCACCACGCCACCCCAGTTCAGACATGGCCATATGCAAATCAGTCTTGACCCTGTGCCTCATGGGAACAGTCCAGACCGAACTGCCAAGCCATGTCTTCCCTGGACCGGAATCAAGCATCCTAGGACCGGTTTCGGGCATTCAGCCCTCATCAGCCAGGATAGCCTGACTCCAGTGGCGCAGTGAGCACGGGACCCAAGTCTGGGCATACCCTTCCCACTTGGGGCGAATTGCAAAACACACAAGATGATGGACGGAATGTTGCACAATGGCAAACATTGGCATACCCTTCCCACTTGGGGCGAATTGCAAAACACACAAGATGATGGACCGGGGTTATCACAGGGAACAAAAGGTGCTGTTTCCACTCCTTCAAAAAGTACGTGCAAAATACGCTGACAAAGTGCAAAGTGGTCTGGTTAAAAAAGGTACAATTTCATCGCTATTAAAAGATACAGTAAAAATAACAATATTTTAAAACTACGGCTTAACCCTTGCTAACAGCAGGTAGCAGTAGAATTATTGTTCTAGCCTGTACTAATGGCGTTCTGTCTTCTTAAAGTGCCTGCTCTCTACACTTTTCTTCTCTTCCCACCAATACATGCATCGGCAATGTGACTGAAAAGAGCACCAATCTGGTCACCCTTGCACAACACAAAAGTGCTGTGAATGTGGGTGGCACTTCATTCAGCATGCTTCAGACCAAGCACTCCCCCCCCCTACAGTGTAACGTGCTATCCATCTGCTGATTCACTTCAATGCGTTATCAGGGAAGGAAAGTGTATTTTAATGCAATTACAATACAGTCCCACTACAAAGAATCCCCAGACAATACCACTTCCACTTTGTGCCCTGTTTGCCCTAACACACTATCTGCCCTCCACAACACTGTTTCGAGCCAGTCAGACTCCTTGCTCTATCATGCAATCTATTCCTGCACCTGTAATGCTTCTACTTATCCCCAGGGTCTACAGCATTATGCAACACTGGAAAATAAACTTATGTGGCAGAGCTAACTAAGTTTCTCTCTACATTCTACCCACCTGCCTACCTGCTGTCCATTTGACCACTGGACTCCCCTCCCTATACTGTCCTACTTAAAGCTCTAAATATAAGGTTTTAGCCAGTGCACTATAATCAGCCCAGTGTACAATAATGACGCAGAGCTATTATTACAATCAGGTAGTGATGAAGATGTAACATCATTTAGATTAGGCAAAAGTAGAGATGAGGGGTTTACTTCTACACCAATCAGTTCTTTGATGCCTGCTGTGTAGACGTCTTGTGCTTAACTACATCGGGATCCAACACTGAACCATTCTTCAATGCCACAGACTTAGCAGAGGTATGGTAGATATAGGGCCTAGTACCTCTTAATTTTCACCTTTCAGGATTCTTTTTTTTTTTTTTTTAATTAAAAAAAAACATTCCAACACAGCTTCTTGCCCACAACCCTGGGGGCCGGCAGCATGTCTTTGAACAGAAGCGTACACAGCTATTGAGCCAACAACCCAGAGGGCAGGCAGCGTTCAGAAACACAAGTATCAAAACATCATATGGTCATAATGGTCGCGGTGTGCCATGAAACATCAATTAAGAATCATACATAACTTACGATGATCAATTAAATGAATCACATGAAAAACATGTAAAGGTCAGTTACTTGTACTGGCGCCTGTAAGGTGGGATACCCTTCATATCGATTGGTACCAAACCAAACAACCCTCCCCACCAACATACCCTGCATTCCTGGAGTCAATACCCCCCCACGGCGAGGCACCCAAAGAGGCGTCGCACAGTGTAACCTGTGAACGGAAAGTCAAGTATCAGTCGTGAGGTGACCGTCGTCAGGAACAGTGGGGGCTACCCCACCCGAGTCTGCGTCTCTGGAAAGTAAGTATGTGGTATATAGCCCCCAGAAATTCTTGGGTCTACTCCGGGGGGAAGCAATTCACTGAAATTTTTGGTCTGTGTGCTGCACTAGAGCATGTCATGTGACCACTGTGCCAATGTGTGTGTAGGACCCTTCAACCAGCACATTGCCACCCTCCGTTTCGCCACAAGAAGACCCATGTCCACCAGTCTGCGGACTGCTTTAGACAATCTTTTAGAATACCCCAAAAGAGCAAGAGCCGGGTCCGGCGGGAGCTCTGCATCAACAACTCTCCCCAGTTCCTGAAAAATCGATTCCCAATATTGGTGTATCCCCGGACAATGCCACGCTAAATGAAAAAAATCTGCAGTGTGTGCTTGACATCTGTCACAGGCCAGACTCTCCCTCAAACCATACCTAAACAGTCTCTCTAGGGTGTAATACACTCTATTCAAATACTTGAAGTGGACCAGCCTGTGTCTGCCATGTAGTGATATGCGTCTTGTGCTGGTGCAACAATAGGTCCACATAGAGTCGTCTAGAGTGAGTTGTAAATCTCGTTGCCAGGCCAGCCTGGCTTTAGTATAATGATTCGCCCTATGAGACATTGCTAATTTGTATATGTTGGAAACCACCTTGCGTGGCGACTTAGTTTTAATGATATAGGACAATTCCAACATCTCGGGCGGTTCCTGCGCGTCATCCCCCAGTATGTCATGCAGCGCCCTCCGCACTCTATGAAATTGAAACCTTTGTAGTTGTGTGGTGACTGCTGTCGGGTTCACTACATCCTCCCAAGTTCTAACCGCACCTTCCAAAAATAGGTCTCCCGCCGTTGATATGTTCAGTGTCTGCAGCGCCCGAATAACCCCTTTATCCCTACATGGGGCCAACCAAAGGGTCCACTCTATAGGCATGATCGGAGAATAAAGCAGTGCCCCCGCTTGTAGTTGCAGTAAATTATGCCAAGCATGACGTGTCGAATTAATGGAGTCCAAGATCCCCGTCCTGCGATCTGTAAGTTCAAATATCGTGGCTGGGAGGGGGAGCGGTTCAGCGAATAGTTTTTCCATGCGAAGGAACGGGATGTCTGGCGAGCCATGCATCCAATAATAAGCTTGAGCGCCTTGTGCAGCTCTATAATACAAATTTAAATCAGGCGCGCCCAACCCTCCCATATGATATGGTAAAGTAAGTATCTGCCATCGCACCCTAGCCTGTTTGCCCGCCCAGGCCAATTTTAATAATATTTTATTAACTCTGTGAAAAAAGGAGACTGGTAAAACAATGGGGATATTAGTGAATAGGAACAAGAATCGGGGCAGAATCACCATCTTCATGATGGAGACTCTACCGAGTAATGATAGCGGCAACCTGATCCAGGCCTCAACATCATCCTCCAGTCTGTTGACTGCAGTGCCGTAGTTTTCCCTAAACACTATCTCCGAATCTGTATGGAGACGTATGCCCAGGTAGCGGATCGCGTCGGCAGACCAGTGTAATGGGAAATCCGAGTCAAAACGCGTCGTGCCTGGGGTGAGTGGGAAAATTATAGACTTAGACCAATTAACTCTCAGACCAGACAGCGCCCCAAAGTGTACTACCTCCCTGAGAACAGAGGAGAGATTGCTTTCTGGGTCTCGAACGTACAACAATGTGTCATCCGCGTAGGTGGACACTATGATCGCATAGTTCGGGAAACAGATACCTTTGTGGCTGTGATAGTCTCTTAATGCGCATGCCAGCGGCTCCGCGACCAGGGCGTACAAAATGGGGGACAGCGGGCAGCCTTGTCTCGTCCCTCTGGACACAGCTATAGAATCCGTCACCAAGTTACCTATTTTTGTTCGTGCCGAGGGCGAATCGTATAATATCCCAATCAGTTGGAGAAAGACTGTGCCCAGTCCCATCCGAGACAGAACCTGACGCATGAAGGGCCACTCGACAGAGTCGAATGCCTTCTCCATGTCGAGAAAGACCACCACAGCTTTAGAGTCCTGCCTAACATGTTGGATGGTTCCAAACACGGTGCGAAGGTTATACGTAAGGTTCCTATCTGGAATGAACCCCGCCTGCTCAGGAGCTACCAATAAGGGTGCCAGGGGGGCAAGACGATTAGCCAGAATTTTCGCAAATAACTTAGTGTCAACATTAAGCAAAGAGAGTGGGCGATAAGACCCACACTCATCCAGCGGCTTGCCCGATTTAGGGATGGCGACAATCACTGCTTCTCTCATCGTTGGCGGCATTGTGCCTGAAACGCACATGTCATCAAAAAGTGTAGAGAGGTGCGGGAGTAGTAAATCTAAAAAAGCTTTATAGAAGCCAACAGTTAGGCCATCCGCCCCTGGGGCACTAGAAGCTTTCATTCCCGACAGGGCTAATATAATTTCGTCTTTTTCTATGGGTCGCATAAGAAACTCACGGTGGGTGTTTGTGAGAAATGGCAATTTGATATGCTCAAGATAATCGAGGATTTTCTCCTCCGTACCAGACGACCGGGAAGTGTATAATTCCTCATAGAATTGTTTAAACCTATCTGCTATATCCGCCTCCTCGGTCAACAACTCTCCGTCTGCCGCTCTGAGTTCAGTAATCAGCGTTTTGCCGCGCCTAGCTTTCAGTATCTGCGCCAGTACAGAGCCCGGCCTGTCCCCCTCCCCATAGGTTCGCGCTGTAGCATATTTACCTAAATGCTTAAGTTCGCTGTCTGCGGCCTCCTGATATTCCCCCAACAGATCTTTAATGTCTTGCGATATTGCCTCATCATTACTCACTAATTGACGTCGTTCCAAAGCACCCAATTTCCTTACCAAATCGGATAATCTCTGGCAAATAGAACGGAGAACCCCCGAGTGCTTGGCCATGGCCACGCCGCGGACGTAAACCTTGAATGCTTCCCAAACTATCTGAAAATTGTCCACAGACCCCACATTAATATCAAAAAAAGTTTCTATAGCTTCAGCTAATTCTTCTTTAAAGAGAGGGTCTAACAATCAATAAGGGGGGAATCGCCAAGTAAAGGGCGGGATCATCTTCCTAGGCGTGGTAAGAACTAATAGAATAGGAGAATGATCCGATAGAGTACGCGGAAGGACCCTGCACTCCTGAGTGTGCTCCATGAGCAATGAGGAGGCCAGCCAGTAGTCTACGCGCGTGTGCAGATTATGATAAGCAGAGTAGTGCGTGTAACCTCCTTTGTCTGGATGAAGTGAACGCCATACGTCGCAGAGATCCATGCACACCAGTGCGCTCTCAAGCGCTCTAGCCGCAGCAGAGGGTCGCCTCATTGGACCCCAGACCTTTCCAAACTAGGGTTCCTGACCAAATTAAAATCCCCACCCCAGAGGAACTGTGCTTCCGGATATCTAGTTGCAGCGCCTGTAGGTGTTGTAAAAAACTCCGGGCAGTCATAGTTAGGGCCATAGACATTCACTATAATTAAGTCCACGCCCCTCCCCTGACATCTAGAAATCACGAAGCGGCCATTCTCGTCCGAGTCCAATTGGACCAATGTGTAGGTTGATCTAGGGTTGACCCACGTCATCACCCCTCGGGCATGCGTAGTGAAACCAGAGACGTTTATATTGTCCAACAGGCCTCTACAGCGTAATAATGCACTATTCAGTGGGAGGTGGGTCTCCTGGATTAGAGCTATATCAATATTCTGCCTATTCAAGTAGTTCAACACTTTTCGTAATTTACGGTGGTCGTTAAGCCCCCGTACATTCCATGTGAGTGCGCGGAGGGAGTCTAGCGTCTTCGGCACAGTAATCGCATTAGGTTCCGCCATCACATGTAGCAGTGTCCACAATGTAGCCTGACCCATACAGCTTATAAATAGTACGCACACCATGTATTGACCAACTTAAAACATTAAACAACCAAAACAACAATACTGACCCCCCTTCCCATCCTCCCCCCACCCACGACAGACCACCCCCAACTTGGTTGCGAAGCATCCCCCAGACTATCCAGTCCACCTCCCTCCACCCCCCCAAACAAAAATTACCACCCTCGTATGATGCACTCATGGGCAGATGTTGCTCTTCTTGCAAAGGGAAACTAAAGGAACATGAAGCAGCCCCGCTCCCCGCACATCGCCCCAAACAAAAAAAAAAAAAAAAAAAAAACCAGCATTGCAAACCCAATGGCCACCGGCCCCGGCAGTTGTGCAGAACAAAGATGTAGCGAGACCCTCTCTAGAGCCTGGGCCAAAAGCCCCAAGAGTCCGGGACAGACCTAAGCACTACTAACTGGGTGGAATCTATGCGACTCATGCCTGAGCGCCGCACCTAACACCCATCCCAGTCGGGTATAAACGTCCTGTCGGGTGTCCCCTCAGTACCAAATCTGGGATAAGGCTCGGGCCAGACCTATAATGTTCCCCATTCTGACAGTTGTGAACATGCCACCACCATGCGATAGTAGCGGTACCCAGGGCACCCACGGGTCCACCCCCCCTACTCAGTAACAAGCCCCAAGGATATACTTATCATCAGGCAGCAGTCCGCCCCAGTTAGTCTTGGTCCTCCAAGGAGCCCCCAGCCGCCTCGTCAAGCAGCTGCCGTTCCGGGCTGTGGCGTTGTTTTTTGCTCCAACCCTTTAGAGCTTTTTGCAATGCCTTCGGGTCTGTAAAGATGTGGGAACGGCCCTGCCTGTTGACCCGAAGTTTCGCAGGATACAGCATGGCATAATCTATGCCCAGATCACGCAACTGTTTTTTCATAGGGACGAACTGGACATGGATAGTAAAGTCAGGAAATAGCGATATCGTGGATCCTTCGTAAGCCAAAGACTGCTTGTCCCTCGCCAATCTCAGGGCGGTATCTCTGTCACGGTAATTGAGCAGTTTAGCGATGATCGGTCGTGGTGGTGCCCCCGGGGGGCGGGCGCGGCCCCAGGGAGCGATGCGCTCTCTCCACCTCAAACATATTGGAGAAGACCCCTTCCCCCAACAGTTTGACCAACAACCCCTCAATGAATTGTTCCATGTTGCCAGTCGGGGTGGACTCCGGAAGGCCAGTAATTCTGAGATTGCAGCGACGGGAACGCGCTTCCAGGTCTTCGGTTTTATCTTGAAGGACACGCAAGACTCTCCCTAGCTGCTTGTGATCAGTATCGAGCGTGGTGTGCGCTTCCTCCACCTCCGTAAGCCTCCGCTCCAACATGTCCAATCGCTCAGCATGCTTGTCTAAGCGCTCAACCATCCTGTCCATCCTGTATGAGAGAGCGTCCATTTTCGTACCCAGGGAGGTGATGCCGCTCTGAAGGCTCTTCTCCATGGCCAAAAGCATGCTACGAATGTCAGGGCCGGTGTCTTCAGTCACGGGGGCCTGCATCCTGGCAGCCTCATCCGTAGTGGCGTCATGTGATTTAGACCGCTTCTGTTCGAAGGAGAGCTTGGGCTGCGCTCTATCCACTCTGCCCATATCGCTATCAATAGGGCCCCCCTGGTAGGACCCCGGCACGCCGTAACCCAGTAGGCCAGGAAACCAGATACCCAGAATGGCCACGAGGCGCTCTAGACAGCTCCAATTCTCAACGGTATGGGGACGTCAGAATGGGTGATACCCCAAGCGGAGGGACGCTGAAGACCTGCACCCGGCTGCCGGCACCCGGTGGCCGTCTCATCCACCGTGGCACAGAACAACATGCTGGTGTGCTGCGTCCAGGTTTGCGCTCCCAGTGCAGGCCTCTAATATCGGCAGGCCTGTGCACCGCTGCACTTTGTGCGACTCTCAAAGACCCCACTCAGATCAGTGACGCACACCAGAGGCTCCTCACTATGCCCCAATGGAGACCAAACACCAAGCCAGGGCAGCGCTGCAGAGGGCAGAACAGCAGGCTCGCCTCCACCTCCACTCAAAGTTGCATGCGCCTCACAGTTCCGCGCACGACGTGTGTGTGCAGGCCACTCCAGGGGGCTCAGCAAATCCAATGACCCCCGCGTCACCACGGTCCCGCTGCTGTTAATGTCCCGCTCAGCACTCTCCTGTGAGCATATGCGCCGCCCCGATCCGGGCTCGGCTAGCTCCAGTCTCCCCCTCCACGCACTAGCTCAGGGCCGGTCAAATCACGCCGGTAACGCGCAGAACAAGATGGCGGCTGCCTGGGGATGCGGACCCCCCGGGCGTTCAAATGCTCAATACGCCTCTGCCAGGGCCGCACGCTGTGAGCAAATTGTCCTGCAGACCTCTCACACCGGGTCAGTTTCCTGTGGGAATGGTCCTATCCGTTGCCGCAGATGCCGGGATCTACCTCTCCGCCCGCGCTGGGCTGTCATCCAGTTCCAAGGATCTCCGGGCTATTGTGTGCACCTTACGCCTTCCGTCCCTCCGGCGTGCCTCGGCAAGCCAGGGCCCGCAAGTGCGGCGACCGAGGCAGTCCTCTCAGGCCGTCACAGCTTCGCCCGCGCCCCAGGCAGCGCTGCACCACGGCCCAACTCGAGCCCGGGAATGCGAGGCCCACCAGGCGGGCAACTGCAGGGCACCGTAGCTGCGTCGCTCTCGGGCGCAAAAGGGCCGGAGTACAGCCACTGCGTTCCTGGCGCGGTCCGGGACGCCCGCCACACCAGAGCGCTCACAATAAAAGAGCGATGCTGTCGGATATTTGCCGCATATTAGGGCGATGCTGCGGAGCTAACGGCTCAAGGGGCCATCTTGGTCGCGAGCAAGCTCCGCCCCCCACCTTTCAGGATTCTTCATGTTGGCTCAGGAGAAGGAGCATGTTCAAGAACCAAGATAAGACAACAAAAATGAGAGATAACGGCAATGAATGGAGAAAAAAAACACAAACCTTTTTCTCTATAATAGAAACAGCCGCAGAGAGGGGGCACATGGAACAAAAGTGAATAAATCAGAGGACAACAAGAACCATGGTTACATCGGATTAACAGTAATTGACCAGAATAAAAAACAAAAAACATTTTGTTTTGATTTAAATACTTATGAAAACAAAAGTATGGCTGCTAGACAAAAGAATCACATTAGAAGGAAAAATCCATTGAATCTTCTACAAAATATTTTTGCAGTGTTTGCAGCTTTGAGGGTGGATGTGGGAAGACAAGAGGGATACATAATGTTAGCAGTGAAGCAGTGAGTACATGTATTGCTTATACTCGCCTTTGGAGAAGGCAGGAAGCAGGCAAGCAGCAGGAATATAGGGATCCTCGGAAATGAGAAGCTAAAATGACGATCAGAAATGCCTATTGGTAAATGCAACTTTCTACTCCAAGGTCAGTTGACTTGTATTACCAGTGCAAGAGTTTGTTCCTGGGGATTTTATGTAATGCTATGCCGAAAGAAGCAGAGAGAGGCAGAGGCAGATTCAAGAAATATCAGAGGACTGAAAAGAGGAAGCGATGCGCTGCGAGGCATGTTGTCTTCAGGTATGGACTTGAAGCTCCACCCATTTTCCGCCCATCTTTTCAACTGGCTCCTGTTACTTTCGTTTCTAAATGTTGCTTTTGATTCATGAATAGGTTTAGTAGTCCCTCCTTAGTACCACCTTGTCTGCATTTGTAACCTCCCATACGGACTGGACTTTTTACTTGTGTTGTTACACGGTCTGTTTTATGTACAGTCTGTGAGCACTGTTTTCTTTCCTCCGGGCACGTTTCAGCACGGCACCCGCTTAGTTATGCTTAGATAGTCCTCTTGAAGTCCCGTAGCACTAGATTTCATTTTCTTAAATATTTTATGTGAACTACTGTCACTATCTCCAAAATCTTCAACTGTAATATACATCACCATTGAGAACCATTGGGTGGAAATTATCATGCAATCAATTCAATTCAGAACAACTTTATTCGATCCAGTTAAAAGCATAGACCATAGAAGTAAATACATTAAAATTATATTTCTGACCATAAAATCTACTGGGAAGTAAATATAAGAAGTACATATTACAAACCCTGGTCAGTAGCAGTTCAAATTTAACACTTCCCCAGTATGCAAAATTGATGTGATTGGTATTGTTACTCAATAAAGTGAACACAGTGCAAATTCAGCTTTCACAATTGCCTATAAAGATCACAATTGATGTATGGTTATCATGCAAACAATTAACAAGGTAGATAGCTCATTACAGCAAGTGTAGTTGGCTGGTTTGTCACTTAGGCGTCTGCCATTTATCAAACTTAAGTTAGGGGCTTTTAATGTCATAATCATCGAAACTTTATTTCGGTTCACCGAACTATAAAAGTACACTTTAAGAACATTTAAAAATATTATTGAAACATACAACTTTAACATACAAAGTTCAAAAATACCAAGTTCAAAATACAAAGTTCATTGCAAAACTAACCAGATCACGAAGTTTGTAACTCTAATACATGGGTACTCACAAACAGTTTCCCAGGGATCACAAATTTGGTCTGTGATGTGACCGAGGGCTGCACTGATACCAGCAAGGTGGTGGTCAGGGTCTGGGGAGGGGTTTGTGGTAGGATGGGTGTAAGGGAAGCTAGGCGTATACATCTAGTGTCTGAATTGCACAATGTGAAACCAAAAACATGGAATTAATCCGGGCTTCTCCACTTAACCAAATTGTGTGATGCTAGGCAATTATTTTTTTTCACTTTCCCTCCTTTTTCTTCTTTATCAGATATGAGGATCTCGAAATACATGACTTCAGGATGTGGGCTATAAAAGGCCTTCTCCAGTGTTTGATTTAATAAACTATATTTTGTTCATGTTTAATAGAAACCCCGGTCCCCAAAAAAATGCACATGACAACTCACTTGCTTCTTCATACATTATTGACATTTTTATCAGGGTGTGGGGAACAATTAATGTTTTTCAATGCATGTTTGAAAACTATCACTTAAAAAAATAATTATCAATGCATTGATAATCTGATGTACTAAGTTGAAACGATTCTGCATGTTAATGAATTATTAACAGATTTTATCATACTTTTACTGCAAGATGTCTTTATAAATGAAGGTGTTCCTAAAGTTAAGTGGTTTAGGACACCCTAGTTATTTTCTTTCTTTGATGTCAATTAACCTTTAAACAAATGCTTGCTGGTTTATTTAACATATGTTTTATGTTAGTGCTGAGTCATGTAAACATTAGCCCAGTGCTGCTCTTGACCAGGGGAAAGGTCAGGAGGGCCACATGCGCCCCCAGGGCTGTACTTTGAGTAAAACTGCTCTAATACATTCATTAAAGGAAAAAGAAATACAATATACTGGACTTCAATACTGAGACAATTACCAGATAAACAAAAACCTCAAGAAGAGTCCTAGAGATGAACTCTAAAAGGGTCTGGTATGCTATCCAGAAGAATGGTGTTAGGGCTCTCAGTGTGGAGTGAGTGTGTGTGTGGAAGTGACAGTCTGTGGACCGCCTGTGATTCACGACACGGTCAGCCGTGCCGCCTTATACATTAATTTCTTGCCAAAAGAATATTAAATTTGACATCGTTTTTACCCATGTAGCCTTGGCCTGCGGTGCTGCTAAGGAGTGTTATAATTCTTTGTATGTACGTATTTCTGATATTGTTGTGTCCCGGGGTGCACCCTATAATTGTGTGGTATTGAATTATATGAATTGCGAGGGTGGGCCTGGGAAGGACAGCATGTTTCACAGCATAAAGGTGGTGGGGGGTGTAGAATAGGATTTTTCCCAAGTGTGCATATCACTGATCTCATTTAAACATGGTTGGGCATAGTAGTGCTAGTAGCAATTTCAAATCTGATTTAAGCCTAGAAATACATGATGTTCATGTTGTATTGATTATTATATGTGTTGAATACAAACGTTATTTGCATACATCAGGTGTGAAGTCTCTTTTGTGACGCTCAGTGTATTTATTGTTAGTGAGTGCTTTACACATTGACTCTGTGATAAGCCTTCACAGACGATAGATGATAGGCAATAGAAACAAGTTGTCAGGAACTGCGTTTCGTTAGCGCCTGCCTGACTGTTGAACTACATGCCCCAGAATGCCTAAGGAGGAGGAGGCGGAGCTTGGGTCCATATCAGGACGCGTCGCACGCAGGCTTGCGTGCGTAATTCTTTGTTTGGAGATCGGCTCTCGGCTGAGGGCGGAAACGGACAGAGGGATCTCAGAGCTCCGCGTTTGTTTGAGGGGGTGTCGCGCTCAGACACAGTCTTTGTTGGTGCTCGGCTGAGCACATCGGGAATCCCGCAGCTGGTTCGAGTGCTGCTCTGGGCGTTTCACAGATGAGGAAACCGGTACCGGCGGAAACGTCATCCCACGACTGTCGGAGCTTTGCAGAAGTACCGAGATCTGGTGTCCTGTCCCCGTAGGGACATCACTTTCCTTGTGCGGTAAGGAAACCGCTTACAGCGCTCAGGACTACTATACTCCGAGGTAGGAGTACAGCTTACTTTTCTTTGCTGTTTCTTTTGGTCTGGAATATTCGTGATAAGAGAGCAGCTCCAAAGTGGAGCTCAGACAACTTTTCCTTTAAAGTCCGGATGTAACAGCCGAGACACTGTTTGTATTGCTGTGATTCCATTTTCGGACCGAGACTTTTGTAATTGGTTTCAAGACTTTTCTCCCAGACCCCACCTAATATATTCTGATAGCAAGACTTTACCGGTATGTACCGGGGTGGTAATGAGGGATGAATGCTTTGGTTTTATGGTTGTGTTAGGATTTGGTAACCTGTTGTTTTTGTGTTTCTAAATGCAGATCCACGCTTGACTATTCGTTTGGTTCCTGAAGCAAGGGACTGTTGTGCTTGACGTCAGTGTGGATAAGGTAGTTAAGGACCTAGTGAGACCCATTGAGAGTAGTATTGCATGTACCTATATTTACCTTTTTGTTCTTTGTTGTTCTAGGTTCTTTTCCTTGCTGTCCCCATCCTACCCTTCCCTCGTTTGATCACCCTAATACTCCGTATATATTGATCACACATATGCCGAGGCACTTCTCAAATCAGTCCCAGTCCATGTATAAGGCAGTAACCATCATCATGAAAAAGAAGAAGTCCAAAAAATGTTCTATGTTTCTTTAAAAGTATCCTTTATTCTTTTGCCAAAATCCACTTATACGCAACAGGCAGCCGACACGTATTTCGTCCAAACGGACTTTCTCAAGGCTGCAAACAATTATAAAAGTACATTAAAATCAAAATATTACAATCTTATCATGTATAAAAATTAAAACTGACATTGGTGCAAAGGCCCAAATTTATAGACCTTCATCCCTTTATCTGAACACCAAACCACACTAGCGCCGTGAAATACAGAAAAGAGAAAAAAGTGACTTGCAAACACATGTCAAAAAATATGTATTTGCAAATAGTCAGAGTTCAAGTGCTCCAAAGGTAGAGAGACTGTGTGACCATTAAAAGCCACCCTTTATCATAGATATTAGATGAAAAAGATATCTTATGTGATAAAGTGTACCCATAAAAGTCCAAAGTTCAAAAGACGCCACCACCAAGACCACAAAGAGAGTGAAAGTCAAAGACCAAGTCGTAAGAAAACGCACAAAGCACAACGTGTCACTCTCCATATCGTAACGCAATGGTAGAGTGTACTAACCGACTAGTGTTACCTAGTAAAGAGAATTTTTCTGTCCCTTCTGTCTTAATCAAATCGTACCTCCAAGTCGGAGAGTTTAAAACATAAGCGTATGGGTACAGGTAGTGGCAGACCTGATATAGACATAAGCAGAAATAGGAAATGATAAAGGGTGGCTTTTAATGGTCACACAGTCTCTCTACCTTTGGAGCACTTGAACTCTGACTATTTGCAAATACATATTTTTTGACATGTGTTTGCAAGTCACTTTTTTCTCTTTTCTGTATTTCACGGCGCTAGTGTGGTTTGGTGTTCAGATAAAGGGATGAAGGTCTATAAATTTGGGCCTTTGCACCAATGTCAGTTTTAATTTTTATACATGATAAGATTGTAATATTTTGATTTTAATGTACTTTTATAATTGTTTGCAGCCTTGAGAAAGTCCGTTTGGACAAAACACGTGTCGGCTGCCTGTTGCGTATAAGTGGATTTTGGCAAAAGAATAAAGGATACTTTTAAAGAAACATAGAACATTTTTTGGACTTCTTCTTTTTCATGATGATGGTTACTGCCTTATACATGGACTGGGACTGATTTGAGAAGTGCCTCGGCATATGTGTGATAGATTTGGGGATCTCACAAGGGATTGTTATCTTCTTGGAGAGCCAGTTTGGTCCTCTGAAGGCGGAGGGAGGCCTAATGCCTGGAGAGCACCAGAACTTACTAAATCATTGAGAATTATTTTCCGACAATTGGTGTGGATAGGATGTGCATTCGCAATTTGGCAACTCTGCCTTGGTGTTTTGTGTAGTAACTCCGTATATATTGAATGGGAGTTTGGGGGTGTCGAAAGGTGGACCCTTTATTGCATCATCTGGACCCTGAGGAGTTGGCAATCCACGCACAAGTAGCAAGTAACACGATGCAAGGTATACAACTTGATAAACAACCAATAGTCGTTTGTTGAAGTCTTTGTGTGTCTTTATTTCAAATACGCTTGGTGTGCTTCTTTAGACACAGCCAACGCATTTCGCCCAAACATCGGCTTCTTCAGGGCTGCAATGGCATACAATATACAAGTATTTTAGACATTTGTGGTGCAAGAAAAATAATGTTTTTTAAGTGATTTGAGAGAGAGAGTGAAAGAGAAAGAAGAAAAAGAAAAAGAGAAGAAGGTTTGGGATTGGACAGTCATAGCCCAAGGGAAGGAGGACCACCAAGGAAATGCCAGTGTAGTGAATACGTGGTAGAAAGAGAGTGAGAGAAGGGTTGTAAAAGTGACGAGAGGAGAAAGAAAAATGAAGTATCCGAGCCAGCGGATCCAAGGAGCTACGGTTTGAACCCATGGTTTAGTCAACACCCAGGTGCCAGTATGTGATAAGAGTTTAAAGAAGTCTCGTTGTCGGCCAGCTTACCAATGAGTTAATGTAGAATATGTTTTGCCAAGGAAGTCAAAACCGATAAAGCGTAGTCGACGTGGGGTGTCCGATTAAGGACGTCTATTTAACATAGAGGCCTATGTGGGAGAAAGGTGGTGTAAGTAAACACTAAATGGCCACTAGTATGCGAAATAAGAAAAAAGGACCAAAGGTTAAGTATGTGGATGAACATACCTCAGGCCCAAGGAGCCGCCTGTGTATCCTTAGTAAAAAGATCCCAGGCCAGGTAATAAGGTCAAAGGCCAAAGTATCTTCAAGGTTTCGTGATGATCTATGGGAGCGGTGAGAGAGGAGTGAGCTATAGTGGTATGGGCGAACCTGGTTCTTAAGAGTAAAATTAATAAAAGTGTGCATGTTAGCGCTAAAGCATGCTGTGAGAAACATGTGCTAGATGGAACTGCAGTAGTTTATAAAACGAGACAAACTTGGTGATGTCCCAGATAGTCTAATACATTCTTAACGTGAAGGCTAGAATGCTGCGCCGCACACGCTATTGCTTGTGTCAGGAAGGTAGTGGAAATGTTTGCGGGCTCAAGTTCCGCTTTCATGGCATAGACGTTGCCCTAAGTAACACAAGAGGGGGTGATAGAGAACTGGCACTTAGACAGCTGGAAGCTAGATGGATATGCACTCTACGTACCTCAACACTAGGTCTCAATGCTGACAAGGAAATGCATTATTTCTTGTAATGGTCTCTCCGATGTAAGAACCTCTGCTACTATGAGACTCCCCCGAAGTATCTGGCTCTTCTGCATGTACAAGTACTACTCATCATTATACAGTCCATTATTAGACCTGTCTGCGTGGATTATGTTTGCGCTCCAATTTTATGCTTCTTGATTAACCTTCTTTAAACCCCATTTTGTAGATCTGTGGCATTGTAACGTATTGCCCGTCCACTAAGGACATGGGACTATCAATGAATCAAGACCTGTCTGCACGTATAAGTGATATACCTTTACTTTACAATTGAGTATCAGATATGCCCTCCCTTGTACTTTTGTCTCATACTTTCAGATTAACCGACTTAACCTGCTTCTTAACCTCTTGATCGGTGGCACTCTAACCCTATTGCCCGCCCACACAAATGATGACATTATCAAATAATCCTGCTTTTGAACCTTTGGATGTGTGGCACTGTAACCCTATTGCCCGCCCATCGAATCAATTACATTACCTATGCTTTAAGAACATCTCATTCGCTTCTGTTTCTGTATTCCCAACCATGATTGTACTGCGATGACATTACATTCCCTGGATGTAAATGACCGTAAAGTATTATTTTACCACTTAAACCTTTCTCGCATCCTGGAATGTTTTCCTGGATTAGTAGGACATTTTAACTGTTGATGGATAAGCTAAGATATACGGTAAACGATTTTGCATAAGGACTGATTACCAGCATACGCTAGACTGTGTTCCGGAATTGATTTTACATGCCTCTTGGTACCATGACTCTGGCTTTCCTCCTCTTTTCTTTTACCTAATGGCCTCCTTTTTCACTATTTTCTTTATTACGATGACACTTGCTATCGTTCACACTTAACTCTCAAATTGTTCCTTCTTAGGATCTACATAGCCGCGCAGTTTTTGACTGCCGCGGTTGACAACTGTCCATCTCCCCTCTTGACACATCTTCCTTACAATCGCCACTAATGAGCGATTACGTGACCTATGTTCCAAATTCTCTCTCTAGTGCACCATACCTCTCTAGCCTTCGCCTACGAATGACGGAACCTAGGTTCTCACCTGCACTGGGTTTATCGTTTGCATACACCGCATTTAACCAACTCACAAACCATTTTTACATTGGCCAGTTTCCACCGTCCAGTTAAGCATCACGCCTTATATTTAATTTCCTGCTGCGTTAAGGCTTGCAGTTTTACCACTAGATCAGTAGTATGCTCATACCTTCGCGTGGTTTGTTTAGTTTTCAAACCGTTAACCACCACCACATTGTCACTAACATAGGAGGTTTACGGTCTAGTCTTTAGTTACCCGGAAGCGGAACTTACGCAATCCACGCTATATGGCGGGAACCAAGGAGTGAGCTTCAGATCGTTGGACGTCTCGCCTAGCTTTGCACACCAGCCGGACATGGATCAGAATGCGCTACACTGCGGTTTACTCAAGTGAGTTATGGGGCAGATCAGGGAAATTTCTACATGCTACACCGTGTAGACTGAACATGCTTTTATACTCTGCTATAGATTATTGCTTGTATCTTCCGTATCTTCAATTACCCATATTGGAGAGTTTATGCTGCTCGCCCTATACGTGGGGGCCACACCGTCTGGGATACTGCTGGACATCCCATCACAGATTGCTGTCACTTTAATATTTTTTCGTATTTACTTAACCCTTGAGCCCGCAAAGATTTCCACTACCTTCCTGACACAAGCAATAGCGTGTGTGGCGCAGCATTCTAGCCTTCACGTTCAGAACGTATTAGACTATCTGGGACATCACCACGTTTGTTTCGTTTTATACCCTACTGCAGTTCCATTTAGCACATGTTTCTCACAGCATGCTTTAGCGTTAACATGCGCACTTTTATTAATTTTACTCTTAAGAACCAGGTTCGCCCATACCACTATAGCTCACTCCTCTCTCACCGCTCCCATAGATCATCACGAAACCTTGAAGATACTTTGGCCTTTGACCTTATTACCTGGCCTGGGATCTTTTTACTAACGATACACAGGCGGCTCCTTGGGCCTGAGGTATGTTCATCCACATACTTAACCTTTGGTCCTTTTTTCTTATTTCGCATACTAGTGGCCATTTAGTGTTTACTTACACCGCTGTATGGCGGGAACCAACGAGTGAGCTTCAGATCGTTGGACGTCTCGCCTAGCTTTGCACACCAGCCGGACACGGATCAGAATATGCTACACTGAGGTTTTCTCAAGGGAGTTATGGGGCAGATCGGGGAAATTTCTACACGCTACACCGCATAGACTGAACATGCCTTTATACTCTGCTATAGATTATTGCGCGTATCTTCACTTACCCGTATTGGAGAGTTTATGGTGCTCGCCCTACACGTGGGGGCCACACCGTCTGGGATACTGCTGGACATCCCGTCACAGATTGCTGTCGCTTTAATATTTTTTCGTATTTACTTAACCCTTGAGCCCGGAAAGATTTCCACTACCTTCTTGACAAAAGCAATAGCGTGTGTGGTGCAGCATTCTAGCCTTCACGTTCAGAACGTATTAGACTATCTGGGACATCACCACGTTTGTCTCGTTTTATACCCTACTGCAGTTCCATTTAGCACATGTTTCTCACAGCATGCTTTAGCGTTAACATGCGCACTTTTATTAATTTTACTCTTAAGAACCAGGTTCGCCCATACCACTATAGCTCACTCCTCTCTCACCGCTCCCATAGATCATCACGAAACCTTGAAGATTCTTTGGCCTTTTACCTTATTACCTGGCCTGGGATCTTTTCACTAAGGATACACAGGCGGCTCCTTGGGCCTGAGGTATGTTCATCCACATACTTAACCTTTGGTCCTTTTTTCTTATTTCGCATACTAGTGGCCATTTAGTGTTTACTTACACCACCTTTCTCCCACATAGGCCTCTTTACGTTAAATAAACATCCTTAATCGGACGCCCCACGTCGACTACGCTCTATCGGTTTTGACTTCCTAGGCAAAACATTATATATTAACACATTGGTAAGCTGGCCGACAACGAGACTTCTTTAAACTCTTATCACATACTGGCACCTGGGTGTTGACTAAACCATGGGATCAAACCGTACCTCTTTGGATCCGCTGGCTCAGATACTTCTTTTTCTTTCTCCTCTCGTCACTCTTACAACCCTTCTCTCACTCTCTTTCTACCATGTATTCAGTACAAGGGCATTTCCTTCGCGGTCCTCCTTCCCTTGGACTATGACTGTCCAATCCCAAACCTTCTTCTCTTTTCCTTTTTCTTCTTTCTCTTTCACTCTCTCGCTCAAATCACTTATAAACATTCTTTTTCTTGCACCACAAATGTCTAAAATACTTGTATATTGTATGCCATTGCAGCCCTGAAGAAGCCCATGTTTGGGCGAAACGCGTTGGCTGTTTCTAAAGATGCACGCGAAGCGTATTTGAAATAAAGACACACAAAGACTTCAACAAATGACTATTGGTTGTTTATCAAGTTGTATACCTTGCATTGTGTTACTTGCTACTTGTTTCTTTTGCATCTCATCTATCTTCTGTGAATGTTTCTATTTGTGGTCAAGTGGCAGCTGACCATTTGAGGCGGGCAATACATATACACCACGTGACTGACCTAGGTAGTGCAGTCGTCTATACCCCGGCTGCTTTCTCATTTGTTGATTCTGTGATAAGCCTGACTGCTCAGTGCCAAGCTACCCAAGGGTGAGTGCAAGTAATACAGTGTGTGTAATCACCCACACCTGGCAGGAGTGGTAGGTTCTGCCTGGCTAGGGCATCGCCTCAGCCAACCAGAAAGTGCCATTTCCAACACTTACATTTTTCACTGAGTTTTCATGTTTGTGTTTCTCTTCCCTTATTTGTTGCTGTTATCTGATTGTATACTATATGAGAGGTCTTGTTTGCTCTGTTGTTAAAATTAGATTTTGTATTGTCCCAAAGCTTGGCTGCACACCCTTTGCCTTTTCAAACTATCCATTGTTGCGCATAATGAGTGGCTTCTTCTTCATCTGTAATTCCATCAACTGATTTTAAAATTTCTCTTTCTAGGGATGCTGAGAAGTACAGTCAGGCTCTATTCCCTATTATATTTCCCCTTGTATTTTGAGGGCAGGAAATCAGTAGTAAATATTTTGTTGACATGGTGTGGAGGTTAGAGATTAGGGGAAGGTAAATCAGTATTCTTGAACAATTTAAATGTATTGCATATTTCCTTCTCCAAAAATGTATTCCATTGATTTGTTAGTTAAATAGTTGTTGGTTTCATGGCTATTACATTTATTTCTATTATAAAGTTTGTTTTTTATCTTCTTTTTGATGTTCACTAAGTGTGTTATCTCTCGACTTTCTTTGCTTAAGTTACTTCAGTCATTTTTTCTTGAACCTCTTCTACTTTTCTCACTCATGAGTTTGAGTATGCTGGTCACATAACACTTTCATATTTAATGGTTCTCTTTGTTTAATGTATACAAAACACCCTGGTTCTTCCTCCATTTGTTCTGTATTTATTTATTTCTCAACTTCATTGACTGATGCCCTTGAGGGTTGTCCTTGGGGTTAACTGAAACGTTTTCATTTGCAAAACTCACACTTTTTTAAATCAATACTGTATCTTTTGGATGGAGTGAAGTTACCGTAAATACTTTAGGTACCCTTTACTGTTCTGTGATTTCTTCAAAATTGTGAGCCCTGAGATCTTTTTTGGTATTTCTCTAATTTGCTTCATCTTTCATTTTTTGTGTTTTGCTCTTTTGCTAATGTATTAAGTTAGTAATACTTGCATTGATAATACCCTTTTTGACTCCTCTGAGTTGCTTTCATTTCTTGTCACTGTGTATTTCATGATTACTTCTACTCTATCTTTCCCAGGTCTTCTAGTTATGGCCAAAGATCTACCTTATTTTTTATTCTGAGGGGCATTTCCTGGGTCATTGACTGATCCTTCCCTACTATTACCGAGATGTGTGCCATGTTTCCCTCATAGGTCGATACAATTTTGTGAGTGGTCAAATTTGCTGAATTGTCTCCCTTTCTTTCAAGATCGCCCTCTTCTCTGAGCAGTAAAGAGCCATTGGTTATTTTTTACGTTTTTTGTTGTTGCAGTTCTATATAGCATGAATTTGACTCAAAGATATTAGAGTGCTTTACATGAGTACCAGTTACATAACACATGGTCACATTCATCTTTCTTAAGGCACATGAAGATTAAGTGATTGATTTGCCCAGAATCATAGTATGTAGAGCCGATACCAAGATCTGAACCTGGTTCCCCTGTTCTAAAGCCAGCATAACTCCACATCCCCTCCAAATTTTTGGAGACCAGTACCTGCAAGATTTGAGTCAATATATCATTATTATGGTCTTAGTTGTTGAGAATGATTTAGAATAATTATAGTATTGATTCTAATATTGATTGAATCCCTTGCATCACTGATGATCCTAAAACAGAATCTATTACTGATTCATTGAAGTGTGGGTGTTCATCTTTAGTCTAATGTATAAGCTCTTGTTGGGATAGAGGATGGGAGTACCATCCAAATTACACTGACTACTCTGAAATGCATAAGGTTGGTACAGGAAATGATAGTCTTTTACGATTTTGTAAGTCGTTATTTAGTGTTTTGACAGTCTACCGTACTAATGAGCTGATATCGTTTACCAATAGTTCCAAGTTCTCCAAAAGCATTGAACACGTGGTCATTTCAATTTTTTCCTTGCTGACATTTGTCCAGGAGGAGAGACATTTTCCAAACTTGTTCTGTGACATGCAGCACTGTAGCTTTTAAATCTATTGCTTCTTTATTACTGTTTCTCAGCTGCAGTCTTTGACGCCACGTTGTGAATGTTATTGTGATATGTTACTGAGGTATTTTCCTCTTTAATATGATTGATCAGCAAGTTTCTAGTGGCTTGCACTTTCATCTTTATCTGATGTCTGTTGTTGACATCACTCTGTTGGCTAATTGTTTTATTATTTTCATTGTGGGGAATGGTTGTTGTGTTTTTAATGTTTGCTCAAATAGTAACGTATCCTTAGTGCCTTCACACTGTTTATACTAGATGTTTAATTTACATCTTTTCCCTGTCAAAGATACTGATCTTTCTAGAAATGCGTACTTTTTATTTTTAATCCTTCAACTTCCCTGGGTTTATACTCCAACCTTTGCTTACATTCTTCTGTCCTTCCAGAGTTCTGTAAATGGTTATTTGTGTGTAGGTCAATCTGTCATTTGCCTTTTAGTAGCTTTAGAGTATAATACTTTTATACCTAGTTTATTTCCTTTACTGTCTTCAGTCGCTTCATCCTTCTTGTCTTTCGAATATGGCATATCATACCCAAAGAAATAGGGATTGGATAACATAGGGCTCGAGACTCTCATTTTCTTTCTAGTGTTTGTTCTTTATCATTTTATTTTTTGCCTCTGGTGTCAGCAAGCTAAACTACTGAATAAAACTATGTGAGCAGTAAGTTCAACTTAACTTAAGGTACTCCTCACTATGACCACTCAGAGCCTAAGTTTGGATGATCAAAAATCCGAAATGTATAGAAAAGGTTAATTGGGGCAACTTGGTATCTCTTTTATTGGAGTCACTTCTTTCTTTCGTGTCTGTTCTTTAGAAGCCCTTTATAAGCAGCCTTTATTCACACAATCTTTGACCAGACCAAAGATGACGATTTTTCACTTACCTCCTCTTTTCGACCTACTGGCTTCAAACTGCCATAATTGCTGCCTTCTCTGCCCTCCACCAGTGATTCCAGAAAATCAGATTCTGTTCTATTCAGTTAGGTTCGATCAATACCATTGATACTATCAGGACCTTTCATCTGTTAGCACCTGAATCTGAAGAAGGTTTCCAAGTTGGTCTGGTGTTTTGGGGAATGGGCTCACAAAGCTTGTTTACGGCCCTCCTCTCGAGTCTGTTTTCCCCTCAAAGCTCAGCATCTCTCAGCACCTTCCACCAAACCTAATCCAACCCGCCTTCCTACCCTGGTCCCACCTCTTTGACCCCAGCTCAATTGTGGTGGGGTTGGTGACAGCCAGAATAAGTTGTGGGAGCTGCAGGTAAGGCGGCGGGAAGTGTCCTCATCCACCCACCCTCAAATTGCAGGATCAGTGCATTGCACTGCTTAAAAAGCAGTCCTTGTGGTTCGGCATTTGGTAGGCCTATTCATAATTGCTCCCCTGCCTGTCTTCCTCCAAGCAGAGCAGAGCACTTGGCTCTCGTGGACACATGTGTAAGTGAATGACGACTAGTCGTGGGTGGGGAGGGAAGAGAGTCCAGTGCATGAGGATCACAGTCATGTAAAATTGATGCAACAAGAAGGCTGAAAAGAAATGCCATGTTTTGTTGACTATTGATGAAAATCTGAGAAATGTTATTTGTAATTTGTGGCTTGACTTGCACAGAGAGTTACTTTGTACTTTTGAGCTTCCACCCTAATCGAAAACTGATGTTTACCTTCCCACACTAAAGAGACAAGAATCAATGTATGAGGATTCGCCCTTTTAACAGATTTTGTTGCAGAGGGGCTAGAAGAGTAATGGCTCGTTTTTACAACATCATAAAAAAAGAAAAATTAATCAATATATTTTATGTACTGCAGGCCCTCTTGACAATTTCTTTGGGGGCGAGGGAGCTTTGGCTTGTACCAATGGATTCCACAGGATGCACAAAAAAATTAAGTACATATTTTTTAGAGTTTTCCTGTGGTACTAGGGTTAGTATCTTTCATCAGGTAAAAGTGTGTCATAAACAGTGATTCTGCCCCCAATTCACTATTATGTACTAATACTACACCATTGCATCTTCGAACCGCCCTTACGGAAACCAGCATTTCATTTGACATTGCAGACATTCAGAAGAACATTGCTTTAGTTTGTAATCCAGAATGTGTTTGTTTGAAAAATGTACCTATGTATTAAAAATTGCAAGTGCTTTATTTGAAAACGAACAAGTGCAGGGCCCTAAGGTTTTCCTTAGAATCATGCAGCCGGACATATACATTTCTGCAACAGTAGAAGAAAGCTCTGCCAAGAGCCAGCAGACACAAGGGATTGCTCAGAGAAATATAGAATATGACAGCACATAAGGAATGTGTTTAGGTTCTGCATGATCTACATACAGCTCCACTGGTATATTCGTATTAAAAATGTTTTTTAATAGCAGTTCCTTAGCTTTCTTGGTAATTTACTGCCACACACAATGTATGGCCACCTTCCCAAATGTGCTTCACGAGATAGTATGCTTTCTGCTGACCAAATGTACTCGATTGTTGATTATAAGAGTTTGTAGGAGACCTTAAAATATTACCCAAAGAACAAACATTTATACATCTACTTTCCTCGCTGCCTCTTCATTAACATATCACTACTCCAGCACATAAAAAGGTCATATTCTTGACCTTCTCTGGACTTTTGAATCTTATATAACTAAATTGCCTATTTCTTCTTGAATATGGTCGGATCATCGCTTAATTAAATGTGTCTTACCCATTCCTGTACTCAAGAAAATGAGGCCATTCTAAGTCAAGCCCATCCGACATTGGAACAGAACACATTTGAAGCCTTGTCCTCCACCTTGAATGAAACTATGCGCATCCTGAGATTACCTGCTGACAAAGCAGAATCTGAATAAACAATGTGGTTACAAGAAGCCAGTAATGTCCATGCTCCATTGAAACAAATTAGATGTAGTAATCACACTAAGCCTGCTCTGTGGTTTAATTCTGAATTAACTGAAGCCAAACTCTATCTGCCCCAATTAGAGCTACAATGGCGTAAAGACTATAATGAAGAAAATAGGGTCCAATTTAAACTGGAATGTTATAAACACAGTTTTCCTATAATAAAAAACACATAATATTAAAGCAATATCAACAAAGCCTCCAGCAAACAAAAGGAGATCTTTAAAATATTGAGTGAACTATTCTCCTGGAAAAGGGGGACTCAAAATGTAGAACCCTCACAAGATCTTTGCGATTCGTTAAACATCATCATGAAAAGAATTGAGCTGATTAAAAAAGCATTGTCAGAAATGCCTTGGACGAACAGATCTCAGCCATGGATTGCAAGTCCCTTCATCACACAGTCAACCATACTATTTTGGCCAACAGTTTGGGGAAAGCTGGACTTTGAGGAACCACCATGCCCTGGAATATCTATTTCTCAGAAGAACCTGCTTAAGCTGTTCAGCTTGGGGCATTTACTGCTTTGCGCGCCCCCAGGGCACTTTGGTATCACGAAGGGGCCGCAGATGCTTGTGCGTCCCCTTCTGTAATACCAATAGCGCTGGTGCATATAAAGCGCCAGCGTATCTTCGGAGGGCACTCCCTCATTTGCATGGGGGCGTGGCCTCATGTAAATGAGGGAATCCCTTTGCCTCTGCTCCCGCGCTGTATTACAGATGCAGGCACAGAGGCAAAAAAGTTCTAAGGAGGCGCACTGACTGGGATTGGAGCACTGTCAGTGCACCCCCTGATGGACCCTCAGACATCCCCTTGCAGGCGGGTGCAGTTGCTCACTGCACCTGCCTGCAAGGGGATCTCTAATCCCCCTTAACAGTGCAGGCAAGTTGCCGCCAGCAGTGTGAAAACACAGAGCAACTTTAAAGAAGCTGCTCCGTTTTTCACAGGAATGCGCTGCCCTGGGGGCAGCGCATTCACCATAATGCGGCACATTTTCATTGTCTGCGCTGGGCTCACCTTTTAAAAGGAGCGCCTGGTGCAAACAATGAAAATGCGCAATTTGTATGATACAGGCCCAGGTGTGAAAAAGAATGCCTACTAAGTAAGAAAGGACTGAGGCCTGGCAACAGACATTCTGTGAGGTTTTTTGCCCACAGTTCAACTGTTTTTTAATTATTTTACATGGCACACTTTGTACAAGTTTGGAGAATAAAGTATTGCGGCCCTGAAGGCGAGGGCAATGATTGGATTGGCACTGACATTGCATTCGAATTATATTTCTTCTGGAGAACAGCTAAGTAGTAGCTTCAGAAAAAAAAAAATTCTATGTTTTTAGCTTCATCTGGTTAAAATCAAGTTTTACCTTTTGGCAATTGTACATGCAAACCTGTGTGCAGGGGTTAATAATGTACCATTTGCGCACATTAAACCCCATTTATTTAACCACAGGTGTTACTCGGGTGAAAACCTAGCGCACTGTGTTGCTTTGTGTGTGCATTGACATTGCTTGTTTATAATAGTTTGTCACGATCAATGTTGTATCTTTCACATTTCTAGTGCAGTTTTTAAGTGAGCACTGGGGGGTGCTGAGAGACAGAAAACTGATGTTTAAACCTGTCTCAGTTGGTAATCTTACATTTGTTGCTTTAAGAATTACAAACCTACCCATGGTGAAACAAAAAGCTATTGCTGGAGGGTCAAACTCAGAAAGCAACAATATAGCAGCAAGGCAAGTGAGATTGACATGAAAGCTATCCAATCTTGAGCAAGTATTGGCTCTGTGGAGTATGGTATGCAATGCTGGTCCCTGACAGACAACTGGAGCTGTCTGTAGCAAGACCACAAAAAGGTGACACATTGCAAAATGAATGACAAAACCCTGATTTATGATTATGTCATTCAGACTCTGCACTCTGAAGTAATGTTTACTGACTGAAAAATGCAGTATATCAGCTTTAAAAGCTTTGTTGTCACTAGTCATGTTGTATTTATACTTTTCATTGTAGATTGCAGGAAGGGTCATAACGTACATGAAGTACCCTCTATTCCATTCATTTTAGAAGGAATTGTAGTGATCAGTTTAAGAGCAAAAGACAACTTTGGGTTCTCAATGTCACTTCGGTACAATGGGGCTTCTACACAAACTGCTTATAGTAATGTGTTTTAATAGTACTACAATAGTTCTACTAAAGTTTTACAAAATGCAATTCAAAACCCTACAAGTGTAATTCCCCACCTCCATATCTAATACCTTTTTATTGGCAGATTAAAACACATGTAAGTTTAAGACTTAGTAGAAATCGTGGGAGGGACCAGGAGACTGGTTGAGAAATGGGTTGCCCTTACTACCAAATAGGTCGGAGTTTAAGGAGGGGTTATGGGCCATTCCTATTCACAAACAGCACTTTTAAAGTTACTACAGCCAAAAAGCATCCAAAACAGAAATTAATGTACTTAAGCTTAGAACTGGAGTAGGTCGAGCACCAAACATGGCCAACCAATGCTGATACAATTGTGCACCATGATTTACAACACCTGACAAGAGAAGCAAACAACAGCAAAGCTCATAGGTCCTCACTCTAAAAGGTCAAGCTATCTATTGATAAAGATTTTTGCCAATCGCATGCGAACATATGCATCAATCCTGCAATGGGTTTTCTATTAAAGAAACACAGTTCCAGGAAGGTCTACTATGCACATGCATGCTTTCTGACACAAACACATCAGTGTTAATACATGTACTCACTAGTGTGTCGTGACACGTGCCTGCCCATGTGTCCTGAAGAATGGCAGCCATTTTTAATGTACCGTTCTTGCACTGCTGTCAGCCAAATTAGAACTGTAAATTAAAAGGTTACAAAAGCAGAAAACAAAGGTGCACGAAGCACAAAAAAGGAAGTGTGCAGACTCACAGCTGCACAAACAAATTATCAAGGGGAGTAGGATTGGGAGCAATACAGGGGGCATCGAGGGGCAGGAAGAGCAGTTGAAGGGAAGGAGTAAAAATAGTATGCAGTGGGAAGGAGAGGAAAAATCAGGGGAGAGTGCAAGAACTATCCAATCATGAGCAACGGAGTTATCCAAAGCCCACTCTAAGTCTATGTTTTGTATTAAAAACAATACAACTAAAGCGGTCTGTAGCCGAGACCTAAAAATTGCATTTGCATTCAAAAGCCAGAGCAAAAAACAGTTGGTGAGACCAAGTTAGAAACAGATGTCAGTGCACCATTGCATCTGCATTAGTAAATTTGGTGTAGTCTGGAAATGCTAGTGGAAAATGAGAAGGCCTCCATTGTTATCTATGCATTTTACCGCCCCCACCCCCGCAATCTGTTCAAGAGAGGGTGGTCATGTTCTGATTGGCCTTTATCCTTGCATCTGATAAAAAAATGTTACCATCCCCAGAGCAAAGTGCAATGAGGCCATGTTTAACTGCATAAAAAGAATCCACACTGCAGCTTGGCGAATTAAGAATAAAAGAGCCCTATTCTACATATGTATATGCTGACCTGAACCCGGTGTACTTTGCATAGTTAACAACATTAGCAATGTGGTAATAAAGTGCTCATATATTCCAGTGATGGTCCTAAGTCCAATATTACATATCTTAAAAATACGGGTGCCCATTAATTTTGAGATTTTATTAAATATGTCACTTTCTAGTTGAATCTTTAGATTGCAGAGTGTGTTCCTCCTTTCTGCTGTCCCTGTCCAAAACCAGCATAAAGCAGTGAAGTGAAAAATATAGATATTTGCAAAATAACCAATCAAACTCTGAAAAGGGGCCCTATCACAATGAGCTTTCAAACATAGCTCAGTTCTTCCGAGCTGTCCTGAAAATAAAACATTAACTCAGAGAAATAAAATGAGTTCACTTAATGCACTGCAGATGCATAAAACAGGCTGCCCCAGCAAAGGCTGTCATGATATGGCTCATGTATGCCAATCGTGATATGGCGCATGGGCAAACACATTTGCATTGTAAAGGCGTGTTTTTGTTTCCTTACCTTACTAAGCATCATTCAGAGTTGATTTCAGACACATGGGCCATCTCACGGTCAGGTGTGCTGGATCGGCGTAGTTTTTGAGACATCCAAAGTCCATCCATCTAATTGGGAATGTCTCCACGATGAAGCATGAAATGGTGAGCAGAGATTGCCTCTCTCTGTTTCCAACGTGTTCTGGTAGAATTTCATGCATTACCTCGGAAAAATTCTAAGTTATATATATAAACTTTAGAGGCCACAGATGCAAAAAACAAGCGCCCGATTCTGTGGAGGGCCAGCGCAGGTCATCGTGATAAGGCCCCTGACCAACTATACACCAGTTCCCACATGTATTGGTAAATGTAACCTCCCATTCCGGCACTGATGTCCTAATGTAAATGCATAGTGCACGGCCCATTGAAGGCACTTGGTCACATCTCATTGTGTTAAACTGGGTCACACCAGGTTGTGTAAAACCACAACTCGGTGTCTAGCGTGCCCCTCCCTCGGGTGTCATGATACACCCACCTGTTTCCTTATTACAAATGGGGGCCCACACACATTCTCTGTTTCATACTAGGGCTCCTTTACATATTTGTAACATGCGAAATCATAATTTCCCCATAAACTGCTGTTGTGTTATTTATATTTACAGGCATATTCTGAAATCAAACCTCTTTCGTAACTAAATTAGATAATGTTGCCACTGCTTGTTTGAAACAAATTCTTACACACGACTAGTATCATCACTGCAACATACAGCTGGCTTCTCTCAGACTCAGAAGCTAGTGAGGATGACGTGCAAGCGCCTGGATACGGTTTCTGTGCGCCTGCTGTTCCTGTGACTACCAGAACTCAAGGACTATTCTGTGGGGCTCAGGATTACATGAACCGGCTCACAGGCTTGTTTGTGGAGTGAGATTGCAGGCGACTGGATACATGCAACCCCCTCTGATCAGGATTTACAGCTAAAATGATATTTAGCAGCACCGTATGTGACAACAATATGGCTTGAACATCCTTTATTCCAATAGTCTCTGTCCGAGGGCCCTCTGGCCTAGTCCAAACTCTAAGGAAAGTTTGGGATTTTACAGGGTCGGATTGGGATCACAATTCGGCCCAGGCACTCCCAAAAAAGTGGCCCACATTCCTGGATCACGCCCGTTCACGAAACAGCATTTGGCTAGTCTCATCGGGCTCATTTTTAGAGAAATGTTTGATAAATTATGTATTTTAAAGCTCGTAGAGCCAGAAAGATTGGTGAAAACTAGAAGCACTACATTTTGGCGGACGAGCGAAGTGTAATAAAGTGGCCCAAAGGCCACAACTCCTGATATGGCTATGTATGCCACCTGGCCGTTTTTTTTTAACCACATTACCAGCATTTTAATGCCCTTGCCAGTACGAAAATGAAAAAATCACCTAAAGATGGTATTTTTTCCCCTAATCGATATGTACTTTAAAGTTTGAACAGTAAACGTAAGGTGAAAGCAGTTTAAAATGAGGTCTAAAGCTTCTTTACTGAGCCGTGATTGATAGTTAAAACTAAACAAATGAAAAAAAGCCATGTTAAGAAGAAATACAGACTTTTTTATTATTGAATAAAGAATCCTCTCTCATTATTAAGTTCCAGCCTTCGCAGATTCTTAAAAAATTAGCAAACAGAAAATTATGTTTTTTTATTGCAGTTCTATAAAGCGTAAACTCGGCCAAAGGGCACAATTATATGAGCACCAGTTACATGACAGAAGATCAAATTCATTTTAGGCCTTGCACAATTAAGGGGCATATTAACAATGCTTAGCGATAATTATATTAGGCTATCTCTGGCATTTATCGCCCTGGTAGCGCGTTATTAACAACGCGTTACTCCAGGGCGATAAAAATTCCAGAGATAGCGCGGTTATCGCCCTTTTGCAGGGAACATCGCTGGTTTTCCAGCGATGTTCCCTGCAAAAGGGCGATAACCTTGCTGATACGACCCTGTGGTCGTATCAGCAGAATCCACCTCCTATGCCTAACATAGGTAAGTCAGGATTATAGCAGACGTTAGATTTTGGCGAAAACGGCCGTTTTCGCCCAAAAAAAAAAAGCACAGAGCTGCTGCTGCTCCAGGGGAGCCGAGGTGATAATGGCCCACAACAGGGGAGTGGGACATTGATTCTGGGCATCTGCGCCAGCCCCACCGGAGGCCAGGATAAAGTCTGCAGCGGACAGAACAATATTGGCCTAGCGACGCTGCTGAAAGCAACCCCTCAGAGCCTCCTTGCTCATGATTCTGCCCCCCCCTTCAGTGGCCTGGTGGGGAAGACAATAAGGCTCTGTGGGCCGGTTGACAAAAACCGGCCCACTGGTGACCCTTATAGGCACCGGCCCATCGGCCAATGTCCGGCTGGCCGCCTTTCCAATTCGATGCTGGATTTATACTATTTCCTCCTGAAAATTTCCAAAACAGCCTGATGACGACCGAAACCTTTTTAACGGTATTGGGGAAGGTAGTGGGAATTGAAAGGGGTGGTGGACAGAGATTGAAGGTGTGCTGCGTTAACAAAGTGTTAAGGAAAGACATTCAGGCTGGGAGGGGCAGCCGAAGAGTAAATTGTAAACTCCGACAAGCATTAAAAAGATTTTGGGAAAAGGGAAACTACAAGTACAAAGCCAGGCACACCCCTCCTCCGCTTCAGAAACAAGGGCATGAAGATTTTTTTCAAACATGATTTTGGGGTGTAATCTCTCGTACCAGATTTATTTTAGGGTAGTCCTGGTCCTAATAATCTCTGACTCATCTAACCCAGCCCGACTCTGCTCACTGCACACTCATCAACCGTGGCTCCCTCCTACAACATGTGCCCGCCCACTTTAGTTGTTCGTGCCCCCTTGCGCGCACGTCACTTCCTCATTGCTCTTGTGTTACTTTTCAGGCAGCCCTGTTACACCCTCTATGTGCTATATCTACATGCCATCCGCTGCCCGCCGTCCACTCAGCTCCTGTCTACCTTGTTCTATCCCTCTCAGGATGGCTACCTTTGACTCTCTCTCTCCTGCTGTCTCTCATTCTGCTCACCTTAGACACGTGCCATCCTTCTGTCTGACTCACTGTTTGTTATAACGCTGTACAACTCTAGCCCCATTCCCCTCCCTGCAGCTTAATACTTGCCTTTAGTTAGGCATATGTGCCTACCCTCTCCTGATGCCATCTCGTCGCCCTCACTGCACGGAGCTCTATTACCTTGTAGCTGGGTCTGAAGTCATCACAATCAACATACATACATAGGCAGAGTAAACAGCTTAGAAGAGGAAAAGGGCCTGAGAAAAATCTAAACATGTAAGGAAAAGTGATGGGGAACATAAACTATCTGAAATAAGTTTCCTGCGACAGTATATGAAAAATGTAATGCAAATCAGCTCAGATTCCAGCGACAGTGCAAACAAATGTTTCTTGTGTTTTCATGCCAGTATCAGCTCACAAAATTCCTTGATGACTTGCAATATCCTCATAATGTACAGGTGATAGTACTGTGCCCATACATAATAAATGCATGCCTCGAACGCTTGCAAAATACATGAACAATTAATTTGTCTCCTTGTGACATCAGTACTCGTAATAAGAAAATCCCTTCTCTAATGCAATCGTTTATTAAATGCTGCATGTTACTTCGATGTGCCTGCTACAAAAGACAGCAGGCACTGTAAAAAAAGGAACTCCCTGGGCACAACGCCAGCTGCGCCTTTAGCTGATAGTTATGGGTGTGCCCTCACTTAGTGCAGCTCCGTTCAGGAGAGCGGCATCGATCTGCTTGTTAGTTGCTCAAGATCAGCATTTATAAAACAAATATACAAAGCATCCTTAGTTTGTATTTTCACTCTAGCTATTGCACTTTTATTATTTCTGTATGTGCAGCAGGAAGAGCTCGTGCATGAGATGGAGTAAAAGGCCAGGGGCAGTATTATAGTCAGTGTCCTGCAGGTGTTACTTTGTATTAAGAAGATATCTATCTATCTATCTATCTATCTATCTATCTATCTATCTATCTATCTATCTGTCTGTCTGTCTGTCTGTCTGTCTATATTACATATTGTGCATTTGTGCTTATTTGCTATATTTTCTTTTTCAGCACCAGTGTTTCTCTGTGGCAGGAAACATCCTTATTTGCCTACTGAGTATGTAGACAAAAAGGAACATTGATTTTTATGCCAATAGCAGCCAAAAGAAATTCAGCAAAACAGCATACAATGACAGTATTTTAATAGGGTGCACATTTTATGTAATAATCACCAACCATGGACGACAAATAGGAATATGTGGGGCTCTGAACATGTACTATAAAAAATAAAGCATCTCGTGGATGATGTAAGTCGTTATCAGTACTGCCACTTTGTAAAGGAACTCAGCAGTGACTTGTAATATCCCTTTAACACACAATATGAGGTAGGTCGTCCCATGTACTAGGTCTGTTTGCTTAAACCCATTACCTTCTGCCAATACTGGATCCGGTCTCCTGCTGGACTTTGTAATGAAATATTTATTGAAACCACACCACAAAACTCAATGTCGTCTGTTTACCTGATTCAAGTCATACTGCCACTTCTCTGGATAAAGTCCATTTTGCAGCACGGAGAAGTCCTGCAGCTTTGCGTTCGCCTGTGATGCAGCTGCACATTTCCACGAGCACAGGTTATTCTGTTACCTAGTGTGGGCACCTTGAAGAGAACTCACTGGTGTTGCTCTGGAGGACCACCAGAGCTGGGTCTGACCAGCACCTCTTCCATTGATCTTCAGTGTACCCATAAAGCACTACGTCTGCCTGCCATGTCGCCCTGTGCTCTGGCTCTAACAGGGTTCTAGCTTCCAGAGGGGAGGCATATATGACAGCAAACCCTAATTCTCTAGAGAATTTAATGCCAGACACCACTGCTCTCTCGAGGATATTCTGATGAAAGCGATTCAGGGTGGCTCCAGAGTTAACTCTATCCTTTCAAGGCCAAGAATAAGAAATGGTGACATAGTGAAAATATTGATTGTACTCATTAAACGTTCATTACCATTGAGTGAAAAAAACTAAAGCCATCCATAGCAGCACTCTCTCGTTCCATCTGCACAACTCCTAAAATGCTAAAAGGTTATCAGAAAACCCGGGTGACAAATCTAAAGGATGATTTGCAAATGGTGTACACTTAATGCAGTTTTGGCATATGCATTCTTGGGCATTTGTTTATATGCATGTCGCTCAGGTAAAGCAGGAGATTCCACACAGTGCACCTTACCTCTGATTTCTACTCCCCCTTTTCTCCAGATTGGCCCTTCCACCATGCTCTCTCCTTTTTGGAACACTTGTTGACCCATGCCAAACATGTGTCTGTCCTCAGTTAGATATCCCCTGGCTCCTGGGGTCATGTAGCTATCCAGCCAATCACAGTGCTTTGAAAACAGACATGGATCTCACCAACCTTCCCTTGGGTAAAGATCACAAGGATGGGTCAGTACTGAGTAACGCCTGTCAGAGACACTGCAGTGTGTATGTAGATAGATACGTGGGATGCCACGCTGTGTTCTGAGAAGTCATAGATAGTCACAAGTGTCCATTTTCGAAGTTTGTAAGATGCAAGGCCATACTGTAAAAAAGTAGCACATTAGGACAGGTGACTATTAGAGATGCAAGACAATAGTAAATACCCTACATTTTATTATAGACTAATAAGATACTGCATTTGCTTATCTGTCCCTCTGCTACAAATGTAGTCCGCTCCTTTAGTCAATGATAGTGAGCGCCCCCGTTGTAGAGTTGGTGTTCAGAGTGCAGGGGCAGGGCACTCAGCTGAAAGCTGGAGTCCTCGGGAGTGACAAGATCAAGGGGTTTTGTACACTTTTACTTCCTGAAATGCGAGAATTTCCCGTGTCACCTTCCTCACTGGACATCAGCCACAGTGTAAGATGCTGTACTAACATTAGGAAATAATGAGATAGATGGTCTGTACATGTGCCAAGGTACAGTCAAAGGATTTCATGGCTAATTGTTGAAAGTGAGCAATGGCAAATGGATTTAAAGTTGACTTATATTCACGCAGTCACATTGGTGTATTTCAGAAAGACAGTTCCTGCTATCAAAACCAAGGAAAGAGTGTGGGGATGGGGTATCAGCCTGATACTCGGTCAGCTCGGCGTCTTCCCCGGTCCACCACGGATTGTTCCGGTCGAGTGGAGGGAAGTGTGACGCAGACCGGAAGTACTGTTGTTTTAGGCAAAGGCACAGCGGCGGTTAGCAGTCTAGCTGCTTAAACCGGCTGCATAAATGCGGATGCCTGCCTCGATGCGCAGCGGACGCGCTAGAGGGGATTAGTCTTCACTCTTTCTGGTAAAGTGAACGGAGCGCCTGGCAAAGGGCTCCCAGCATCTATATACACAGGGTAATTAACACCTGACAATGTAATACCTGAACATTGTAATATAACTGAACTATTTTTAGGAAATTCGTTTTAAACCTGTCACTTTCAAAAAAAGAATTACTTGTTTTAAAATTGCCTCGTTTTTAGCTAACAAATTTTAAAACCTACTTGAAGCACTGTTTTGCACATTGCGCATTGCATTCCACACCTGCACTCGGTCAGCTCGGCGTCTTCCCCGGTCCACCACGGATTGTTCCGGTCGAGTGGAGGGAAGTGTGACGCAGACCGGAAGTGCTGTTGTTTTAGGCAAAGGCACAGCGGCGGTTAGCAGTCTAGCTGCTTAAACCGGCTGCATAAATGCGGATGCCTGCCTCAACGCGCAGCGGACGCGCGCAGTGGGCGTGCCGCTGGCGCGCCGAAGGCGCGCCTAAGGCAAGCCCGTCTGCGCCCGTCAGGGCCCAGGGGCCAGACCCCCTGCCCCTCTACCTTCAGCTCTCCTGCAGTATACTAAGGAAGAATTAATATTCCTGCAGAAAGCCCCTAAGTTAACTTGCACTCATTCCATATCCCTCGAGAAGGTGCAGGATAGATGCCTACATTGCTCATATGAACTGACCCCATCGACCATCCACCCCCCCTTAGCAGGAAACAGGTTCAATATGGCTCTGCTCAATTGCAGATCCCTGCCAAAACACGCTACAGAGATATCTATACTGCTACAAGACACCAAACCGGATGTTCTGTTCCTCACGGAGACGTGGTTAACCCCCAGTTCAGACCCAGACATTGTCCAAACGCTCCCCCCGGGCTACCTGACTCAGCGACTGGACAGAACAAGTGGGAAGGGGGTGGGATTGCAATCATTTACAAAGACCATCTAATCTGCCGTTTTTTGGACAGCCCCCTCCTAGACTGTGAAAATGCCCACTTCTCAATTGAATTCACTCCACTACTTACCTTTGTTGGCATTCTTCTATATCGCCCCCAGGAGCACATGGACAATTCTGCAGCTCACTACTGGAAACTGTCTTAAATCTTGCCAGTGCTTCGCCTAATTTTAATCTTCTGGGAGATTTTAATCTTCATTTTGATGACCCTTTGGACAGGGTGGCCAACGACCTAGCCTACGACCTTGCAGCCTTTCAATTAGACCTAAAAACACACCAAGCAACACATGCTAAGGGTCACCTTCTTGATCCCATTTTTTCGAGCATAACGGAATTAAAAGGGAATGACCCCATTCCCCTCCCTTGGTCAGACCATTTCCTTGTTCTTTTCTCCTGGCACCCACCCTCTCCGTGCCCACATTCGCTAGCTTCACGTATCCAAATCCGCCCTTGGTCCAAACTGATTGTAGAAGACTGGACCCGCGAATTGGAGTCATCTATGCCCATCTTGGACCCTGATCCTTTACCTGCCAATAGTAAGTTCTCCTCATGGATTGAGAACTCGTTAGACATAGTACTTCCTAGGAAAACCATACTACAAAAAACGGGTCCCACTAAATCTCCTTGGTATACCCCTGAACTCCGTAAATTGAAACAACAGTGTAAAAGATCGGAAAGAGCATGGAGGAAAAACTTCTCAAGCGAAAAAAATAACAATATAGGCTATCCATTGCTCACTATAAAACAGCACTAAAAGTAGTCCAGGCTGCCTACTATGATGAAAAAATTCGCTCCTCCTCTAGCTCCTCTAGAGAAATATTTCAGATCGCAAAAAAACTTATGAAAGTGCCCGACCCTCCTGCAGTTATGTTATGTTACGAAGATTTCTAAAGCGCGCGATTACCCGGAGGTGTCCTGGCGCTAGTTACTACTCCAATTGCTGAGACCGGAAGGACAGGAGTTATTCATCAAAAAGCCAGGTCTTCAGCCCTTTCCTAAAAGCCAAAAGATTATCGGCGTTTCTTAGATGAAAAGGCAGACCATTCCAGGCCTTAGCTGCGCATAGGGAGAAACTTCTGCCACCCCACTGAGCTTTTTTTACGGGTGGGACTGCAACCAGTTTGGCTCCCAGTGATCTCAGTGTTCTTGCCGGTCTATACCATTGAAACTGGTGTTGTAAATGTTCTGGTCCCGAACCCTGCAATGCCTTAAAGACCATACAAAGAGATTTAAAGCGCACGCGGCTCCTCACCCGGAGCCAATGCAATTTTCTTATCTCATTAGAGATTGGGGAAAATTTAGATGAGCCCGTAAGAAGTCTGGCCGCAGCATTCTGGAGCAACTGAAGTTTATTCAGAAACTTTTGCTGCATGTTAAGATATAAGCTATTACAGTAGTCCAGCCTTGACAGAACCAAGGCTGTGACCACTGTTTTCCGGCTCCCCAAAGGGAGAAGCCGCACAATTTTCTTGATAGTTCTCAGGACATGTACTGTTGTTGACACTACTGCATTAACCTGGGCACCCAGAGACAATTTCTCATCCAACATAACTCCCAAATTTTTCACCTTTTTAGAGGGAGATGGAAGAGTTCCCAGAGAAGCGGGCCACCAATTGGGGGTCCAGAAGTTAGTGTCATTCCCGAACAACATCACTTCGGTTTTACCCGAATTCAGCTTAAGGCAGTTATCTGCCATCCAGCTCCCTACTGCTTCCATACAAATCTGAAATTTATTATCTATTCCTAGCTCTTGGCCGGGTAGAAGAGACACCACAATCTGTGTGTCATCCGCATAAGACGTAATCCCAAATCCAAAGGCACTGATAACAGGAGCTAGCGATGAGACATAAACATTAAAAAGTGTTGGGCTCAGAGAGGACCCCTGCGGTACTCCGCATGGCAGTGTGAAGAGTGTAGACTGAAATTTCCCCAGGGATACAATCTGTCCTCTGTCTGATAAAACGGACTTGAGCAAATCCCAGGCTTTACCCTGTACCCCACATTCCCTGAGACGGTCCATCAAAATATCGTGATGGACCGTATCAAATGCGGCGGATAAGTCCAGTAGGATCAAAGCAGCAATACCTCCTCGATCCACTGCTACTCTAATCTCCTCTGTAGCCTTAATGAGGGCCGACTCAGTGCTGTGTCCCTCTCTGAAACCATGTTGGGAGGGATCCAATGCTTGGACCTCCCTCAGAAAGGCACTGAGTTGACAATTCATAACTTTCTCCACCATTTTTGCAGGGAGAGGCAGACGAGAGATCGGGCGGAAATTATTGGGATCATTGGGGTCCAAGCTTGGCTTCTTCAAAAAGGGAGTATTGAAGCCAGCTTCCACAGTTTGGGAAATTGTCCAGTTTCGAACATACCATTAAAGATGGCTACGAGATATAAGGCAATTGGACTGGGGGCCAATTTTGCGATCATTACTGGGCAGGGGTCAAAAGGCGAGCCCGATTTGGCTCCCTTAAGAAGCTCCAGAATGTCCTGTACAGTCAGTGGACTGAAATTGTCCAAGGCACGGGGGGACCCTCTTAAATTCGAAGGTCTCCTTAATCATACTTGATCCAGCCTCCCTCGATCCACTGAACACTGAAAATATACTAACCACTTTATTGAGGAAGAATTTAGCAATCTCCTCACATAACTCTTGACTAGATTGGACAGTAGCTGGACTCAGGGAGGCTAATTTGGAGACTGTTCTAAAGAGCTCTTTGGTAGAGTTCTTTGATAATTCAATTTGGGTAGAATAAAATTTTTGTTTTGCGACAAAGATGGCCTGTTTATATGTTTGCAGGCTGGATTTATACACTTTCTTCTCTACTTCCAAATAGCTTTTCCTCCAAGAGCGTTCTAAGCGTTTACAATTGGATTTGAGATTTTTTAACTCCTCTGTAAACCATGGAGCAGAGGGATGTAATCTTTTCGGCAGAACAGTCTTTAGTGGCGCTAATTTCTCACACGCCTGTGCAAGCCAGTTGGTATAGGAGGCGGTTGCCTCCTCTACCCCCTCCGTTAACTGATCTGCCGTGGAGGTTAGAAGCTCCTGAAGAACGGTCCCATCGACTCTGTTCCAAGCCCTAGTCTCAATCCGACCTTTGTGGAAACTGCTCCCTATACGTTGATCTGTCACACTTATACTAAATTGGACCGCAGCGTGGTCGGACCACACCAGAGGTAATACGCCTGTAAAAGACAAGCCTGGATGGTTTGAAAATATTCCGTCCAGGGTATGTCCTGCCACATGGGTTGGTCCTCTCACAAGTTGTTTAAGATCAGCACTGTCCATCATATCCATCAACATTACTGTGTCAGGGTCATTTGGGAGTTCTAAATAAAAATTAAAATCACCCAGGATGGTATATGTGCTACAGCAAAGACCTTCTTCCAGCAAATTCCCCAAGGGAACATCAAACGAATTTCTGGCCCCTGGTGGTCTATACAATAGTATGCCTTTAAAGGTATGATGATCAGTAAGGCTGAAGTTAAAAGACAGAGCTTCACAGGCTATTAGAGAAAGAGGCGAAAAAATGGCTTGGATGGAGTTATGGTAGATTATTACCAACCCACCCCCCTTCCTACCTGGCCTGTTTAATACATGGCATAGAAAACCTGGTGGAGTTGCATTCACTAAATCGGGTCCAGAAGCCTCGTCTGTCCATGCTTCAGTAATAAACGCCATCTTTATGCCATAATCCTCTATTAGCCTAGCGCACTCCAGGCTATGTTTAACCAAGGACCTGGCGTTCACCAAAATACATTTTAAAAATTCATTATTATATCCGGCTGCAACTGGTCTATTCTCTTCCCTAGACCCAATTGGCTGATAGCTGATAGCTGGCAACACCATCTTACAATTTGGACAAGCCTCTGGAAGGACTGCCAGCTGTAAATCAAAGTGGATACATATACACTCAGCCGCCCTATCTACCCTATTCAAATCTAGCAGGGTAGTTCTAGAGTATACATGAACCGGGGACTCACCTGACACCAAACGGACAGGGTTTTGGGCGCTGTGCGCGGCCAGAGCGTGGACGGGCGCAGACGGGCTTGCCTTAGGCGCGCCTTCGGCGCGCCAGCGGCGCGCTCGCGCCAGCGTTTACCTATGTAGGCAGCGCCAGAGAAAGTCTAGCCTGCTACCCTTCGTCCTCCCAAGATGGCTGCCCCCGCCCAGTCCAACCGAAATCAGCAGTGTCTCCCCCCACAGATTTAGGGAAGTTCAGGAGCACGAGGTAGGCATAAAACACAGTTAAAAGTGCTAAAAACGAAGTTAAAACAAACAAACTCCACTGGTCAAATGTGCAAAAAAGCGCTGTGCAAATGCTGCGTATCACTGAGAAATATGGTTGTTTTTTTACAACGATTCAACAAAGAGCAAGGTTACATCTAGCCCCAGCAATTCTACCTGTCTCCCGGCTCAAGCCTCAGGAGAGTAACTGTGCGCGCTCGCGCCAGCGTCTACCTATGTAGGCAGTGCCAGAGAAAGTCTAGCCTGCTACCCTTCGTCCTCCCAAGATGGCTGCCCCCGCCCAGTCCAACCGAAATCAGCAGTGTCTCCCCCCACAGATTTAGGGAAGTTCAGGAGCACGAGGTAGGCATAAAACACAGTTAAAAGTGCTAAAAACTAAGTTAAAACAAACAAACTCCACTGGTCAAATGTGCAAAAAAGCGCTGTGCAAATGCTGCGTATCACTGAGAAATATGGTTGTTTTTTTTACAACGATTCAACAAAGAGCAAGGTTACATCTAGCCCCAGCAATTCTACCTGTCTCCCGGCTCAAGCCTCAGGAGAGTAACTGTGCGCGCTCGCGCCAGCGTCTACCTATGTAGGCAGCGCCAGAGAAAGTCTAGCCTGCTACCCTTCGTCCTCCCAAGATGGCTACCCCCGCCCAGTCCAACCGAAATCAGCAGTGTCTCCCCCCACAGATTTAGGGAAGTTCAGGAGCACGAGGTAGGCATAAAACACAGTTAAAAGTGTTAAAAACGAAGTTAAAACAAACAAACTCCACTGGTCAAATGTGCAAAAAAGCGCTGTGCAAATGCTGCGTATCACTGAGAAATATGGTTGTTTAATTTACAACGATTCAACAAAGAGCAAGGTTACATCTAGCCCCAGCAATTCTACCTGTCTCCCGGCTCAAGCCGTCTGGTTGCCGATGCGAGGAACTAGCTGGCTTCTTCTCTTCCAAAATCCAAAATATCCTCAATCTCCTCCCACCCGCCGTCAATGAGCACTTAGTCAAACTCTATGACCTAGAACCTCTGAATAACCCTCACCTCTTAGAGTCATTCACTTCACTTTCCGAGGATTTATTCTTTTCCATCCTAGACTCGGTTAAGAGCGGGTCCCCGATGGACCCTGCCCCTCCTAACATCTTGAAGTTGGTAGCACCTACAGTCGCCCCCATCATTAATTTAATCAATGCCTCATTAGCATCGGGCATTGTCCCCAAGATTGGAAAAATGCAATAGTGAAAGCGCTATTAAAAAAACCTCATCTAGACCCTTCTGAGCTGGGCAACTACCGCCCTATTTCATTACTCCCTGAAATTAGTAAGATTGCAGAAAAACACATCAACCGTATACTTTCTGCACACCTGGAAACATTTAAACTACTTCACTCGTCGCAGACTGGCTTCCGCCCTGGTCAGGGCACAGAGACTGCACTGATAGCGGTAGTGGAGGAGTCAAGAAAGATTCTTGATTCCGGAGGGTCCTCGGCTATCATCCTCCTGGATCTAAGTGCAGCCTTTGACACGGTGAACCACGGCATACTGGTTCACCGTCTAAAAAAAGTGGGAGTGACAGGTACGGCCCTATCATGGCTGAAATCGTTCCTGGAAGAAAGGTTCTTCCAGGTATCCGAAGGAAACTCCCGCTCCCAACCAGTCCCGCTGCAGTGTGGTGTTCCTCAGGGCTCGTCCCTGAGCCCCACACTTTTAACGTATACATGGCCCCTTTGGCAGAGATTGTAGCCCCTTTTGGAATCCACATAGTCACATATGCTGATGATACCCAACTAATTGTGGCACTGAACCATGCGGAACAATCCCCCACGGATCTGCGCTCCTGCCTCAAGGCAGTTGCTAGCTGGATGAGCTCATCTCACCTGAAGCTCAATGGTGACAAAACGGAGCTCATGCTGCTGGGCAACCAAGCAAATTTTAACTCAAATACCATGTGGCCGAGCTGCATGGGTCCAGCTCCTTTGCCAAAAAGGAGATAAAAGCTTGGGTATCTGGCTCGACCATGATCTTACTTTCAGAGTCCAAGCGAGGAAAACGGCTGCCGCATGCTACGGTCTACTCAGAACCACTCGGAAAATACTTCCTCTCCTACCCAGCCACTCAAGAAAGCTCCTGGTCCAGGCACTTATTTTCTCTAGGCTGGATTACGGCAATGCTCTCTATTTGGGTGCTCCCAAATCAGTCATAGCCAAACTACAAGTGGTTCAAAACTCGGCAGCAATACTTCTTACGGGCACAAAAACCACTGCTCAGCAAAGCCTGCTCTTCGTTCTCTCCACTGGCTCCCGGTACAGGAGAGAATACATTTCAAGGCCCTCTGCATTGCCCACAAAGGTCTGCAGGGCAGAGGTCCGGCTATCACAAAAACCTGGTCAAACCATATAAGGCTACACGATGTCTGCGCTCGGATGAGCTCCACTTGGCCGAGGTCCCCAGAATTAAGAAGGCCAGAACAGGTGGCCGCTGTTTCTCCTACAATGCTTCCAAGCTATGGAACGCACTCCCTCCTCCTATCCGTAAGGAGGTGAACCACCTGACCTTCCGGAAACGCTTGAAAACCTGGCTATTCCCATAATCCCTCCCCTCTCCCCTAGCCACCTCCGCAGCGCTGGGATGCCTCCGGGTAGCCATGCGCTATATAAAAGCTCCTAATAATAATAATAATATTCTTATAAGGTCTATAATATTTGGCCAGGCAATGAGGCTAAAGTTTTTGTCTTCTTGTTGCTCTTCCTGAGGTCACATCTTGACACTGCCACAAATAAATTGTCAACAAGGAGAGCTGTGGAAGTAAATCTGTTCTGCATAAATGGTTGCAAAGTCTGCATTTTAAAATATCTTATGTGGTTAAGACACCTGCTGCAGAGATCCTTGTGTGCCCAGTAAATCTCAAGGGACAAGAATAATGGTAAGATAACTCTCGAGGTTAGCGTATTTGCTAGAGAGATCTGTGTTTTGTCTATTCCCGATTTTAAATTAAAGTAGCATTGAGTGTTATTATGTCTCCTGCAAAACGTCGTATGTAAAAAGCAGATGATAGATTTCTATTTTAAGTAAATGGGTAAGTGAGTTACTGCTTTTTACACAGAGATCCTTTTGTTACTTGCAGTTCATAAACTGTGGTCCTTCTAATATAGCACAGTGAGCTATGAAGGACATGTGGCTACCACACCTTGTAAGCCTCACTGTCTTATGTAACACATCCTGTACATTGATTTAAGCACGATTTATTGTCAATGTATAATGTGTACATGTGATGCCATGTGCTCTGACATCCTGCATTTGGATGAGTAGTGCTATAAAAGAAATAAAACAAAATAGTGGTATTTAAATTGTTATTTGTGTAAACACTGGGACAGCCCAACACATCTGACATTCTTCCTGTGAATGCATATCTCTTATATACAGGGACTGGCCAAAGTCAAAAGCGTGCCTCTCTTAACTACCTGTGAAGTGATAAGCTGTGTGCCTATATTTTCCCTCCATTACGTTGAGGTGTGAGGCTTCCATATAGCTCCCAACCAGGATACTCCCACAAAAGGAAGCCTGATGGCTCCTTAATTTTGGCCTTTGTTATGGGCCCAGCTAGAACCTGATAAGCATCCTCCTCGCTTGAACATTGCTGCTCATAATGAAATCAGACAACGTGCAGGCACTGCTGAATGTGTTCCTGTGTCTCAAAATTGGATCTGGACACGTTTAGCATATTTCTGGGGGGCCCAACCTCTTGGCAGGGCAAATAGCTTCCACCCTGTGAAAACAGTGGGTAGACGCCGTATACCCTTTACTTGTACCCTGCCACTACCCTTAAGGATACTCCTACAATCTAGAGGCTTCATATAAATAGCGGTACACCAAGCTGGTTATTCGGTACCTAAGGTACCACATACTCATGTGTGCATCATCAAATAAGGGGTTCACAATATGCCCTACTACATGAATTTTACCAAGCAGAGCCTCCTCAGTAAGTGTTGGACCTGATCCTTTCTGCAGGGTCACACCCAATCATTTTGCCTTTCTCCTATTACGTTTTCCTGAATTTGTTTTGGTTGGTCTTTCCAGTGCTAAAGTGCTTGCGTGCTCTGCTTAAAATATTGTAACATTGGCTTACACCCAACTGGCACATTCAATTTACTTGTAATATCCTAGTAAAGGGGCACTACATGTGCCCAGGGCCTGTAGACTAAATGCTACTAGTGGGCCTGCAGCACTGATTGTGCCACTAACTTAACTAGTTCTTAAACATGTCTAAGGCCTGCCATTGCAAACTCTGTGTGTACTGATTTAGCCTGCCATGTCGACCTGGCAAAATAAACCTTTTGCCATGTCTAAGCCTTCCTTTCTAATACATATAAGTCACCCCTACAGTAGGCTCTGGACAGTCTAAAGGGCAGGGTGAAATTTATTTAAAAATTTGGACATGCACTTGTAAGTTTTACATGCCATGGTAGTGAAAACTCTTAAATTTGTTTTTCACCTGCACGGCTTATCTCCCCCATAGGATAACATTGGAGTTGCCTGACTACATCTTTTAAGTGTAATTTCCAAATGCAAAGAGATGACTGGTTCATGCCTGGTGTCTCTGGAATCTTAATTTAAAATCCTAACTTATGGTGCAGTCAGATTTTAAATCACGGTTCTAAAAATGCCACTTTTAGAAAGTTGTATATTGTAAATGGGAGTGATCCTGTTGAGGTAGTAGGGGGTGGGATCGGTAAAGTCTATTATTCAAGAGTGTACCCCCTATACCATGGATTTGTGTGATTTATTTGAGGTGCGATGTATTATTCCGTGCCTCTTGGGCTAATAAAGGCTAATTATTTACCTGTAATTTTCTCCTGTGTTTCTTCACACTTCAATACCTATGATGATTGTATGATATACATGCATATTACGACATACTGGCACACATGTGAAAAACAAACAACCATATACATAAAAAATGTAAGTTCTACAACAGTGAAACTTGTTGCTGTGGATCTTTTAGTCAGTCCACGCGGAGTATTTATCAGACAATGTAAACGAATAATCACATAAATGACACTTATAAGCAAAACAAAAAAACCCAAAAAGGCTTAAACAATCAGCCAATTTAGACGTGCGGTCTAATTGGTGCTTCCAGGTACGTTGTTACTGTGCAAAGAAATTCCCTAAATCTGATAGCTCACTGAGGCCATTCTCTGTGGTGCACATACGCAGAATTAATTGCGCTTCTAGTCTTAGTAGTATTGGTTTAGGATTGTCATCTTTGATATGTCTGAGTACTGCCCATTAAATGTCAGTGGCTGAGTGATTTAGCTCGATACAGTTTTGGACCATTGTTGCATTCAAGACTTTGCAGTGGATTTGCGATTTATGCCGTACTATAGGTTTGCGTATCTCTTGGCTAGTCTTCCCTATGTAAGCTAGATCGCATGGCCAAATGGCACAATACACAACATTCTTCGTGTTGCAATTCATGAATTCTCTGTGTTTGAATTTGGTTTCTCTATAAGTGAAATCATAGGCTTTAACCGTGCTGTCGCAGGAAGAGCAGTTGCCACACTTGTTGTGTTCTTTTATAGGTGGTAAGTTGAGCATAGTACTTAAAGAGGGGGTCTTTGTTTTTAAGATGGTGTTGGATATAACAAGGCTGCATCGGATGCGCTTGTTCCTTTTGAGCACAAACATGGGCAGTTCCTTGAACTACTTGAGACCTGTGTCGATTATTCAATTCTTCCTGATGGAATCCTTGACCATGTTGGTTACTCTGGAAAAGGTAGTACATGTATATCATGCAATCATCATAGGTATTGAAGTGTAAGGAGACACAGGGAGAATATTACAAGTAAATATTAGCCTACATTAGCCAAAGAGGCACGGAACAATTATGTGGCATCACAAATGAAGCACACATTTCCATGGTATAGGGGGTACACTCTTGAATAACAAACTATTAGAAAGTTGGCATTTTTGCCTTAGCCATTTGGTGCCTGCCACAACTCTCTGCTCACATGACTGGGTGCAGTTGGCAGTTGTGCTTTGTGTGTTCCTCTGAGACAGCCACACACAATAGGAGCTTAGGTGTGTCTGGATGGGCCACCACTGCCAGGATGAGAGGGAGAAGCTGGGCCCAGCCTTACTTACACCTGAATAGGCTGTGTCCTGTCTCCACACAAAGAGCTAACAATCCTGCATTGTTACTTCAGCCAGATTGGAGCCAGGGCAGGTGAGGAAGGGCTGCTCCCCATTCAAAGGCACAACTGTGTATAAAAGAAGGACCTCAGATATCACCACTTCAGTAGACTGCTGGACCTATGGATACCCAGCCAGGAAGAAGGATGTGCTGCTACAAGGACTGCCACTTTATTGGACTGTTACTCTGAAGGAACTGCTGCCTGTTGTGCAGGCCCGCTGCCCTCTTGCCTGGAGAGGAAGAACTGGACCTGGAAACCATTTTGAACCCAGGACCCCAGAGTGACTCAAAGGGCTAGTCTGCTGGCCTCCTGATCTGAGACTCAGGGACATAACAGGCACCTCACCTGTCTTCAAAGTGTTCCTGACCTCCCAAGAGGCGCCTCTCATGCTCGGGCCCTTGTTGTGGATCTTGAGCTCTTTAATTCAAGCTTTTGAGTTCTTCACAGCTGCAACAGGGCCTGTTCACTCCGAACCGCACTGCTCACAAGGAAAATCAGCATGAGCCACCACAAGTTTGTCTCTTCGCACAGCAAGCATCTAAAATCCATGTGGATTGCCAACGTGAGGCTCCAGCCCAAACCACCCGCAACGCCCAGCCTTCTCCGCGCGCCACATTGACCACTGCTAGCGACGCTCTCCTTGCTCCCGGCAATCTTCTTCCATGCGAATGGGATTTGTCACAAAACTTGAGAAGGTAATCCTTCAGCGGGACTAATCTGGGACTGTAGCAGACCTGCGCTCCATCGCAGTCAGCTTGAACTTTTGAATCTGACCAAGATCAGCGCGACCAGATATCCTGGATTGGCGCTTTATGCTTTTAGACCCTATTTAACAGTTTATTCTTAAAAAATTCATAACTCTGGGTCCACTGATTGGATTTTTGTCATTTTGGTCTTGTTTTATTTATTAACTTTTCCTCTGTTTTTGTAATCTGGTGTGGGATCTTTGTGTGGTGTTTTCACTATTTTATGGTTTGAAGTTTTGAACAAATATTTATGCATTTGCCTCTATGTTAAGCCTGACTGCTCTGTGCCAATCTACCAGGGGTTGCAGCACAGGTTGATTTGGGGTTTGCGTGTGCCTTACCCTGACTAGGACTGTGGTTCTTGCTTGACCAGGGCTCATATCCCAGGTAATCAGTAACCCAGTTTTGAACAGTGAGCCTCTGAATAATCATGTCTATATTACCTCATCACCACCATAACCAGCAGCCATGAATCAATAGGGAATTCAGGGCTGGGGCATGGAATGAGTGTCACCAATGCTAAAAAGAGTACCACTTTCCAAGATGGCTGCCGTGTTAGCACATGCATGACACTATGGCTGCAGTGTGCACATGTGCATACGTGATGCGCCAGTAGCCATTTTTTATTTACCTTTCCAACATGACTGACACTTGATGTTCAACGTATGATGAAGTGCTCATACACTGCACCCCCCTGTCCATAGTATTATCCAGACCAAGAAGACTGAAGCTGTGCTTTTGCGCCGCAGCCCTTCCTCTTTTACCTCGGACTGTTTCCTGGCCCTCAATTGGAGGCCTGAGTCCGGCATTCTGAGTCCTTCTTCTTTCTCTCCCCTATGTCTGTACCAATTGGCGTTCTGCACCGTCACTGTGTTCACCTTCTCAGGAAGCTGGAAAGGACAGATGCACGGCAGTGCATGTGCGCCTCTCCTATCAGGCAATTGGAGCCATTTGGGGGCGAATGCTGGAAGGAGGCCAGAAGGAGGAAGTATCTGGAATATTTGAAGGCAGCGGTTGTGCGTGGAGAATGTTGGAGTGAGCACTGGGGTCTGTACTCACTAAATCCCTTACAGGACCTTTGGTGGATTTGACCCCTTAGACGTTTTTTCTTTAGACTTAAGATTAAAGTCTCAAACTTCAGGCCTCAGTCCTGTGGGTGATGGTAACAGCAGCTGAAATAAGCCTAATAAGGAGGGAGAAGAAAATGTAACAATACTACTGTTTGCAAAGTCTTGCCTCCGATCATTTTAGGGAGGGAAGACAGCTGGACAGTTGCTAGTTGCAAGTGTGCAAGTCTCTCTCACTCTCCAAGTTTTTATAACTTTCTCTTTGAGGACTGCTAAGTTTTGATCGCTAGAGGCATTAGTGGAACTGATATATTGTTTATCCTATTTTCTTGATCACATATTTCCCATATTTACTATGGGAAAGAGCAAAGTACCCAGCTCCAGAACCCACTGTGAATCAAAATCCAGAAGCTTGAATACTTTTCTGGCCCTGGCTGTTGGGGTGATATCCAGGCCTGGGCGTAGTTCGCGGAGCTTTGCTACGTGGAACTCCGCGAAGTTACAAAAAAACTCTGCGAAGTTCCGTCAGTGGCGGAATGCAGTGCGAACTGCAGTTTGTGCTGGTATTCCTGCCGCTCGGGTAGAAATTTTACCCGAGCGGCAGCTCGCGCTCGCGAACTTACCGTTCGCAATCGCAAACTTACTGTTCGCGATCGCAAGCGGGGAAAAAACTCCGCTGCACATCGCGAAGCAGGGTTTTCTGCACTCCGCGAGCTCCGGGGAGTGTGGAGTGCAGAAAACTACACAAACTTGGCGAACGGAGCGAAGTTCACCGCCCAGGCCTAGTGATCTCAAAGGAGATTGATTTGGATGAGAGACGCCTATTGCTAGATGCTGGGGAGACTACTGGGTTTTCTGTAACTAGAGGGATGATCGAGCCATAAGGCGAGTGTTAGAAATGGGGTGTCTGCTTGGTTAGGGTATCCACCTAAACCAGGCAGAATCCACCACTTTAGTCAAGGCAAGCCAGTTACACACCAAAGATAATCTGTGCTCACCCTCTGGTAGCTTGGCGCAGAGCAGTCAGGCTTATCTAAAGAATCTAAAGAAGCAATGTGTAAAGCGTTTGTGCAACACGCTCACACAGCAATACCATGAATGTACCACAAAGGAGACTCCACACAAGACTATATAAAAATATCTTATTGTATTATAACCACATTCCGACCAAAACGATAGAAATCATATAAGTACTTTTGTAAGAAATGCAGTATCAGAGGAAATCTCATACATTTCAGGTATAGCATAGATAACCGAATACAGAGGAAAACGAGTGGCTCAGGCAATGTATCTTATAAACATCAATCCTTGTAGCACCTTCTCTTTCTTTAGGCCCATGCAAATACAATGACTCCTCGCGTGGATCAGGGAGAGAACTCCCGGATTTCAAATAGCAATCCTAAACGGGGAAAAATGTTCACAAAGCTCCGGGTAGGTCAGGGCCTCTCCATGGTCACACTTTACCAATGAGTCCGAGTGGATTCCATCATGGTGGCCCTCTATGGAGGCTTCCACCCAGTACATGTGAAGCCCCTTTTCAAACAGTGAGTCAGAAGCTGCTTGCTTGGTCTCAAGACTCAGGCAACCCGGGCCACCCACGTGTGATGGCTTCATTGCTCCCCTGGGTCCCCTCTCACTAACTGCATGCTCTGTGGGGATATCCTGACCTCAGGGACTCCTTGAGCCAAAGGAACTCCTTGGAGCAGTGCAGGGGGGAAAGCAGTTGCTGGCAGGGTCGGGGGCCTCAAGCATGGGGCCTGCGTCATTAAATTTGAGGGTTCCCTTTGTCGGAAAGTTTATGGTGCTACTCTGGGAGTGGAGCAGGGATGGAAAGCCTTGTGTTCCTTGCCTGCCCCCCTGGTTGCTGTGTAACGCGCCATCTGTGAGCCACACTGCGGCAGCCCTTACACATACGGCGGGGGTACTTCACTTGTCCACGTGGCCCCAGAGAAGAAATACCACAAAAAAACGCAGCATCATATAGGACGTCATATAGACTGGTGCTCCTAGAGCAGGAAGCGCCAGTCTTTAGAGGTCAACCATGCACTGATCTTGGCCACAACATTGCACTGGGATCGGCAGCACCTGCTCTCCTGGACTCAGGAACCACAGAGTCTCACAGCAAAATGAAGGGGTGAAGGTCTTTGCTAATCCAGAGCCTTGTGAAGAGGAGGCAAGCCAACAAGCCCTTGAAGGGTACTAGTAGGGCACCAAAGCAGGCAGCAGGCCAGCACATAAAGGCAGTTGCAAAGTGGCAGTCCATCCTGCAGCTCAGCGGACTGCAGGCCAATGCAGCAAAGCAAGTAGCAAGAATGACGGTTTCTCCTGGCAGCACAGCAGTCCTCCTGGGAATGCGCAGTTTGTAGAGCCAGCAGTGTCTGGTTACAAGTTATGTTATAAATTGTATGCTATGATATAGATTTCATAGACCGCGTAGCTGACCCAGCAACAGGGCTTCCCAGCACTAATCCCAAATCTAAACATGCTGCAACAATGGCAAGGGAGGCAGAATGCCCCAAAGAAAATTCTAAGCGGAGTACAGCCAGGTCTTCAGACGTTTCCTGAAGGATAAGTGGTTATGTAAGTTCCTTATAGCGGTAGGAAGCACATTCCAGAGAACTGGGGCTTCCTGCTCTTACTCGCTCAACACAAGGAACAGTGGCCAGCTTAAGGTTGGCTGAGCGAACGGGCCGTGTAGGTCAGTACAGGGATAGCAAACTGGACAAAATAGGAGGCACCTGGGAGAGTAAGATATTATGGGTGATACATAAGGCCTTGAAGTGCACACGCTGCTCTATAGGGAGCCAGTGCAGTTTGCGAAGGAGACCGGAAGAGGGCAGAAATTTGGAAGGGAGAACAGCAGCCTAGCCGCGGCGTTTTGAGCCCGTTGGAGTCTTGCAATCACTGACTTGTTGGCTTCTAGGTATTGAATCTTGCAGTAGTCTAGCTGGGATAGGATTGCTGCCTGAATGATGGTCTGTTGAGTGCATGGATTGAAAAATCCAAGAATGAGTTTGAGACTTTGCAGGAGCCCGAAACAATTGCCTGCCACCGATATCACCTGCGCTTTAAGTTTAAGGGGCTGTGCACCCAGATGCCTAGGTTGAGGAGGAGACAAGAAGGAGGTAGGTGACCAATGGTGGCCCTAAAACTGGGTGTCCTTTCCTACTAGGAGAATTTCTGTTTTGCTTGTGTTCAGACATAAACAGTTGGCATCCATCCACTCTATGAGAATGAGAATGAGCATTCCCCTTTGAAAGTCCCACATAGTGTCTAAAAACATGGGGTCAGAGCCCCAGTACTTATGCTCAGAAATGTCTTTAATGAAGCAGTGACTTCAAAGGAACCCTTAGAAGTGCACAACAATCCCTTTCAACCCAGCCCTGGCTCCAGACAATCCGTAGGGAGTAACTCAGCCCTTTGTGTGAGGGCAGGACACAACCTATTCACATGTAAGTGTGACCCACCTCTCCCTCTCCCAGCCCAAGTAAACTATCAGTATGAAGGTGAATGTAGATGCATCTCCTGTCACAACCAGCCCTTCCTGTGTTGTGGCCATCTAGAAAGTATGCACAAAGTGTTGCTTTCACCCTGTCCAGACGTGTATTGAAGTCAGACTGCAAAGCACAATGAGTCATAACCTCAGAGGAATGCCCACTTTATAAAAGTGGCATTTCTAAAATAGTAATGTAAAAGCCAACTAAACCAGTGAGTAGAATTTATCACCACCATTCTAAACATACCAAACATGGCCACACCACTCCTTTCTGATCAGGAATATCCACTTAAAAGTATAAAAGGGAATTCCCAATGTTAGCCTATGAGAGGAGTCAGCCTCACGGCATTGAAAAACAAAATTGGGTGTTTGTCACTACCAGGACACGCCACGCATAAAGGCACCTGTCCTACCTTTTTATTTACACAGCACCCTGCCCATAGGGCTACCTATGACCTACCTTAGGGGTGACCTATGAGTAATAAAATTAAGCCAAGGCGGTAAACCGCGCTCCGTTCGCGGAGCTTGCAGAGTTTTCTGCACTTCACGGAGCATAGGGAGTTCCAAAAAGCTCCGCGTAGCAGAGTTTTTTTCCTTGCTTGCGCTCCCCAACGTCAAGTTGGCGAGCACGAGCGATGAAAATCCATCTCCTGATGAGATTTTTCTTCACTCGCGCTCCCCAACATCCAGTTAGCAAGTGCGAGTGAGAAAAATCCACCTCCAGGTGAGATTTCTCAACGCGGGCGGTCAGATTTTTCATTGAGGGTGGTCGCAACCGCTCGTGTTGAGAAACCTGCATTTGTTGAGAAAGTTGCCGCTGGAGTAGAAAATCTACGCGAGTGGCAGAAAAAAAGCAGCGTTGTCTTGCGCTGCGCATGGTGCCGTTCACGTAGATTTTCCAACGCAGGACAAACTCCCAGCGCTGAAAATCAATGCAAACAGGCATGACCAAGCGCACTCCGCCGCTTGCGGAACTCCATGTAGCGAACTCCACCCAGGCTTCAATAAAAGGGAAGTTTAAGGCTTGGCAAGTAGCTTTAAAATGCCAAGTCCAAGTGGAAGTAAACTGCGTACAGAGGCCCTGCTGTGGCAGGCCTGAGACAGGTTTGAGATGCTACTTCTGTGGTTTGCACAAGCAGTGCTGCAGTTCCACTAGTAGCATTCAATTTACAGGCCCTGGGTATATAGAATACCACTTTACAAGGGGCTTACAAGTAAATTAAATATGCTAAACAGGTGTAAACCAATCATACCATGTTTAGGGGGAGAGCACTTGCACTTTAGCACTGGTTAGCAGTGGTCAAATGCCCAGGGTCTTAACACTAACAAAAAGAAGGTCAGAAAAATAGGCTGCGAAGGCAAAAAGTTTAGGTATATGTAGGAAGGTGGAATCTGACTATATGGTTGCCCCCACTTTTTTCCTGGTGTTTTGCTGGTTTATGACTTAGTTGGACTGGGACCCTGCTATTCAGGGCCCCAGTCTATCTGCTCTCTCTAAACGACATGGAGTGCACTCTAGGTGCACTAGTGATTGGATACTGTGGTGCCTTATGAGTCCCTAGTATATGGTACCTTAGGTGCCAAGGGCATAGGTACTTCACAGGCCTCCCAGGGGCTGCAGCAGGTGTTATGCCACCCCTGGGAAGCAGTCTAAATCTGACACCACAGGCCTGCTACTGCAGCCTGGGTGAGGTGGTGCTAGCACCCCTCACTGAGATATAGGTTTCCTATATCTCTCCTGCACACACATATAAACCTATCAGTCACCCCTATGGCAGGCCCTATCAATCCTGAGGGCAGGGTGCTTGGCTTCTATGTGAGGGGGTGCCTCTGCATGAGCAGGGCCCCTCTGCAGTTCTCAGAGTCCATTCTCTGGTGCTGTTTGTGGATGCGGTTAAACCATATACTCTTAAGTGCATTATATCCTCGCGGTAAATGCTAACTTTGGAATGGCTGCATCAAAACATGTCGTGTTTGGTGTCAAACATCTTGGAATACTACCCCCCGCCAATCTTGGCGGCGGGGGTAGCATTCCACCCTTCTAGAGGGATAAGACATGTACCTGCTGTGGAAACGCGGTAGGATCCTAAAGAGCCCTGGCATCACAAAATGGATGCCACCAGTCACAGACACTGGGCTGCCCTCCTGCTGATGACCGAAACTCGCAGTGGAGGAAGCCCAACAATAGGCATCCTGTCACAGGGAGGTGTAACCACCTCCCAGACAGGGTTTAGTGTATTGGGGCTGGGTGGGTGCACTCTTAGAGTGCTTTGAAGTCCTGCACTGGGGGAGCAGAAGGCTCCTCTGTGCATATGCCAGTTCAAACCAGCTCAGGGGCTACCTGCCCCTGCTCTGGCGCGAAACTGGACAAAGGGAAGTGGGTGTAGCCACCCCTCCCTTGACCCTCCCATAGGTGGGGTCATAGAGCTAGTCCATCCCTCTTTTTAGTATAAGAGGGGGAACCTTGCCATTGCAAAGCAGATAACCCCTGGACGACGCTCTACAGAAGAATCCTGGCCCTTCGACGTTCCACTACCTTTGGAAGACAGAAGAATCTCCCTTGGAGTCAAGGAGTGACTCCCCTGCTTGGCAGGCACCAAAAACGACAACGACGGTCGCAAACTACGCCGCTCCCGCCGGAGTCCGAAGTCCCTGCAGCCCAAGAAGTGGATTTCCTGACCTCTCCCAGGCCATCGTGAGTCCCCAGCGAAGCTGAGGCAAGTGGACCCCACGAGTAACGAGGAACCGCGACCCCTGGGTACCGTGCACTATTGTCGAGTGCAACCCCTTCACAACGTTCTACGAACCTGTGCTTTGGACCACGTGTGGTCCCGACCTCCAGCAGGAATCCCTCCGAAGATCAGAGGCCTACACCGTCCCGAGTGACCGTGGGCCCCTGTTGAGTGATTCCGCCCGAGGTGTCTTTGCGATCCCTAGCCCGCCGGCTTGTGGGTCCCCAGAAGACTTCTTAAAGAAACCAAAGGGCTCCCCTGGTTGCTCCAGGCCTGCCCTGACTTACCCTCGCTGGGTGAGTCCCTCAGACCTTGCTGGTCTGCGCCATCGACTTTTCTTCATCTCCCCGAGACTTGCTGCTGCCAAGGCTTGTTGGCTCCTATCGAGTTGCCGACACCGCAGTCAGCTGCAGACGTCGAGGGACACACCGAATCCAGCTCCTGGTCGTCGTCGACGCCTCCTGGACCACGTGGCTGAAGAGTCAAGGCACCTGCAACCGACCTGAAGCGACCGACGACGGTGGGCATCCATCTTCCTTGCCCCGGGTCACTGCCAAGTGACTTTGAACACTGTCCCCTCTGCTTTCAGGTCATCCTTCTTCAGAATCCAGGCTTGGATTCCACCGGACTCTTCTTCAGCTCCCGCAAGCAGCAAGTCTTCTTTGTTCGCCATTGAAAACGACGCCGCGACCCGACACCAAAGGACACCTGTGCACCCGGCTTCCCTGGGTGAGGTAACTCCAGCACTACGGTGCTCCTGTGGGTGTGGGCCCTAGAACTACTTACCCTGTAAGTGACTTGCTTGTAGGTTCTCCCGAAGTATCCTAAAACTCTTTCTTTCCAACCGCGACTTGCCCCATTGAAGTTAACGGCGGTCCGCGCCTGTGTATCCACACTGCACGCGTTCCCCGTGGGTCCTTTACTTACCTGCCTTGGGTGGTTTTGTGAGGCCCCAGCACTTCTGAAGGCCCTAGGCCTTGTCTCCCTGCAAGTCGTTGTTTCTAAGTCTCTTACTTAGTATATGGTCTGGTACGCCCTAGGGCCCCAGCCATATTTTGTGCTTAACTTATTGAGAAACGTTGATTTGTGCATATGTTTGTCTTCTAATCTCATAAAGAGATTAGTAGAGAGTTATTTAGAAATAAATACATATATATTTGATATATATACCTGTGTGGTGTCTTTTCATTTGGTGATTCAAGAGATTATATGGTAAAACAAGCTGCTTTACATTCCTCCGAGACTTAGCCTGAAGGCTGCTCTCCACAGCTACCACTAGGATAGCTTTCTTTAAAAGGTTGTCTTAAACCTATCTACCATAAGAGTCGATTTGCCCTGGTGCAAGGTGTCCACTTTAATTAGTGAACAGCATATACCAGGCCAACTTCTCACATTGGTGGGCAGCGTGTGGGATTCCAGCTTGCCATTGTTTTACCAGAAAATCTCTATTTGAATTACTAACTGAAAACCATTATAGGTACTCAAGGTACATATAAAGTCAAGCTTAGTGTCAATAAGTTCTACTGAACTTAGAGCTGTGTGCCAAGGGATAGCACACCCTTTCCACAGCTCAAGCTAGGATCAGTAGGCCACAAACTAGTGTAGGTAGTACAACACTGCACAACACTAGAATGTCCTTAAAGGGTGGACCCAGTGGATCCACTCAGCCTCAGTATAAGGACATGGCTTTCTCTGACTTGAGAGCCATGTGTGTTGACAGACACCTGAGGATAGGACAGAGTCCCTCAACCCTGCACCTGATAGATCTGCTGACAGCAGATGACCTGAGATTGGCTCTAGGAGCTAAAGGGTTTGAATCAGTGGGTGGGTCAGTCATAGTATCTGGGTCAGATGATGAAAATCAGAATGACCAAGACTCTGTGGTTGAAGGGCCAGGCTTCAAGGAGCCTGAACAGGACAGAGGAATTCTCCCTAAGAGAACTGGCAGAGTGGATGAGAGGCACAGATCCCCTTCCAGGGAATCTGAGCATTCTTATCACTCTGGCAGAGAATTTGTCCAAGAGAGGAGCTCATACTTTAACTTAAGAGAGACCTCCTCTGAGAGAAGGTGCAAACTGCTCCAGTATGAGGAAGCCAAAGTGGCCCTCAGAACCAAGCAGTTGGCACTGGATAGAGAAGCCCTGGAGATCCAGAGAGCTTCCAGAAGGGAGGGTTTAGAACCCCCTGGTGGCAGCAACAGTGTCCCTAGAGGCAGAGAATATGTCCCTGACCATAGGAACCTGAGCAAGGTTGTTCCTCCCTACCAGAGTGGGGATGATATCCACAAATGGATAACTGCTATGGAGAGGGCCTGTAGAGTACAGCAGGTCCCCCAAAAGCAGTGGGCAGCAATCTTGTGGCTCTCCTTTTCAGATAAAGGAAGAGACAAGCTCCTCACTGTTAGAGAGGAGGATGCTGATGATTATGAGGTCCTGAAGAGTGCACTGATAGATGGGTTTGGCTTAACCACTGAAGAGTACAGGTTGAAGTTCAGAGATACCCAGAAGGCACAGACTCAGGACTGGACAGACTTTGTAGATTGTGCATCCAAGGCTCTGGAGGGTTGGCTGGTTGGCAGTAGGGTTACTGATTTCAAAGGATTTTATAATCTAATGATGAGAGAACAGATCCTTAATAATTGTCAAAACCAGCTTTTACACCAGTACCTGGTGGACTCTGATCTGACCGCTCCCCAAAAATTGGGAAAGATGGCAGACAAATGGGTCAGAACCAGGGTAAGGCCTAAGAATCAGGGTGGTGACCACAAGAAAGATTCTACCAAGTCCCAAGAGAAAGGTGGGGATAAATCTAAGGATAAGTCCACTACAGGGCCCCAAAATTCCTCTTCTGGGGGTGGGTCCCAAACTCCTTCCTCTCCTGAAAAGAAACCATATTGCCATGTCTGTAAAAAGCCTGGGCACTGGAAAACTGATCCCAGTTGCCCCAGGATTGGCAATAAAGAAAATGTTCCTCCCACAACTACTACCACCCCTCCTGGTACTACCAGTAGTAATCCTCCAGTTGGGAGTAGTGCACCCAAAAAGTTAGGTGCTTTTGCAAGAGGAACAGAGGTGGGCCCTAGTTTAGACAGGGACCCCTCAACAGACTCCTCTGACTCTGATGGTGGTATAGGATTTGCCACCTTTACCATGGGTCCCATAGCATTGGGCAGGTACAGACTGGAGCCAATGATTAATGGTCAGAAAGCTGTGGCATTTAGGGACACAGGGGCTAGTGTCACCATGGTGGCAGGGAAACTAGTCCCCCTCACCAGCTTTTACCTGAGTTTAAATACCAGGTGACCAACATTGATGGTGTCAGAACAGATCACCCCATGGCCATAGTCAATCTCAGCTGGGAGGGGGTCACAGGCCCAAAAAGAGTGGCAGTGTCCCCAACCCTACCTGTAGATTGCCTGATGGGCAATGATTTGGAAATTTCAGCCTGGGCTGAAGTTGAACACCAAACCCATCTTAGGATGTTGGGCGTCCCTGCAAAGGTTAGTGGGGCTGTGATGGCCACAGCCCCAGCCCAAGAATTTGGAGAGATGGAGCCTGAAAGAATGGCCCACTCTCCCCCAAAAGAGAGCACAAGGGTTGAAGAAAAGTCTTCTTCCCCCAGACAGTAGGTAAGGGTCAGCCTCCTCAGGGAACTGACCCTACCCCTAGTGAAGGAACTGCCACAGAGGTAGTCAGGCCTGGCCTGGCCACACCCCTGATGGCAGAGGACCCTTCCAAGGTGGTACCCAGTCTGGAGCAGGTAACCTGCCCCTCTCTACCCTGCCTCAGTCAGCCCAGGGCTGCAGAGGTCAGGGAGGTCAGTGGACCCCCCGGGCCCCCTGTCCAGAGGAAGCCCCCATCAGCAGATTAGGGGCACCCAGTCTAGTAGCCCTAGCCAGGTGAAAATTCCTCTACACACTGAGGGATCCCCCATACCTTTATGTAGGGACCTCCCCAGAAGGACTCTGGTAGGCAAGGGCAAACCTGGGACCAGAAGGTTCCAAACCTGCCATGTCCCTCCAGTGTTCCATCCAAAGGGACCCAACCCCCAGCTGTAGGCAGCCAAAGGTTGACCCTTAGAGCAAAGTGCAACTCAGTCATGGAAAGACAGGCATACATGGTGACCAGTGATCTGAGGAAGCTGAGGCCAACATTCCTAGGGCCTCACTTCCCTACTCAGACACCTCACCGGCCTTGTACTTTACCTAAGCACACCAGAGGTAGTGATTCCCCATGGTGGAGACCCTCTCATACCCTTAGGGCGAGGGATTGCTTAGTGGACCATAACATAGGGGGCAACCATGCTAGTGCAGGTGCTTCCTTATATGGCCACTTAGTCAATATAGGCTCAACTGGTCAAGGTTAGCCTTATCTCCTTTCGTTTGGGGGGTTATGTAGGAAGGTGGAATCTGACTATATGGTTGCCCCCACTTTTTCCTGGTGTTTTGCTGGTTTATGACTTAGTTGGACTGGGACCCTGCTATTCAGGGCCCCAGTCTATCTGCTCTCTCTAAACGACATGGAGTGCACTCTAGGTGCACTAGTGATTGGATACTGTGGTGCCTTATGAGTCCCTAGTATATGGTACCTTAGGTGCCAAGGGCATAGGTACTTCACAGGCCTCCCAGGGGCTGCAGCAGGTGTTATGCCACCCCTGGGAAGCAGTCTAAATCTGACACCACAGGCCTGCTACTGCAGCCTGGTTGAGGTGGTGCTAGCACTCCCTCACTGAGATATAGGTTTCCTATATCTCTCCTGCACACACATATAAACCTATCAGTCACCCCTATGGCAGGCCCTATCAATCCTGAGGGCAGGGTGCTTGGCTTCTATGTGAGGGGGTGCCTCTGCATGAGCAGGGCCCCTCTGCAGTTCTCAGAGTCCATTCTCTGGTGCTGTTTGTGGATGCGGTTAAACCATATACTCTTAAGTGCATTATATCCTCGCGGTAAATGCTAACTTTGGAATGGCTGCATCAAAACATGTCGTGTTTGGTGTCAAACATCTTGGAATACTACCCCCCGCCAATCTTGGCGGCGGGGTAGCATTCCACCCTTCTAGAGGGATAAGACATGTACCTGCTGTGGAAACGCGGTAGGATCCTAAAGAGCCCTGGCATCACAAAATGGATGCCACCAGTCACAGACACTGGGCTGCCCTCCTGCTGATGACCGAAACTCGCAGTGGAGGAAGCCCAACACATAGGCATCCTGTCACAGGGAGGTGTAACCACCTCCCAGACAGGGTTTAGTGTATTGGGGCTGGGTGGGTGCACTCTTAGAGTGCTTTGAAGTCCTGCACTGGGGGAGCAGAAGGCTCCTCTGTGCATATGCCAGTTCAAACCAGCTCAGGGGCTACCTGCCCCTGCTCTGGCGCGAAACTGGACAAAGGGAAGTGGGTGTAGCCACCCCCTCCCTTGACCCTCCCATAGGTGGGGTCATAGAGCTAGTCCATCCCCTCTTTTAGTATAAGAGGGGGAACCTTGCCATTGCAAAGCAGATAACCCCTGGACGACGCTCTACAGAAGAATCCTGGCCCTTCGACGTTCCACTACCTTTGGAAGACAGAAGAATCTCCCTTGGAGTCAAGGAGTGACTCCCTGCTTGGCAGGCACCAAAAACGACAACGACGGTCGCAAACTACGCCGCTCCCGCCGGAGTCCGAAGTCCCTGCAGCCCAAGAAGTGGATTTCCTGACCTCTCCCAGGCCATCGTGAGTCCCCAGCGAAGCTGAGGCAAGTGGACCCCACGAGTAACGAGGAACCGCGACCCCTGGGTACCGTGCACTATTGTCGAGTGCAACCCCTTCACAACGTTCTACGAACCTGTGCTTTAGACCACGTGTGGTCCCGACCTCCAGCAGGAATCCCTCCGAAGATCAGAGGCCTACACCGTCCCGAGTGACCGTGGGCCCCTGTTGAGTGATTCCGCCCGAGGTGTCTTCGCGATCCCTAGCCCGCCGGCTTGTGGGTCCCCAGAAGACTTCTTAAAGAAACCAAAGGGCTCCCCTGGTTGCTCCAGGCCTGCCCTGACTTACCCTCGCTGGGTGAGTCCCTCAGACCTTGCTGGTCTGCGCCATCGACTTTTCTTCATCTCCCCGAGACTTGCTGCTGCCAAGGCTTGTTGGCTCCTATCGAGTTGCCGACACCGCAGTCAGCTGCAGACGTCGAGGGACACACCGAATCCAGCTCCTGGTCATCGTCGACGCCTCCTGGACCACGTGGCTGAAGAGTCAAGGCACCTGCAACCGACCTGAAGCGACCGACGACGGTGGGCATCCATCTTCCTTGCCCCGGGTCACTGCCAAGTGACTTTGAACACTGTCCCCTCTGCTTTCAGGTCATCCTTCTTCAGAATCCAGGCTTGGATTCCACCGGACTCTTCTTCAGCTCCCGCAAGCAGCAAGTCTTCTTTGTTCGCCATTGAAAACGACGCCGCGACCCGACACCAAAGGACACCTGTGCACCCGGCTTCCCTGGGTGAGGTAACTCCAGCACTACGGTGCTCCTGTGGGTGTGGGCCCTAGAACTACTTACCCTGTAAGTGACTTGCTTGTAGGTTCTCCCGAAGTATCCTAAAACTCTTTCTTTCCAACCGCGACTTGCCCCATTGAAGTTAACGGCGGTCCGCGCCTGTGTATCCACACTGCACGCGTTCCCCGTGGGTCCTTTACTTACCTGCCTTGGGTGGTTTTGTGAGGCCCCAGCACTTCTGAAGGCCCTAGGCCTTGTCTCCCTGCAAGTCGTTGTTTCTAAGTCTCTTACTTAGTATATGGTCTGGTACGCCCCTAGGGCCCCAGCCATATTTTGTGCTTAACTTATTGAGAAACGTTGATTTGTGCATATGTTTGTCTTCTAATCTCATAAAGAGATTAGTAGAGAGTTATTTAGAAATAAATACATATATATTTGATATATATACCTGTGTGGTGTCTTTTCATTTGGTGATTCAAGAGATTATATGGTAAAACAAGCTGCTTTACATTCCTCCGAGACTTAGCCTGAAGGCTGCTCTCCACAGCTACCACTAGGATAGCTTTCTTTAAAAGGTTGTCTTAAACCTATCTACCATAAGAGTCGATTTGCCCTGGTGCAAGGTGTCCACTTTAATTAGTGAACAGCATATACCAGGCCAACTTCTCACAGTATAACTCTGCAAAAAGGACCAGGTCCAACAGTGAGGGAGAGGTGGGTTCTTTTCCTAAGCAAGCATGCCAACTAAGCCAATCATTTTCCCTTTTCATGGCTAGCCCGCACCTTAGCGTCTGAAATCCATAAGGAAAAAGAGAGACAGGCGAGCTGCAGTGCAAGTTGAGGGCCAATCTAGAATGGTTGCTGCGCATAAATCAGACCCGACTGCTGAGATTATGAGGGAATGCTTTAATGCCCTAGTTGGGATATTCTTTCTGAAAGGCTAGGGCCGTAATTGTAGAATGCATAAACCCCTTGGTGGAGCACCTGAGTTCTGTAGAGCAGGCTATCTCTATGCTGTCTGTTCGAAACTCAAAGCTTATCTCTGGGGTGTTGGTTGATGTGCCTCTGAAATCTTCACTGTCAATTTCCTCTCAACTGGCCAATTCATGCCCAACAAATTCTCCACCACGACCAGGACTTAGCCCTTCCAGTGGCTTAATTGCTGAGGTCCCTGCTAAGATTTTACGTGACAGGTCAGAAAAGGCTTCGGGGTCACAAGATTCTACATCTCTCTGAGATTCTGTATCTGCACTTGGGCCTCAACCAAGGCAGAGCTCCTCAACCCTACAATTACAATCACAACTATGATCTCAAATCTCCCTTCATCTTCCACCGGACACCTGCCCCTATGTGGTTATTTTGGCTAATGTCCCTATTTTAGCGACTGTCAGTGTCACCTACACAGCTCAAACATAAGGCATGCCATTGACTCACTAAACATACCAAAATTAAGGTTGTAAAATATAGAAAAATCAATTTTGCAAGAAGAATGGACTGGGTAGTACCTGTGCTTAAGTTAATTGGGGAGACTGTGTGATCATTAATTGCAATTAACCAATTTTGGTTTGTCACCTTCTTTCACAAACTCCTATTGGTCCTGACCCAATGAAGAGTATAAAATGACAACCCTTAGGGTTTTTTTGCAATCATTTCCGAAAGGAGCCCACAGTGCTTTTTCCAGCCCATCAGAACAAATTCATCCGCATTCCTAGGAGACAATGGATTGACTGGCAATCATGTTTGCCCCCTTTTCAGTATGAATGGTCTGGGCTGACAAATCAGGGATAACCAGTTGCCGAGCCAGAAAGACTCAGGGAATATGGATGACACCCAATTAGCTCCATCTGCTTTGCCCGATAACAATTTTGAACAGGGCTCTCAAATAGTCACTGTGTCATGCGCAGCCTCTTCATGCCCTTCCAGGGTCCAAGGGCAGCTTTTATGTTCAAAGTGCTATACATTACTGCAGAGTTAATGCTAGGAGCATGGTGGGGAGGGGATTTTTTCCAGACTCAGGGAGTTGAACATGTGTGGAGGGGTAGCCCTGGGCCGCAGTCCATTCCGAAAGCTATCAACATTCTGCTGTGGAATATAGCAGGGATTAAGAAAAAAGTGTTAGATCCTGATTGGCACACACTCACTATTCAGTATCATATTTGTTTGTTCCATGAAACTTGGGCTTTGGAGCTTGTGTACAAACTGGGGTTTGTATAATTTTTTGCACCAGCATCTGCATTTATATCAGGTACAGTTCTGGGGTTTAATTAATTGAGGCAAATTACCATTGAACTGTACGATAAAATATTTTAATATTGCCTCATCATATGCACTGGATCTGAATTGAAGAAGTCACAATGATTGCTCAGTGAACATATATAATGGTTATGCTCGCTCTTTGCCTCGTAACACCGAGTCTCCTATACTGTCCATGTTGGATTTGCATTTGTCGAGCCTATTTCTTGAGGTGGTGGGCGATTTTAATATTATCAATGAAACCCTCAATTCCCAGCACATAGTAACAGAGAAGGAGGACAAAGTAAGGCAAGGGGCATACCTGGTCTGGAAATTAATTAATTCCAACCTTGCACAGTATAGACTATTCATAATACAAGGCATTGCTCCCTAAAGAATGACTTATTTTCTGATACCCCAAAGTGTGTCAATCAGTATAGCTCTGAGCCCGTCATAGCCAAAATCCATAGGACAATGAAATGGCTAAGTGCTCCAGGAAATGTAGTTTCTTACAAAAATGGATATGCTCATCTGCTCTGTCATAGCTCCTTTTGCAGATCTTCCATGTGGGAGTATCCCAACCAAAGAGACACATACTTGTCAATTCCTTGTTGGAATGTTTTACTAGACTACCTAGATTACATGATAAGAAAAAATCAGGGTCTATGCCATGGTTCACTGGTGAATGCAGGAAAGCGAAAACCCAATTGATTGCAGCAGCCAAATCTGAAAACACCAATTCGATAAGAAAGGCTAGAGTCAGTTACAGTCTCCTACTAGAGTCCAGGAGTAGGGCTTGGGGTGAAGATTACAGGGCAGATGAACTGTTTGAGGCATCCATAAAGGACACAGTAGGCTTTAGGCAGATCAATGGAAGCCATGAGTGAACCACTAGAACTGATCAATATATTCCAGCTCACAAGTGGGTTTAACATTTTAGCAGCAACCGATGATTACCAATGATCTGCTAGCTACTTTGAGGTTGTTTCTCAAGAGTACGTTTTCACCTTTTCGGATTCCCATATTGCTATTGAGTCACTGAAACGTTAGATGGCATCTGCCTGTGACCTGATCCCAGGAGATCTATATCTGAGTAAATTGCAAGAGTGGATGGAAGAAACTCAAATCTTCTCATCAGCTTAGGCTGGCCTTAGGGCGAAGATTAGCACTATTGATCAGGTCTTCCACTATCTTTAATTTGCTGCAAGTATATAAGGATCAGAAAGGAACATCTATACATAGCTATTGTGGACTTGAAGGCTGCATTTGATCTGGTCCCCAGGACAAAGCTGATGGTTAGTTTCTTTCATCCATAGTCTTTTTCATCACAAGTGCCATAACGTTCTATAATAATAAGGTTTCACAAAGATTACTTCACCCAAGTCCATTGGGAGAATGAGGGTGAGCTAATAGAATATATTCAGATTCACAGATGTGTTAGTCAGAGATGCATACTAGCTCCTTCTTTATTTTCATTGTTTATAGATGATATGATTGCACCATTTCAAATTCATGCACTCTGTTGGGTCTCCAGAACTTGCTTGATAGCTTCCATAACTTTTGTGATTCCAATGGTCTAGAAATTAGTACATCAAAAACAAAGTTTATGGCTTTGAATGCACACAAGTCATTTAGGGGGAGCATGGGGCCAGACGGAATCTGTTTGGATAATTTTCTACTTTGGATTATCTTGGAATTAGAGTTGAGAGCAGCTTATTCTGACATCCCCAAGCTGAAAAGAGTAGGGCTATTATGATTCACAGAAACACGGCTATTCTACAGACCCCTTGAGCTTCTTTTATTAACCCTGTGTCCCCTCTTATAGAGATTGATAGACCTGACAGCCTTAGGGTGGTCCTCCCCAAGCTTTTTGTCTTCCTCCTCCTTTAGTTCCTGATCTCATTTTTGTTAGCCTTAGGACTCTGTGCACATTTCCAGTGCTAACCAGTGCTAAAGTGTGTGTGCTCTCTCCTTTAAACTTGATAAAATTAGTTCACACCCAATTGGCACATTTACTTTACTTGTAAGTCCCTGGCAAAGTGGTACTACATTTCCTCAGGGCCTATCAATTAAATGCTACTAGTGGGCCTGCAGCACTAATTGTGCCACCCACTTTAGTATCCTTTTAAACAAGTCTCAGCCCTGCCATTGCAGCCTGTGTGTGCAGTTTAAACTGCCATTTCATCCTGGCAAAATAAACCTTTGGCCAGGCCTAATCCTTCCTTTTTACTGCATATAGGGCACCCCTAGGTTAGGCTCTAACCAGCCCCGAGGGCAGGGTGAAGTGTATTTAAAAGGTTGGCCATGTACTTATAACTCTTACATGTTAAATGTAAATGTTTACATTTGTTGTTCACTACTGCAAGGCCTATCTTTCTGATAGGATAACATTGGGTTAACTAATTCAATTTAATACGTGATAACTTTTAATTGGGAGCATGTAGTAATATCAGGTTTAATGTCCAAAGAATTGTAATTTAGAGCCCTCTTCAACTGTAAAGTTGGATTTTAAGTCACAATTCTGAAAATGCTACTTTTACAAAGTAGGAATTTTCTTGTCTCAACCATTTAGTGTCTGCTGCCTGCATCCTTGGTCACATAAATAGGTGTAGCTGGCTGTCGGTCTTTGTGTGATGCTCCCAGACAGTGAAACGAAGGCTCATAGGTGTTGGAAGGATGGACCATATCTGACTTAATGAGGGGAAGGAGCTGTAACCATCCACACTTGAAAAAGGCTCTGCCTGAGCATACTCACAAAGGGTGTGACCACAGACAACCGGGGATCAAGGCAGAGAGGCAAGAAATTCCAAACACCTCAGGAGTGGAAACCTCCAGAACTACTTCAAAGTGGATTCAGATATGAATATTGGACCCTCAGACACAACTGTTCACCACACCTCTGGACCTGAGTAGGAAGGACTGCTGTGGTGCTGTTCCAGAAGGACTTCTACTCTGTTCCCTGCTATCATACTGCCTCAGTCAAGGACTGGACCTGCATCTTGAACCCAGGAGAACCAGAGTGACTCCAAGGGGGAGTTGGATAGCCTCCTGACCAGAGCCTCAGGAACAGAACAGGCTCCAACCATCTCGAACCCAGCCCCTGGACTCAAACTGCTGTGAGTTTGTCCCCAAGGTGGTGCCACCCCAGTCCCCGTGCAAAATGTCACATTGTAGCCTCGCAGCTCCTCAGAACCGCTGCTGCTCAATGCAACTTTGACGCTTGCAATGGTCCGCAAACCAGGATTTAGGGTACTCTTGTTCAGGGGGTCTACCCTGGTCCCTGGATCTGGCCCACATGCCATTGTGGTCGGCCTGAAGTTGTGACTTTGCCCTGGTCCTGCACGACTAGATAACCACAGTTGGCACTTTGTGCTTCTAGGCACTATTTTTCCTTAAATCTTTAAAATTGCATATCTCTCGTTCTACAGATTGGAATTTTGTTGTTTTAGCGTCAAATAATTTATTACATTTTACTCGTGTTTTCTAAATTTGTGGGAGATTTTTCTTGCATTGTGTTTTCAAGTTATTGCTTTTGAAGTGCTGCATAAATGCTGTGCACATTCCCTCCAAGTTAAGCCTGACTGTTTGTTCCAAGCTTCCAGAGGGTTAAGCACAGATTTATTTGGGTTTTGCTTGTGTATCACCCTGACAGAAATTGTAGCTACTCCTTGAGCAGGGTTCCACCCCCCCTCAACCAGTAACCCATTTTCCAAAAAGAGATATGCAGAGTTAAGGTTCAATCAACCGCCCTGTATGGCATGGAAATCTGGGGGTATGAAAACATTTATGCCCTGACCACAAGAGAGAATTCTTTTGTTAGATCCTTGGCCAACTTACCTTGCAATACCCCCATGTTGCCTCAATATTTTGATTTGGGCTTAAAGAAAATCGAACACGTGGCTATCCTTAGACCTCCATTATTCTGGATAAGGTTGACAGTCAACAGGAAACTGACACGATTCATTGAAGAGAACGCCGTCCTCGACCCGTCCCAATCCGGATTCCGAAGCAACCACAGCACAGAGACCACCCTACTCGCCGCCACAGACGACATCCGCACCCTCCTGGACCAGGGCCACTCCACAGCCCTCATCCTACTCGACCTATCAGCGGCCTTCGACATCGACTCCCACTGCACACTAGTCACCAGACTACACGAAGCAGGCATACAAGGAAGAGCCCTGGACTGGATCCGATCATTCCTCACCAGAAGAAGCCAAAGGATCAGACTTCCACCCTTCCTCTCCGACCCCACGAAAATCACCTGCGGAGTCCCACAGGGTTCATCACTGAGCCCCACCCTCTTCAACGTCTACATGGCCCCCCTCGCAGCCATCGTCCGACAACACGGCCTCAACATCGTATCCTACGCCGACGACACCCAGCTCATCCTCTCCCTCACCAAAGTCCCCACCACTGCCAAACTCAACTTCCAGAAAGGAATGCAAGACGTCGCAGTCTAAATGACCAACAGCTGCCTGAAGCTCAACGCAGAGAAGACAGAAGTCCTCGTCCTCTGTACCATCCCTTCTGCATGGGACAGTACCTGGTGGCCGACTGCCCTCGGAAGCCCACCTACCCCCTCAGACCACACCAAGAACCTCAGCATCGTACTCGACTCATCACTCACCATGAACCGACAGGTCAACGCCGTCACCTCCAGCTGCTTCAACACTCTCCACATCCTCCGCAAGACCTTCAAGTGGATCCCCACTGAGTCAAGGAAGACAGTCACCCACGCACTCATCACCAGCAGACTGGACTATGGAAACGCACTCTACGCCGGCATCAACAAGTCCCTACTCCGCAAACTCCAGACAATACAGAACACCGCCGCCAGACTCGTCCTCGGCATCCACCGACACGAACACATCAGCCAACACCTACGAAGTCTCCACTGGCTCCCCGTGGAGAAAAGAGTCACTTTCAAAATCCTCACTCACGCCTACAAATGCCTACACAACAACGGACCCAAATACCTCAACGACAGAATCAACTTCCACGTTCCCAAAAGAAACCACCGATCTTCCAACCTCGCACTGGCCGAAACCCCGCGCATCCACAGAGCCAGAGCAGGCGGAAGATCCTTCTCTCACATTGCAGCCAAGACCTGGAACGAGCTTCAGTCAGACATCAGACGCGCCCCCTCCCTGAACACCTTCAGGAAGACCCTCAAGACCTGGCTCTTCGGCTAAACAGATCTGCGGACCACCCCCTCAGTGCCTTGAGACCCTCACGGGTGAGTAGCGCGCTTACAATTCACTGATTGATTGATTGATTGTGGGCAACTCCACAGCTTGCCATATATAGGGAAGGCCTTCAAGAGATTTTAAGGTTGGATCTGATTGGTACTTTACACTGGTTATGCCATGTAAAGGACTGGTTCACTAACCTTGGTCATGAAACTACGTGGTCTGATCCATCCTCTATAACTGTGGTCTACAAAACTAAACTTAAGAGCAATTCTGGAATTGTTTTTTTGAGACTTGCCCAAACTAACAGCCTTAAGAGCAGTTTATCAGCTCAATTACTGGAAGAGAAATTATGACCAGCATATGAGCCATATTTAGATGAGAGCTCATCAATCCAGGCTAAAGAACTATTAATTATGTTTTGATTTCATTTTTTAGGTATAAAGAGTTTTACATACATTGCGGAACTGCCCGACATCTACACCTGGAGGCCTTAGACCTGGGCATCTTCTAGAGCAGGAAATATCACAAAGTGCGGGAACTCTTCGCTAGTTTGGCCCTCTTACTAGCAAAGAGGATTTTGACCATGCACTGTAGGGCGTCCATGGCACCAACAATATTTGGCATGGGAGGGAGCCATGACCAAATGGCGGAGGACCGAGGTCGATGATTTGTCGTTATGAATAAGCCCACCATCTCTGTAAATTCTCCCTGCCAACTGTCTGGGACACCCTCCTAGAAAAGTTCAAACAATGCACCTAAGCTGCCACCTTGACCCCATGACCACACAGGAACCCCGTACATTCACCCCACAGCATGCACACACACCCAGCCAAGTGACGACCTGATTGAATTACCCACCCTCCCGAATTCTGTCTCTGCCTTTCTATGCAGGGACACCCTCACCACAAAACTCATTGGCCTAGACTCCCAGCTCCTTCTCCCTGCTGCGCCCTCCACCGGTGCGATTGGCCCCTTTGCACCCTTCCCTATGTCCTCCATTGGTTTATTGGCATGCACAAGAGGGCAATGTTAACTATGTATAATCCATGAGAGTGACCACCCTCCCGGTTCACATAGGGGGTTCACTTAAATCAAAGCCCTTCATCCCTTGGTACTCTCCCTTGTCCTAGCTCTTAAAATTAGGAACTTGAGCATGTTGTTTGCTGCCAACATTACCTTGAGCGATCAGGTCAGCAAACTTACATTTTAAAAATGCTAAGGCAAATTCTTCCTTTTATTCCTTATGAGCTACAAAAATCAGTTGTCATTGCTTTAGGGCTGTCTAGGCTGGACTATTGCACTGCCTTGTACCAGGGTCTTCACTCAGGCCCACTCAATAAACTCCAGCTTCTACAGAATGCTGTTGCCGTCTCTTAAAGAAGATACCCAAATTCGACTCAGTGTTCCAAATGTTAGATGAACTACACTGGCTTCCGATTATGAAGTGGTGGCCTTTAAGGCGCTTTGTATGGCCCATAAATCTGTTTATGGGAGAGAAGTTTTCAGTGGTATGTACCCAGAACACACCTGCATTCTGTAGCATCCAGAGCTTTGGTAGTTTCCAAGTATAAGAATGTTTTATGGGGTGGCAGGAGCTTTGTGTACTCTATGTGTAAGTTGTGTAACTTACTTCCTCTGCAATTCAAACTTCATCTGAAGTTATCTAATTTCAGAAAAGAACTTAAAACGTGGCTTTTTTTGGCCTCTCTTTAAGTACAGTTTTCTCTGGTGCTCTCTACCTGTTCCTATGTTAGCGCCAAGACGCCTCCGGGCATTTGTCGCGCTTTATAAAAAACATATTAATATCAATGTGAAAGGATAACATAGCAACAACTATGTACTAATGATAATATTCTTTATACGCTCTCTGTGAAGCCTCAGCGCCTTGTTGACTCCCCCAATGCGGGGACCTGTATTGGGGTAACCTTATGTTTATTCGCAAAATCCAATAAAAACATGTACAGAAAAAGTAAAAATAAAGGGGCATATTCTCAAGGACTTATCGCCGAGTTAGCGGCACATTATCGCAGCCAAAGTGGCGATAAAATCATCGCACCATTCACAAGCTGGTGTTAACAGCCCAGAACACCATTTTACCCGCGATAGCATCCACAAAAAACATCGCCACAGATGACCCCCGCAACTATCGCTAATGAGATGCAGAGTAGGCGTTCCCGAGCAAAAATCGGCAACAACAGCACACCACAACATTCTCAACGACCAGCCCGATCAGCAATAAGACCCCAAAACAGGCAATGAGGCACGTTAGCAGCAGGAACCTAACACCTGCTCTGACCTGGTGTAAATTCGGACGACAACCTGCCCCATCAAAGGGAGACCAGCCCACACCCGCACATGAAGAACAACAGATGCCATGGAGCTACTCACCATGCATCCCGGAGCCCCGAGAGGGCAATAACACCCTCCGCCACCCCCGCAACCCCCCGCTACTCCCCCGGACCACCACAGAGGCAGCACAGACAAAGACAGCGGACCCTCAGGAAACACACCACCCCCACAGACCTAACACCAGACAATGTCAATGTCCACTACAGGCACAAAAGGACAACCATCCACCGCATCCAGGTCACCATTGCCCACAGGCTGACTGTACCAACACAGCGGACAAACAACATCCCTCCGCAGACAAAGCTGCTGGCTGTGCTGCACAAGTTGGCCTCCCGTACCCCCAAACAACATCCGCCAGAGTCGGAGAAGACACACAGCCAGCCCCATCCAAGTTCCCCACAGCTGTCCTGGATGCCAACACCAGCCAGGTACCCCAGTACCTAAACGTCCCCCACAATGTGCAGAAACAGCTGGAGGCCAAGCAAGGACTACACGCCATAGCAGGAGGCCCGCACCTGTTGGGGGCAATCCACCGCACACATGTGCAACTAGTGCCCCCTGCAGAAAAAACACACAATTACCGCAACAGAGAGCACACGCATCCCACCAATGTGCAGGCAATAGTGGACCAGCGGGGACCCTACACCAAGGTTGCAGCCAACTACCCAGCCAGTGTGCATGATTCCAGCATCCCCCGACAGTCCATCATCAACCAGCGTTACCAGGATGGCACCCATGGAAATGCACTGCATGTAGGTAAGTACCAAATAAAAACAGCACACACCTCAACTCCACAATCATGCAACTCCCAACACTGGCAATGCGCACATCACAAAATCACATACAACATGACAGACAACATGCCCACCTACCAGACACGACAGCACAACTCACTGTGGCAACCTTGCCCAGCCATGTACACGAACCATCAACGGCCTGGCACCGCAGCCACACAATAGTGGAATGTAGGGAGAGGTGGGAACCAGGTATGTGCAAAGGAGGCAAGTGACCCATGAATGAGAATGTACATAATGCCAACTGTGGCGGAGATGTCCTGGACAGATAGCAGTATGCAGACCACAGACATATCCATGCCCACATGCACTGCTGATGTGTGGAGTGCAGTGGACAGTGGACGCAACCATGTCACCACAGCCAGTGGGGAAGAATGCGGAAATGTAGCTTGTGACGTCCCCCCTGCAAGCGTGTGCGGAGTGCGGAGTGGCCTGGCGTACGCAAGGCCAGCGTAGGGGTGTGAATAAAATGCACATAACCCTGGGTGTGGTCCTCTTCCGGAATGCCAAACGTGCCTGCCAGGGCGGCGCCTCCTAGCCCGCCACGAGGCCGACGCCCTCGCCATGAGCGCTGTGGCCTGCGAACCCATGCGCCTGCTGCACCACGGGCCGATGGACTCCCAACCTGTCATGCCCGCCCCTGCGAATACAGGCCTCACAGCTCACCTGCCCACACCAGCGTGTTCCGAAGAGGGCCCACCACGTGCCGGCGCAAACTCCAAGCCCGAACCACGCGTACTTGGCAGCCTCCTCACACCATCACGGCCCCCGCGACACAGGCCCGCTTCACCCCTTTACCCTTTAGGTACTGCACTGCTGCCTCCGGCCTACGCTACGCTCAAGTAGGTCACACATGTGGAACTGAGTCGTGATATCTGCATGGCGGAGTCATTGTATGCAAGGAGATGAGTAAGAGGAAGACGCGGTTCAGTCCGGAGGAGAAAAGGACCATCTCCACGGAGGTGTCCGGACACTGACGACAACTGCCCTGGTGTCACTAACTCTGTGCATCGCAGGCCAACGATCCATGGATGTGTGCCCCTACTGACCCCTGCCCCAGGCCTACACTGCGGTCAAGTAGGTCACACATGTGGAACTGAGTCTTGATTTGGCAATGGCCGAGTTCACACGCAAATGCTGAGTTTAACTCACTATACCCCCTTTTATGTGGTGACACGAAGTATGTGCATGGCATCCCAGCCACACCTGTCTGTGGGCCCTTGGAGACTATGCCCACGGACTACACTGCGGGCCTCACACAAATCCAATCCAGTCTGTACCAGGCAGGACACGGCATCGTCGCTGGCCAAACACCCACTCAGCTCTGTCGCTACTGCCTAGGTCAACCACGAGTCATCACCACATGCCATTTCAATGCCGTGTGTTAGTGTTCCAGGAGGAGCTTGCTGAACAGCGGTTGGCCCCCGCTGCCCGCTGCCTCCGGACCACACAGTGGTCGAGTAGGCCACACATTGGGAACTGTCATGAATCATTTATGGCCGAGCTGATAACATTGTACTGGCCACGTCGCAGACTGCCTCCCCTCACAGCTCCGGTGCCACTAAGTCTGTTCCCCGACATCCATGGACACTTACTTCTTGAGATCTGTTGGATACTGAGTCCATGGTTTGGGGGTTGTCTTCATCATCGTGTTGGTGATACTGATTATGTTGCCAAGACGAGGCTGTAGCATTCCACTCCTCCATTTGCCGCTTCCGGCCGGCTACTGCCCTCTGCATCATGCCCTGATGGGGCCCTTCCACTGTCCCCCACAAACCTCCGCGACATTCACCTTCGACATCGACCCGCTCCCCTAGCGTGGCACTATCTCACTGCACCGCAAGTCACCGTCCCCTGGCAGTGTGGCTGTGCCTGCCGCAGTGCAACCGGGGCCACTAACTCTGTGCAGCTCAAATCATGGCCCCAACCTGAGGGCATGTCGGATGGCCTCGGTTCCGATGGCCTGGGGGGCCTCAACGCCACGTCTCTGTGGCCCTGCGCTGTCCGCTGCCTCCGACCTCAACTGCAGTCCACCTGGGCTCATACATCAGATCCAGTCCTGGCCTGCCTGGACGTCGCATCACCGCCAGATGCACACGCCACCACCGCCAGGACCAACTCCAAACGACAGGTGCCAGAGTCGTAAGTGTCTAACTGCCAGACTGTCAGAGTTGCTCACACCTGTCGTGGGTGCCATCATCAGCTTGATACCCTGCTCAGCCCTACAGGTGCCACTTACTCAGTGCACAATGAATGAAGGACCATTCTGCTTGCATGTTGGGTGAACACTGTACTCTCTCCGGCTACCGTCATGATGCTTCACAGTTGTTTCTGTTATGCTGGTGTATTATGTTTCTGCTTCAATTGTGATCACTGTTCCAGTTGTGTCCAGCACCAACGACTCCCTGAGGGCTGGCTGACACTCACCCCACACACATACAGCACATGCGTCACTGTGCATGTGACCATGCCAATAAAGCTGTCGGGCACACGTACCCGTGGCCAGTTCAAGAGCTCTATGATTGTGTACGTGTGCTCATGATGTATGCATTCGGGCCACGGCCCCACAAATCACATTGTGCCATGTGCAGAGGACGCAGCCATGTCACCGCAGCCAGAGTGTGGGACATTGCACATGTAGCTTTGTCGTCCCCCACTCAATACGTAAGAGGAGTGGACTGGGCCGGCGTGCACCAGTCCAGCGTGGGGGTGTGGATGATTATCCCGTGGCTCAGGGTGTGGTCAGTCATGGAAATGTGCAGATGCGGGTGTCTCTGTCGCAGTGTGGGTCTCCTTTGGGGAGTGTAGGTGGTCCATGATGGGACTTAGACACCCACATATGTGATCTAGTTCGGCTTCCATTAGGTGGGACCCCACCCACACCTGTTCGGACACCCCCTTCTGGCAGTCTGACACCTGGCCTTGGAATGCGATGTGTGCTTGGGTGCGCTGCTGGGAGCAAGCCGTGGTGGTGGGTGCATCCAGCTGTGTTGTCTGTGCATGGGGTGGGGTATCCTCGATGCAGCTGTGCTGCCCTGCTCCTGGGGGTCGATTGCCCGTAGATGTCCATGTACTGTTGTAGGGCGTCGGTGTCGGACGTGTGGAGGTCCTCTTCAGAATCACTGTGGAGTTGTCTGGTCTGATCTGCTGGAGGTGTTGTTTGTCCCTCTGCAATGTGAAGGAGAGATGCTTGTTGACATTGTGTTGGCATGTATGTTAACGCATTATTCAGGTTTACATACAGACTGCATGTCAATGTACATTGTGACTGTTTGGGAGGGGTGGACTGTCTGATGCGGGACAGTAGACATTTGGACTACATGACGTAGGTGTGGTTGTACACGTCCATTTGCATCTCACAGTTCCCTGCTAGGTCAGATGTGATTGGCCATTTCCTACGCACAGGCGGACCCAGTTATGTCCTCTGTTCTGCAGTGTAAGTGTTGCACTGTGTACCACATTGTCGTCCATGTGGATGTGCTGGCATTGCTATGTGTGTGTGCTGCATTTTGGGAGGGTCGCACCTGCAGCTGTGATTTTGCTGCCCCTTATCTCTTGGAGGCGGTGTGCCTTTGACTTTTGGGCTTTTGAGGTGCTGTGATGTTGGCGACTTGGGTCATTTGTGCTCTTGGACGGTTTTTGTACTCTTGTGCATTGTTTGTCTGCAGATGTCTTGTTGCCGTCAGTGGTTGTTTGTGCAGGTGGATGTGTCAGAGTGTGACCTGCTCCTTTCCGTATGTGGTCCACACTCAGCCACCTCAGTCTCGTGGCGTGCACAATGTCATGGTGATTGTACTCCTGCCATGCTGCTCGTCATGTGGTGTCACTTGCATTGTCAGTGTGGCTCTCACATACGCATCTTTGCTGTCTTTCGCACGGGTGCATGTGTGTGTCGTGGACTTGGTGATGTGTGGGGTGTGACCCCTTTGGGCACGTGGTGTACGGGGGCCTACTTGATGTTTGTATGTGTGCTGCAGTGCCACGGGGATAAGGGACATGACCCAGGGTCATTGTGGGTGTGCGGTGTGCTACATGTCGTTGTGCATGTGTGCCATTGTGCCCATCCCCCCAGTCCCTGTTCGTTACTCACCCTGTTAATGTTGTGTCCGGTCATGTCGTGCTGTATCAGGACTCCAGACTCCTTGCACTGTCTCCGCACTGATGACTGTGGCCACCATTTGCTCCAGCTCCTCCTGTGGCGCTGGGCTCCCACCTCTATTCGCCGTTGCTGCCTTCCTGTTGGCAACGGGTTTCTGCTTGGTTTGGCTTTTCACATCGTGCCAGTGCATCTTGGCCTCATCGATGCTCCGACTGCATTCACGATGGAATGCCATTTGTCCGTCTGTGTTGCCAATGACACGGTGGGGGTGACGGACAGTTGTTGTTCGTGCTCTGTCACCTCCATGGGACGGTCAGGTTGTCATGCGGACTGTGCCCCGTCTTCCTCTTCTCCTTGGCCTTTCCCGACCCCGAGGTTCCTTGCTGGTGGTCTGTGAGGCTTGTGGGGTTCGCGTTGACCTGGGCACTGGTTCCGGGTGCATCCATGTTGCTACGCAGTTTATTTATTTATTTATTTTTCTTCTTGTTTTGCTTTTATTGTGCATTTTCCCTCATGACGCGTGGGTATTGCAGCCCTGTCGCTGGTTATCGCTGATTTTTTTATCGCGGTCGGCCTCATCGCGACTTTATTTGCATTAGTGTTTCGCATTTTTGCGGCGTCGCGTTGATTTTAACGCGGACATTTGACGCGTTATTGTGGGACTATCGCATGGTGCCGCCAGGTTGAGAATGCTACGTTAACACGGCGTTGTTTTCCCGCGATGGACTGCGATATGCAAAGTTGCGTTAAGCTAAATTTGCGATGGTTAGCACATGTTCTTGAGAATATGCCCCAAAGAGTTTTACATACAAGTAGAATAAATCTATTACACCCAGTAATGCTTTTCTCACGAGTCAAATGCAAAAGCATTGAAACCCTTTCATGAAGCTGCAATTCCACTAGTCGTTACTAGGTGTCCCTCATGAGTCAAATGCAAAAGCATTTGACTTGAGGGACACCTAGCAACGACTAGTTGAACTGCAGCTTGATGTAATAATTTCAATGCTTTTGCATTTGACTCGTGAGGGACACCTAGTAACGACTAGTTGAACTGCAGCTCTTTGTAGAATTATTTTGATATTGGATACTATAATATTCACTGCCCACTGCTAATCTCGTCCCATATTGCTTTGCAGGGCCTTTGATTGGGATTGTATTTTTGCCCATAACTGTGCTTAGGGTGGTCCTAAGAGGATAGGACCACCACTGAATCGTTCAGCATGATATGCTCTTTGTGTTCAAGTTATCTGCTTGGTCCTCCCCCTAGGTTAGGGGGGACCCCAAAATCATCACCTCTCTCATTGCCTGATATTTTCCATTTTCAAAGTTCACTATTGTGAGTTGGTTATATGCTTTTTAGCATGTAAAGTTGTTATTATCAAAGCACTTGTGGGTGCAGTTTAGTAGCTGACTCCAGTTAAATCTCTGCCAATTCCGATAGCCATTGCCCAGGCCTAATCCTGGAGTGCGTCCAGTGGGCTTTTTAGGATCTGGCAAGGTGCATTATGGGAATTGTAGTCCCAACATCCCAAGGACCATCCCAATGCTTCTAAATCCTTGGATTAGTGTTATGGAAACTTTGAACCCTGAAGAGGAACTTCAGGAAGAAGTTCCAGAAGTTTGGAGAAGTGTGGAGCAACCTTTGGAAAAGGTTCCATAAGATGATCGACCCGAAGTCGAGAGTCAAGTCGAGCACATTGAACCGCGACCCTTCCTGGATTCCAGTTACGTCCCATTAAAAGCTGCGAGCTCAAGACTTCCAGGAGTTGACTGAGGACTCCAGTTGGACCACGCCAACGAAGCCACTGAGAATCCGGCCTGCTGGAGAGGCCCGCTCAATGTAGAGAGAAAATCCTCCAGCGAAGTTTCGAGGTGCAAAGGTTACATTTTGACCGAAGCCTCCCGCTTATTGTATCCGCCCAGGGCTTCGTTGCAGTCCTCAAACTTTGACTTTGCCCCGGTCAAGCGCAACCAGATGTCCCAAGTTGGCACAGTTGGTTTTTAAGCACTATGTATTCTTAAAAAATTCATATCTCCAGTTCCCTAGATTGGATTTAGGTCGTTTTGGTGTCTATTTCTTCATAAAAATGTAACCTATTGTTATAAATTGGTGTTGGGTTTTTATTGTGAATTGTGTCTTACTTATTTAATGTATTGGTGTTTTTAAATGCTTTACACACCTGTCTCCTAATTTAACTTTGCCTGCTTGTTGCCAGCTACAAAGGGTTGAGCAAGGGAATAATTTATTGAGACCTTGACTGAACCTTCTATTGCTTTTATGGCCTTATTACTAGTGGCAGCTCCCTACTTATCACTGCTAATAAACCACTTTCCAGCACCAGGTCCTATCTCTTTTAGATGCCGAATTTTCCAGAAACATCAACTCATGTACAAAATACTTTGCAAAACAGATGTTCTACCTCCTTTTCTTTTCCCCAATCACTCTTTGCTCCTCTGCAGACTATATTTTGAAGTAAAATTTGGTGTTTCTCCTATATTCCTCCTGAAACACTTCTTGTGATAGAACTATACTCCCCTTCATTTCAGCTACAATCCAACTATATTCCTTTAAATTCTCCTTTTCTGCCACTTTCCTCAAACTGTCTTTTTTTTCTGTTATAGCAAAATCTACTTTTATCAAAAATAATATGTTACTCTGTTTGCCTCTTTATCCTGCATTGGCTTCCTCCTCCTCAATAGGGGTCAATGTTTTATGGATGACTGGACACTGGAGGAATCAACAAATTATTCCATCTCATCTGCTTGATTCAACAGTTGAATTCCTTTTTCAATGTGGCAGCATTAGAGTCCCATCACTTATCTCCAATAGCAAACTGTATGGAAAAGGCCATCATTATCTAATATTGTTCTCATTCAGAATGACTGTAATGCATTGTAGAGTTTTCCTAAAATCAACTGGGCAGCAGCTTGCAGGAACATGCCTTTGTTGTTCTGATAGATTTTTTGGATGACATCATCCCAACCACATCTCTGAAGTCTCTTTTGATTCCATGCCCTTCTCATGCATAGCCTGTGAATCCTAAAGATCCCTAACTCTTCCTACTCCTTAATGTTTAGGAATATTTCAAACTTTGATTACAAATAAATAGCATGCTCCACTTCCTTGTTCAAGTTCCTAATCATAATGTTTTATCTTCACATTTTGTTCTGCACGTGTTCACAGTTTGCGTTGCTTCTGCTTCCAACCATGTATGTACAATTTCTGCTTGTTCTACTAGACTATGTCTCATTTATTCCACATAGATCTCTTCTGAGTGGTGTCCAACTACCACTTAAACTTAATCTTTCATTGTTTCTGGTCTTCCCAAAGAAGAGGGTCCTTGAAATTTCCACTGCCATTTTGGCTGAGGGGGTCCAATGTTCTATGGCTGTATCCTAGTGGGAAGAGAGTTAGTCACTGAAATCTTCGTTTGTTTTGTTTATGAGTCCCTACACTTCAGTCAGAGAAAACCAAGTATCTCCTAGGAGACATCTGGTGGAGTGTGTGATCCTGTGTTAGTGGGGTATGTCATTTGGTTTCCAATACATTTAGCTTTGCAACCTTTAATGAGCAAATAGTAAAATATATATATTTAATTACCCTACCTCTGATTCAAGGAAGTGTATGTTTGTACTGAGGATGTATGTCTCACACTGCATCTTCAAAACTCAGAAGCTTTCAGGTCTCTGGTGCTTTTGTTCACTTACTAAACATGTGTGCATGTCACAGCTAACAAGGAAGCAGTATTTGACCACTCCAGGGAGAAACTGCATATGCACCCTCTCCTCTCCCCTGCATTGCCTGAGAGCCGCTATTCATGATAATGTTCAGCTTTTTGCTCACTGTTCAACAGATCAAATAATTACCTTATTGACAAAGATCTGTGCGTTCCTTATAAGAATCCCGTTATTGTTTAAACCCTGTGCATTAGGCATAGTTTAATTATATGCCCTGAAGGAGAGGGGTGGGGGAACCGGATGACTGGTCTCTTTAATAGACTATGTAGTCGAAAGAAAATGCAATCCTGCAGAAGTCCAGGGGCAACATTTTTCTTTAAATTTGTAACAGGCATTTTCATGTGTTATCGGTGCTTTACAGGGATGCCTAATGGGTTGCCCAGCAAGACGTACCACAGCTGTTAAGGCATCCATGCACCTTACTGTGCTGAGATAAGAGTGAAAGATCCTTTTCTGTAGGAATGTAAATCTTCTGTCTTCCTACTGTTCACAGTGTTATGTTGGTCCCTGATAATGGGAGCTGATGGTTCTCTGATGGTGCTTGTTGGTCTGTTGGGGATGTCCTGTTGAGATTACAAGAGCCAGTAGCAGTGTCCTCGCAATCGAAGATCATCTTTACTTTCCTGCCGGTGGTCAGTCAAATTATTACTACGTCATCAGTTTGCCTAACAGATGTCTCCAACTGGGTATGTCATAACTGGTTTCACAGTACTGCAGTCACCTTTTCTGACCTATAGGAATCTATTACAGAGCCTCTTTAAGTCCTGTCTTCACTACCAGTCTTGTGTGTTTCCCCATGATTAGGAACAGGGTTGCAGTGTTGACTCTCTCCTCAGTGAACAGAACATTTTGGATGTCTTCTAGCCAACTCAGCTGATAATTTAAAGGGTCGAAAGCTGCTTCATCTTGACAAAGATTGGAGAGTGCTTTTCTGGTTATCAATTTTTATGGAGGAGTGGAAGTGGTACCCTTCCTGGGAATCCAGCAAAACCTAAATTGAATATTTCTCTTCAGATTGATTAATTTTCCCAAGCTAACAAAATACCCCTCAATGACCAAAAACATGTACTCCAACACATTCCAAATGATCTTGCTAATGTTTTTTAGCCCCCAAAAAACATGAACCCCACCTTCAATTCACATACCCACAGAATTGCCTTGCACTTCACTCTACACACAACATCTCCGCTCCTCCCCAGTTCCCCTAAATGGCCCTCAGGTGGTGGCAAGTTGTCAGTAGTGGCAGGGGGCTGTTGATGCATGGCGGTGGTGGCAGGGGGTGAGGGAAGTGTTAGACCTGTCAGCCTTAGGGTGGTCTTCTCTCATTTTACCTTCCTCCTGCATTTTTGCTGACCTCGTTTTTGCTTGCACTTAGGACTCTGCACACTTTACTACTGCTGACCAGTGCTAAAGTGCATGTGCTTCCTCCCTAAAATATGGCAACGTTCACTTATCCACAATTGGCATATTTAATTTATTTGTAAGTCCCTAGGAAAGGGGTGCTACATGTGCCCGGGACCGGTAAATTAAATTCTACTAGTGGACCTGCAGCACTGATTGTGCCACCCACTTAAGTAGCCCTTCAAACATGTCTCAGGGTAGGTCATGGACAGCCCAGAGGGCAGAGTGCAGTGTATTTAAAAAGTAGGACATGAAATTCTATGTTGTATATGTCCTGGTAGAATAAACGTTTACATTCTTTTTTCACTACTGCAAGGCCTACCTCTCCCATAGACTAACATTTGAGTTACCTCATTACATTCAATAAACTGTAATTTGCAAATGAGAGCAGGTAACCAATTTATGTTTGGTGTCTTTGGAATTGTAATAAAAAATCCTTACTTATGGTGAAGTCAGTTTTTAAATCACAATTTTAAAAATGCCACTTTTAGAAAGCTGGCAATTCCCGCCTTAGCCATTTAGTGCTTGTAGCCAGTACCTGGGTCACATTATTGGGTGTAGCTGACAGTTGAGCTCTGTGTATTCCTCGTAGACTGCCACACACAATAGGGTGCTTTGGTGTGCCTAGATGGTCCATCTTTGGCAGGATGGGAGGGATGAGCTTGGCTACGCTGTTGAAGGGCTGCCACTCTGCTGGACTGCTGCCCTACTCGACTGCTGCCTTGCTGTGCTGACCTACTGCCTCCTGCCCTTTTGCCTGGTTGGGAAGGACTGGACCTGCATCTCTTGAACCCAGAACCCAGAGGGACTTTAAGGGCTAGTTGACTAACCTCCTGATGAGTCTCAGGGACAGAAGCTTCCAGCAACTTTGTTCCTGACCAGGACTCTGCCATCTGTAAGTATAACCAGCCAAGTGGTGCCACCCCAGTCCTGGGCCCTTGGAAGTGAGACTAAGGTGCTCTACCAGTCTCTGTAGATCCAGCGGAAACAACACATCTCCTCTGCTGCGCAGCACAACCCCAAACAGAAACGGCACATCGCCACTACAGCATGGATCAGAACTGCCGCAAACACCTGCATCGCATCTGCAAGAAATTGGAGTGTTGGTTGACTGGGGTGTGAGCCCTGGTCAAGCAGCAACCACAATCCTTGTCAGGATACGACACAAGCAAACCCCAAATTAACCTGTGCTCATTCCTTTGGTAGCTTGGCACAGAGAAGTCAGGCTTAGCTTAGAGGTAATGTGTAAAGTATGTGTGCAACATTTCAAACAGTAACACAGTGAAAACACACCACAAACGGAGCCCACTACAGAGGTATAAAAAATAGAGTAGATTTTGATAAATAAAACAAGACCAAAATGACAAAAAAAACTATCAGTAGAACCAGAGATAATACATTTTAGAGCTTTAAGTAAAAATAGCGCCAAAAAGCACAAAGCACTACTGGGGCTATCTGGTCGCACTGGACCACAATAAAGTCACATGTTCAGGCCAACTACGATTTATGGTCGGCCAGCTACAGGGACCCAGTTAGGCCTGTTGAACAAAGTACCTTAAATCCTGGTTTTGGAGAATTGAGTGGATCTGCGTCGGATAGCTGAGGCGATGCGTCAGTTATGAGATGCGGTGAGGCTGTGGGGGGAGGTTCCTGTTGCACTGACATCAAAGATCCCATCAACACGGCTTGAGATGTGAAGGTTGGTGTTGGGGATGCATTGCGGAGTCGGGGTGATGTGTCAGTTCCAAAGAGCAGTGAAGCTGCTTTGTGAATGTTCGTCGTCGTGGCTGCCGTTGATGAGTGAGAGAAATGAGGACCTACTCTGGGGAAGCATCACGCAGTGGCAGTTCAGAAGGTGATGCCTCGAACCCAAGATGTGGGATGCAGCAGCAATGGGAGTCTTTTGCGATGGGTCCAATCCATGCAGCAGCCACAATGCATTGGTTCTGCTTGAGGATGCACCGTTCAGCCGAGTAGATGCATTGGTTGAGCTCAGGAATGCATCACTCAGCAGAGAGGATGCGTCGGTTCCACTGGCAAGCACTCTAGGTCTACTTCCAAGGGTCCAGGGCTGGGGTGGCAACACTTGGCAGATTAGACTCACAGCTGGCAGAGTCCCGGTACAGAAGCAGGGTGTTGGAAGTCTGTTATGTCCCTTAGACTTAAGATCGGGAGGCCAGCTAACTAGCCCTTGGAGTCACTCTGGGTTCCAGAGATTCATGTCCAGCCCTTCTCACGCAGGCAAGAGGGCAGCAGCAAGCAGTAGCTCAGCACAGCAAAGAGGGAGTCCAGCAGAGTGCAGTTCAGTAGAGTGGCAGTACTTTAGCAACACAGCAGTCCTTCTTCCAGATACAGTATCCACAGGTCAAAGAGTGTATTGAAGTGGTGGTGTCTGCAGTCCAGTTCTTATACCCTTTGGTGCCTTCGAAGTGGGGGAGACTTCAAAGACATGCCTTTGAAGTGTATAGATGTCCTCTTCTCCCTGCTCTAGGCTCCAGACCAACTACTTGGGGTATGCAGCCCTTTTTGTGGGGACACAACACAGCCTATTCAGGTGTAAGTGATGCTGTCTCCAGCTCCTCTCTTCCATACTGCCCAGGATGGCCCATCAAGTCACACCTAAGCTCCCATTGTGTGTGGCTGTCTAGGAGGAATGCATAAGCCCAACTTCCAATCCGCACCCTGTCATATGACGAGAGACAGGCTGCAGGCACCAAATGGCTAATGCAAGAAAATGCTTATTTTCTAAAAGTACAAAAAGAACAAATGATAGACAGACTGCTGAACAATGTCAAACACTCACCCTCAATACAGAGATCTGGGCCTAAATCCATTGTTTTATTTGCTGACCACACCAATCCAGTTTGGACACAGCCATATGCAGATCAGTCTTGACCCTGCTCTCCATGGGAACAGTCCAGCCCAAACTGCCAGGTCAGGTCATCCCTGGACTGGAAACAAGCATCCTATGACCAGTTTTGGAGTACCACCCTGCATCAACCAGGATAGCTTGACTCCGGTGGCATGGTGAGCACCGGACCCACTTCACATGGCAAGTCATAATCAACGGTATCTTTGACGACGAAGCAGCAGGACCTCAAACTGCAGACTTGCCACATCTCGGAACCGACGCATCACTTAAGCTGAGTGACGCATCTTCGACTTGGATTGTCCAACACTCCACAAACCAGTGGAGTTGGCCTGAACTTGTGACTTTGTCCCTGTCTGGTACGACAAGATATCCACGGTTGGTGCTTTACCACAGTTGGAGCCATTTTACCAAAATCTTAAAAATTGGTTTTATTTTACTCTATTTTTCTAACTCTGTTGTGGGCTCCTTTTGTGGTGTGTTTTCACTGTGTTACTGTTTGTAGTGTTACACAAATACTCAACACATTGCCTCTGAGTTAAGCCTGACGGCTCTGAGCCAAGCTACCCGAGGGTTGAGCACTTGTTAATTTAGGGTGTGCTTGTTACTTCACCCTGAGAAGAATTGTGGTTGCAGGTTGAGAAGGGTTTCACCCCCCTCAACCAGTAACCCAAGTTCTTCTACTGGTGCTCAGCAGTGAGGATTTGTGCTTGTGCAGTGCCATACAGTAATATTGTATTTCACAACTACCCTACATAAGACAAATCTGAGTTTTTTAATTCTCCCTAAAGGGCTCTTTTTGTTTTTTCAAATTAATTCCCATTCCTACTACTAGACTGTCTGGAACCATACCTGCAGCAACGCAGGCTGAGCTGGCCAACCTGGAAAGTTGCACAGTGGCTGAGCTTAAACAGTTCTACCAAGAAAAGGGACTAAAGATGAAGAAGGGCACCAAAAAGTTGAAGCTGCAGAATGCTCGAAGGGCCTGGACATAGGCCCACCAGTTGATGGCAGCTACAGGGGAGCAGGATGATTAAGATGATGTGGCAGAGCAATATCAGGATCTGGAAATGAGCCCTGAAGTGCAGCCTTTAGTGGAGGAGGATAACCCAACTCCTGAGTTGGAACTCCCTGCCAGAGCAGGAAGCAGTGCGTCCTCATGTAGCCTGACCCCAGAGGAGCTGGCAGACAGGAAGGTAGATAGGGAGTTCAGGATGGAGGAAAGAAGGTTGGTTCTGGAGGAAAAAAGTTGGGTCATGAGAGGAGCCTTAAGGAGCTAGAACTGAAAGCAAAGCAGGCAGATTCCAGCAATGGTGGCAGCATTATCTTAGTGTCTGAAGGAGACAAGGAAGTCTGTAACCCCAAAGACCTGGCACCCAGTAATGTGGCGGGGATTACATTGATAAATGGTTTTCAGCTTATAAGGTGACCCTGAGGGTAGACAAGATCGCAGATGAGCAATGGGGGTGGTTTGTGGAAGCATATGCCTCCAGTGTAGAGGGCACTCTTCTGACCTTAGAATTAGGGGACCAAACCAGGTACAACCCCATGAAAGCCATCCTTTTAGCTAAGTTTGGTCTGACCTCTGAGAAGTATCACCAGAGGTTCAGGGACAGCCATAAACTCCCCAATCAGTCTTAGGTGGATTTCTTGGACTACTCCAGCAAGGCACTGAAAGGCTGGGGCACTGAAAGGCTGGGTGAGAGGCAGCAACACCAGTTACTTTAATGGGCTGTACAACTTGATTCTCAGGGAGCACATGCTCAATATTTGTTTTACAGAACTGTGCCAGCACCTAGTGGACAGCAAGTTGACTGATGCCAGGAACTTGCTGAAGAGGCGGACCTCTGGTTCAGCACCAGAGTATGCAAAAAGGCATTTGGGGGGACTCCAAAAAAGGGTTATTAGGGGTCCCACCAGAAGAAAGGGGGGGTAAAACTTAAAAGTTAGGATTCTTAAAAGTCTCTCAAAATAATTCCCAAGGGAACAATGATAACCAGTCCCTGTTCACATCCAAAAAGAAGGGTTTCTTTGACAAACAGACAAGAATGTTTGTCCTTCAATATACTGAGTGTTATAAATATGGGTACTCCAAGGGAGACTCCAAATGTCCCAAGACAGCTACCACCGGTGTGCGGACACCTGGGTTGGCGAGTGCAGTGCTTGGGGAGGGGATAGTCCCAATTAGCTTTGGGGAGCAGAAACAGGTGACTCTAGTGTCCCTGGGGGATAAGGAGATGGTGTCAAAAGTAACCCTGGGCGTAAAACTTCGATCCGCTGGCGGAGTTTGCGGATTTTTGACAACTCCGCATTCCACATAGAACGCGGAGTTGCCGGAACACTCCGCACTCCGCAACGGAGCAGAGGTTTTTTTGTGTTCGCACTCCCAAAATGGGTTTTCGCGCGCGGTAGTGACTTACCGGGTGCCTGCGATCATTGACGAGATTTCCCATCCATTCGCAAGCACCACAAGATTTTGCAATCGCAAACACGTCATTCGAGCCACGCCATAGGACTTCCGGCGAACGTTTTGTGAAGAAAGCGATCTTGAACACGCAGAATCTGCAATCTGAAGGTTCTCTCCTGAGTAGAATCAAAACCTTCTCGAAATGACGATTTGGATTAAAAAAACTCCTCAGATTAACATTTGGCTGTACTTTTTTGTGCAAGGAGTCCTTTTTCTTTTTTTACTTTTTTCTTTTTTTTTAAGAGAAAAGAAGTGCCCCAGAGTCTCCAACTTCCTGTTCCTGTCCAGCAGTCTCCTCCCAGTGCTTTGTCCATCTCCTGTTCACTTTTCATTTTGAATTGGAGCTGGAAGGATCACTCTTTGTGTCTGCTGCATCATATATCGATGGATTTGAGGACTTTTGAATTTGAGATTTCACAAGTAAGTTGGAAAATTGGTGTTGTTTGTTTGGGGCATTGCATCTACATTTTTTTGTACTTTCATCGCTTTTTTAATTTATTGTGGTGGGTGGCCTGTAGTTTCAGTAGGGGCCTAGATGTTTCTTTGTGAGTAATTTTTCTTCTTTTATAAAGGAAACATGTTGCACAGTTCACTACATTTTCTCCAACTTTTGAAATCAATTTGCAATATTTATTTAATTCACTAAGCCCAGTAGTCTGCCAATAGGCATTTCAGCCAGTAGGCCCAGAGCTACTCATGGGTGCATGAAACAACTGTTTCTGTGGTGTCTGTTAAATTTAAACATCATTTAGGGCACGGATGGCATCTGATTGAAAAGCAAAACATTTTTTTGTGGGTATTTTACTTTTTTTTATGTGTGTTAAACAAATGCATCTGTTGGATGTGTGTGGTTGTTGTGTAAACCTTTTTTAGCCCTGTGGATTTTCATTTTTGGCATTGTTGCATTAAAGCTGTGTTGTTTAGCATGCCTCCTTTGTCTGGCCAGAGGGTGAGTGTGTTTGTAAAAGTGGGCCAACATTTGCCTTGGCTGAGCCTCCCCTTGTGGCCATGGGCCATTTTGTAAAGTCTGTGTCCATATAGGCCTGCTTGAGTTCATTTTTTTCCAGGCCTCCTGCTTGTTGTTGTTGTGAGTGACCATGTGGCACTGGCTGGTGGCCATTTTGTGGTGGTAGTGCTTTTGCCAAAGGCCTGCATGTCTTCTTTCCTTTGTTCCTCTTGGCTTATTGCTTCTTGTTGTGTTAGCTTGGCCATGTAGCTGGCGGCCATTTTGTGAAGGCAGCCAGTGTGCTTTTGCCATAGGGCTTCCTTACCTGTCTTCTCTTTCTTGTTGTTGTGTCCTGGCCATGTTGCTGGCAGCCATTTTGTGAAGGGGCAGCCAGTGTGCTTCTGCAAGGACTGCAAGCCTTCTTTGTGGTGTCCATGCCTTCTTGCTAGTTGTTGTTTTGCATGTAATTGTTTCATCTTTTATCCAGCACAAAATGTAGCACAGTTCACTACATTTTCTAATAAATTTGCAATATTATTGATTTGAATTGATTCCCTATGTGGCCTAGTCTGCCAATGGGTTTTCCAACCAATAGGCCAAAAGATACTCATGGGTGCATGAAATAACTGTTTCTGTGGTGTCTGTTGAACTTAAACATCATTTAGGGCATGGATGGCATTGGCTTGAAATGCAAAATGTTTTTGTTTTTTTACATTTCCCATTTTTTTTCATGTGTGTTAAATAAATGCCTTTGTTGGATGTGTGTTGTTGTAACTTGCAAAACTTTTTTAGCCCTGTGGATTTTTGTTTGTGGCATTATTGCATTAAAGCTGTGTTGTTTAGCATGCTTCCTTTGTCTGGCCAGTGTGTGAGTGTGTTTGTAATAGTGGGCCAGCATTTGCCTTGGCTGATCCTCCCCATGTGGCCAGGGGAAATTTTGCAATGTCTGTGCCCAACTTCCTATAGGCCTGCTTGAGTTAATTGTTTTCCAGGTCTCCTGCTTGTTGTTGTGACTTCTGAGTGAACATGTGGCTCATGACCATTTTGCGGTGGCATTTAGTGTGCTGTACTTCTTTTGCCATAGTCCTGCATGTCTTTCCTTTGTTCCTCTTGGCTTATTGCTGCCATCTATTGTCATCTGCAGCTCCCTGAATGCTGCATCCCACATGATGCACAATGCCAAACGGGGTCTGTTACATTATATTTTTGTTGTTATTCTTCTTCTTTCCTATCCTTCCTGAGTGTACTGTACAGTACACCAACCTTGAAAGCCCTTGTTGTTGTCAAAGCCTCACAAACGGCTGCACTGTATTGTTATGTTTTTTTTTATAACTGAGGTAATAAATTTAATAATATTAATAACACTTACAAGTGTGACCACACACTAAGTTATATATTATATTTTTTGTTTGTACCATTAGTAATTGAACCACAACAATGAATGCCATGTTTCACTGATGTTCTTCTTGCTTCTTTGCTTTTAGGTGCACAAAAGAGGAGGAGACAACATCACCCATTGTACTGCCAGACAAGAGTCCTGCTGTGCACGACATCACGTGACGTGTGACCACAGACATCTCTTCAACTTGTGCCACTGCGTGCTGCTGACATCTTCAAAATGGCTCCAAAGAAAGGTACCAGGTCCAGTACCAAGAAAGTTGACAGTGAGAAGAAGGCACTGCCACTTACCAAGACCGGTATGTCACCCAAGACCTTTTTTGGGAAACCAAAAATTGTGCCTGCAGCAGCGGTGTCCGGGGAGCAAGCTGGGAGCAGCACCCCCGCATCAGTGGACTCCCCCACCAACCTAGGCCCAAGCCCATGTCTGTCGCAGAGGCAGCCAGTGTAATCACAAATTCAACGCCGACGAGCAGTGATGTTGACATTGACTCATCGTTATCGCAAAGTAGTACCCAATCAATGCAGGAAACTTGGATAAGTGGGCAACAACAGCCGCAACCACCTCCAATAGTAGTTGTTCCTCCTGAAGTAGGGGCAGTTCAGGAGATCGAGCTTCCTGCAGTGGAAGAAGAAGGACAAGCCACTCTTTCAGAAGATCCATTATCTTGCAGATCCCCAGCAAGGAAAAGGAGGGTTAGTCCATCAACTTCTTCTGCAAGCCACCCTTCTGATGATCTAGACGCCACTTGGAAGCCACCTCAGTCTGAGAGTAAGACACACCACAACACAAGGCTAGGGAAAAGGAAGGTTCTAGAAAGCCTTAGAGTTATGGAGGTAGATGTAGAAGAGGAGGATGATGACGAGCCAGCCATCATCATGGACATTAGTCCCACCCCAGTGGAGACCGACATTACCCCATCCCAAATTGCTGTGAGGGATACCACCAACACAGATGATACCACCAACACCACCTCCAGCTTCCATATTTCGCCGTCAGCAACCTACATCCACCCCAACCACCTCAGTAGAAGTAGGTACTGCAGAGAGTCAAACCTCACGCCCACCTACCAGTTCATCCAACATTGCAAGTGTCACCAGCAGTGCCAGAAAATTGACCTCCCCAGTTTGAGACTTTTTTTTGGTTAGCAAGAAGGAAGTGAGCTATATGCTCCATTTGTATGCAAGGTTAGTCGGGGTAAGCTTGGTACAAACTATGGTACCGGAGGCCTAACAACCCACCTGAGAAAACACCACTTGATACAGTGGGAAGCGCACCTTCGCTGCCAAAAACTGCTTGTGTTGTTGGTGGAGGGGATGAAGAAGTACTGTTCACGGTGGAAGGTGAACAATAGGGAGACATTTTCTCTGTTACACAAAGCAGCCCTGCCCCCAGCAGTGCAGTGGTACCGCCCACACCATTATCAGCAACATCTCAATGGCACAAGAGTCAGGCTGAGACACCAAAGGGTCCAAGGCAAGAGAGTCCCACAATGAAAAAACTTGCATTGAGCATAACATCTGGCATCAAGAAGTCACCTGCATCAGTGGCACCAGAAAAGAAAAAAAATCCAGGCTACCATTCTTAGCATGTTCAGGTCGGAGGGGCAGTACAAACGCAACCACCCAATGGTACGTTTGTACAACGCGAAGCTGGCTAAAAAGTTAGTGCTGAACCACCTCCCCATTTCGTTTTTGGAAGGGGTGGGTTTACTTGAATTTGTGGCTGCCATCTGCCCGAAATGGAAGGTTCCCAGCCAGTCCTATTTCGCCAGAGTTGCTGTTCCAGCACTACATCACGACGTGCTGGAATTGCTTGGACAAGCTTTGCAGCAGAGTGCTGTTCACACTATTCACTTGACAACAGAGATGTGGACCAGTTGCCAAGCCACTGATTACATGTGCATCACTGCACATTGGATCTCTTTTGTGGGGGTTAGAAAAAAGATATCTGCAGGTGTTGACACTGCTGAGATTTTTAATAACGCTCGGAAACATACAACTGTAGCCATGTTCACCATGGAGAAATCTCATACTGCTGCAAACATTTTGGAAGACTATGACAGCAAGGTCTTTGAATGGCTGCGACCAATAGGGATTAACATTGGTTTTGTTGCCACAGACAATGGCAGTAGTATAGTTAAGGCCATGGCCGATGATGGCTATTTCAGGGTCCTGTGTTTGGCGCACTGCATTAACATCAGTGTTCAAGACCTTTTGAAAAAAGAAGACGGAATCAGCAACTTACTGACCACCTGTAGAAGAATCTGCACACATTTCAGCTATTCTTTTAAAACCCGGAAGCAGGTGAGGATCATACAACGTGATAATAAAATGCCAGTTAAATCACTCATCCATGAGGTGCCAACACGTTGGAACTCAACTTATTACATGCTTGAACGTCTGTTTGAGCAGGACAGACCAATCAATGAATATGTCATGCAAAGAGGGGATGCTACTGTGAAAGGCATGATCATGGAGATGGTCCAATGGGGTCAAGTTAAATGCCTGATAGAGATGCTGCTTCCTTTCAAGGTCGCCACACGTGAAGTCAGCAAGGAGGACTGTACTATTGGACAAGCTATCCCATTGTTGCAAATGCTACAGGAACAGCTGAAGGGGGTGTCTGCAATGTATGCAGGTGTGGAGGAAAAAAAAAGAAGCATATGAGTTGGTGGAGAGCTTAACCCTTCTCTTATCTGAAAATACATGGGTGCAAAGAGGCATTTTGTCATCCAACCATTACATTTGTGCCAAAATTCTTGATCCACGGTGCAAACCATTACTGCACACTTTCATTCCTTTTTCAGACGGGGATGTTGCCAGCTACAAAACTTGGATAGCTGTGCAAGCCAGTCAGCTAGAAAAAGAATGGCCGGGAATTGGAGGCCCGCTCCTCCAGGGCACAAGTACTGCAGGTCAGCCTTCAAGTTCAACTTCAGAGCCTGAGGGCAGTGCGGTTGGCTCACAGCAGCCAAAACCACCAACAACACCAAGAACAACATCAACAACAACAAGAACAGGAGCATCAGCCTCAGAATTGCCAGAGGAATGGTTTCTACAGGCAGGGCTTAAGTCCAGTGATGAGGCAAAGGCAAAAGAGGCCGAGCAAAGCGGAGCACCCATGAGCATTGAGCGGATAGTCCAGGCCTATCTGGATGACCCAACAGAGGTCTACTTTGATCAAAACCCATTGCTGTATTGGTATGGGAAAAGGCGCCAATGGCCAGTGCTCAGCAGGCTGGCGATAAATTATCTGGCTTGTCCTGTCCCAAGTGTCTCTTCTGAGCATGTTTTCAGTGCTGCTGGTGCCGTTCTGACAGTGAGAAGGTCCAGTCTCTCACCCAAAATGTGGAGAGGTTAACCATGATCAAAATAAATCAGTACTTTATACCACCGATTACACCATACCTGAAGTAGCACAGCAGGAAGATGACAGCGACTCAGGTCATGGAAGTAGTGTGTTAGGTGACCTACTTCTGGGGGAACCACCAGAGTTTGAGGATGAGCTCTACTTCCCTGACAACCAGGCTTTCGAGTTACTTTCTTTCTTCCTTTGATGCCCAAAAAAAGCCCACCAAAAAGATATAACTAAGGAATATTATTTACTTTTATTATTTGTGTGTGTCACTGTTTTTCTGGTTCGAATCACAACAAATCCATCACCACCGTCTTACTCTTTTATTGCCGGATTGGAGTTGCAACTGTGTGCAGTCAGTCAAGAAGTAAGTCCACTCCTCCGAGTCCTGACTCGCCCTAAATCCATTTCCCTCAAGCCAGACATTGGATGGAGAATAGTACAACAAATGTGAAATGTGTGCCTGCCTCGAGACCCTGCAAACCTGACTATATGTCTATCCTCCTCTCCGAGCCTAGAGGGACTGCCCCGGAAGAACAGGTAAATGATGGCATGCAATGCACACGGACTCTGAGTGATTGGTGTTGTGCATGATGTCTACTAGTATTTAATCTACACACAAAAAAATTGACTCAAGTCAATGTTTCCCTTCTTGTTGTTCAATAACAAAATTGTACTACTGCAGGCCGATCCATTGCTTTTTTGATTCTGGAGTCCGGACTCACTCGGGACACTAGAGAGTTGGACACCATGACCATACCATACTCGCAGTCAGTCAGTAGGATCGGAGATGATTGATGGAATAACTCCGGGCATTTCATGAAGTGGCCTAAAAGGTAAACAACAACATCACCAGACCTACATGTCTGTGTAGTGGTGAAGGCGAGTGTGGTGATGTGACTGACAGCGGTGCATTGATTTTGTTACTTAATTTGGAAAATGCTATGTTGCAGTGTGTGTGTATGTGTGCTCAGTGCTGTCTGGATCAAAATCTAAGCTAAGTGGAGGTTGGGTGAGTGGATGGGCCTGCTCCTGTTGTTGGAGGTAACTGCTGGAAACAGACATGATTTAGCATTGCCGCCTGTAGTAATCACTCCAGGCTGGTTGGAGATGTTTTAGGAGTATTTATTGTAGATCAATAGTACAGCAGTAATACAGCCCCACCAGGAGCAGCCAGCAAGGCGCTCAGCCCTTCTCCAACTGAAGTTTCCAGAGACCAACATTCCATATTACATCATCTCCACTGTGTTCCACTGGTGGAGCAGTGGATGATATGAATAGCACTATAACCAAGATACTACATATCCTCCTTTCTTCCAGAAGGAAAACAGAAAAGAGAAATAAAGAATCAGATGTAGAAGCTGGAAGAACAAAATAGAGAGGAGAGTACTAGGGAGAAACAGGGCAGAGGTAGAGAGAAAGAAAACAACCAAGAATCTGAGGAAACAGATAAAAATAATCCATAAACCATCCTCCCTTCTCTATATAACCAAAGAAAAGAAAGAGAAAGATAGAAACCATCAATGTCTACCCCCTGCACACCTACTGGCCAGGCAGGTATGCAAGAGGGCAACCCAAATCAGGAAGAAACAAGATGACAGAGAAGAAGAGAAATACAAAGGATTACTCATGCTTCTCTGTAATAAAAAAAATGTTAACAGCACTGGGTGAAACAGTCTACTAAAACAAGAAGCAATACGTAGAGGATAAATATAACACCCAGTGTACTGAAATCCTGCACCATAGAAATAGGACAAGAACCCAAACTATGCACCCAGTAAGGGTAGAAATAAGCGTGTGCAGGAATGACCTCAAGTGGAGATCTAAATATTGTGCACTGTTAAAGTAAAAAAACCCACAACCCACACTAGACACCTTACGCAAGGTAAAAACGTGCACTGTAGTGAAGGTATAAGACATGTAATGTCATGACCGTGTAAGGACGCACCTCGACTGGAGGTCATATGTTATGCACAGGATGATCGGGAGACCCAACAGACACACCTCACGGAGAGGTCAAACACACCTCGCGGAGAGGTCAAGAGACAATGTGCATTGGAAATGCGGGACAAAAATCCACGCAAAATGTGAGCCATGAGGTGAAAGTGTGCACTGTAATTAAAGAGACGGGTTGTGCACTAAAGTAGCGGGACTAAAACCCTTGCGAGACACCTCGTGAGGAGGTAAGGACAATGTGCACTGTAATAACGGGACTAAAACCCCTGCGAGACACCTCATGTTGAAGTAAAGACATTGTGCACTGTGTGACAGGACTAAAACTCTTGCGAAAAAGAGAAAACACTGCTCACATGAAAACACTGCTCACATGAAACAAAACAAAAACAACCTAAAAGGTTCTATAGCTTGACTTGTCACACTATTAAAAGGTCACTGAGCAGTTTTAGAAAACGTAGAGTTAACAACAACACACCATGTGTAGGGCAACAAAACAAGAAACAACAACCTTGTGTGGAGGTCTGTTGACATGCACTGTAGCAATAGAGTACACCATAAACTGTAATAAATTAGACCTTCAAAATTGGCATACAAATACTGAATGGTGAGACATTGGCCATGGAGCTTAAAGCTCGTAATGTGAGGAATAGTCACTAGATGGCAGTATAACACAGAGCAGTGAATGAAGAAATGCACGTAAACAAGATTTCACAACTCGAGAAAAGAATGCAACCTCCAAACAAAACCAGTCACTGTTGTTTTTTCAAAGTCACATGTGCTCCAACAAGCCTTCCAAGTATGTTATGCCCATAAGAAAAAGAAATTTCTTCATGTTGGAGTTTCCTAAAATCTTGATGTAGATGTGGAACGTGAAGAAAACAAATGGATCCTGTGATCGGAAGGTAGACAGTTAATGGATCCTGTCATCGGAAAGTAGACACTTTGTAAAAGAACAACTTTCACTCACCGCCGGTGTACAAACACCATCTTGCTCAGTCCTCTTAAATACGACGTTCTCGTCAGTCTTCATACTCCATATAACTCTATTGAAGACGACGCACTTGTTTTTTTGTTTTTTTTAAACGTGGTTGGCAAATGGCATGAGCGTGGTTGGCAAATGGCTTGTGAAGCAAGGCAATGGTGTAACAATGGTGCCTACTGCAAGATGGTGGCACGTATTGTGACGCCGCGCCGGATGGCTCCCGGCATCGCCATGCACTAAAAACGTCAATAGGCATCACCAGAGCAGAAACAAGCGTCACGGAGGATCGCATCAAGCTGGACACGTCACAAAACAGGTAAGTGTGCGCGAACTGCTTGGCTCGTGGGGATGAATTTTCAAATATGACAGAGATGGTTGAACTGCCAAATGTTGAGGGTACGAATGGGGCCCAGAAAATAATTAAAAAGACTTACCCCCACAAGTCCAATTAAGCACTGAGCTCCGTGAATGGAAGCGACAGTTTCTGTGAGCGTCGCTGTGCGTATAGTGCAGTAGACCTGTGAGAAAAATCATGTAGGCACATCTCAAACAACGCCTCCAAAGTAGCGCCCACAACTGGCAGTGGACAGAAAAAGTCTAGGACAGCTGTCCTTGTAAGACTTAACATTTGCGTTCATGCAGTGTGTACTCACATAGGAAGACATTATGAATGAGTAGACTTTCTTTGTAGGCGCAGGACTCTCTGTGCAGTCAGCTCCACTGTAGCCAGAAAACAGGCAGCCACATGTAAAGTTACATGTCACACTCTGCGCAGCCTTGTTTGTTGATACGCTTGAGCTGCATTTGAGGCAGGAGCTGGCACTGTAAATCCTTGTTCCTTGCATGTTGAGATGCTGTGGAGGCAACACGAACTAGCTTTTGAGACGCTGTAGGGACAGCAAGAACAGACCTTTTGAGATGCTGTAGGAACAGCAGGCAGAGACTTGAGCTGCGTAGAGACTCGAACTGGTACATTTGCGTAGAGGGCGACCGATGGGAGGTCACTGGTGGGGCTGATGTGTAGCCAGTAGATCAGTAAGTGCAGCTGTAGACAGAAGAGTTGCTTTAGCTTGAGAGTAGGTCCTCAGATACTTCCAGACTTGAAATTGAAGGCCTTAGAGGTAGCACACGCAGATTCTTTGCTTCAACTTGTCGCCATAAAATTGTAGTAATCACTCCAGGCTGGTTGAGATGTTTTAGGAGGATTTATTGTAGATCAATAGTACAGCAGTAATACAGCCCCACCAGGAGCAGCCAGCAAGGCGCTCAGCCCTTCTCCAACAGACGTTTCCAGAGACCAACATTCCATATTACATCATCTCCACGGTGTTCCACTGGTGGAGCAGTGGATGACATGAACAGCACTATAACCAAGATACTACACCGCCTTTGAAAGTTTTCTTGTTGCACTCCTCCTTAATTTATGCAGTTTAACTTTACTTTTCTTCTTGATTTTCCAATATCCTTTTTGTTTTTCAATCTACAGGCTGGCCTTTACCCTGCACTATACTGGGAAAAACAACTCGCACTTACCGTACAAACCGCATTCGCCAGGCAGGCACCTAAGATTGAGGGACGGACAGTCCAAGGAAGGACCAAGAAGGATGCCGAGATGCAACTCCCAATTTGACAATAATTCTAGTATAATTTCATTTGATTCATTTTTTCTCTTCAATCATTACGACTGTGTGTGTTGTTGTTTATGTTTGGTTATATTTGACTCATACAGATATTTTTTTATTTTCTTTGATATCTTTCAAAGGAAGCCCGGTACAACAGAACATAAAATGTATGTAACTTTGGTCTCTCTGGGGGCAGACAGGCAAGGCAATTGCATAATAATAATTAATATACTGCTGCCCTGTACTGCTAGTCTAGTACTTCTCATCAAGCCATCATCATGCATGCATTTCCTTTTTCTCCCTTAACAGATTTATGATGGTCGGCTGCCAAGATTGTGTGATGTCCATGTGTAGTGTTTGTCTTTGTTAAACCTTTTTCTCAAATCCCCCTTCCCAACCATTTATCAAACCCTAACCCTCTTCCCCCGGGCTGTGTGATTTATATTGAGGTGTGACTAAATTAAATTTACACCAAATATTGATCACTCACTTGCTGGGGCGGATGTGGTGAAAGCAACGCTAATTCAAGGCATGGCGAGGATCTTCTTCTGCTCTAAGTATATATACACTTTAGCCCACACTGGCAATATTAGATTGCCCACCCATGCACAGTATTCAATATTAAAAAAATGTTTTCCAGAGGAACATTACATAATCCATAATAATAATATAAATGGTTGCCAGCATCGAGTCATCAATCATCCTAGTTCCAGCACTAAAGGTTACGAAGCAGCTTATCCACTTCATCATCTTAGCTCGAGTCGACTTCAGTTTGTAACTTGTAACAGGCTAGCCCTCCAGGCATTCTGGTTTATTTTACTTCAACATTGCTTATCATCATCATGGTTTCTTGTTTGGCAGTCTTCTTGTGTACTGAACTTCTACTACTTGTTCCCGAGTCTCCCTCAGGTGACTGACTGTCTCATTTTCTTTTTTTGCAAATGCTACTGTCAGTGTCTACTACTACTACTACCACCACCATAGCACCTTGAGAAACCAAACCATCACCATGCAGCCATCGCTTCGCCTAAGTATAAATAAACATCAATCACAGGTAAGAGAAGAAGTTTGGGGGAGGCATAATACTATGGCAATTAATTCATTAATTCACACACCCTTCCGAGTCCATAGGGGTTTTAGTTGCAGACTGCAGAGACTAGGAGGAGAGACTGACAGTACTACTAGTAGGACAAGTCACAAGTGAGGGTACCACATCTGTTGATGTGTTACACTATCGGCAGATTATTTCAATAAAAAACTGGCTGCGGCCCTGCTGCAGCAAAGGAAACCGTGTGAAGTAAAAGAGTAACCCTCCCCACAAAACATTTACATCATATGTCAACTATAAATAATTTATTCCCCTAACAAATAAACTAATGAAAAAAAACCGCAACACCTGACCCACCCCTTTCCCTAACCCCAACCAATGTCTATCATAAGTGTCCAATGTCCATGTCCATAAACCCCAACTTTTCCCCAATGCCCAATTCCCACCCACTAAAAAAAAAGATTAAAAAAGGGGCAAGGTGACGAAGTTCTATTAGCGGGCTCGCAGGATCTTCCTCTCCAGGGTGTTTATCCGCTCCTCTAGGCGCGCCATCCGGAGGAACATGCGGCGCTCAAATGTCTTGCAGTTGCATGAACAGGGGTGGACAACAGTGTTTAAAGAAGTGCGACGAGCGGTTGCCAGACCACGGTGCCGTACCACTGGATGCACTGGGGGGCCTGGCTGGGCCCCGGGGCATTGGACGAGGCTGAAGCTGGTGCCGCCTCCTCCTCCTCCTCCACCAGAACTACCAGCTGCCACTCTTCTGCACGGTTGGCCTCCAGCTTCCGTTGCCGGGCAATGGCTGCTAACTCCTTCCTGTTTGGTTGTTTCGGTTGGGAAGGAGTAGCTATATCAAGAAAGACAAAAAGACAATTGTAACCAATACTCTTAGCAAAACAGTAACACAAAATTAATTATACACGTAAAATTATAGTGACATAGTAGCACTAGCAAGCACAGTACATAACATTTGTGGTATCCTCCCACTTCCTCGGCCTCTAACATTTGTGGGAGTTTCAGGCATTACTAGGCACTGTGGAATAGACAAGTCTTCTTCTTCTCTCTCTTGTTTAGCTAAATTAACCTTGTAGGCATGCCAGCTCAGTCAGCTGGTGCCCTAGACAGACATACTTGTGTCGTAGACTCGCAGTATTTACTGCTGTCTGCAGGTGGGGCAGCTGTAGTCTACAACTACATAATTATCTTATTTTTCTATTACGGCCATACTCTTTACATCAATGGCAACTGCTCAATTTCACTTTCACCCTGACTACTACAACAAGGCAAATGATATCTGATCTGAATGATTATATATGGGACGACGTGAGCTACAATTGATTAGTTGTTTAATCATGCAGCCGATAGGCCACGCATGGTTGAAACAGTCGAAATGACATATGTAGGGGGTGGGCCTCAGAGTCGGAGGGAGGCGATTAATAATGGGTGGGTATGGGTACATACAAACACAATATATATGTTGTGCTTGCAAACTACTGTGAGTCAAGGGAGTATTCTGAAATCCAACCTTGAATCAAAAACCTTGAAAAAAAAAACAGTCCTTGTTTCTCTTCCCAGCGATTTTTCCATTTATCATTGCATTGCTCTTCTAGCATTTTTAAAAAAAATTCTAATCTTATTCTTATCTTCACCCTTCGCTTTGCTACTCTGGGACGGTTTATTTTTCTTTTACATTCTCTTCATCCAGTGACAGTCTCCACCTATGCTATGATTGAATACCATTCAGGCATCTATCCATTCGAAGTAAACATGGCTATCATTCTTCTTAATCTCTCAACAAACCTTTCACCAACAACATATATTTGTAATTTTTTTTTAAACCACCACCCATGCGTCCTTGCTTGCCTTTGAGTTTGACCCATCAAACCCCCCGGAGGATTCCTATCGCCCATACAGTTTTGCCCAGTCAGGCAGGCATCCTTTCTTTCACCTTTCACCCATCCTTCAACCACCCATGCATCCTATCAGCCCCCTTCCTTCACCCACACATCCTTCTCTGCCAGTCATATATTACATGTCAGCCGTCCTTCCTCCTTCCATCCTTCTCTCCCTTTTCATTCAACCCATCCATCAAGGTCGTCTGACTCTTAGTCTTCTTCATAAAACCTTCCCAGCTGAGTTGAAGTCAGATAGAAGAGGCCATTAGTTACTCAACTTCTGCCTCTAATGCTATTGCTAATGCCAAGTAAAGGGTGTCTTCTTCAACCGTTGTTCACAACAACTTAGTCTCTCTCAACAGTACAGTGTACACCCTTGCAGTGAGTGTGTATAGTCAATAAGTTAGGAATATAACGTACCACCGATAGTCACTGCTGCTGGCTCACCCACCTTGCAGCTGCCGCATCTGCTCGCTCCTGGCTGGCGTCACCTTGCCCGCTGGCCCCGGCACTGGTGGTCGGTATGCCTAGAAAAAACATTACACATTTTTTAGATGCCATATTTGCCTCACCCTCTTTTTTTTCAGTGGCAAGATTGAAAACACAATACATACATACACCACACACATCACTAGTACAAATCGGGTACTAGAGTTGAGTAGACAGTAGTATGTCCTATCCTATCAAAAATAATTATAAAATATCTCGTTGGGCATTTTGTTGGTGGCAATTTTCAAAAAGCCTCTCAAGAAGAGGACAACCCAAAGGACTGGACTTAGTGACTAGAGCTATTCGTGAATCTGAGTTTTAAAACTTTTTAAAAAGAAAAAGAGTGGCCAATTGGGCGGACAATCGGACATGAGGTCTCTCCGGTCTCGAGTCCTCTCTCTTGTTGGAAAATATAATTGTGCTCTCCTCCTCCTCATACTTCCTTCCAGCCATGGTTGTTCACAATCAACTGTTGCTGCTAATAATAATAGTACTAGGCCTAGACAAGAAAAAGTACAAATACACCACTTTGGGGTATCCAACGTGACCATCATTTTATTTACTGATTGAGCATGAGAAAGAAAGTAAAAGAAAGCCTTCTAATCTCAACAAACATGCGTAGAATGCCTTAGTTGGGCATGCAATCTGCACAGCAGAGTAGCAGTACTAGTAGTAGTAAAGGACAATGTCTTCTCTAAATCTTACAGTAGTACCACCACTAGGCAGTCCACAAAATATAAGGGGAGAGGAAAGCTGACTGGAAAACCAGAAAAAATTATAAAGGAAGCTACAGACATACTAATAGTGTACAGAGTCAGAGGCAGTTAGATTGATGTAAAAAAAAAAAAACAGACGCTAGAAATATAATAACTAAGTAGCCAGGTAGGTAATGCAGGGATAACAAGAATTTAGACACAGATAGATCGAAGAAGATTTGGTAAAAAATAGAATTAGGAAACGGAAATAATAGTTCGAAAAAATAAGGTGCAGTAAAAGTTAGGGAAATATAATTATTAATATTAACAACAGGAGGACTTACTGGGGCCAGCAGCAGAGCCATCTGTAGAGGAGCGTTCCTTGCACTGGGAGGCACCTCCAGCTCCCGCCTCAGCAGACCCCGTCGTCTTCTTGCGCCTTGATGCTGATCATGTAAGACATAATAAAGAGACAAAAATTGATTGGTGTGAAAGAAATAATAAATATTTTTAAAAAACGCTCCAAAAATATTTTTTGACAGAACGACGATTGCAATAAAATTGACCTATCTAATCAAATCGACTAGTAGTATCACGGTTGCGGACCGTCCTATCTCTTTATTATTCCAGTGTTCCATTTCGATTCCAGAATCCTAAAGCTAAGTAACACCTAGCCTGCCTATTACAAAGACTTTGGAATGAATTGCCAAAAATTATATTTGCTTCTTCTAAGTTTCAATCTCATTCACAATCATCAATGAATCAACCCCATTTGACGGGCCAATTGTTCACTAAGCCTGCATTTCCATTCATTTTAGTCCTTAAAAATGCATAGATGGACGCATGCATATTGCATACACCAAATTGTTGGTTAGTTGCTGATTGTGCTGAGTTGCTATATTATTCACTCACTAACAAACTACAAAAGGTTCTACTAAGGACTGGAGTTAACAGCACGTGTCGGAGGACGCGTCACGCGGACCGATAAAAAATTACCAACTAATACTAAGTAGCTAACTATAATAACTACCTACCACCACTATCTTAGTGAAAGGACAGAGGAAAGGAGTCTCTCTAGCATTACCTAACTTAAGTTCTCAAACCTCTCTTACATAATCAGCCCAAGTGAGCGCAAACTTGCAAACAAGATTAGTAGCGCCTTTCACCTGTCTAGAAGAATAACAATCACAGAATATGAGATTTTTAAACGTAACTTACCAGCATGTAAGCAGCAGCAGTATTCTTTCTATTTGGGGAAAAAAATAATATTCGCAATAACACAGAACAGATCACACAATAGTAATAAATTAGCTACTCACCAAGCCCCAAGCCCCATGACTTCAACACCTAACAGGTCTAGCAGGTCCTGCTCCCGGATGTTGGACCACCGGTGAGTCAGCTGGTTGTGGGTGCGCCGGACCTCAGAGCAGTGAAACACTGCCCAGTGCACCCTTGCCCACCAGCCGTGATGCTCCTGGATCCCATAGCCGGAACCAGGCCTGCAGCCTGCTGCCAAGGTTAAGGGGAGGTGGCACTGCACAAAACAAACTAGGGCGGCCACCTCCACCTCTGAGAATAAGGCCCGGGCCTGCACCCCTTCCGGGCACCGCCTTCCGCAAGGAAGGCGGCTTCCGGTCACACTCTTACCTTTAGCCATGTTTTTGGTGGGGCAGGGGTGGAAAGTAAAATAAATTAAAGTCAGGAGAAGTAGGGAAGTAAAAAAAAAAAGCAAGTAATAGAAAAACAGTACAAAAACGCAGTAAAAGTAGAAATAAAACATAAAATATAAACTTAGGAAGAGAGAGGGATAGATAAATAAACCAGATCAGAAAAAAAGTTTTAGAAACAAAGGATTAAAAAGATTTGAGAGGATTCAAAAACAGGCCCCAGAACCATAACAAAGAGTAGAACATCAAGATGGCCTCACCCATTGGCGACAGCGTGGTGAAGTTCGCACAATGTTTCCCCCCCGAACATGCAATCCGCATTGCCAAACGTCAGAAAGGTCTCGTGAGCATGCACGAGCATGCAGAACAAGCAACTTTGCATGCTCGCAGAACTCTGCATAGCATTGCAGAGTTGTTTTACCGCTTCGCGTAGTTCCGCGTAGAGCGGCTACTCAAACTCTGCCCGGGCTTAGACAAAAGCCTATGTGCCTGCCAATACTTCTAAGTAAAGCAGTGGTTCACCATAAATGGGCAACAGGTGAAGGATCTGAGAGACACAGGAGCCAGCATGGCTACTGTAAATTGTCAGCTGGTGTCCTCAGAGCAAGTCCTCCCTAACACATTCCACTAAGTCACAATCACAGGCAACTGAGAGAGTCCTCTACCTGTGGCTCTAGTTCCATTTGAGTGTGAGGGGGGTGTCTCAGGTTCTCTAAAAGTAGCTGTGATCCCTGCCATGCCTGTAGACTGTCTGTTAGGCAATGACGTGGAGCACACTATCTGGAGGGAGGTAGAGCTCAGGTTACACTTGGATATGGTGGGATTGCCTGAATGGATCTGTATGACCACACAGTTTATGGATGCCCGGGAAAGGTGTCAAGGGCACCTGGAACAATGGGCCAGTCACCTGCCAAGAAGAGAGGGAGCAAGGGATGTGAGAAACCAGCCCTTGATGTTCCCGCAGTCCAGGTTCATTGGATACATGAGGAGAATGCCCTTGAGTTTACTGGGAAGGACATTGCCACCTTGGGTAACCTGCCTGAGCTTGCTGGTTGGCAGGTTGAGGATGGGCCCACCAGGGAGGAATTTTGCAAAGCACAGAAGAGTGCCCACTCTAGAGGGCTTGAAGCAGCAAGCTGAGTCCCAGGCAGCAGGTCACACCTCTAGGGATCGCCTTATGTATTGGGAGAATAACCTCCTATACAGTGAGCCTAAGGTGCCTGAAACTAGGGCAGCCCGTGTGCTGGTGGTTTCCCAGTGTCACAGGACCTGGCTCATGACAGTCCCCTGGCAGGACATCAGGGGCAAGACAATACCTTTGCTGGGCTTAGTGCTTCCTTCTATTGGCCACGGATGAAGAAGGCCTCATATGCATTCTGCAGGTCCTGTCCCACTTGTCAGGTCAGTGGAAAGTCAGGAAAAATGGTCAAGGCTCTCTGACCCCATTACTCATCGTTGGCACTCCCTTTGAAAGAGTGGGCATCAACATTATTGGACCCTTGGACCCCAAAACAGCTTTAGGTAACATGTTCATCCTGATATTGGTGGACCACGCCACTCACTACCTAGCAGCCATCTCTCTGAGGTCGGTGACTGTACCTGTGGTGGCCAAGGCCCAGATGAGGATTTTTACCTGTGTGGGATTCCCCAAAGAGGTAGTGTCTGACAGAGGCACTAACTTCATCTCAGCGTACATGAAGTCCATGTGGGAGTAACTTATATGTTCTCCACTCCCTATCACCCCCAAACCAATGGTCCTGTGGAGAGATTCAACAAGACCCTAAAATGCATGATAATGGGCTCACTGGAACCCATGAGGCATAAGTGGGATGTCCTCCTGCTATGCCTTCTGTTTGCCTACAGGGAGTTGTCACAGAAAGGGTTTAGCCCATTTGAACTCCTCCATGACCACCCTGTAAGGGGACCTCTTAGTCTTGTTAGAGAGTGGTAGGAGCAAGCTCCCAGGAAACCCCCACAGGATGTCGTCAGCTACATGCTGGCCCTCCACAACCAAATGCATCGCTGCTGGAAAAAGGCGAAAAACAATCTTGAGGCCAGTCAAGAGTGCAGAGTCCTACCCAGCCCGGGCACTTGTCAATGACTACTCCACACACAAAGAGAAGTTATACACAGCTTTATTCTTCAGTGTATGAGCAAGAGCTCAACGTTCTAAACCTGCATTCACTTCATTACCCTCCAATGCCTACTTCACAGGTCTACGGAGTGCATCGGGAACCAAAAGAGTTCCATAGTTCTTTATTTCCACAACACTACATCTCTCCCTTTGCTAAATAAAAACTTTTTACTTGTCTTTCTCAGTCTTTGATCTGAGATTGGTTCATTGGGGTAACTTGGTTGCCTTGGGCCTCCCAAACATCAAAGTTGTAGGGCTTTCCCCTTTAGTTGAGTGAGGGGTTGATCAGTAAGCTCGAAGAGTGGCATTCAAGATCACCTTGAGGTCAAACTTCCTTAATGCAGCACACTACACAACTTTCTTTAAAGTACTCATGAATCATTCTACCAGGCCATTGGCCTGGGGCTAATGAGGAGTACTTTTCTGATGCTTCACATTGAGATGGCTGAGAAAGTCTCTGAACTCTTGGCTACTGAAGGGTGGGCTGTTGTCAGAATTCAAGATGACAGGGACACCCCATGTCGCACAGATGCCCTCTAATCTTTGAATATTTTTATTTTATTTTTAGTGTTTTCTATAGCGCGAACAAGACCCTGAGTAGGGTATCAGAGCGCTTTACAATACAATACAAAGCAAAGCAAGTATAAAAACATTTTAGTAAGGTTCGGCAGAGAGTAAAACGATAATAGAGATGATTTGTTCTGTGAAGTAGGAACAAGTTCAAGTACGAGCAAATCATATAAACGAGGGTGTCATCATAGGAGGTATAGAAACAAGTTTATAGTAGTAGATTAGTTTAAAGCAGGCAGGACTGCAATCGAGAATAGAGATTCTGTTGGAGTCGGAGAGGGGCAAGTCAGAGAGTTAACTGGTGTGATTGATAGGGCCCAGGATGGTGAGGATTGTTAAGGGGGTTAAGGGAGGAATTTGCTCATCAGGATGATTTGGCTTCCCTTTTGAATAATGGTGCTGAAGATATTTTTCTGATGCTCGGAGGGAGTGAGTTCCATATTCTTGAATAACAAAGGAACCTTTACTTTTTAAAAGTGTTGACACAGCCCAATGTATATACTTTAGTTTTTGACTGCATAAATTGTGGTAATGGAGACAATTCACAATATTTCTCCTCAGGCATGATGTTTATCGACGCACCGCTATCAATTATGAAATTATTGAACACCCATTTATCTTCAAGGTAATCTTCGGAAAATGTTTGTAAGTCTTTGGTGCTTTTTCATGCTGATTTTTCTTTTATCTTTGGTGTTTCTCACATTCAACTAGTCCCATGTGTGCATGCCTCTCTGAAGTAAAAATTGACATTGCACAATTATCATTGTCACTTTCACTAGAACCCGACACTGAGGAACTCTTTGACGATGATTTAGATGATGATAGACTTTATTTGGTATCGATTTACCTCAGTTGGTGTTACCACTTGGCCTTGTAGGAGCATATCAAACGTTGATGCAGCGCTCGGTCAGCCATTTTGTCTTCACGCTGTGATGCACTCACTATTCCTTTCAACTTGCACATCATCACAAAATGGTTCACTTTTCCACAGCCATTGCAAATATATCCAATGGCGGGACATCTACGGTCTTGTGGAAATGACAATCTACATCTGAAACACATTTTCTTTTTCTGGGGAGACATTGCTTTGAGTCCCTCAGTGTTTTCATGTTCATGACTGTCACACTCTGGGGACCTTCGGCCTCCATGTCAGCCACTTGTCGATTAGCACTGGGAGGTAAATTCCGCTCCGCCGATGGAGTTAGGGGAGTTTGCCCACTCCACGCTAGAGTTTAGCATAAACTCTGCCAACCGCTGCGTAACTGAGTTTACCGGCACAGTGGCGTACTCCCTTTGCTGAGAGCAGACACAGGAGAAGTAGGCCTTCTAATTCTAGCCTAGGAGAGCAAGGTGATTGCAGAGCCCCTGCCAGCCCCTCAAGCACTCCCTCCAGCTGCAGCCACCGCCACTCCTCGTTGGACCTTCTGTTCTCCTTCGATGACTCCATTGCGCAGGGGAAGCTGCAGGGATTTGAGATGGCGTGGAACCGTGAGTCATGCTTTTTGTTTACACAAGTTGGTGAATGTGATGCCACTTGGTGGAGCGGCGATGTACTAAGGGGTATATTCACAAGAACGTGTGATAATTACCTCCAGAGTAGCGCAACGCAACTTTCAGCATCGCAGCCTATCGCGGGAAAATAACCCTGTGACAACGTGGAATTCACAACATGGCGGTAGAATGCGACAGTTGGCCGACACCGCGGCCAATGCTCGCGAAACAACCACCTCGATGGAGATAAAAACACAAACCACAACACAAAAAAAGCTGCGATGGGCCAAAGCGCGATAAGAAAACAGTGACAACCAGCGCGAGGGCAGCGATACTCACGCACAATGCGGGAAAAAGCGCAAGAACAGTATACGGAAAATGCCACAGAACAAAATACATCAACAGCGGAGTACCACGGATGCACCCTGGCCAACTGCAGAGAACAACATGCACACCACAACATCCAAGCACCGTGGAAGAACAGAACCTACAGGCACACCGCATGAAAGAGACCAGTGGCAGACAAATCAGAGCCGCAGGAGCGACACACCCACTGTGCAGCATACGCATATAAGCAGAAGTGCACCTCAACATTGACAACATCCCGGTACAAACAGCAACACCTCCACAACTGAACACAGGACACAACTGGTTCGGGAAATGGGCACAACCTGGCAAATCACATCTGAATCCCCAGGGATATGTAACATGACAATGTACAAGTCCAACCTGTAACCTGCAAATATGTTTTATTCACACATGCAGTGCAATTGGACATCTACTACTGTCCCATGAATGCCACGGACAGTCACAACGTGACATGCTCATGAGAAGTAAGTGTCAATGATGGAGTCCCTACTGGCCATTCCTGCTGCAGCTGCAGTGGGATGTGGGCCACCTGCCCCATCACCAACATCATCGTCCGGTACCTCTGGAACTGGGATCCATGGGGCCCTGGTGCGAACACAGATGTTGTACAACACACAACATGCAACGATCATCTTGCACACGACGTCCGGGCTGTACAGGAGCTTCCGACCAGTGCCGTCCAGGCACCTGAAACGTGACTTCAACACGCCAAATGTGCGTTCAACGATGCCCCTGGTGCGTATGTGGGCCACATTGTACTGCCTCTGGGCGGGTGTGTTCGGGTCCCGGAGGGGTTTCATCATCCAAGGGCAGAGTGCATATCCTTGATCACCTGTGACAGTGCAGGGAGAAAAGAGTCAATACTAGGTTCGGCAAGATGTGATGGCAGGCCCACCAATTCAGTGACGCCTGTGCTGGCTGTGTGTGGGGTGAGTGTAAGCCAGCCCTCAGGGAGTAGCTGGTGCTGGCAACTATACCAACAGTCATCAGGCACACAGACATGCAATGTCAGGACTACAAGGGGGGATGACTCGAGTCGCACAGGGCTAGTTGCCCCGGATGCACAGCGGCCGACACAGGCCCACCGCCACGGGACGCTGACCTGCGGGTGACTGGGGTAGGGTCATGAGGGCAGAGCAGTGCCTCACATGTGTCATGGCTGCATTCCGCATCTCCTCACGTTCAGCTGTTGTGTGGCTGTGGTGTCATGTGAAGTCTGTATTGGGTGCAGGGGTAGCCCAGGATGACCATGGAGTGGTGTAGTCGTGTCTGGTAGGTGGTCGTGTAGTTTGACATGTCGGATGTGGTTTGGTCACGTGTGCAACCCCACAGTTGTGTTTTGTGCATTGGTGGCTGTGGGATGTGTGGTGTGTTGATTTGGTACTTACCAACGAGCAGTCCCGTTCCATATATGCCATCCTGAAAGCGCTGGTTGATGATGGACTGTCGGAAGATGAAGGAATCATGCACACTGCCTGGGTAGTTGGCGACGACATTGGTGAAGAGTCCCCGGTGGTCCACTATTGCCTGCACATTGATGGAATGCGTGTGCTTCCTGTTGCGGTAGTGGTGTGCAGTATCCGCAGGGAGCACAAGTGGGACATGTGTGCAGTCGATTGCCCCCAACACAGCCGGGAATCCGGCTATGGCGTAGAAGCCTTGCTTAGTCTCCAGCTGTTCCTGCGCAGTGTTGGGGAAGTGAAGGTACTGGGGTATGAAGCTGATGATGACATCCAGGACAGGTGTGATGAACTTTGATAGTGCTGGCTGTGAGACCCCTCCGACTCTGGCAGTTGTTGGTTGGAAGGTCCCAGAGGCCAACAGGTGCGGCACTGCCAGCAGCTTTGTCTGCGGAGGGATGTTTGTTCTCCGCTGTGTTGGGACCGTCAGCCTGTGGGCGATGTGGGTCAGGATGCGTAGGGTGGTTGTCCTTTTGAGCCTGTAGTGGGCAATGGCTTCCACAGGCGTTAGGTCTGTGAGAGTGGTGCGTTTTCGGTAGGTCCGCTGTCTTACTCTACGCTGCCTCTGTGGTGGTCCGGGGGGGGGGGACGGGTCTGGGTCCTGGGGGTGGTGGCGGGCCTGGGGGTGGGTGTTGTTGCCCTGGTGGGGCTCCGAGCTGCATGTAGAGTAGCTCCATGGCATCGTTTGTCCTTCGGGTATGGCTGTGTGCGGGCTCCGTTGGCTACTGCAGGTAGAAGTCCGTCTTTACACCTGCTTGAGGCTGGTGTTAAATACCTGCGGCTACCGCGGCTTATCGCCTGTTTTTGGTTCGCTTCGCAGTTCTGGCAGTTCGTTGTGAAAGTGGTGTTGTGGTTTTCTCGTGTGTTTTTGTACGGGAACGCCTCCTCTGCATCTCATTAGTGTTAGTTGGTGGTGTCCACCGTGGAGATAAATTTGGGGGCAGTTATCGCGGGAATACTGGTGTTGTCTGCAGTTTGCACCAGCTTGTGAATGGGGTGTTAAATTTATCTCCACTTTTGCTGCGTTAAGGTGGAGATAAATCGGAGTTAACTCCTTGTGAATATGCCCCTCAGTTCTTTGTGTGCCAGTTAACGATCTTTATAGAGATCTCTCCCACTGTGTGGCGCAGTTATAGTGCGCGCACAACGTGACACTCGCTCTCTCCCCTCACTTCCCGACATCCTTCTCCACCCAACAGCCTGCCAATCCACATATGCCAATATGCCCAAGAATTCTCAAGGCCAGGTATTTATGTCCAAGGCGTAGTGTTTATTCACATAATCATGTACTTCTCCCCCAATCCCTGGGAGCGAACGTACCTGTATCTTACTTGGATTCACATATATATGATTATACATAGCATCACGCTCCGCATCCTATATGGATAAATATATCAGAATATACATGGCATCACAGACTAGCGTCATCATCATGGCAAGGCAGTAAGGAATTACAAATGACATTGCGGTCAACCTTGTATCCAGTGACCGTACACTTGAACACTCAGCTGTACACATTGCGCCGTCCGGCCCCAACGCGATACAGCACACAGTTCTAAAACTTGCAATTGAAGCTTGAAGTCCAGGGCACCGCATAACGCACCGGCCCTCCGGGGTCACCTGAACACAGGCAGCCTCCCCAAAATACACCTCAGTCCATAAGTGCCAGGTTGGGGCAGTAGAGTCGAGGACCACCGTCAGGCCAGTCCCTTCTCCCCACCAACCTATAGCACGCTGCAATCCTACCCCCTCCTGGGGTCCCTCACACAGAACAACCATTGTTGTGCCTCCCCTTTGTTGTTAACTGTCAGCGTTCCGCCGCCTTTATTTATTGCCGGGTGGGTGGGTGGTTGCCGACGCTCCTGTAGCTACCTTCCGGGTCCAGGGAGACAAAGAGGACAAGCCCCTCGAGGCAATGCCTTATATACCCCCTAAAGGCAGATTCGGTTTCGTTTCCCTGTCAGAGGTGCATAGCCCACCCCCTTCTCGTCACCGAAGGCAGACCCCCTCCCTACCGACCCCATAATGGGAGCCCCGGTCCCGTGGCGCTACTAAGGGTGCCCCTCCTCTAGTCGCGGGGTGGCGCCTCATCATAGTGCGCGCACAACGTGACACTCGCTCTCTCCCCTCACTTCCCGACATCCTTCTCCACCCAACAGCCTGCCAATCCACATATGCCAATATGCCCAAGAATTCTCAAGGCCAGGTATTTATGTCCAAGGCGCAGTGTTTATTCACATAATCATGTACTTCTCCCCCAATCCCTGGTAGCGAACGTACCAGTATCTTACTTGGATTCACATATATATGATTATACATAGCATCACGCTCAGCATCCTATATGGATAAATATATCAGAATATACATGGCATCACAGACTAGCGTCAACATCATGGCAAGGCAGTAAGGAATTACAAATGACATTGCGGTCAACCTTGTATCCAGTGACCGTACACTTGAACACTCAGCTGTACACATTGCGCCGTCCGGCCCCAACACGATACAGCACACAGTTCTAAAACTTGCAATTGAAGCTTGAAGTCCAGGGCACCGCATAACGCACTGGCCCTCCGGGGTCACGTGAACACAGGCAGCCTCCCCAAAATACACCTCAGTCCATAAGTGCCAGGTTAGGGCAGTAGAGTCGAGGACCACGGTCAGGCCAGTCCCTTCTCCCCACCAACCTATAGCACGCTGCAATCCTACCCCCTCCTGGGGTCCCTCACACTGAACAACCATTGTTGTGCCTCCCCTTTGTTGTTAACTGTCAGCGTTCTGCCACAGGGTGAGAAGCTCCCCGGCGTACTCGCCTCCCCCCCCTGACGCTGACCGTATTCAGTGATAGCCCCCAGTGTAGTGTGAAGAAACAAACGTAACCCTTCCTCTGACACATGCCCTCCGTGATGTTGGAAAAACTCCGTTCGCCTCAGATGTAGCAACCTGTGCCGAATTGTACCCATGGAAGACGACCCCCGCAGGATCTTATGTATTGCACCGTTTAATTTGTGCACAGATTTATTCAGGGCCCTCACTGAATCCCCTCCAACCCAAACGGAGCGAGGTAGCACCTCAGACCACAATATTACCGTGGTCGGTAAGTAATTTTTAATCCTTGCCAACACCGAAAACAAGGCCTCCTGCACCCCTCGCCTGCCCAGCAGTGGCATGTCGTTCCCACCAGCATGAATCACCAGAATGTCCGGGCGAGGCACTGATCCGGATGCCATCGCGTGCTGCAGCCAGGCCAACAAGTCCTGTAACTTAAGACCCGGCACCCCACACCAATGGTGTACAAACCCAGCAGCCACTTGCGCTGCCTCCAAAGCGGACCCACGAAATTGCTCCTCCGCTCTGAGAATCAAGGAGTGCCCACTCCAACACACATGCACCGGCTTGCAGGAATCAACTGAAACAGATAGAGAATGACTGTTAAGGGTATGACAAAGGAGCACTACACCAGGCTTGGCCGAACATAACATTGAAAACATGTTGATCGCCAACGCCCCACCCGCTTTATTGCCTCAGCTGGCAGTCCCATTGCCGCTGCTGTGGTGGCCGCCCCAATGCGAAAGGAATGGGAGCTAAACTGCATTGAATCCTCACCTAGGTAGACCAGCGCTCTCCTGCACACCTGAGTGAACTGATATCGTGTCATTGACATCTCATCCTGGTGTACCAAAAGCCTCGATGAGGAGATCCCTGGGCGCCCAATCAGGTACTCTCGTGCCAACCGTACTGGACAACAGGCGGCGTGTTGCGCCGCGTGCAACGTCACCCATGCACCCTTCCCAATCGAGTCAGTTTTCGACCGCTTGATCCTAAGATGAAGCGACCCTTCTTCCAACATGACATCCGCTAGGCCTAACCCTCCTTCTGCAGCATTTTTTGATGCGGTCACCAACTCCGAGATACGCAACGCCCCAAAGAAGGCGAGCACATATGCCAAACTAAATAGCTTTACCTCATATTGTGACCCACAGACATGCGGAAGGGTCTCCAACAGTCTACCCAACCTCTCCACATTAATAGGTCGCCGAGTGTCCTGCACTCTCGGAACAATGCGTTCCCAACCCCTGATGGCTTTGCGCACTCTAAAATCTTTGGTGGGGTCCTTGACTCCACTTAACCCCACAAAGAAGGCTATGGCCGATAACTGCCTGCGCACCAGAGACAGTGACCTCCCCAGCGCCCTCTGCTCCACCAAAAAACCCAGCACTCCTTCCGGTGTAAATCTATCCTGCTCCCTACTTGCACTGAACGTTGCGCTGTACACCCCCCAAGCTCTCTCGTACATACGTTTTGTCTGGGGTGCCAATGCTGCTGCAATTAGGTCTGCCGCAATGGGGCACCAAGCCTCCACAGCTCCTCCGGAAACTCCGACATTTGTTCATCCGCCTGCGGCCACCGTGCCGTGAACTCTGCCAACTTAGATCGAGACAAAGAGTCAGCCACTGTATTTTCCACACCGGGTACATGTTTGGCAGAAAAATGCACATTATGCAAGAGACACAAACGAAGGGCCTTTAGCAGCCGCAGCACCAAACCACATTTCGCACTCTGGTTATTAATGGCTATGACTGCCGACATACTGTCGGACCAGAACACAACTCTGGAGTTCACCAATGAAGCCCCCCAGATGTGCATGGCGACAACAATGGGAAACAACTCCAAGAAAGTAACATTGCGCGTTAGCCCCGACGCCATCCACTCAGCTGGCCAATGCTTCATGCACCACCTAGCCCCCAACACCGCACCAAAACCAATACTGCCCGCTGCATCGGTATAGAGGGCTACCTCACTGTTGCTACGCGCTGGTTGCTGCCACAGAAGCGTCCCATTGAAGTTGTCGAGAAACTCCCTCCATGTGTCTAGGTCCTCTCTGACTTCCACAGACAACCTTGTGTGATGGTGCTTTGCCCGCAGGCCCAACATCGCTCTCGCTATGTTCTTTGAAAAAACTCTCCCCATGGGAATCACTCTCAAAGCGAAGTTCAATTGGCCCACTAACACCTGCAACTGCAAAAGAGTAACCTTCCTGGCAGCTAGACAGCCATTGACCGCCTCCTTAAATGCTTTCACCTTCTCCTGCGGCAACCGACACTCCCCCACCACTGAGTCAATCTCAATGCCCAGGAAACACAAGCAGGTGGAGGGGCCCTCTGTTTTTTCCTCGGCCAATGGAACCCCCAACGCCTGCGCCAACTGACGGAAACCGTGCAGTGCCCTATCACATGCCAGACCACCCGGAGGACCCATAAACAAGAAGTCATCCAGGTAATGCACCACATCGTCGGAACGCACCAACTCCTGCACTGCCCACTCCAGGAATCTGCTGAATGTCTCAAAAACTGAGCAAGCTATAGAGCACCCCATGGGCATGCACAAGTCGAGGTAGTATTGACCCTCGAAAGTGAAGCCCAGCAAGCGTGTGTCCTCTGGGTGAACAGGAAGAAGGCGGAAAGCCGACTATGTCGGACTTGGCCATCAGCGCCCCCCTCCCTAAACTCTGCAATTTTGCAATCGCCTCATCAAAAGTGGTGTACCGCACTGTGCATAGCGCCTGGTCCAACCCATCATTTACAGACAACCCTGCGGGGTATGAGAGATTATGTATGAGACGGAATTTCCCTGTCTCTTTTTTAGGAACCAATCCCAGGGGCGAGCACACCAAGAATTCACATGGTGGCGCCGCGAAAGGACCAGCAACCCGCCCCGCGCACACCTCCTTCCTAATTTTTTCCCGGACCAAGTCCCGCTGCTGCAGAACTGACTGCTGATTCTTGGGTGGGACTGAGGATGGATGTGCGCGGGAAGGAATGCGAAAACCGTCCTTGAAACCATGATAAAGCATGTGAGCGTCCTTGTCATTATTGTATCCACTGAGCAAATGAGCGAGAACATGCAAGCGAATAGGGGACGGGCGCTTTTCACAATTGCTTTGGCAGTAGGCTTTTAAAGGGTGTTTGCTCTCTCTGCTTTCCCTGCTTTTTGAAACACTTACACTCTGGATGACCTTGTCCCCCACAGAAAGAGCAGATGTGTTTAAACTTACAGGCTGTCCCCTTGCTACATTCCTTCTTGTTGTACTGCCAACAGGCCAGCTTTTTGTCCCCCAAGCTTTTGTTGAATCGAAAGGACTGAACCGCCCTCCCCGATGCCGGAGACATATTGAACTCCGCATGCCATATGTTGATCTCTCTCTGATCCCACGCTATTTCCGGCCTAACCGCTTTCATCTGTCGAAACTTGGTGTCGTACTGCATCCATGCCGACCCTTGAAATTCGGATGCCGCCCCATGAATCAGGGACATGTAACCAAACAACTGCGGGGCCAACGATGGTGTTTTTTCAGTCAGAATTGCCGCATAGATGGAAAACCCAGTCACCCAGTTCCACAGGGACCACTCCACCCACACCGATTTGGGCTTCGAATCGCCTTCCTTAGCCGTTCTAGGCCTGCTTGGCACCACCCCTGCATTGATCAAATCAAACACATTCACAAATTCCCCCCTGTGAATCTTCCCCCTAGTCTCAGTTGGAACATGCCAGGAAATCGCTGAAGATGGGGCCAGCACCAGAGACGTAGACCCAAATATCAATGGTGTCACCACTGGAGGGACCTGCCCAGCCCCCGTCCCCTCTGTCATCAGGGCGGTCACCGGCTGTGCTATTCCTAGCCCCACCGTCATTGGCGCGCCCCCAGTTTGTGCCCATACTTGCGCCGCCGCACCCCCGTGTGGTCCTGTTACTGCGACCGATGCGGGTGGCGGCGGAACCGGAGCCCCCCCCCCGACAACTCCGGGCACCTGCTGGCCAACAGGAGTCCCATTCACCTGCAACCCCCCTTGACCTCCCGCCGGCACCCCTTGCCCTTGCGTGTGCTGCCCTGCCATGCCTCCAGAATGCTGCGGAGCCCCAACGCTACTTGCAGCTTGTGCCACTACTGGTGCTCCGCCCACCTGTGGAGTCCCCACCGATGCAGTTGTTGTGGATATTGCCATGATACTCTGCCCCACGGCGCCCACCGTCATGTTAAGTACTGGCCCCAGCGCTGCCTGATCCGAGCTGCGGGCGGCCAAGCCCTGAGCATTAGACTCACCCCCCACCGTGGGTACTGCTGCGGGCTGTGGGGGCAACGTGTCCTGCGGCCCCTCCCTATATCGAGCCGGGACTTTCCTCTGCCGCTTTGGTGCCCTGCTTTCCGGTTGTTGGGCTGGCTCGCCCGCCAGCTTCTGCAGCGCCGCCTCAATGCCATGCCGCTTAGCCGCCTTCCAGAGCTCATTTAGTGCGTGGAAATCCTCCGGACTCGCAGCTGTTCCCGACTTGGGGCGTGCACGCTTAGGCGCCATGCCTTGAACCTGCTAACGGAAACAGAAAACACAACATGTTAGACGCCGAACACCCCCACCAGATACCCCGATCACCAATCCGCCTCCACTGGGCGGACCTGGACATGGATCGCACCCCTTGTTGAAGCACGCCTGTTCTACCACCCAGAACAAAGCGGTGTGCCTACCAGTCCTAGGGGCCTTAACATGTGCGTTGCGTATTAATAGCCCCATATGCCAAACTCCCCCACTCCGCACCACCTAACCCCTGGACGGACATAGCCCGCACCCCTGCATTGCGTCCCATCTAATGTACCAGCACTAGCCCAGTGATATGCTGCCCCGCAAAAGGTGTGCTCAACCGCCAGGGTTCAAGCCCCAGCATACAGGGGCACACATTTAGCACTAATTTTATGCCATTTCTGGATTTAGTCAGAGGACGAGTGTTGCATTTTCATTTGCATATGGAAGATTGTGGATTACAAAACAGACTTAAGGTCCCGATAGCCTAATAATTAAATCTGATTAGGAGATGTAAGAAGCTGAATGCCGCATAGAACGGCCAGTTGGTATCAAACTCGCGGTGCAAGGGCAATGGGTGTCGCTGCGAATGAAAAAGAGAATGCGGCACGCAAGTGCTTTGCTGGCTCTCTCAGTCACTTGCTGATTTTCACCCTGTAGCGTTTACAATTTTAGCCAAATAATCACGTTGGTGTGTAAGAGTTCCATTATTAAAACCCCGATTATATTCACGTTTGTCCAACAATGTTAAGTGCATTTCTGATTCGATATGTTTCTTTCTTATTGAGAGGGTAGTCAACGTCTATCACTAGCTCATTGTTGGACAAGTGGAGCAGGAGTTGGTGTCTTCACCTTCTATAAACGTTTGGGTATGTGGAAGTGTTTCTCGAAAATTTGTCAGCGTTTGACGGTGTATCATGTCACCTAGATTGCACCAATTATATTCACCAGCATTTGCAGATTGGGTTCATCAGCACCCTGCACTGTTTCAAATAGTGTATTTTATGGGCTGTGAAACTGCAGTTGTTTTTGCTGAAGAGGGCCCCTGCGTTTTTCCCATATTGTACCGATTATGTGGGCGTTTGAGCTACGACCTATATATATATCTTAAAGGCTGCTAGTGTTTATATTGCTTCAAGTATTCTGTGTGATGCCCGAATGACATCATATTACAGCTGGACGTGGTTCGATGTTAGAATGGCCCTTGTCCGCTGTGTTTATTTATTGCACTGCAACCCTCTGGGTCCCCGGGCAGTGCTTTACAAATGAGATCGGCTGCTCAGCTGATGCATTCCTTGCCCATGAAACAGCTGAGTCCCTTAAACTGTTTATTACAGAGCAGTTTGTCCACAATACGGTGGTGTCTATAATGTGAATGCCGATCGAGTATTTATCGTGGGAAGCACAGCGCATAATGCAGGGGTTGCTGCAATGTGCTGAGTTTCTGGCTGCCACACTGTCTGCACGGTAGGTCATCTCATCAGCTGGCTCTCTCAGTCACTTGCTGATTTTCACCCTGTAGCGTTTACAATTTTAGCCTGTGACCGTGAAGTTGCGCACACTGTTCCACAGGAGCATTAACCCACCGACTTTCCCTTAAGATTAGAACTGATGGCCAAAATTATTAGCTGATCGGCAACTCCCTTACCTTGTGATGGACTTCACAAAACCGTCGGTCCATCACCAAGCCGAAAATACTTTTCCGTCTCCAGCAGCAAATTTTAACTCCTTCCCTTCGCTCTTGGGCAGGTCAGGCAGGTCAGGCAGCAGGCGAGGCCAGGAAAGGAAGTGGAGTCTCGTCGAGTGGGAGGGCGAGACACGACGATATCCGGATCAGGTGACTTGCAAAAAAAAGGTAAGGAGCCAGAGTACGGGAGCCCGAAAAATAAAGGGCATAGCAGCAGGGGGCGGGACTGCCGAGTTGCGCACACGCCAATCCCGTGACGACTGCTATGACCATTGATTGGTCGCAGGTCACAACGTCCACTGGTAGGCACCCGGCAAGGTTACAAGGCGATGGGGGCAGGTTCAAAGGGCAAAGCATAATTTGGAAAGGTAGTGCATTCGCGCGCTACACAAGATTGACAGCCAGCCCTGTCGTTGGGAGATCAACGGGTAAGTCAACGGCCGCCATCTAAGAAAGTTAGGGGCGGCCGTGCGGGCAAGTGACGACATCATTGAAAGTCCAGCATTTGAGCAGGAGGGACGGCGTCCACCCGGTAAAATAAGTGGGGGGACGCCGTCCACCCGAGTGGTACCCCGACTTGTGCCCTGGATGAGGTTTGACAAATGGCTGCATTTTGGTGTCCCAAAGACTTCCTCGCCGGTGCTGCGGTGTTGCAAAAGACAAGTGCACTTGTGAGCGGTGGGGGCATTGCATGCAATATGCTACTTGAAGCATAATGAAAAATTTCCTAGCTATAGTGAAGGAAAGTTTCAATTCCATTAAGGACATGGAGGCGAGGATTAGGCTTTACACTTTCTTCACTTTAATCATAGATGTAAACTCCAGCAGCCATTTTAGAAAGCTACTAAGTCAATACAAAACTACATTTCCCATGAACAGTAGGAAAAACAACATCAACAAAGTCCATCCAATCATCTCTCAGTCTTCCGTATAACGTCCTGTGTAGCCCTTCTAGCCTCCTCTTTCTTCCTGTGACGGCTGTAATCCGCTCATTTCGTTATTCTTGTTTGCTCGATTTCGTTCCTATAGATGAAAGGATTGCATATTACTTGCCACAGTAATAGAACTACAGGCAGCATAAACAAATACAACTCAACCTTATAACGTCTATCACAACATCATCAGTTTGCCCTCTCATAACATGTCTGAAATTCAAATCACTAATATAAACGAAACTCTTTGTAACAGGGAGGGAGACATTTGAAGAAAATCGTAGGGGGCTAATCCTCGCCTCCGTGTCCTTTATAGAATTTAAACTTTCCTTTACGATAGCTAGGAAATTTTTAATTCTATGTCAGGACCCGGAGGTGAGTATTAGGCTAGTTCAAAGCGTATCCATCACCACGCTTGCCAGAGAAGGAACAGGCTTAAAATAAAAGGTCTTAAAAATAGAATCACTTGACCAGTCTGCTGTGTTGAGGATATCCTCAAGGTGAGCCCCCAGACAGAAGGCCTTTGATGCCATAGCCCCTCTCACGGATTGGGCTCCAAAACGAGAGGTGTCAATCCCTGCTTCTTGTATGACCCACCGAACCCATCTGGCAATCGTAGGGGACGAAACCACTTTGTGAGGTTTTGTGAGGGCAATCAATAATTGTTTCTCTCCATGTGGACGAAGTTCATCAGTCATAATTTCACATGCTTTAATGGTGCGAACTCTACACAACTTAGGATTCTGCCGGAAGGACGGGTAGGACACAATTCTAGAATTGCATTTTGTTCTGCGAGAAATGTGAAATATCACCCCTTTTGGGGTGAAAACTCTACCTGTTATATCCAGGGCCCGGACATCCGGGACTCGGTGACATGATAACCATACACAGCAACATCGCCAGCTTAGCCGACAATAGTTTCCTGGATAGGTATTTATTGGGAAGGCCAGCATTGAAACAAAGAAAGGACCTTGTTAACATCCCATAGTGATGTGTACTTGGGGCTCAGGAGGAACTGAGAGCCTGACTCCCCGTAACAACTTTTTGATTAGTGGATGCTCCCCAACCGGAGTGCCATCCACTGGTAAATGCCCCGCCGAAATCGCCGATCTGTAGGTGTTAATAGACCTGTATGCGAAACCTTGAGAGGCCAGGCTCGCTAGAAAGTTCACAATGTGGACAATGCCCGACCCCAAGGGTTCAACTTGGAATTGGAGACACCAACCCAACCACCTTCACCAGGCGGATCTTTATCGTTTTTTCTTATTGTATACCCAGGCCTTAGCGAACAAGGAGGAAGCTTCTGCCGAAAGGCCTGGGACTTTCCAACGTCGCCTGTAACCCTCCATGCCATGAGGTGGAGAGACCCCGCTAGGACCAGCGGGTGAGGATTGTTCTGGGGGTCCTGGAGAAGACTGGGAATTAGGGGTAGAGGGATTGGAAAATCCCAGGAAAGTTCCATCATCGCTGGAAACCAGGCTTGTGATCTCCAAATCGAGGTGATCCCCACTACTTCCGCTCCTTGCCTGCGCACGGGGGAAAGGCATAAGGCTGTTCATTGCCCCAATCCTGGAGGAAGGTATCCACGGCAGTTTCCAGTGGGTCTGGCCTCCAACTGCAATATTTGTCGAGTTAGAAGTCCAACCGGGACGCAAACAGATCCATGGAAAAGGGACCTCATCTGGTTTGGATCTGATGGAAGATCTGGGGATTCAATTTCCAGAGGCTGGCATCTCTCCAGTGGCGAGAGTGCCAATCAGCTACTTGGTTGGAATGCCCCGGGAGGTGTTCCGCTGATAGGGAAATCTTATTGGACAAACAGTATTCCCAAAGGGTCCGGGGGAGGTCCGACAAGGTCTTCGATCGTGTCTCTCCCAAGTGATTGACGTAGCGTACTGCCGCTATATTATCCATCTTGAGAAAGACTGAGCATTTCACCTTCTTCTTAGTCAAACAGCAGATGGCAAAGGACCCTGCCATCAGCTCCAAACAATGGATGTGCAGAGATCGTTCGGTGGAGGACCATTTGCCGCCGGTGGAGAATTCCCCACATCGCGTGCCCCATCCGGAGCCGCTGGCGTCTGACATGATTAGCAAGTCGGGTTGGGAGCCAAAAATCGCTCTGCCATTCCAGGCCTCCATATGTGCTAGCTACCAGTTCATCTCCTCCTTTGCCTCAATCGATAGAGGAATCAGTTGGGAGTATGAGAGACCTTTCCATAGATGCTCGATCTTCAGACGTTGTAGAGTCCTCTAATGGAGAGGACCCGGTAAATTCGCCTGGATGGAGGGCGTGAGGAGTCCCACTATCTGCGCCAAGTGACGGAGTGACACGTGGGACTTGGAGATAGTTCTCCGCAATTCGTGTCGGATTTTGGTCAATTTCCTCGATGGCAAACTGAGAGTTGCTTCGGTCGACTTTACCACGAATCCCAGAAATTCCATTGACTGAGCTGGGATCAGAGCTGATTACCCTTCATTTATCATGAACCCTAAAGAGTCTAATAGATCTATTGCTGTTTGCAATTGTCTGACGAGGCACACTCAGCATTGGTCCATGGGTAGGATATCGTCAAGGTAGATGATAAGCCTTATCCCTCGAGCCCGCAAGTGTTCGATGAATGGCCTCATCAGCTTGGTGAAACACCAAGAGCCGATGAAAGACTGAATGGGAGCGCAGTGAATTAGAATACCTGGGAGTTCCACAAGAACTGCAGAAAACGCCTGTGCAGGGTAAAATTTGGTAGTGCTAGATAGGCATCATTTAGGTCCAGGCGGACCATCCAATCGGATACCTGGAGAAGATCCCGAAGGAGGTGGGTACCCTCCATTTTGAAATCACGGTAGAGAGACCAGGTTTTGAATTCCCTGAGGTTGATGACTGGTCGCTGCCCGCCATCCCTCTTCTCCACTAAGAAGATATTGCTGATAAAACCCCGGGGATGAATCGTCAATCTTACTATTCCCCCTTCTTGTAATAGACTGTCTATTTCCTGACTCACCAATGCTGTCTCCTCGGGTTAAAGGAGTGGGCGGGTGGGGTTGGATAGGCGTCCCATAAAACTCGATGTGAAAGCCCCCCAACGTTGGGATTACCCATGCATTTGAGGACAGCTTTTCCCAATTCAATTAAGAAAGGGCCAAACGTCCCCCAATTGAAATATCTGTCGGGTCCTGAATTCTACCCTTGGTTATTGTTGAAGTTGCCTCTTTGGCCGCCCCTGCCTCCGTGGCGGTGGGGATAGGATTTCATCTGATACAAATTGCCAAACTTGCCGGGGTCTTGCCATTGGCGGCGTCTTGAGCCGCCACCTCTGGAGGCTGCCTGAAAAGGACGGCCGGACGAGCGCTCCCTACCTTGACTGGCTGCGGCAAAAACACAGGGTGTAAAAATCCTTTTAATCGAGGATTGTGCTTCATCAAGGGAATTAAACATGTTAACAAATTTCCCTAATTCTTTGACAACGGGGTCTCCAAACAGGTTGCCCTGGGCTATTATCGCTGCTTCTGAAGTAGAGAGTTCTCCCAGTTTGGGATCAATTTTAATGAGACGCGACCTACGCCTACCTAGATGATGGCTCGCTGGGCCCAGTTGGATAACATTTCTGGGGAAATGAGGGAACCGGAGGCTTTGGCATCCTCCGCCATATCCATGATTTTTGCTAAAGGGCCGGCGACGTCCAGAAGTTTATCCTGGCACGATCGCCAGGACCGGTCGATGCCTTTTTTGGGAACACGTACAAACTTGGCGAGGAAAGTGGCCATTTTGGAATCAATTTCCGGTGTGGTAGCTACTTTCCTTTCCAAGGTGGGCCGGGAGCATTCTGCTTTAAGACATCCTCTCACTTCCTTATCTAGGGGTTTCCTTAAGTGACTGGCCATATAGGCCGCCACCTTGGGTGCCGGACACCAGTCCGCAGATCTTGGATGTAAGAGATCGTCCGGATTCAACAGATCCCCCTGCGAAGAGAGGCCGGTGTCTGTGGGAAGGTCTGAGCCCCCCAGAGGGTTTGTCGATGGGTGCCACAGTCTAGAACTGCCTCTGTCCCCATCGGATGTGTTGGGGGAAACATCTCCCTCCCCTTGGACCGCCTGTGGGGGTGTGAGCGAGTCTATCCCTGAGGGGCCTGGTGTTCTAGAATAGGCCGGGCATCTAGGAAAGCCTTCTTGAGGCGTGTGAAAGCATTGAGATAGACTCCGGGGTCGTCCGTGCGCTTGCGTTTCTCCAGGGTCTGGGGTGGGTTAACTGTTGGTGTAGCCGACTGACCTGGAGGTAGGGAGGCTAGGGGCCCATTGGTAACTTCCCTCGCTTTGAGGGGTTGCTGGCACTGCACCTGGAGTGCTTCTAGTTTCTTCTCCAGGGGGGCTACTACCTGAGAAACAGCTCTGAGGTTGGAGGCGTCCATAACCTCGTAGAACTGGTCATCTATGGGGAGGTAGGTAATCTCTTCCTTCTCCATGTATTCCCCAGTTTCCTCATAAACTATAGACTCCATCTGGATAAAGGATCAGACCTCCTACTATAACTCTGAGGGATATTGCCAGGTATAATACCAGATTCTACAAAATTGGGACTGCCCCCTGGGATTCTGAGGGGTAATGAAGCCCCTAGGGTGTCCCTTGACCTGTAGAGTTCTTACCCCGTAGGGTGTTATCCCTTCAGGCACCAGCTCGCTAGATCTATTAATAGCCCTCTCATGGTTCACGAGCAGTTAAGGAAAGAATCCGACTTGTTTTGTGTGTGTACTATTAATAGACTGTTGTGCAATTGACAAACCTCCCCCGTGTTTCGTGCCGCAGCCAGAGCACCTCGTCCATGACAGCCCGTGTAACTGATGAGTTCCGGCTGCCGGGGGGTTGGGGACATGCTGCGTGCGTAATTGACATAGCGCGGGCCCTCTACCGGTCAGAAGACCGCACCGTGCTGTGAGCGAGCCCAATTACGGCGACTGCGTAGGAGCGGAGAGCTCCAGCGGCGCTTCTCAAGTACAGTAAAACAATTTGAGAAAGACGGCGATGGTGAAGGAGTGTAGAGCTCCAGCTGTGCCAATAATTATTATGACGTTCTCAAAATAGAAATGCGAAAGAAATCAGCCACTTATCTGTATTGCTGCTGGAGTAGCGAAGAAAGAGGAGGCTAGAAGGACTACACAGGACATATTACGGAGGGCTGAGAGATGATTGGATGGACTTTGTTGATGTTGTTTTCCCACTGTTTATGGGAAATGTAGTTTTTTATTGACATTGTAGTTTTCTAAAATGGCTGCTGGAGTTTACATCTATGATTAAAGTAAAGAAAGTGTGAAGCCTAATCCTCGCCTCTGGTTCCTGAAATAGAATTAAGAGAGAATGGTGAAAAAAACCACATAAATCATGTGAGTGTTTGGGCTACATATAATTGTCAAGTTTCACAGAGAAAAATACTGCCCACTTGTAAAACCCTATAATAATCCGCCCGCATGCGGAATTTCACAGAGTTTTTTGGTAACTCCACAGAATTCCGCAAGCTCAGCACAGGCCTTTTGTCGATTAGCATGCTCCTCAGCTTGGGCAGCCATGAGGACTTGCTACAAGCACAGACTTTCCTTCAGCGTTCGTCACAGAAAGGAATCTGACAGACATCCATCTATAATTCTGAGGCGAGTAGCTTCCTCATCGTTAAATTCATTGCACTTACGTGGTCCATGAGGAAATCCAGTCTTTCAACAAATTTATCTATGGTTTCATCTACTCTCTGGTGTCCTTGCCTGAAGATATATTGTTCATAATCTACGTTTGACACTGGATTTAAGTTGACATTCAAGACTGCTTTGATTTGACTGTACATCATGTTGTCATCATGTGGTATCTTTTTTATGGCTTTGTTTACACCTTCAATCTTTTTGTCATTTATCTCATCTACGTCATCCATGAAGTCCTCAAAATTCTCTATCCAGGAAGTCCATCTATTGATAATATTGTGTTTATGGCAGTATCAAATGATGATGACGGCTTTAAGAAAGCAGTAGCACTGTAACTATTGGTGGACAGCAGTGGTCTCTCTAATTCTTCTTGTGAAGCTTGCTCAAGCAAACCATCTCTAGAGCTTTGTGACATGCTGGCTTCATGGTCAACCTTGACAGTTGTATGAACTTTGACATCGCCCTGGCTCTCCATTGTGGTTCTTTATTTTGATGGACATCTGTGGTGTTCTTCTGAGCCCCCACTTAGCAGCTTTTGGTGGTGGGCCGCTTCGTTTATCTTCAGCTCTGCAAGCACAACCCTGCCTTCTCTCTGGGGCCACTCCATAGCAGGTGGAGGTATGACTCTCTGTGGTCTTTTCGGTAAGTCATAAAGTCATAAATAACTTTATTTCGGCATACATACCACAAACGTTTTCACATCTTAATAATCCATACAATAATAGAACACATGACAATTAAAATATGAAACAAATATGGTTACAAATGATTTGGAAAAAAAGCAGCTTAAAAGATATATCCTAAGAATAAAAATGCACAAAACCAGCTAAAAATGTAAAAAAAAAAAAAAGATCAATTGATAGGCATGTAATAAAATTAACACACTCTCCTAATGCGCCCTGGCGTCCCTGTAGGTTGACTACAATACAATGTACAAGGTGTCAATGTGTGTCGTAGGTAACAAAATACATAGCGTTGTAAGTGTATCTTAAAGGTAGATAAACACTGTGCCAGCTAAGAAAATAAAATGCAAGCATAAACAAATGAATAGCTATATACTAAGATTGGCACCTCCTGATACCCCACATGTGACCGAGAAACTTAGCAACAGCACAGGCAAAGAGGGGTCAAGCATCAGATCTTAAAATTTGCAAGGCTTCTGCATGATTGGGAGTTCTCAGCTTCTTACATATCGGTTTTAACCAATTTGCTCTTGGAAGTGCATTTGCCAGGCAAGTAAACATTACATGAGCATCAGATTCAATCAATGCTTTACAGCTGAAACAGATCTGGGATCTCTTTAGATTACAGTGCCATCTGTCTGTAAATGCATTCAAGGGAAGTATGCCAAACCTACATTGGATATAGAGTTTCCTTTCGTTCAGTGTTTGTATAACGTCGAAGTAACTCTCCAGGGAGCTATTCAGTTTGTAATCCATAAATTCACTTGATAACCTCCCCTGAGACATGTTGATAAGCTCTACCCTATGCCAATACAGCGATTTTACTTGACCTTTTGTAGGAAATGTAAGGGGGCCGGTATTTTCCCAAATTCCCTGTAGCCCAATGTCGAATAATAGTTTTCTCACATTGTGCAGCCAACTTATTTTGTAAAATTTATCCAGGGGGCTGACTTCAGCAAGGGCATGGGGATAGGGAAATAATTCTGGGGTGGACCTAATTCTCATCCAAAACAGCAATGGGCGAAGCTTAGCTTTATTAGCAATGGATTGCCTACCCATGTCCAACTTTAGGGGGTGGACTGGAGTGCTCTGGGGCAACAATACCATGCCGCCTTCGAGGTGGCCGGCGAATGACTTGCTGTGGTGCCCCAGTGGTCTTTGGTTCTGTAAACCTCCAACATCATAATATGGCAGGTGGACCACCAACTAGGTGACAGGGAATCCTACCCTGCCGCAACAGTGAAACCATGACCGCCAAACTTTTAATCGGGCCCTAAACCTCTCTCCCTCTACTTCTCGTGACCTAATGTCACTTTAAGGATGTTTTTGAGGTCCGGGCAAGACATATTTCACCTGCTTTTGTGTGAGCCTGTTTCTGAATGTTTAACATGTAATTCAGCATTGTTTGGCATATTAGCAGGAAACAGATTATAAAATTCAAAGTTGCTCTGAGCAGAGGCCCCCAATGTATGTCTTTTATGGAGCACTTAAAATCCTTGAGATGACACTGGTCTGCTGTATGTGGTGTTGCAGTCTTCTTGGCACTGCCCCTGATGTGAAAGGAATTTTCTCCCTATGCATCAGGAAAATATTTTGTTTTTCCTGCTTGGGATGGTCTTAGATATGAAAGATTAGTGGTGGACTCCCCACCCTAAGTAGGACGAGATATCTGCCATTGTGGCTTGGTGGCCATGGGCTGTACTGGCTTCCAGTTCAGGGGGTTCTTACACCAGAGGCAGTTGAGTTGCTGTTTGCAACTGTGGGTTCGGTGGAATGGGAGCTCTACCCTAAATGATCGTCTTAGTCATCCTCCATTGCAAGGGCTTTTTCTGATCCACAGCTTGGCACTTTTTATGAACTTACCATCCTCTCTCAGATTGTTAAAAATGATTAATCACTAGCTCTTGATTAACAGAACACCTACAATAAGTTTTGCGCTCAACAAGTTTTCGTTCCATAACTTATCCCAGTATCAGACATATCATGAGCAGGATTTATTTATTATAGAGTTGCTAGGCTCTCTTCTCTCATCAGAAAGAATACTATCCAATGTGCTATTAGCTCTGCGTATAGCTCGTATGTGAAAAATAAACAAAGTGAAAGGCATAGAACTACGGCAATTTGAGACCTACAGTTGAGGAGTTGTAAGAGAGGGAGTCTGATACTCTTAACAATGTTGCCTTATTTTCTTAAAAACAAAACATCCCAGGTTTTATAAACACTGGCAGAGAAATGGTGCAGGCTGTACATGGGCCTGTAATGAACTCTCATGGGAAAACAAATCTAGAGAATGAAGTACTTCTGAAAGTGAATAAGAATATTGCTGTCTGGTCCCTAAGTAGCGTGCACCCAGCGAAACACGTTTGCTAGAACAATAATGTTTGAAAGAAATAAAGAATTGGATCAATGTGAAGAAAATACATTTTAATTTTCGGACAGATTTGTGTGGAGCATTAATCATTGTGTGACTGTTTTAGTTGCCTATAAACAGCAAAAGTCACAAGCAAACTGGACTACGGGAACACGTCTATCCTGGGATCAACAAAAAACTTACCAGAAGGCTGCAGACCATTCGGAACTCGCCTGCCGGAATCACTCTCAACCTCCCATGCTGCACTCACATCACACAACACCTGAAGGAGCTCCACTGGCTCCCCATTCACAAACAAGCACAATTCAAACTCCTCACCCACACTTTCAAAGCACTACATAACACTGGACCAGCATACCTCAACAGTTGCATCTGCTTTCACAAGCTTTCCAGACACCTCTGCTCGTCCAGACTCCTAATTGCACAAATCCCACGCATTCGGAAACCAGATCCGGCAGTCAAGCCTTTTCTTACATCACTTCTAAAGTGTAAAACGACTTGCATCTACACACAGGAGCCTCCTCCTGACTTCTTGAATTTCACAAGAAGCTAAAGACCTGGCTTTTCGAGTAGTCCCACTGGGCCCTTATAAACGTGGGCCTAGACTCACACCTACTTAGCTCCAGGATACCATCACAGGCTATAGTGCGCCCTACAAATATGCATGGCGGCAGCCCTTCTGACCCATGTCCACCACAAACCTTCAAAACAATTCTTCTAACAACCTCTGCTGCCACTCCAGTAAGGAGAATCATCAGCTCCTCCTTAACTACCGGAATATTTGAACTCAAAAAGTCAAACATACGCCCATTACTGAAGAAAACAAACTGGAACCCGCTGAACCCTGACAACTACAGACCAATTTCAAATGGACATTTCCTGGGCAAACTGATAGAAAGAGCAGTGTTTGCCAGATGTCACAATTCATTGAAGAGATTGCCACTTTCAGACTTCCAAACGGGATTCCTTCCAGGAAGAGGCACAGAATCTGCCCTCCTTGTCATCTGGGATGACCTGACGAACACAGTTGACTACAACGGGGTTGTTGCACTACTTCTCTTGGACCTCTTGGCTGCCTTTGACACGGTTCACCATGGCACTCTGATACAATGACTCTACGAAGCCGGCATAAAGGGGACTGCTCTAGACTGGATTGTGTCCTACCTTTGCGACAGAACTAATGTCATCCATACCCCACCTTTCTTGTCCAAACTGTACTTCACGAAAGCAAGGGTCCCTAAAGGCTCTGTTATCTCACCCATGCTTTTCAACATCTACATGAAGTCATTACTGGCACTTATCAATCAATTTCACCTCATGAGCTATGCAGATGACATGCAAATACTCCTTCAACTGCAATGCTCCAAAGACATTGGAAACTCGCCAATTTTCAGTTGTCTCAGAGCCGTGGATCAATGGATGACTTGGAGCCATCTCAAATTGAATGCTTCCAAAACGGAAACACTCACATGTGGCGATTGGAAACATTATGACCCACTCGCCACGTGGCCTGATGATCTGGGAACACCGCCAAAAATATCAAAGGAAGTAAGAAACCTCGGAATGACCATGGACTCCAAGCTATCCGTGAATGCCCAAGTGGGCAAACTAGCAAGATCAAGCTTTGTTACTATAAAAACTCTGTGACGTTCTTCCACCATTTAGAATTTCCACACAAGGTCCAGGCTACCATCTCCCTTGTTTTGTCCAAACTCGATTACTCCAATAACCTCTACCACGGATCACCTTTAACGACCATGAAAAGAATACAACGGATTCAGAACTCGGCTGGCAGACTACTCTTACATATAAAACTGCAAGACCACATCTCCCCTGCCTTGAAAGCCCTGCATTGGTTACTGGTTGCCAGAAGATCCACATTCAAGCTGCTTTGTTTCACCCACAAAGCGATACATAGAACAGGACTGCTCTTCATCAGGAATAAAATCACCAAACACATTCAACAAAGAAACCTCTGCTCTAGAGTGGCACCTAGCCTCAAAATCCCAAGATACAAGAAAAAAACAATGGGTGGCACATCATTCTCTGTTCAAGCAGCCAAACTATGGAACTCTTTACCCCCCAACATAAGATCCACGGATAGCCACCTTATCTTCAGAAAACTACTCAAGAATTGGCTCTTCCCCACATAACCACCATATGCAAACAGATAAAACTATACAGCATAACTCTCTATATATAAGCATTTATTTGTACTATAGATATGTTATGTGTATTGCTTTCTATAAACGTGTAGAATAATTATGTTTAAATTCTTATTATTATATATAGATATTAATTAGTTCTGCTTAACAAATGTACATATTGCTGATAGTTACATTATTCTATGTTTTTAACATGTATATAAGTGACTGCATAAATAAGTAAATATTTTTATCATAACTATTTATCTACAATTGCTTCACTATTGATCTACAAAATTATCTCCATCTCAAAAGTGGAGAGGCTGCGGTGGGAACGCTTCCACACCAATGCGGCACAGCTGTTGGGGCAAAATGGAACCAGCGATCTATCCGGAGCCCTACAAAGGGTAATAACTCAATTGCTGCCAGAGAAGTCCATGGAACCCACTGAGGGTACTACAAATTCCAGCATGCTCCTGTGCACTAAGCAACACCCACTATGGGCGGGGACAATACAAAATGGCATGCTGGCTCTCCAAGTGACTTTCCAAGCAGCCGCCCATGAAGAAGAGGCTAATACCTCGAAACGCGTCAGCATCAAGATTGTAATTACTGGTGTGATTATGCTGGTCGCCACATCCAATAAAACCCAGGTTTACAGCAGCAGTGAGTGCGTCCAGGTATGCTTTGGGCATTTCGGTGAAGAATCTATTACGCGGCAGCCCTGCCGCGCTGGAGTGCACCATCTCAAAAGTGGAGAGGCTGCGGTGGGAACGCTTCCACACCGATGCGGCACAGCTGTTGGGGCAAAATGGAACCAGCGATCTATCCGGAGCCCTACAAAGGGTAATAACTCAATTGCTGCCAGAGAAGTCCATGGAACCCACTGAGGGTACTACAAATTCCAGCATGCTCCTGTGCACTAAGCAACACCCACTATGGGCGGGGACAATACAAAATGGCATGCTGGCTCTCCAAGTGACTTTCCAAGCAGCCGCCCATGAAGAAGAGGCTAATACCTCGAAACGCGTCGGCATCAAGATTGTAATTACTGGTGTGATTATGCTGGTCGCCACATCCAATAAAACCCAGGTTTACAGCAGCAGTGAGTGCGTCCAGGTATGCTTTGGGCATTTCGGTGAAAAATCTATTACGCGGCAGCCCTGCCGCGCTGGAGTGCACCATCTCAAAAGTGGAGAGGCTGCGGTGGGAACGCTTCCACACCGATGCGGCACAGCTGTTGGGGCAAAATGGAACCAGCGATCTATCCGGAGCCCTACAAAGGGTAATAACTCAATTGCTGCCAGAGAAGTCCATGGAACCCACTGAGGGTACTACAAATTCCAGCATGCTCCTGTGCACTAAGCAACACCCACTATGGGCGGGGACAATACAAAATGGCATGCTGGCTCTCCAAGTGACTTTCCAAGCAGCCGCCCATGAAGAAGAGGCTAATACCTCGAAACGCGTCGGCATCAAGATTGTAATTACTGGTGTGATTATGCTGGTCGCCACATCCAATAAAACCCAGGTTTACAGCAGCAGTGAGTGCGTCCAGGTATGCTTTGGGCATTTCGGTGAAGAATCTATTACGCGGCAGCCCTGCCGCGCTGGAGTGCACCATCTCAAAAGTGGAGAGGCTGCGGTGGGAACGCTTCCACACCGATGCGGCACAGCTGTTGGGGCAAAATGGAACCAGCGATCTATCCGGAGCCCTACAAAGGGTAATAACTCAATTGCTGCCAGAGAAGTCCATGGAACCCACTGAGGGTACTACAAATTCCAGCATGCTCCTGTGCACTAAGCAACACCCACTATGGGCGGGGACAATACAAAATGGCATGCTGGCTCTCCAAGTGACTTTCCAAGCAGCCGCCCATGAAGAAGAGGCTAATACCTCGAAACGCGTCGGCATCAAGATTGTAATTACTGGTGTGATTATGCTGGTCGCCACATCCAATAAAACCCAGGTTTACAGCAGCAGTGAGTGCGTCCAGGTATGCTTTGGGCATTTCGGTGAAGAATCTATTACGCGGCAGCCCTGCCGCGCTGGAGTGCACCATCTCAAAAGTGGAGAGGCTGCGGTGGGAACGCTTCCACACCGATGCGGCACAGCTGTTGGGGCAAAATGGAACCAGCGATCTATCCGGAGCCCTACAAAGGGTAATAACTCAATTGCTGCCAGAGAAGTCCATGGAACCCACTGAGGGTACTACAAATTCCAGCATGCTCCTGTGCACTAAGCAACACCCACTATGGGCGGGGACAATACAAAATGGCATGCTGGCTCTCCAAGTGACTTTCCAAGCAGCCGCCCATGAAGAAGAGGCTAATACCTCGAAACGCGTCGGCATCAAGATTGTAATTACTGGTGTGATTATGCTGGTCGCCACATCCAATAAAACCCAGGTTTACAGCAGCAGTGAGTGCGTCCAGGTATGCTTTGGGCATTTCGGTGAAGAATATATATATATATATTCGCTGAAATGCGTCAGTCCGAGATTGTGGAGATAAGGACTATGCATTTTTTGCCATTTGAAATCCAAATAAATATGAATTCGTAAAAAAACTTACCTTGGAATAGTGGGGTCGCAGTTTGTTGGCAGGGTGCCGCCGGATTGGGTGTTCGGGAGGAAGAACGCCAAAGAGAGACATATATAAATAAATATATATATATATATATATATATATATATATATACATACATATATATATATATATATATATAACAGCAACTCCTCTCGCATTTCAATAAACTTGTAGAAGACAGGAGCTCGGACCACAAATTTGTGCCGTAAGTTTTCTTTATTGTCCGCTCAACAAACCACAGCCATGACGCGTTCGAGCCCGTAGGCCCTTGATCACATAAATAAATAAATACAACTAATTTAAAGTGCAACAACCCTTGAAAGCCAGAGTTTATTTAATGCATCTTTAATCTACATATAATACCTTCCTTTATACATCTATATACCTGCCATGTACTTATGGATCTATATCTTTATTACTTTTGGATCTATACATTTATTATGTTTACTTATTTATTACTTTTCTTCAAATTCAGCATATCCAATTCACTACCCTATTTTTCACCCTATTCCGCTCTCAATATATCCTCTACCTCAACTCTCTGACTCATCTAAACCTCTTTCTACTACTCTTTCCAATGCACTACCCTATGTCTCACCCTGTACCTCTATCAATATATCCATTACCTCCACTCTCTCATTCATCCCAAACCCATACCACTACTATGATCCCCAAAATAACCCTTTCGAGACTCTTCCCTACTCCACCCCTCCTTGCATCATCTCATATCTCTTTTTACTATTCCGATCCCCAAAACAAGCCTTTCTAAACCCTCCCTCTGACTCTTCCCCCTCCACCTCCCTTTTGCTCACCCCCCTCCACCTCCCTTTTACTCATCCCAAGCCTTCTCCTACTGCTATGAGCTCCAAAAATAAATCTAAATCATTCCCTTCTATCCCTCCACTATCCTTTTCAATCCAAATAACAGACTAACATGTCCACCACGCAAATTAATTTCATATTTCACTATACTAATTCACCACTAATCCTTTATGGGTTCCGGAGCAGCATGCTACTCGCCACAAAAGCACTTCAACACCTCATCAGGGGTAGCAAGCGCTATATAAATGCAAACCTTTTTACCTCTTCTACCCCTTCACTATCCTTCTCAATCCAAATGACTGACTAACATATCCACCACTCAAATTACTTTCATATTTCACTATACTAATTCACCACTAACACTGTATGGGTTCCAGAGTAGCGTGCTACTAGCCGAAAAAGCACTTCAACACCCCATCAGGGGTAGCAAGCGCTATATAAATGCAAACCTTTTTCCCTTCTCTATCCCTCCACTATCCTTCTCAATCCAAATAACTGACTAACATATCCATCACTCAAATTACTTTCATATTTTCACTATACTAATTCACCACTAATCCTTTATGGGTTCCATAGTAGCGTGCTACTCACCAAAAAGTGCTTCAACCCCCCATCAAGGGAGGCAAGTGCTGTATAAATGCAAACCTTTTTCCCTCTTCTATCCCTCTACTATCCTTCTCAATCCAAATAACTGACTAACATATCCACCACTCAAATTACTTTCATATTTTCACTATTCTAATTCACCACTAATCCTTTATGGGTTCTGGAGTAGCATGCTACTCACCGAAAAAGCGCTTTGACGCCTCGTCAGGGGTAGAAAGCACTATATAAATGTAATTACAATACAATACAATACAATACCAAACTCCTCAGAAATTTGTGCTCTGATTTAGAGAGGTCTTCCATTCTGTCAAACCCCCATAATTCAGCCCCATAGAGGGCAGAGCTCACTGCTTTAGAATCATAAATCTGCAAGGCGGATGCAACTGGTTTATTAGATGATGAGCGATGTTCCTTCCCCAGAGCCCCCACTATCTGCTTGTGCTTGAAAATCAACTTGGTCACATGCGGTTTCCATGACATGCTTTCTGATAGTTTTATGCCTAAGTGATCAAAAGTACAAACCCTCTCAAGCCAAACCCCAACAAGGGTGGGACTACCCCTGTAAGACTTGTGAAGGTTTAGTGTCATAAATTTAGTTTTAGACGTGTTTATCACTAGGCCTCGCATATCACAAAAATCTTTGAATCAATTTAAAAGACACTAAAGCCCCCCTCCCGGGGTTTTTGACACCAACAGAGTGTCATCTGCGAATAAGAGGGTCACAAATTCCCCCCCCCCCCTAATGTGGGTCCATCTTCCGGGTGCTGTGATAAAAACTGGACTGCACCAGTCATAAAAAGGGACAAGAGAGCAGGTGCCAGCACGCACCCTTGGCGTACGCCCCTACTGGCAAAAATTGGATCAGTAAGCTGCCTTGTGAGCCGCACTGAACTTTTGCATAATTGACCTTGTGTAGACAAATACCCAGGGCTAGAATTTCGCTTGGTAGTCCCATTTCTTTTAGCACTGCTACACCTTGATTCTCGGGACGAGATCAAAAGCAGTCTACAAATCGATAAAAGCGGCATAAAAACTTGCCTATCCAATTATCACAATTTTCCTAAATAAAAGGAGAAGGCGAAACAAGTTATCTATTGGCCCCGTCTTCTGTCTAAAACTAGCTTGTAGGGTGTTAAAATATCATTATCGCTTATCCAATCCTGCATCTTGGACAGAAGGGCGTGACAAAACACTTTTTGTATGGAGTCAATTAGGCTGATGGGCCTATAGTTACAAGGTTGGTCCCTGTCACCTTTCTTGAATAAGGGTACCGCCTCTGCACCCTTCCAGGACACTGGGATTGGGGAACCTCCTGCTATGGCATTAGAAAGTAAGAGGATATAGCATGACCAATTAACTCTTTTATGTAGAAAGAGGTTGCCCAGGATGCCATTGGGGCCCGGAGCTTTTGCTTGAAAAATTGGACCAATGGAAGCCTCAATTTCGCTCATTGTAAACAGATCCCTATTGTCGGCCTGGAGAAGTATTAAAGCAACTGCAGGGAGGTCAGACGTGCGGGTGTCTGATTAAAAGGCTTTGAAGTGATTGTGCCAGTTGGAATCAGAACAATGGTTTTCAGGAGGGGGAGCCCCCAATTGGTCACCCCACACGACCAGGGACCAGAACTTTTTTGAGTCTCTACACTCGCAATTTTCCTTGATGAGCTGTCATCTAGTCTTGTCCCACTCCCTTTTTACTTTTGAAAGGGCATTCTTATAGGCTCTTCTGATTATTCTTACACATTCAGGATCTTTGGATTTTATGGCCAGAGTGAGTTGGGTCCTAAAACGTCTGCAATTGATTAAACCAGGATTTTGCTTTCCTGCTGGTATGTCTAGAATTATTCTTTGACATGGGCACGATGAAGTAAGAGCCTAACTGCTGAAAGAATAGGGAATGAGTATCTGAGACCACCGCCAACCCTTCTGGCTTCTCATATAAAGCTGCTATCTCCAGCGTACAAGCTAAGAGGTCCTGGTGTGCAAGTTGGAGCTTATCTTCCTGGAGAATCATCTTGTGCCACCTGAGGCAGCGCTTATCATTTGATTAGTGCACCTCCCTTGTTAACTGTTGATTTTAATGCCTACCAGACATGCCGCTCCATGGCTACACCAATCACAAGAAGAGGGTTTATGGTCACTATCAGAACTTATACCCACTAGCATATCAATAGCACTACACCAAAGCCTCAGGTCTAACAGGATATAATCAATGCGACTCATGCCATTTGTTCTATTATAAGAGTTGGCTCCCATTCTGTCGGATTTTGTCCTTCCATTTGTGGCCCTCAACCCAAACTCCAAAGTTAAGGCTTTTAGTTGTTACACAACTTGCAACCATTTTTTGACAGGGGGTAGGTCTAGACATGGAACTGACCACAAATCATCTACCTCCTTAGTTTCAGTCACACCTTCTCTATCCAAGCGTTCGAATGTGACATTAAAGCCACCGGCTAGTATCAAGGGGGGAGTGAGGATTCTTTTGTCCAGAATCTCCTCAAGTTTTTGTATTGTTCCTCTTGAATAGACATTGTAAATATCAATAGTCAAACCTGAACGACCTGTACCTTGTATTCCCAGAATATCTGGTCTGTCAGAAGGGAGCTGCGAAATTGCACAACAAAGGGCTATCCTTACCCATATCAATAAGCCCCCAGCGGAATGCCCTGGTTCATTAGAGAATGCAGGAAGGCAATAGCTTACATACCTGGCCTTGTAAACTGGCTCTACAATCCATGTTTCCTATAGGATACAAATATTCAAGGTTTCTATGAAATTGTTCCAATGTGGCAGGATCAATTTTCCCTTCACCCCTGCCACATTTCAGGAAAACTAGCGAAAGGATAGGTACTGATTCAATAGGAGAGTGAGGGTGATAGCTAGGAACTGGATAGATATCAGCTTCCAGGGCACCGATACTAGGCAGACTGTCGACTGTAATTCCTGGAGAAGGGACCTCCGATTGGCCCACCGGCTGTTCCAATCCACCACATCTATTACGCCTTCTTGTCCAGTCCCTGATGGAGTCATTAGTTAGCATCCTGTCTACAGGGGGTGTACTCAAAGTGGTATTAGACGTTACTATGGGAAGTTCTATGTCAACCGAAAAACTTTGGTTATGGAGTCATTCAATTTAACACAAGGTGGAATCAAGACCTTGGGGGACTTTTAGGCAGTTGAGGGCAGGTGCTGGTGCACTATTTATTGGTTGGCACTTGAATTGTACATTAGACAATGCAGGAGGACATGATCTAGTGTCCAAAGCTATCAGATTATCAACCAACCTTCCATCTACCAGGAGAAGTCTGATGCAATTGGTAGGGCTATTAGGGAACTCACATCTCCTGGCCCTGACAATGTCTTCTCTTATTACAGACCTGCATCCTCTCATATGGCGAATCCAATGGATCGCCGTGTCCTATTGTGAATCATCCCCCTCGTGCCCCGTATGAGAAGATAGTTTTGGCACGTTAGTCATATAAATTTTATGAGGAGCAAAGGGAGTCGTTATCTGATGCCTTGGCGTGTTTCTGGGCAGGGGTTCCATTAAGTGGTTAGTTCTTCTACAGTCAAACTTTCCCAAAGGATTGCCTAGGAGCCTCCTGATATCGGCCACGTTAGCAAAGCTTCTGGCTGCATATACATGCTCTGAATGAATGAATGAATGAATACTTTATTTGTGCGGGTAATCAAAACCATTACAAAATGCAACATATTTAAAATGAAAGAGAGCAGCATTTCGAAGTATAAAACAATAAATATTGAATCAAAACATTATTAAAATCTCCATTTGTTTTTGTTTATAAGATAAGACGTTAATTATAAAAAACCTTGATGGGCAGAGCAAGTCAGAGGTTCGATATTGGTCAAGCGTGTGCAGAATTTCCCTTCAATAATATGCGGGTATGGTAAACAAATTTCCCAAAGCTGGCCATGCGCTTTACAATGTCCAAAGTGTAAAGTTGTTGGACTGCCTCTTTTGCTGTATGAGTGCCCAATTGGAGGAGGATCGGTCTAAGGTAGATTCTGCGAACTGACTGAAGGGTTGGACAGCAAAATAGAATATGGGCCAGGGATTCTCATTTGTAATTGCAGAAGCGGCACTCCCTAATGCCCGGCCTTATAATCACAGTTGGATATAGTTCTTTTAAAGGGAGAGGATGTAGTCTGGCCGCTAAAATCCTGTGTAGGGCTTGCCTCCCCACGGCCTGCGTGAGATGAATTTTCCGACTGGTCAGTGTATGTGGCAGACTTTGAGTCTCATGAAAGCCTCTTGCCGCCAAGGATTCCATATCCAGAGTGCGAGAGCGTAGACGCAGTTGCTTTTTTATTGTTGCTTTAATAATAGCGTAGTTGGTTATGCTAGGGTCCCAGTTCTCTGTAGCTAGCTGCAGAAGATCTTTGGCTAAAGCAAGACAGGCAGACCATGGGTTGCTGGATTGTAGAAAAATCGATTTTAAGACAGCCTTCATAGAGTTTGTTAACAAGAAGTATTTCAAGAGAGTCGCCAGCTCTTCCAGCTTTTGTTGGTTAAGATCAAATTCCAAACGAATTAAGGTATTCATGGTGAAGGCTGGTAAACGGAATAGCTTTTTATAGGCGGTACAATGTATTTTTTCCAGGTCCTGCGCAAATTTCCCTGGGAATGCCTGTTGCGCATAATTGAGGGACGCTAAATGTTTAGCCCTCAAGACTCTTTGTATGGCCATTGTTGATGGACTGTCCAAAGTCGCGTATAGTTTACAAAGTGCGTAGGTGACCATTTTCCCCATCTGCTGCAGTTTGTGGAGGTGCACCCGTGGGCGGCCCGATTCGCTGATCCAAACCCCAAGGTAATTATAAGATTGGACACAGTCCAGGGTCAGCGTGCCCAACCGCCACTTTACCACTTTTTTTTTCGGATAGTGGCCGAAGATCACTATTTTGGACTTGGTTGGATTGGCAACCAGCTTGTTCTGAGCATTGTATACAGAAAGGGCCGTAAGCGCTTTTTGGAGGCCTATTTTGGTATGATCAAGGAGGACCAGGTCATCGGCATACTGCAGCAGCTGTATCTTTGTGAGGCCAATCCTGGGCGTAGCTAAAGTGGCTCCATGCAGAGCCCGGCCCATGTCCGCAGTGTACAAATTGAAGAGCATCGGGGCCAGGACGCATCCCTGTTTTAGCCCCCGATCCGTGGTAATTTTCTCTGTGGCGAACTGGCTGGTAAGTTTGACCCTTACCCAAGTTCGCGAATATAGTGATTTAATGGCTTGTAGTAAGGGTGGACTGATGTTCCAACGTGCCAGTTTCTGCCAAAGGATGGAACGTCTACCCCGTCGAAGGCTGCTGAGTAATCGATAAAGCAGGCAAACAGCGGCGGGGTACAGTGGGACACCGCTTGATGGACTAGATATACAGGGCGACGATGTTATCAACGGTAGAGCCCCCTGGTCTGAACCCGGTCTGATAAAAGGGCAAGAGACCTTCCGTCTTGACCCAGTCCACTAATTCCGCCAAAAGTGAACTTGCATAGACCTTGCCCTCGATGTCCAACAGGGCGATCATTCAGAAGTTCCTAGGGTCAGTGTTTGGCCCTTTTTTAAATATTGGTTGCAGCAGTGAACCCCTCCAAGAGTCTGGGACGTCCCCCATGAGCCTGCATTCTGCATATAGCTGCGCCAGGGTGTCAGACCAGAAGTCTGTATCATCCCTGAAAAGGGAGCCTGGTAGACCACTGGGGCCAGGGGCTCCATTCTGTTGTATCTTTTTTAGGATTAAACAGATCTCGCCTTTACCTGGGAGAATTGAAGCGGTTGGAGGGACAACGGGCTCTACTGCGAAGTTTCCATGTCCCTCCCCGGGTGTTGTAGCACTGTTTTGTGAAGTGCCATTCGGATCCTCAGTATACAGACTTTAACATGGGCTACCCAGGTAGCTGCGTCGAGAGGGTTCTCTCTGTTGGAGGTCCCGTGGAATAGTTGGTTTAGATATTGCCAAAATCCTTGGGATTTGTGCGGCCCCAACAGGTCAAAGATCTTCACCCATTTCGCCTCTGTCAGTTCACGTTTTGCCTTCCAAACCTGTTGTGAATGGTTTTTTGCTGCTAATTTAAGTTCCTTCTTGGCGGTCTCTGACCTGGTTTTTTGATAGGCCCTTCGTTTGGCCTTTAGATGTTTTGCGCATTGCTTTATCGCTGGAGCTTGACCCAGAGCATATGTTGGGTTTGGGGGGATGCTGTATATGGTGTTCCCCCGCAACAGTGTGGCTAGTGCATATGCGAATTTGTCCCATTCCCCTATACAACCACAGTTATTAGGACCGGTCTGCCATCCAATCCATGTTGTTTTCCATGAGGCAAATTTGTTGATTGTCTTTGCCCCCCATTTGATCCTTCTGAGGAGCCTGTGCTGTTCTTCACCCTGGGACGCTCCTATGCAGCGGGGGGTATAGCGGATATCCGCTGTGATGGTTAAATGTAGAATTAAGGCGGCGTCGTCACTTTCACTCCGTTCAAGCACTTCGAAGTTTAGCATATGTTTTTGTAGCCTCTCACCTAGTAAAATATAGTCTATGGTGGTCTGATTGTTATAGGTGGGTGCATAAGATACCCGTGGCTTGGACTTTGTAGATAGAAAGTGCGTAGTGGCCAGATTGTATGCCCGCATGAAGGCGTTAAATCTCCCAGCGCATCCAGCGGAATGACTGTCTGGTACATCCTCTCCTATTATATGCATGTTAAGGTCCCCAAGGATAATGGGTTCCATAGGAGGGAACTGTATAAGCAAAGACTCAATCTGAGCAATCAGCCAAATGAGCTTGTCCTTGGGGGCAGCCCGTGAGGGTTGTAATATAAGTTGATTAAGAGTAGGGATAGTGGGCCCTCGCCTGTATTAAGGCCTTTCAAGGTCCCGGCCAGGAACATGTCCGAGACGTTCTTTATCTCGGTAAAATGGACTTTCAAGGCATGTTTGATGTATATGGAGATGCCCCCCGCAGGTCTCCCAAATATAGTGCCTTTGGTTGCAGGTTTAAAGTATTCCGCATAACCTCCTATTGGAATGGACGTGGTTGTCCACGTTTCTTGAACGCAGATTAAATCAGCCCCTGCAAGGAGCGTGGTCGCCGAAGTACTTTGCAGAACCTTAGTCATCCCTGCAACGTTCCAGGTCATAATGTTTAATGATTGGATGTTATCAGAAGGGTGTCTGGGCTGAGCATGGCTGTTGCTTGAGGCGAGCCGGGCCTTTGACGATCCAGACCCCTTACTTGATAGGGCCCTGAGATTTATTGGCCAAGTTGGCAGCGACCCAGCCCCAATAGGCCAAGTTTGGGGAGGGTGGGGGACAAAAGGGGGGGATATTAGATGTAGAAATAACCTGTCTCCCCCCGCAAGGCCCGTCGACCCTGCACTGAATGTTCAAGTTTGCTTGTGCAAGGGATCCCTCCCCACCATGAATCCCCTTCAGTATGCTAACCGTAGGGGGGTTCTTTGTAGGAGCCTGGAGGATAAATGGATACTTTTCCTGTTCCAACCTCCGCACGTCGATCCCCCATTCTGCAAATTGTTCTTTTTCCGTGAGATCTCTGTCGGCGGTGTCCGCATTGGCCCAAGTTACAATTGTTTGTTCCTTCCCCGGTTGTGAAGGAAGGGAGGCAAATTGGACCCTGACAATGTCCCTGGTTGTGATATGGGATAGTGTCTGTGTGTGATGGAGAAGTGTCAAAATGTTTGTTCTATTAAGAGAATCATGATTGCCCTTTGAGGTATAGCTTGGAATCATACTTGTTTTTGGCGAATGGCCCCCTCCCAAAGTTCCCATGGGGGGCCTGAGTGTCCCAGCATTGTGGGAGGGCCGTTGTGTGATGAAAGTTGTGCCCACATGGATCGACCTGGGTTAGGGGGGTTGCAGGAGGCCTGGAAGGTCAAATTCCGTCCTTTGTTTTATTCTTGGGGGCTCAATTCTGGTAGGGGCGGCGTTGGGCTGATGAAAACTACCCGTTGGTTGGCCTTGAGAATTGCCCAGGCAGGTTGTTAAATTTCCCCCATGCCTGGTGTCGTTCTGGGTGCTAGTGGGGGAGGTTGGAGTCCAGCCGTTGGGCTGGAGGGGATGACCCATTGGTTGGCCTTGTGCGTTGCCCGGGCAAGTTGTTAAATGTCCTCCATGCCTGGTATGGTTCTGGATGTCGTTCTGGGCTCTAGTAGGAGAGATTGGAGACCAGGTAGGGGGCCAGATGGTCAACAGCCTCCCTGCTGGATCGGCGCTATGTGCGCCAGACATCCCATCGTTGCTGGCTTTTAAGGCGGAGGGTACTGGCTGTCTGCGCTGGTTTGATGTTGGCGCAAGCCCTACTGTGTCTGGCCCTACTGTGTCTGGCCCCCCAAGCCTATGGCTCCTTGACTTCTTAGAACCGTCCCCTGCCGCTGCATCCACTACTGAGGGCTGGTTGATTAATTGCGTGTTCGATAAAGTTAGGGCAGGTGAGGATTTGCTGTTGGACTTCTTGCAAAATATTGGAAAAAAAGGCTGGTTGTTACCCGGCTCAATTGTCCGATTGCCTGCTGCATTTGTTTGTTCGGTGGCCGTAATATTGCGCTGGCGATTTCTTAGTGCTAGACTCCTGGCTTGCTTCTTTTGTTTTTTGAGGCGTTTCTTCTCTCTCCATGTTATTGGTGGAGCGGCCTGGGCAACTTCCAACCGACTGGTGGACCCTGAGTTAATGGGGGTGGTGTCCCCTATAGGGTTACTCCCCCCCATCGAGCCCTCTAGAGGTACAGGAGGGGAGGGCTGAGTTGCCAATGTTGTTGGCCGCTGATGTAATTGTATGGGCTCCAGATTTTCATCCCTGACCACTGGGGTGTGGCTCCTGGTACACAGCTCTGTGTTAGCTGCGATTGGGCGTGTACTTATGCTGAGCTTTAGTTCCTCCACCAGCAAAGTGAGTACCGTCGGGAGCGAAGCCAGTTTGTCAATTAGGACAGGGCATCGGCAATCGGGGAGAGGGGAGGGAAGAAGGGGGTTGTCACTATTTGCGGCCAACTTGTCAATTTTTTGGGCCATCTCTGCCATTTTAGATGCCTTGATTTGCAGGGTATCCATTTGCAGTTCGAGTTTCTCTGATTGCCATGATAACACGTTTATGGCAGTGGAGAGGGATGTGCTGACTGATCTTAGCAAGTTGTCCTGAGCACATGAGAGCTCGAATGGCAGGAGCGATGGTGATCTATGTAAAGAGTCCCTTATCTCCGGGTCAAGCTCAGGGGTAGATCCTATGGTAATGCATGACCCTCCTTTGCTAATATGAGCTGTGATACCCGGGGTTGGAGCGGGGATGGCCATGTCTTCTTTTGGTATGAGGCAGGTGATCGTCGAGATTATTGGAGTATTGTGCAGGCTACTGGTGCCGGTCAAAGTCCCCCCAGCTGTTCCCAAGCCCAAGCCCTCTTCCTGGTCTGCTGCCTGTTTTGTCGTATGTGGATCAAATAAAGCTGGAGAGGCTCCCAAGTTGTGCCAAGACAAAGATCTTTTCGTCCGCCCCCTGAGCAGTGTGGATGAGAGCCGACGAGAGGATGACTCTGTCCCCATTGGTGGGGGGGCTGGATCAATTAACCCTCCACCTGTTGTTATACTGGCCCTTGGGGATTCGCCTTTTACGGTTGTAGCTCCAAGAAGCGTTTTGACTGTGGAAGGCTCTAGGCCCTTAAAAGCATCGGCATCAACATGTATGAATATAGGAGATGTTGTGTCCATGGAGGTATCGAAACGCTCTGAGGGCTGGTCGGCCCTGTGTCCAGCGCCCGGGTTTGTCCACTCTGGGCTGCCTGCTGCGGAGATGGGGACCTTGGCCCTTGCCCAACTACGCAGGTCGTACATATTCCCATCCTTGGGGTGGCCCTTAGGCTGGACCTTCGACCGATCGGGCGCCCCCACTTGGCGGCCTTGTTGATGGACATGTCCGCAGCTGTGGACAGGCACCGGGCCTGGTTACGGGGAGGCGCGAGAGCAGGGCTCACTGGGGTGCCGCAAGCCTCACCCAACATAGTTGGGCCGCCTCTGCGGACACTCCCGGGCACTTCACTCCGCGGCCGCCGCTAAGGGAGGCCGCGCTCTCACGCTTCCGCTCCAGACACCCCCGCTTGAAACCTTCGCACTTGCCTGCCGAGGCCTGTCTCCGGCGTCCTGCCTCACCGCTCTACCGGGCTCTCATGCGGGGCCTCCGCAGTCACTGCTTCCGGCTGATTAAAATGTAACCCCCTGGTAATTTTCTCTGGGCCGGGTCAGGTCAAAATTGGAGCCGGGGCCGGGTCCGGGCCGCTGTGGTCCGTGGCTCCCCTGCTTCGTCAACTCGCTCGCCTCGCCTCACCTTGCCTTGCCACGCCCACACAGGATCTGATTCGAGCTCAGGTGGCTGGAGTGGACATCAGCTGTGGGCACCCTGTTGTTGGCGACAACAGCAGTGGAGACGGTGGCGGTAGCTGCGGTGATGGCGGGGGCTGAGGTAGACAGCAGGTAGAGAACAGCTAGTGATCTATGAGGGGCAGGAAAGATCTCTAGATGCTCAGAAGACGGTAATGTTTTGGATAATTCAGTTGCAGGCTTTTTAACCTGAGGGGACGGTGCCTTAGTCTGCATACAAGCCCCCTGATTCCTTTCTAGCAGCTGTTTCACCAGCCCAGTGAGATTACCTATCATCGACCTGAGAGCGTCAGTTTCTGCTCTGAGGTCACTAATATGCTTATGGACATTAGAATCAGGGGGCTAGGGACCCACTGCTGACACTAAAGGAGCCCCATCACCTGCCTGCTCCCCATCAATCTGTCTTCTGTCATACTTTGGAGGGGTAAAAATCTTTTACTGCAAATAATTTCTGAGTCTAGCTGGCCTGGGGGGCCTGGTTCTGACAAGGTAACTACTGCTGCCATTGTAGAGACTGATGGCATGTGGGTGCTTGTTATATGGCTCTTTGTGGTAATTTTCTTGAACATCTTTGGGATTGTATTTGATTTATTGAGGCCCGCACTTAATAGGGAGCAACTTGAGCTATGAGGGGAAGCCTCTGTTGGTGGGTCTAAAATGTCTACGCATTCGACCAGGAGCTTATCGATGTCGCCAAGCACACAATTCCCACCAGCGTGTTTTGGGCTCGATGGACTCAATTAAGACACAGAACAACACCCTCCTGAAAATACAGCACAAAACTGTTACGTGAAAAAAAACGTGAGTAAAAAACAAATCCTTTCCAGGCTGTACAACAAATCGTGTGCGGGGACACACACCATACCTAGATGTCTGGGAGCAGGACTTAGAAGGGTGGCCCAGCCCAGCCTCTTCTGGGCTCTGATGGGCATGGACACTTGGCTCACGCATGTCCCGCACTGTAGGGGTAGAGGCAGCGCTAAAAGCACAGTGATCACGCCTCCCCCCTAGCAGCTGCAGCAGGTTGTGGCCTTGGTGAACCCTGGGATAGGGAGTCCCACCAGGGTGGTGAACAGGGCATAGAGTGAGCAGCCCTCAACAGGATAGCCTTCCACACTGTGGGTGTAGAGGCAGCGCTATAAGTACAGTGACCACGCCTCTCCCCTAGCAGCTGCAGCAGGCTGTGGCCTCAGTGCACACTGGGACAGGGAGTCCCACCAGGGAGGTGAACAGGACATAGAGTGAGCAGCCCTCAACAGGATAAAATCCTGCGTTGCTAGGGAAGAGGCAGTGCTATAAGCATGGTGACCATGTTTTCCCCCTAGCAGCTGCAGCAGGTTGCGCCTCAGTGCCCCCTGGGACAGGGAGTTGGGTGAGCAGCCCTCAACAGGATAGCATCCCGCGCTGCAGGGGAAGAGGCAGTGCTATAAGCACGGTGACCACGCCTTCCCCCTAGAAGCTGCAGCAGGTTGTGGCCTAGGTGCCCCCTGGGACAGGGAGTCGAGTGAGCAGCCCTCAATAGGATAGCCAAGTCTTTTTATATTCAAATTTTTTGGTAAGCAGATAACGTAATGATATTCAATTGCCTTTGCGCTTAAAAGTCTTTTTTTAAATACCTGGCTGATATCTGCTTCATAGCACATCAGATGGCAGCTCAATTTGCACTGGATTATCACAATATGCATCCTTTCTAAACCTGGTTGCATCCGCCTTTAACATTGTTATTCTGTATGACATATATCATTAATTTGTGTAGTAGCACAGTAACTCTGTTTGCGTCTTTTTCATTTGACTCTTGGCCACCAATGTATAGATTGTCAATGATGCATTCTTTATCCTTAAAAACTCTGTACAGGCTTACGTTGCGCTGAGACTCCACAGGTGCCAGTGTCGATAAAAGAGTGAAAGAGGAGAGCGAGCATCTCCCTGACCTCCTGTCAGCCCAAGTACACGATGGGTCAGTGGAGGGTGTCAATCTATCCCCTACTCTGACCCCAGAACAGCAGAGTGACTGTCTCCAGCTGCTGGGGGAGGTTTTCCTCTCTGTTCTCCCTCAACCCTGGAATCACACACCTGTGGATCTATGACATTGACACTGGAGACAATCTGCATGTTAAAATTAAGATTTATAGGCTGTTAGACAAGGTGAGGACCAGTATAAAGGAGGAGGTCTCCAAGATGCTGACGTTAGAGGTGATTGAGTCCTCCAGCAGTATCTGGTCCAGCCCTGTGGTGCTAGTACCTAAGGCGGCCCCACGGGCACCACTCCAGAACTTAGGTTCTGTGTCGATTATCGGGGACCCAATTCCATCACGAAGTCTGACCCACACCCCATCCTCCAAGAGGATGAGCTCATCGACAGGTTGAGCACTGCCTAGTTCCTGAGTACCTTTGATCTCACATCAGGGTACTGGCAGATTGCACTGACTGAGGGGACAAAAGAGAGGTCTGCATTCTCTACCCCAGAGGGCCACTGTCAATTTAGAGTGGTGCCATTTGGCTTAAAGAATGCCCTGCCACCTTTCACAGGTTGGGCAACAGGGTCCTAGCTGGGGAGAAGGCATTTTGTGCCACCTACCAGGATGATATTGCTGCCTTCAGCTCCAGCTGTGAGGTGATGAGGCCCTGCAACAGGAGAGCCTGACTATCAAGGCTAGTAAATTCCAGATAGGCCATAATGTATCTGGGCCACATGGTGGGTGGGGGCAAGGGGTAACCCCTCCAGACCAAGATTGAAAATATCCTTGACTGGTAACCCCCTAAAACACAGATTGAGGCTAGGACCTTTTTAGACCTCACAGGATACTATAGGAGGTTTGTTAAGGGATATGGCACCATTGTTGCCCCCTTAACAGAGCTGACTTCAAAGAAGCAGCCCAGAGTAGTGATCAGGACTGAGGCCTGCCAGAAACCCTTTGATACCCTCAAGGAGACAATGTGAAAAGCACCCGTACTCATGGCTCCTGAATTCTCTAAGCAATTTATAGTGCAGACAGACAGTTCAGAGCATGGCATAGGAGGCTGTCTTAGCACAGTTATATGAGGTGGGACTAGACCAACAGGTTGCCTTCATTAGCAGGAGGTTACTACATGTCATAAGTGATGTCATCAGTGATGTCACTGACCATGTCACAAGTGATGTAATATGTGACGTCATCAGCAGGGCATTGCAGGGGCGCGAGTTATAGTTAGCTCAGCTAACTATAACGTCTGAATTTCTCTGGTTTCGTATGAGTGAAATGTCAGCCTAACTATAACGTCTCTGTAACCTTAGGTTTTTTCCGTGAATATCTAAGGATTTTTAAATGCTAATTTCTAACTATAATGTCCCTGAAACCTCTGATTTTTTGTGTGAAGTTTTCAGGTTTTTTTATGTGCTAATTTCTGACTATAACGTCCCTGAAACCTGTGTTTTTTTCAGTCATTTTCTAAGGTTATTTACGTGCTAATTTCTATCTATAACATCCCTGAAACCTGTGGTTTTTTTCAGTGAATTTCTATGTCTTTTTTAACTAGTAGTCGCGTTTGCAGAGTGGTGGAGAAAGGGGGCTGGGCCTACAACCAGCGCTCAGGAATTCCACTGCGTGGGACTTACAGGAGGTACCAGGAGGGCTTCTTGGCCCCCAAGGCCCCTCAGGAGTAAAGTGTACTTCATCCCCCAACTAGTTGTGCGCCAGGAGGTGTGTTTGCAGAGTGGCGGAGAAAGAGGGGCATGGCCTCCGAAGACCTCTTAGCAATCACACTGTGTGGGACTTACTGGAGGTAACAGGAGGGGTAGTTGGCCCCCAAGGATGTCCTTGGGGGCTAACTACCCCTCCTATTGCCTCCAGTAAGTCCCACACAGCAGGATTGCTGAGTTCTGATACCAGGCCACGCCCCCTTTGTCCACCACTCTGCAAACACTCCTCCTGGCACGCTCTTGGTTGGGGGATGAAGTCCCTTTCACTGCTGACGGTCCAACTAGTCTACCTGTTGCCTCTAGTAAGCCCCACACAATGGGATTGCTGAGAGGTTGTGGGATGCCATGGCCCTTTTTACACCACTCTGCAAATGCACCTCTTGTGTGGGGCTTACTGGAGCATCGAAGGGGACATCATCCCCCAACCAACAGTGCGCCAGGAGGTGCATTTGCAGAGTAGTTGACAAAGGGTACGGGACCTCCGGCGAGTTGCCGGCCTCCTTTTTTTGTATTTTAGGAAGGGGGGTTGTGTGGCCTCCCTTCCCCAGACCAATTAGGGCCCTGGGGACCCCATCCCCCGGGGCCTGAGCCATTGTTTTTAAATAAACTAAAAAGGGAGGAGGGTGCGTGGCCCCCCTCCTCAGGCTAATTTCGGCCCTGGGGACCCCATCCCCAGGGCATGGCCTGATGGTTGGGGGCCAGCGGGGTAGACTGATGACCCCCACAGTCCCAGTCAGCACCCGCATCCTGTGGGAGCCGGCATGGCTTTTTACCCCCAGGGAGCTGCTGACATAATTTGCTTATGAAGTTAAGAGTTCAAGCAATTGGAAATCGAAGAAACAAGGTGAGCACTGTTGTGTAACACTGCTTAGTGTGAAAGTCAAATAATTTTTTCATCACTGCTTTATTGAAATGAAGTGCGTGGCAGGCAGTCGAAATTGTAATGACAATGAGTATTTACTTTCACGTTCGCATAACATCCTGAATTGCTGCCAGAATTTGGATGCAGTTTTAAAGAAGTGAACTACTATGTTATTAATGTTCATGCAAAGAAAGCACAGCGAACACATTGCCAGTAATGAAATTGGCAATCATGGCATTTACGTTTTGGGAGATTTAATATTGCAAGAACTGTGAAGTAAATACAGATGGTTTTAATTTTGCTTTAAACCAGGTGATTGCTAATAATATTATTGCGATATTTGACAGCAAGAGGGATCATGAAAACTAGAGTGACTTTACTATGTTTATGTAAGAAGCAACACCTGTGGGGAGTATAAAATGTGAAAAAAATGGTGCACTTTAAGTTGACAAAGGCTGCATGCACGGCCGAAACGCGTTTCTGTTTATATGATGCCAGTGAATAAAATGGAATTCCCTGAAGATTCGAGTGCAGATCTTTCTCTAAGAAGTGGAGAAAAGCGTTTGTTCGGATGTATTTTTATATATATATATATATATATATATATATATATATATATATATATATATATATATATATATATATATCCAGACACTCCGCCACTCCACGGCTTACACACCATAGACGGAGACGGACCACAATCTTGTGCTGAAGTTTTCTTTATTGCGTTTGTCGGTCTGACGCGTTTCGGCTCGAAAGAGCCTTGATCACATGACACGGAAGTAAGGTAACGTCACATTTTTAAAGTGACGAGTGCATGATGTGACACATCACGTGTGCAAACCAGCAATAGACATAGAAAAAATATAAAAACATAAATATGCATATACATGTATTCTTATCACAGCAGAGATATTATTTCGACTTGATCAGATACATTGACCACAGTGTTTGTTGATTATACATATTACTTGTTGGATGGAAAACATATCATATCATGTTGTATTAACTTGTATCTGTGTGTGGGGATGCTTATTGAGCTTACCGAGGGGCCCTGGACTGGTCGCATGAATAACCACACAGACTCTCTTGGTTGTCGCACTAGTGTGGGCCGGAAGTCCCGAGCGACCCCGGCCCGTTTATTTAAGCCTTCTGGCCACGCCTGGCCAGAAGGTGATACATTGTGTGTGGGTGGTTCCCGGTCGGGTCCAGGAGCTGGCGAGCGGTGAAAGACTAGACCGCTACATCTGTGCATCCACTATTACTCGTAATCATTGTCCTGTGTAAACTCTGTCTCAGTACATATTTCATTGCCACTGCTCTCTGCATGTATTCTGACTGCAACCTTCTCTGATCAAGTAATATGCAGTTTGAATCCATATGGGTTGAACCGTGTTGGCTGCGATATTTATGTTAATTTCACTGAATAAAGAGCTTGTAAGTGCTCCTATTTCTGTTTTAATCTAGACTGCTTGCACAGTGAATAATAAATATGAGTAAAATTATAAATAAAGGAAAGTGCTATAACTGTGCTTATAAAAAGTGCTCATAAGGTGCAAAGTGCTGAGTGTGAGATAAAACAATCATTCTCTTTGTTATTTTTTTCTTATTTTTTGATGTTATTGTAGTCAACTCAGTGTCTCATCTGAAATGTCTCTGTATGATTGTGCACGCTTTCTTTTGTCACAACTACCAATTTTTTCAAAATCATAGTATATGGCAATGTCCGCACCACGTATTGTATCTACAAACCTTAACCTTAATGTGCAACATGTGCAAAAAGTGCAAAATTTGCAAAATTATGCATAGCCTTGAAGCCGATTATTGGGCTAGACTATATTGAGGCGCCAGATTTATTTTCAATGCTGGTATAAATGCCATGTGTGCCATGTTGGGCCTATTGTAACCAACATATGTGCAGTTCGAATTTATACGAATCCTAAATATCATGTGTATATTGTACCAAAAAGTCCTTTGTGTGTTTTATGTGTTTTATGTATCATTGCAAGGCATGGTCAGTGTCAACTTGTGATAGGTTATACACGAGCCCATATCCATTGACGATCCAATTCATTATATAACTTCTATAAATTCTACAATTTCCATATTGCAATGAATAAATAAATATAAATATGTATATATATATCCAAATAAATATTCAAATAAATATGCAATAAAAATATGTAAATGAAATGTCTAAAAAAGCAATAACTAAAATCAATATATCAGTATAAATACTTGAATTCTTCTCAGTATGCTTTCGAATAGATGATGCTCATTGAATATTCGGAATTTTGAACATAGAATAAAATCATTAGATATGTTCATTGGATAAAATCATTGGATAAATCACTTTGGAACCATATGGAATCACAACTCTATGTACATAAAAATATATCTGGACTAATGATATTAAAATTTATAGACATGTGTATAAATCTTCAGACATGTTTAACCCATTTGGTTGCTTCGTGTATACATATATATATATATATCACAAAGAAGAAGGTTGCCCTTGTAGGAACGCCACACAGTTGGTAAGTATCTCCGTAGCTTTTATTGCAGGCTGCAGGCAAAACTTACTATCTCCTCCCAAAATACGCCATATGCATTTCGGGCTCCTGCCCTTGTTCACTGGCTCATTCAAAACAGTCCTCACAGCCAGGTGGACTAAATACCAAATACCCCGCCCATCGTTGCACAATGCTTTATGGGTATGGAAGTCCTTTCCTATTTTTCCATTGTGGATGCTGGACGGAAAGCTTGAATTAAAACTGTACTCCCCATGTGGGTTACAAGGAGGAGAAACCTCAAAGTTCCTGCTCGTTTTTCGCCTGCAATATTGGATTTGCCAACACCAAACGGCCCTCAAAATTTCAAGCGCCAAGGTCCGCTGTCATCACGGCAGAGCGTCCCTGCGACGAGGCGCGCCGCAATTAAATCACAAAGAAGAAGGTTGCCCTTGTAGGAACGCCACACAGTTGGTAAGTATCTCCGTAGCTTTTATTGCAGGCTGCAGGCAAAACTTACTATCTCCTCCCAAAATACGCCATATGCATTTCGGGCTCCTGCCCTTGTTCACTGGCTCATTCAAAACAGTCCTCACAGCCAGGTGGACTAAATACCAAATACCCCGCCCAGCGTTGCACAATGCTTTATGGGTATGGAAGTCCTTTCCTATTTTTCCATTGTGGATGCTGGACGGAAAGCTTGAATTAAAACTGTACTCCCCATGTGGGTTACATGGAGGAGAAACATCAAAGTTCCTGCTCGTTTTTTGCCTGCAATATTGGATTTGCCAACACCAAACGGCCCTCAAAATTTCAAGCGCCAAGGTCCGCTGTCATCACGGCAGAGCGTCCCTGCGACGAGGCGCGCCGCAATTAAATCACAAAGAAGAAGGTTGCCCTTGTAGGAACGCCACACAGTTGGTAAGTATCTCCGTAGCTTTTATTGCAGGCTGCAGGCAAAACTTACTATCTCCTCCCAAAATACGCCATATGCATTTCAGGCTCCTGCCCTTGTTCACTGGCTCATTCAAAACAGTCCTCACAGCCAGGTGGACTAAATACCAAATACCCCGCCCATCGTTGCACAATGCTTTATGGGTATGTGAAGCATTCCATATAAAATACATTTAATCAGGAATGGATGTTGTAATGAGTTTATTCCAATGAGAAGATCCCATCCAACAGGACACCAGACAAGGCTTCAACTGCCGCTAAGCTTAAGCAATAATCAAATTCTAAATGACATGTATTAAATTCCAATGTGACATCAGTACATCAATAGCATACCAGGAACACAAGGATTCCAATAGCCTGATCTCATTTAAAGAGATACATCACACACCTCCCTTCCTTAATAATAACAAACATAAGCATTATTTACACATAGTCAGAAAGATAACCAGGACGTTTTATAGACCTAGAGGAACAACGTGTTTTTGTTACAACAATGTTATCATCACCATTTTTCTTAGAACACTTAATTGGAGTGGCAACTCTAATATCTTCCACATATCCCTTAACCACCACCACCCTGTTCAAATTCCAAATGCGATGATCCTGGGTTTTAATAGCATTTTTAAACACTTTAATGACCTTGAGAGGTTTAAAAAACTTAGAGTTAGATTTGCTACACAGACCAGGTCGTTTAATCATGACCCAGTCACCAACGTTCACCACAGTTGTTTTAACAGCATTTTTCATATCAAAATACCTTTTCCTTTCTTTGGCTTTATTTTCTTCTCTTTTTAGTATTTCTCCACCATCACACACACATTCTTTACCCTTAGCTAATTCATACTTATTGACCCAACCAGGTTCAACAAAAGTATTTGGAACTCTACCACGAAACAACATAAAAGGAGTTTTCCCTGTTGTACCATGAGGAGATAATCTGTACTCTTCCACTTTCTTCAAAACTTCGGCTTTCCAATCCAAAGATAGAGATTTCGCCAAAGTAATGGTTTCTTTGAGCACTCTGTTAAATCTCTCAATCATTCCATTGCTTTCCGGATGATATAAAGAGCAAGTTTTGTGAACAACACCTCTGGAAGATAAAAAATCCTCCATTTCCCTTGAGATTAACTGGACACCATTGTCTGTCAAAATAGATTCCGGCATTCCTTCTCTCAAGAATAATTCTATTAAACATTTGATAATATGAGCCGAATCTATCAGAGACAAAAAGAACACCTCAGGCCATCGAGAATACATGTCTATTATCACCAAAACAAAAGTTTGCGCTCCACCATGATGAACAGGACCAAGTATATCTAAAGCAATGTCCTGCCAGGGTCGAAAGGGACGTCTCCTTATGACCATGGGTTGTACCCGTGGACACTTAGATTTGTCACTCAATAAGCAAGGAATACACTCACGTACTACCCGTTCAACCAACTTATCCATACCAGGCCACCAGTAAGACATGCGTAACCTTTCTTTACTTTTGGTCAGACCGGCATGATTTGAATGCACTAGATCCACTAATTCATTCCTAAGGCTGCTTGGAGGAATTAATCTAGTTCCACGAAACAATAATCCATCAGCTACTGATAACTCATTTCGCATGATCCAATAAGGTTTCATACTATCAGAATAGGATTTCTTATCTGTCCAACCTTTTTGAACAAAAGAAATAACATCCTTTAAAATTGAATCCACAACTAACTCCTCCCTCCATTTTTGTTCCGAAATTATATTATGATCGACCACACATACCCATTCCTTTGAGTCATCAAACTCCTCATTTACAAGAGATTCTTTAGGAACAAGACGTGACAGAACATCAGCAATGCTATTATCAACTCCAGGAATATATTTGAGAGAAAAACTATACTCCTGTAAGCCAATAATCCACCTAGTAATCCTGGCTGAAATCAAATCTAAACCTTTTTTATCGAATACCTCCACCAAAGGCTTATGATCAGTGCGAACTTCAAAGTCAACACCCCATAAGAACTTCTTCAATTTTTTTATTGCCCAAAAAACAGCAAGAGATTCTCTCTCTATCACGGAATAACGTGTTTCAGGATCTCTTAAACTTCTAGAAAGAAACATGACAGTTTGTAAACCACATGGACCATTTTGTTGTAAAACAGCCCCCAACCCCTTTTCACTAGCATCAGTAACAAGGATAGGTTTGATTG